>VDFB02000017.1:126782069-126871445 GCA_007258455.2 Sequoia sempervirens
TTCTTTTTCCCATGTAGATTTTTGAGGAATTCCAAAATTCCTCAAATGTCCTTTTTTAACTCCCACTTGGGGACAAGGAATCCCTTTTTGAGGAAATCTCCTCACTCCCCAAGGTGCATGTCCTTTCTCCACCTCATGTACCTTCTTGACACCTCACTTACACCTCATATCCCCTTGTCCACTTCCCCCTCCACATGTCAAGATGTGAGGGCTTGTGGGTTCTCAACCCACCATAGCCCTTCATCTTGGCCTTGTTGGATGCATCTCAATCGTTGAATTCTCTAGAGAATTCAAATTCTTCTATAAATACCCCCTCCTCAAGGGCATTTGGAGAAGACTTTCATTTTGAGCACCCTTATGCTGCCCATTTGCCTTCTCAACACTTTGCATTTTGATAACTACATGCTGTCCATTTGAATCCTCAAGCCTTTTCAATCATTCAACCATCTTTGTTAATCATTTTGCATATTGAAGCTTGCATTTTAGTCACTCAATCCATCATCTAAGGAGCACACAATCAATTCCAAGCAAGGGCCAATCAAGGAGAAATCAACAGCAAGGAAGGTGAAATCGTTTGTGTTTTATTTAGTCCATTTTCCTTATTGTTTATCACTCTTTTGGCTAATCTTGAGGTGTCTTTGGTATTTTATCACTTTCATTTTAAGTTGTTTTGCACATTTAGAGTAGGATAGATACCAAGGTTCACACTACTATCCAAGCTGAAGGGGAAATTTCCCAAATTCCCTCTAAAGAAGAACCTATCAAGCTTTTCAGCAATGCTACAAAAACCTTTCCTTCTATTCGTCCATGTAGAGCTGCCATTCCCAGTTTATAACTCTACCAACAAATTTCTCTCCACAAAGTGTTGGAAATCAATTTGGGATTGAAGGAGTCTTCCTACCCTACCTCTTTTATCTACAGGCCTTAAAATAGCATTGAAATCTCCCCCAAGAGATAGAATTTCAGACCTGGACGACTGAGAACATGATCTAACTCTTGCCACACTTTCCTTTTTCACATACATGAAGAAGGACCATAAACGTTAATAAGTAAGAAATGAAGATTTGAGATTAAACTCCTTACCCGACAAACCAGCCAATTCCGATCAGAGTTGGCTTATTTCACTAACACTAATTGGGGCTTCCAAATAGTTACAAGTCTACCTAAAGCACCTTCAGCTCCAACCCCCAGCCATTTCCATAATTTCAATTTTTTCTAAATTTGATTAGATCTTGATCCCCAAGTTTTGTTTCCTGAAGAAGGGCTATTTACACTTGACAAGCCTCTAAGTGGTGCCTAATTAGGCTCCACTTGTTAGGGGCATTAAGGCCCCTTCCATTCCAAGTAAGGAGCCTCATTACTGTTTGGGAAGAGTCTCGCTCTTGCCTACTTTCATCATAGAGTCAATTTTGTTTTGACCATTGGCTTCATCATCCCATTTGAGCTTCTCTTGATTTGAATTATACCACAATTCTTGTTCTAACTACAATCCAGAGATGTCTTGAAGAAGTCCTTTCGAAAAATTCCCAACTTGACCCTTACTGACTCAAGACCAAGGATAGATTTTCTTTTCTTCCCTAATTGAGAATAGTTTCCTTCTGTGAAATCAACAACTTCTTCCTGCACATGACCATTAGGAGTACCTTCCAACAAATCCCCTTCTTCTAACTCCCAAGCGTTATTCTTAGCCGCTACAACTAGTTCTACCAGCTCCTTTACTACCTCAATCAAAGAGTTCAACTCCAAATTTTGACAATCTTCCCCCAAAATCTCCAAAATTCTAATATCTTGTCATCCAAAGCCATATTCCACTCATTAACTTGTTCTACCTCAACTTCTAATAATGGATCTATAACAAAAACATTGGTTGCTTGAATAGTAGGCTCTGACATGGGGACTGACAACTCCCAGTCCCGACTGAGTTTTGGTTGAAGAGGACTTTTAATCACCACTAACATGCCCCATTAACATCTACTAAAGCTTTTAACTTGGACAAAGATTGAACTTCAGACACCCTCCCATGGTGTGACCATGTCACCCCTTCCTCTCTAGATTTACCAGCTTTTTTAGAAAGAAGCTCTGCAACACAAAGTGCTTACCAAGCAATTTATGGTGATTGAATCCACCTTTAGTTGCTGAATCTAGCTTCCATAATCAGATATCAATTTGATTTCATTCAAGATGTGCCTCACCGGGCTATTCTCAACACATATCTTTACATAGGTAGAAGCCTCCTTCACATCTTTATGCTCTTCTGCACAAACAAATGTGCTTGGAAATGATTCCCAATCTCTTCTAAAATACTTGGCTCCCAATATTCTAAAGGAAGGTTTGGGAGACCATACTAGTCCTGCACTATCTCCATTTCATGGTTTAAAGGGTTAAAATGAGCTACCCAATGGTGGAGATAGAAACCACAGCAATCAAGCTCCCAAACACCATCAACATTTTCGTCCCTCAACACTTTGGTCAGGCATACTACCAGAAAAAACCCATTTAGGAGGGTTTTAAACTGAAGGTCTGAACCCCATCACCCCTTTCACCATTTCACTAAATAATCCCAGTTTAGAGAGACATCATACCATTTTGCAACTAACCCTAAGTTTTCCAACCACAAAACCTCTGCTTGAAGCTTGACTGAGCTGACCACTAAGGAAGCCCGTCCGCCAAGAATCACTTTGCCACTCGAAGAGGTTGTTGATTTCGCTTTCCCTAACTCAGACTCTTCCCTCACCTCTTCCCATTCTGATTGAGACTGCTTTCGCTACCAAACAAATTTGGTGTGTTTTGATCTTCGATTAGGGTTTTGACCCCAACCAGCCTGGTCCTCTGGCCTTGAAAAACCACCATTGCCTCGATGCCCTCTATCTTGTTGTCTAGGCTTGCAAAACTCCTCGTTTCTATACACACCTTGCCCATTGTGGCCCCTAACTTTTTACGCTCCCCTTTGATTCCTTCAGTCACCAAAATCCCTACCTTGCTCTTTAAGAAATTGGCGATTATTCATCCACGGCCTTTCCCATCTTCCGATTGCTAGATGCCTACAATGTTAGCCTAACGATGCTCCTTGTTACCAGCTTGCCCACACTTAGACCTGTGCCCTATAGCTGACCGTTGCAGACCTCCGAACCAACACACCATAAATCAATTTTTAAAGTAGAAGGTATTTTTAGAGTGTATCAAATTATAATTTTTATTAAGATTCAATTGTGTAGTTATTGACTCAAAATCATTGACTTTATTTCATGAGTAAGAGTTCACATGAACTCATCTCTCATGAGTATGAATGGACCATAGAACACTCATTACATCTAGGTGACTAACAAGGGTGAATCACTTGCACTTCAAGAGGTCACCTATCTTGGTACTACTCCAACTCAAGTCTGCTTAATCAAGGAGTTTTCCACAAGATCAAACTCACTTAGCTTACTACTGTTTATGCAAAACCATTAGCAAGTGTTACACCTTATGAACTTATCATTATAGAACCCCTTTAACCCATCCAAAGACAAGTAGAAAGTATTTTATACAATGCATCAAAGTATATTATTTCTTCAATTTGACTCCATAATTTCTTAATCAATCTGATTCACCTATCTCTAATATATTATTTTTAAATTATAATTTTAATTTATTTAAAATCTATAAACTCAACTCTACATTTACGAGATATTACAAAGCTAATATTTATTTAGGGGAAATGTACTAGTAGTCGCCAAGGCGAACTTCGCGCATTTGTAGAGAGTGGAAAATAGGTCTGATTTCTTCAATTTTATTTTGGGCTTGTTCGTAAGCGAGTTATTAGGTTAAAAAGAAAAAATTGGTTTGTGGGTAGTTAAAAAGCATCTTCTTGAACTTGTAAAGTGAAAGGTGGTCAACAAGGGTGTTTTTAAACCTATGTCCCCTACATCTTTACCACTTTGCCACTACCCATTCATTGGACAACCAATAAAATCTTATAACAATTCAAGGTGTTTTCAATGTCTTTTCATTGGAAATAGATATGTACCATTAGTTGTTAAATTTTTTTGGTCAACTACACATTCAGTAGTGAACATATATTGGTATAATTTGTAAATTTTTATTGGTATAATTAAAACAATGCAATGACTAAAATATAAACATTGGTTAGTGGGGGGTCAGGTAAGCATGGAGTAAACAGCAATTGGATCACAGACAGCAACTGGCACATTTCCCCTAATTTGCCTAAATAAAACTTGCACAAAAGAAAATAGAAAAAAAACAAATCCCAATTAATGCACTTCATAAAATCAACTAACTTTGGAATACCTGGTGATTTTGTTTCTATTTAACTGGGATTTGTTTTTATGAAAAGATATATATGCCTAAATAAAACTATTTATTTGGGATTTGTTTTTATAAAAAAGATGTATATGTCTAAATAAAACCATCTAACGCGTTTTGACAGATCATAAAAACAAATCTCAATTTATCAGTTCTGTCTTTGTGTTTGGGGTTTGTAAGAAGTTATATACGCAGCTTGTATTTCCGCCTATGATAAGGTTTTCAGTTTACTTATTTCTTTGCCCTGGATGATTTTCTGCTGATATTTTCGTATCGCAGCTTAAATAATGATGAAATGATCAGGTAAACAAATGATCTGATAGCTTGTTTTTCTTTAATTAATGGGAGTGTAATATTTTTTTATTTATCTGAGAAGCTTAAATTTTTCTTTTATTGGATAAGTTTAAATTCTTTTTTACATCATACAACAGCAACGAACATCAACATGGCTTTCAAAACAAAGGAAACAGAGAGTATAATATTTATGATGCTACAGTTTTGGCATTTATACCGAGTTTTGCCGATAAATATGCAGGTGCCGGAAATGTGTATCACAATGCAGAATGGACGGAATTGGAAAGATCGGTAAGCAAATTTGTACAAAAAATATGTTAAAGAAATTCTTTTGAATCAGAAAATCTGTTGGAAAGACATCATACATGCTGTGTTAGCTTTAAGACTAGTAAAGTAGAGCTACAGATTTTAAATTTTCTTCTCAGTTTAGCAATTTTTTCCCCTGTTTAAAATATACAAGTTGTCTATTTAAAATTAGCAAAGTAGAGCAATAGATATTTCTTACTCAATATAAAAAATTATTTTTATTTTTTAAATTTTGTGTAAATTTTTACCAAATTTAATAAATTAGTTGGTAGTTTGAATTTTGACATGGTTCTGTTTAAAAGAACTCGGAACTCGAAGGCTTTTATGCTAGTCCACAACAGTTTTTAAACCGTATTAAAAACCATTTTTATAAATGGTGAAAAAAAAAAATCTATTATTGAGATTTAAAAAACATACATCACTAACTTATTATGTTCAGGGATATTTTACAGTGGCATTTAGGTGTGTACATAAAAACTCCACCTGACTTTATTTTATCATAATTTGAAGACAGATTCCTTGAAGATTCCCTCAAAACACTTATTATAGGATCGAAATCCATCTTGCCAATCGCATGTTCTTATAACTGAAGTAGACAACCGAATATTTAAGCATGAACGTGAAAATCTTGGCTTTTTAACATATTTGCAATTTGTATACTTCAGTTTCCTTCAATAAGAAAAGAAAAGTCACAGGTAAATTTTCAGTACATTTATTTCAATATTCTACCCCTATTAATTGTATTTGAATCTTGGAGAGTCTGAGGATGGCTGTATGATCATATATTGGAATGGAAAACCAATGGTTGCTGCTTTGAAAAAACTTCTCCCTATTACCAACAACGAAACAGAAATCTAGGCCCTTCTTAGCCTCCAACTTTGTGCAACGAAACGAATAACAGATATTCAAACTGAAGGGGATTACATGATTACCGTCACTGTAATCAAGAACAGAAGTACTATGAACTAGAAATCCAAGAAAATCTTAGAATTAATTTGCCTGTGGCTTGATGGTTTGTGCTCCTTTTCAATAAATCACTGCTACCATGAGGGAAACAAACAGTAGATTTTTTAGAAAATTTTGCAATAGACCATCCACCTAAGGTAATCATTGGATTCACACAAATCATGGGAGGGATTAAACTGTATACAGACTAATCAAATATTGTTCCTTTGATACTTGAACATCATTTCATTGACAATATATCCAATGGACACATCCTTAAGCATTTGTAGATGTATACTCACAAGCCCACCATAGACAAAATGGCATGCAATTCTTGATCAAGGTGTCGTTGGACAAAAGGGCGACTATCATCCCTAATAAATATGCTTTGAACTAATCTGAGCTTATTAGAACAGCAAATTTCTTGTAACCTGCCTAGTATATCCCCAAGAAGCTCGTCACACAGAAGTGAATTCAACATATCCCGGTTGCTATCGAAAGATCAAATTATAATCAAAAGAGAAGAGGACCCAAAAACAAAATAACAACAAACTCAATCTAAAGTATTTTTGCAACCTATTAACACCCGATACAGGTCTGTAGACAGTTTTTTATCAAGAAAACTGGTATTTTTTTGACACTGTTTGGCATTTTATCTTTTATCAACAGAATTGTAACTACAAGGAAATGGATGACTATATATATATATATATATAATAAGTTTATTTGTAGAAATTATCAAAGCTTTAAGTAGTTAAAATGAGCAATTCATTTGTATGTATATTTAGCTTTTAGATTAACCGTTGTAGAGTGTCTGAACCCTTTTATCTTGAATGCAGAGTTGAAACTGATGTATGTTTACAAAAGTTGTTAATGTGTTTAATTCGTCTATTTTGTAAAAAATGTGCATTGCAAAACAACAATAGCATCTACAAACATACTTCAACACTATATAAACTTTCACAAGTAAGATATTACTTGTAATTTGTTTTTATATTTCTAGTGTGTTTTTATATTGTGCATAAAATGTCAAAAAAAGTGAATCATAAACAAGACATAGGTATAATAAGAGGTGATGTGTTGATTATTCTCTAAGCCCTTATCATTTCCCAACTGCATCCACCAAATTTCTGCAAACTGTAAATCAGCCAGAGAGTTTTATAGATTATTCTCCAACGTCTTATTCACAATTTTAATACATTATGGAAAATACATTCTCTACTGTAGCAAATGCTATAATGTTCATCAAAAGAGAATGGTCATTGCAAAATTGCATCCTTTTGTAGTCTTTTGGATTTGTAAGTGCAAAGATAAGGGTGAAGATCATTGAAAAAAATTGTAACCCTCTACAATTAGGCAGTCAACTTGAGGACAAAATTTGTGACTGAATGACCTCTTAACTAAAAAAAAAAAACTCCTTCCAATTTATACTATTAACTTTTAGATCCCTCTCTCACTCTTGTTTTAGGTAGTCCATTAAAGAAGAAAAAAATTCCGTGAAGTGAACAACAAGATGAACATTCAAACTGCTAAACCTTATATATTGTTCAACAAGGTGTCCAACCTTAACCTTCTATAATTTTAGTTAAAAATATGTGACCTCCATTATGATAGCCAAATTAATAAAATTGACACTAGGTACACAAAATCTGCTTGTACTTAAAATAGGCACTTATCTTAAAAGCGAAAAGATTTGTCAAATATTCAAATTCTATGAAGCAAAAGATGAGATTTTTCAAGGTGACTATTATGAAAAAATATAAATAATCTCCTACAATGTTAATGTTTTTTCTATTAAAACCTGGCCTCCATACCCCTAGAAGTTGGATTTCACTGAAAGTGAGATCCAAGGGACCAAGAGCTTACAATGAGTTGCTAGACATCTCATCAAAAGTAGAATATACACCATGACAAATGTTGTAAAGCCTTGTAGAAGGGCAGCTTGCTCCAATTTTGTAAATGAAACTTTATGTTTAATTTTAGTATCCACCATAGTCTCTTGTTGTATTTAAATGCACCGCTCTATCTTCTTCCACTATACAGTCATAAATAATGTGTTTCTTTCATGCCTCTATGAACCTTTAATCTACCATAAGGTATGTCCAATTGTTTCCCACATCTTTTCTTCTGAACAACATCATATCTCCCTAATATTTGTAGCTGCTCTTTGTTGATATGGCACTCTTGTCCTCTCCTATTCTATGTCATTGCTCACTTTCTTGTTAAGGTTCTTTATAATATAACTATTGCAGCAATCACATCTGTAGCAAGAAATTGACTATTTCCCCACAAATACATGGTAGTTTCCTTAACTTGTCAATGGACTTTCCCAAAAAATTACTTTCTAAATTCTAACTTTTCCAAAGACCCCAACATGGCTGGATCCATCCATTTACATACCATTGAAATGTACCAAAATTATCTTCAAAAGAAGCTACAAAGACAAAATGCATGGCTGCACTTGATTCAAGCACTTCTTGCTTTCAATCAAAACATAAAGGACTATCCATTCACATCTCTCTAGGCTATCCATCCAAATGGTAGGTTGTCCATCCAAATGACAGGCTATCCATCTTAATGACATTCCTTTCATTGGTCATATGTCATATGTCTTTTAAATGTTCTTTCTTTTGGACTTTTTCGACCCCTTCCATATTGACATCTCCCCTTCATTTGTTTAGAAATAATTCTTTCTTCCATGAATTGTTGCCTCCTATAGACTACCGATCTTTCTTCAATATTGCTATATGTACCTTTTCTATAGTGCCAATTCTTTCAAAAGATCTTCCTTTGTCATCAAGTAACTTTACATCCTAGATCCCATGAACTTCAACAACATGATGTAGGAGTTGATGGTGACTCCTCAACACCCCCAAGATCAGTTGCGACCAAAACCACTTCCACAAGAGAGAGAATGGCAAGAAAGCTTGCTTCACAATGCAAGATTGATTGATTGCTTGATTGAAGCTTGAATACAAATGTACATGAGATGCCTTGCTTATATGGGCAAGGTTGAGAGATAGGTATGAATATGATGTTGACAAATGTCATGATCTTATGACATGAGACAACCAACAACCTAATCACCTAGGAAATGATGCATCCTAGCTAGATAAGATAAGTTCTAGATAAGCCAACTAAGCCTTCTAGAAAGAATCTTTTACCTAAGTAAACTTAACCATGTGAATATGTCCCCTAATTTACCTAGTGAATGAATAAGCTAGGTACAAGACAATTATTCACACCAACACCCCCCCTTAAGTGCAACTTAGGGAGAAGATTATTATGCAAACTGTGCAAAGACTATGACTATGGGTCCCGGCTACTAGGCCATGTTAGGTACCCATTTACAATGCAATTGATGCAATCTCTCACAAGCGAAGAAAAGGAGAAAACCCTGTGGGACAAAACTCCTCTCCAAAAGAGAGAAACAAAACAAAAGAAACAAGACAACATGATGTATGGAGGACTCAATGATACCCCCCAAGGACAACATGCATCATGTATATACAATCCAATACCCCCCCATAAGAAGGAAGTAGAGAGATAAGATATCCCCCCCATGATGAAGAAGCTCCAAAGCTGATGAAGAATGCCTGAAAACAAAAGATGACCCAATGTCTGCAAGCTACACATCTTCCCTTAGGAAGAAACAAATCCATAAGCTGATGAGAAGCCACTCCATGTCCAACTGAAAGGAGGAAGCATGAATGCTCATGTATGCCTCTGAAAACTGATGAAGATCCTCCAAGCTTGAATGAGCCACAACAGAATCATGGTCAAACTGAACCAAGAAACATGACAAATCAAGTGATGGAGGAGACTCATGAATGTCAATCTCCAAAGACAAAGAAGATGGGATAACAGTTGTCTAAAACTGTCATCAAAGAGGAGAGAAATCCCCTCAAGTGTGTCCTCCAAATCTGCAGTATGAGACTCCATGAACAAGTTAGAAATCCCTATCAAATACTCATCCCACAAAGCAAGATCTGAAAAACTATGATCATCCTGCTGAATAGAAACATCAATGGCTGAAGGAAGCAGGGAGGTGGAGGAGTAGGAAGCTCAACAACGGTTTTAGAATACCAAGGTGTAGATGACCAAACTTCTCCTCACTATCATGGTTCACACTCAATGAAGTGTGTGATCGATCAAAGGAACATTATCATCTTAGAAGCAAAATGTGAAAAGGAATATACGAGATGAATGATCAACCATCCGAGCAACAATATCCCTAGTCTCCAAGTCCCTTATGTACACCCTATCTGGAGTAAACTCAACTGTTTTACCTTGACCCCCATGAGTAATTTGATAAATAGAAAGGAGATTAGTGGACAAGGAAGGAACACAAAGTACATCATTAAAGCTCCCTTCCCCCATATCAATAGAACCCTTCCCACTTACCTTCATATATGTATTGTTACCCATCAATATATGAGGTGAATTACAAGGCTCAAAAGAAGAGAACATATCCATAGAAGATGCCATATGATGAGATGCCCCAGAATCAAGAAGCCATTATGAGATGCAAGACTTGAGAGGCCAAGAGTGCTTGTCCTTTCATCTTGTGTAGCCCAGAAGTAGATCCCGTGTCTTGTGACTTAGATGAAGATGATGGAGTTGCCGATTGAGATGCAGAAGAAGAAGTAGCAGACACTGATGAGGGCAACTTAATGTTATTCTTTTGAAGAAGGTGTGTCAGTTCATCAATCTTCTTATTATAACATCTATGCTCATCATGTCCTAACCTTTTACAATATGCACATTTTGACTTCTTCTTTTTAGATGATTCCTCTTTAGAAGAGGAAGTGTGACTCAGGAGTGCTATGTGAAGGAGGATCTTTACCTTGCTCATTAGACTTGGGTGCCTTGTTCTGCTTCTTACCTTTGCCACTTGAATCTTTTGTCTCCTTTGCAACAAGAGCATGAGATCTAGAAGACTTCAATG
Source organism: Sequoia sempervirens (assembly GCA_007258455.2). Taxonomy (NCBI): domain Eukaryota; kingdom Viridiplantae; phylum Streptophyta; class Pinopsida; order Cupressales; family Cupressaceae; genus Sequoia; species Sequoia sempervirens. Next base: position 126,792,868 of record VDFB02000017.1, read on the forward strand.
TGCCCATGTGTACCAACTTTGCTTGTTCCCTTGTGAGTTGAGCTGCAAATTCATCAAGAGAAGGCATTTTGTATGCATTGCCAAGAGCATCCATTGTAGCATAGAAAGTAGAAACAAACACTGAATAATCAGGACCAAGCTTAGCAAGAATAGAAAGTATCAATTGTTCATCCTCTTTAGTGACCCCACAATTAGATAACTGCAATCTAAGAGAATTGAGCTTAGAGAAAAAGTCTTGGACATTGTCAAAATCTGAAGGATTAAGACCCATGAGTTCATTCTCCAACTTAAATTTCCTCATCTTATCTGGCTTACCAAAGAGACTCTCTAAAGTATTCCAAGCTTCATTAGGATGAGTGCAAGATGCAACATGATATCTAAGATCTGGAGAAATGGACAACTTCAAAGTACCAAGAGCTTCATCCCTTCTATCAAGCCACTTTCTTTTCTCTTTTGCTCCTGCAGGTTCTGGATCTTGACCAAATGTGATGCGTTGCAACTTTGATTTTAACAATAATAACTCCATTTGAGATTTCCACTCATGATAGTTATATGGAGTTAGAAGTACAACTTTTGTCAAATCCATGATACAATGAGATATTACAAGAGGAGAACAACAAATTTCCCTCACAATACAAGATATCAACCCCTTTGTCCTAACAAGATTTGCACTCTATTTTTTGCAAATTTACAAGGAATCCCAAACTATCAAATCAGCTACAAACTAAAAATATGAAAATCTGGAAACAAATCTGCAAAAAGTGCATGAGTAGATCTGAAGTACTCCTGAATACCTTTCCGATGCTTCAAATTTGGAGAAAATCGGAGATCGGAGCACCAAGATACGAGCTCGAAAGCAGAAAACGATGATCAGGCTTCAACCTGAAAAAAGAGGCACAAAACTGCAAAATCTCTGCAAAATATCTGCACCACTGAAAAATTCAGGTCTTCACCTTTCCGACGATATTTCGTTTGAAAAATTTCGCCTCCGTTAGCCAAAGTTATGAAAAATGAAAAAAAGGCCTATAAATAGGCACTTGGGGGCAAACACAGAATCTCAAAGGCTAATTTGGTGCAAAATTCGGGCACTTGGGTGCTAGCCTTAGGTCACCAATGTGACCGCTAGTGTTATAAATGCAAAAAATAAAATACCCGCCCTTGAAGGGGCCAAGTGGCCAACCTTTTACAAATAAATAAGGTTTACAAAAATTTCAATAGCCTAGATAAACAAATGCATTTATCTTGCACCATACCCGAGATGTGTACTATAATCTGACGCGCAGGACAGACGGAGGATAATGAAGGGACAACGATCTAGCCAGCACAATATGACTGTACCTGTTGATAGATTTGAAGCCAATAAAAGCAACGAGTACCCCTGTACGCCGATGAGAATAGGACCGTCGATGATAAAGACTACAGATCTGCCGAAGAAAGGGAGCCCGATGATGACCACCCGTCGATAATGAAGACCACCGATACCCCTGTTGTGCAGAGAGGACGGCAGTGGAGACAAGTTCGGATGCCGAAAAGATGGACAGCGTACCCTTAGCAACAAATCAATGACTAATGTCCGCCGATGAAGCCATGATCAGATCTGACGATGATTTGACCGGTGTAATCAGCGACCAAGGTACCATACGCCGACAGAAATATTAACTGCCAATTGTTACTTAGATGACAGTATATCCGCCAACTGTGAAGAGTGCCCGACGATCAATGTATATGCCGATCGGAGGTACCATTATGCGGACTGTACCATCTGAGTTGACAGCCAGATCCGATGGAAAAGGAGCCGATAGAACCAATCAATAGGCCGACCAATGGAGACCATGTACGCCAGTGAACAAATGAGTGACAGCGACCATACAATAGTAAATGCCTTTGTTCCAGGCCTTGGAAATGTGGAACCACTAGCAAGGGGACTCAGGAAAAGAATGGATCCGACACAGCCAGTGAGGTATGACGCTGACCGAGTACTAGTGGCGCAATAAACACAGCAGATCTGCCTAACAAATACAATCCGCAGAAGAAGTATTTTGCCAATAATAAAATAATATTGCAACAAATATTTGCGAATAAAAGCCCGATTAAATAAATTTTGCCCCAAAATTTTGATAATAAATACTCGCAGAAATATTTTACTGAAAAATATTTTTTGCGAAAATTGAAATAATCGTACCACAGAGAAGGTTGTTACAGCAAAAAAAATTTGCCTCAAAAACAACTTTACTCAATATAGGCGAATTTACAGTCAAAATTCGTCTGCGGAACCTTCTGAATTCAATCATGAGGTTCTTGAAACCCCAATTTGCACCCAGCAAAATTCTTCAAGCCAAAATATCACCCTCAGATCTAGGAAGGAATCTGCAACACCTGGAGAGCTCTGATACCATGTAGGAGTTGATGGTGACTCCTCAACACCCCCAAGATCAGTTGCGACCAAAACCACTTCCACAAGAAAGAGAATGGCAAGAAAGCTTGCTTCACAATGCAAGATTGATTGATTGCTTGATTGAAGCTTGAATACAAATGTACATGAGATGCCTTGCTTATATGGCCAAGGTTGAGAGATAGGTATGAATATGATGTTGACAAATGTCATGATCTTATGACATGAGACAACCAACAACCTAATCACCTAGGAAATGATGCATCCTAGCTAGATAAGATAAGTTCTAGATAAGCCAACTAAGCCTTCTAGAAAGAATCTTTTACCTAAGTAAACTTAACCATGTGAATATGTCCCCTAATTTACCTAGTGAATGAATAAGCTAGGTACAAGACAATTATTCACACCAACACATGAATCCATATAGCACTCATAACAAGCTCAACAATAACTATGTAGTATATGGTCTCATATTTGGTAATATGCATTGGTGCAATTTAATGTAATTTATAACAAAACATTTCTAGCTGATTATTTTGGACATTTAAGCACAAGTAACTTTTGTAGAGTGTCTAAACCCTTTTATCTGAAATACAGAGTTGAAAATGATGTATGTTTATGAAAGTAAATAATGTGTTTAATTCTCCTATTTTGCAGAAGGTGTGCATTGAAAAACAACAAGAGCATCTACAAACATACTTCAACAACATATAAAGTTTGACAAGTAACATATTACATCTAGTTCTTTTTTATATTTCTAGTGTGTTTTTATATATATAGTGCATAAAATGTGACCAGAAAAACTAAACCAAAAAAATCATTGCATACTATCATAGATGTAGAAATTTATGAATCAATAAATAGGAATGAAGAACAAAAAATAAGTGTAGTAGTGGACAACAATTTAAACTTTTCAAGATAGGTCTATTTGTATATAACATAGGGGATTGTCTTTTGAACTCTTTGCAATATTTTTTACATATGCACTTCACTTTTGTAGAATTTTGAAATGGTATGATTGATTATTTTCTAAATTTCCTAGCAAAAAGGGATTGTGACACTTTATTTTCATTTAGATATGAACTAGATCTTCAAACATTGAATGAATTGCATGGAAATTACTAATGTTAATACATACTTACAACGTATGCACCTATCTATGGTTAAAAAAATAAATTGTAAAGAGTATGGCCTTTGGGGTGACTTATTTTGTATTAAATGGCTAGCAAAGTGGTTAGATATCCAAATATGTATTTGGTCATCAACTAGAAGAGTAAAGTACTTACATTTCAATGAAAATTCAAAAAGTACTACATATTCTATTTTGTTCCATGATGAAGACCATTTGAATGGACATTTTGAACCACTAGTTTCCAAAAAATAGAAATCCATTGGAACAACATATTAACCAATCTAAACACTCAAAAACAATTAGTAACTTGACAAAATAAATTGTTGAGGATAAGTCAATAGATTCAATGTCCAAGTTCTATAAATATGCATTATCAATACCAAATTTTGTGTTGGATAATGTCATAGATATAGAGAACTATGAGTCAAGAAAGACACATGGAGATATCTCAATTGACATAGTATTGGGAGACAATAATCTATTGAAAATAATCCCCTTTGTATACAATGTAGGTGATTATCTTTTTGACTCATTACAACTACTATTACATATGTGATACACATCTATTGAACTAAGAAATGGAATAGTTGATCATTTTCTAAATTGTCTAGAAATCAATGATCTTGACACTTTGTTTTCACTTGAATATGATCTAGACTCATAGACACTATCCAAAATGCATGTCCTTCATGATGTTAGTATATATCTTTGACGCATGCAACTCTCTATAGTTCCAAAGCCACGCTGTAATTAGTATGGCCTTTGGGGAGACTTGTTTTGTATTAAATGGTTATCCAAGTGGTTAGATATTCATATATGTATTTGTTCTTTAACAAGAAAAAAAAGTACTTGCATTTCAATAAAAATTCATGAAGTACAAAATATTCTATTCTATTCCATGATTAGGATCATAAAAATGGACATTTTGAACCACTTTTGAGAAAAATAACTAAGAAACCTGAACAATAGGCTCACCAATCTAAACATTCTAGAATAAATATATATTCCGCAAAAAAAATCTATAGAAGAAAACAATAGATAGAATGTCTATATTATGCATAAACGCATTATCAATATCAAATTGTGGTGATAGTCTTTTCAATAGTATTGCTAGCTTGATGAGAAATGAATATGACAACCAATGTCTTAGATGTTAGGTGGCTTAATCCTTTTGCTATGTAATGCTAAATAGTGACAACATAGCAAATGAATGCCTTCAAACATGCTTAAAATCTAACTTGAAAATTACTTGTGGTGTACTTGTGGTGTCACAAATTGGAAAACATTTATTGGAAAAGTTAGAGATCCATTTGAACAAAGTGGAATTGAAGGATTTGATATTTGTTTTGAATGGCTATCCTAAATTTTGCAAATAAAAATTAAATTTTTCTCACAAAATAGTGTCATGCCTACCAAATTATATTGGAAATGTGTAAAACCAACAAAAGTATACAATGTCATATGTTGTAAAGCTAATGACATGCATACACATTATATTCCAGGTGGAGTGGAGATAATAATGCTAAATGACATTTATACACAACCAAAGAATAAAAAACAATGAAAACAAAACAAAATATTAGTATGCAAAAATTGAAAGAATCCATTCAACATAGTAAACAGGTAAAAACTTACAAGTCTACACATCTCACAAAGGGGTTTAGCACTTTTTTTCATAACTCACTTCATAAACTAAAAAAAGAGATGCACAAAAAACCTGAAATTCACAACATACAAAAAGGAGGAAAAAAAACACCAATAGAATCTTACAAGGAAAAAATCAAAGACACACCTAAACATGTGTTTGCAATTTGTGGCCAATTGTATTTGAAAAAGAATATTATAAATTTAATCCAACAAAAAATGGATTACTATACAAGTACAATAAATGTATTGTGCAGTTTTTTCAAAAACATGGAAATAAGTGAAGAAGACCTCGATGTAGATGATCTTGATGATTCTTTCTCTGCACCTAAAAAAAAACGCATAACAAAATGGTAAGACATGTCATCTCTTCCAAACTAGTTAAACAATAAATAGTATTTTCCACAAATTGTGTGACTAACAATTGTATTTCTTGCTATAGCTGCTTGGAAGACATTGAACTAAATAACACTTCTCCCACAAGACTAACCATTCAAAGCAACAAAGAAATGTACTAATTTTTAATAGTCTTCTTCTCTACCTATTTTTATTAATAAGCTATGTATATGCAAGTACATTTTCCATAGATTTCTATAAAAACCAACATACTTAGTCAAAAAACATTAATTTATGTTCACACAATTAAGAATTGCATACATTTTTAGTAACTACATAAGAATGCATAACAAAATGGTGAGAATTGTCAATTATTCCAAACTAATAAAATGTTAAATAGAAATATTTACAAATTTCATGACTAGCCATTTTATTTCTTATTATAGCTAGTTAAAAAGTATTGAACTAAATAGCACATCACCAACTAGAATGACTACTCAAAGCAAGAAACAAAGGTATTAATTTTCAATACTCTTCTTTCATATCATTATTAGTTAAAAAAATGTATATATGGCTGTAAATTTTCCAAATTTTTCTACAAACACTAACATACATATTGAAAAATCTTTAATTTACATTCACACAATTGAGAATAATATACATTTTCGATCCTTCAATGTTCACAACTATAATGCATAATTAGAAAACATAATTAACTACACAATTTATTTTTTACAGTCTAATTTCAACAAACCAAAAACCCAGTATAATATTGGAAATTTCCATAGAGTGAACTAGTTTGGTATTCAAAGGTGATGTCCTTGTTGTGTATGGTCCTACTTCTACACAAAACAAAAAAACCCAAAAAAAGGCAGAAGTAGTACATGTGGATCTAGTAGATGCCTATGGCCAAATGACTATAATTATAAACATTAGCAACAATCTGGTAAATACATTTTCCCTGTATGTTTGTTGGGTCTAGTATTCACATCACTAAATTTTTAATAAAAAATAAAACTCAATATGAAAGAGGTGATGTGAATTGTTTCCTTTCCTTAACCAATAGAACCATAGTAGAAAGTGTACCTACTATTTGAAAAAAATATAGATTAAATCCAAATGTCACTATCTCCCAACTAATACAAGTAGACTATAGCTATTTTGTTGGCTCATTTGAAGCAATAACGACATCTTATCATTTGAACAAAATCTAGTTTGAAGTACATGTGAAAGATGGAGAACTCCAAGAAGACATGGTAATTGTAAATACTAAGAACCATCTTCCTTTTATTTACATATGAAACTGAACTTATTTACTTAAATTCATTAACAATTTTCTTTTGTAGGTTGTTATCCCAACTACCAACATATTTGTGTACATTTTTACACCAAATATTTTCAAAAATAGACCTGCCATTGCTCCTTTTCAAAAATGCAGTTAGAACTGGTCCACAAGGCTCAAATGTAATGTAAAAAACACAATCAACATTTTTTTAGGAGCTCAATGATGCATGTACAAGAGAAAAATTGCAAACTCTTGCAAAATGCAAGAGCCCAAAAATTAATAATTTTATTTTTACATTTATATAACATATTTATGAAATATTTTTAGTTCCCTACACAATAAATAACATGTTATTTTTATTGGCAGGTACTTGGGACATTAAAACCAAAGAATGTCCACTTGCCCCCCTTCGAAGCTTCTTGTAGCACATGTCATCACTCCATGCTACTGGACAAGTGTCTTGAAAAAGGATCTTCCAATTGCACGTTCTGCAAAAAAACATTCAACTTTCCTACCATTACAATCTGGCTTGCACATTGTATAGAAAACAAGGAAACATTGACTACTTGTTAAGTGGATAGTTGCTTAAACAATTTTTCCCAAAGATTCAAGAGATCACATATGAGCAATATAAAGAAGACATCTCGCCTGCAATGTTCTTATTATACAGATTCCAAGTGCATGGAACTTTTACACTATTTGCTAACAATTTCATTCTGAAAATTCTTCAACAATGATTGTCTTATTGCTTCTACAAATTGCAATTACAAAAACAATCCACCATACTAAACTACAATTTTTTTATGTAGAAGAGTATTTTTTTTTTGTTTACAACTATAAATTTTAAAGACACTAGCTCAATAAGCCTTTAATATTGTTTCTTTTGGTACAAAACTTTACTATGCAGCCTTTAAGTTTTATTAGTTTTCATTTAAAAAACATTAATGTGAGTGTTTACTGTTTTGATTTCCTTCAATGGAAAACTTAAAAAGGTCTTTTCTACTAGTTAAATGTTCCAAAAATTTCATTTTTTTACTATACAATAGTTTCAAATGTCTATCACGAGGTTAAAATTATTTGTAGGCTAGGATTTGGGAAAGTATAGCAGATGATCATTGCCATAAGGTTGAAGCTTGTAGTGACTAGGCAGATTTTAGCACAAAATAACAACAAAATCTTTGTAATTTAGTTGATGCATGCTTTGCTTCTACTGTAGTGCACCTTTCTACACATTACTAGTAAGATGAAGACATAAAAATGCTCCTTTTGTGATGGATAATATTTATACTACTTATAGTGTTAGTGAATTTTCAGCCATGTTTTGAACTAGTAGTATTCACGCAAAGTGAGAACCTTCATGCGGATGCCTAATTTATTTTTATTTAAATATTTATAATTGGTTTTTATTTCCTACTAGTCACTCTTTACGTTATTTACCATAGTATTTATCTCTTAGTTGAGGATGAAGCCACCTCATATAGTTCCCTTGGAAAGCCAACTTCTACACCAAATTACAATCTTTGTTGTTGTACAATGATTCTCTTTCAGTTGAGAAGTTGCTTCAAAATATTCACCATTGTGTACACCCTTTGAAATCCAACTTATCTACCAAAAAAATTGTTATGCTATAGTGTTTCTCTTCTAGTTGATAGGGCACCTTAAAATATTCCTCAAAGCACATCCTTTGAGAGCCAACTTCTCCACCACTCACAATATTTTCTATAGTATAGTGTTTCTTTTTTTTTTACAATCCTTGTCATGGTATGATGTTTCTCTATTGTTGACAGTCCATCCACCTCCTCACACTTCCTTGGTATCAATAATTTATTGAAAGAAATTTCCACCACATTCACTATTATTCTCCATTAACATGGAATCTACTTAACATGGGATCATGCCTACTATGCTTTAAATTTGAGTCATTAGTGCATTAAGTGCACCATTTTCCCACTATATCACATTGTCCTTTATTGATATTTGTAATTTTTTTGTTTAAAAATTAAAAAAAAAAATTACAAGTAGTGCACTTTGTGCTTTGTTGCTATCCTCAAAGATAGTTGCCAGCTATTTAAATGTCATTTTTGTGTGTTGCTGCCTTGATTTTCCTTTATAGACTTTATTTTTGAATGAAATGGTTGATTTAAGTGTTGATTCTTGAAGTTGAAACATATAAATTTGGTATAATGAAGTCACATTTATTTGGTTAATTGGTTATGGATATGTTGCCAATTTATATACTATTCTAACTTGAGAATGTGTTGTTGTATATATATGTCAGAAAGTGATTTATTCATAGATTTTTTCTAGCGTGCATGTGTGATTGTGCTTACTTGACATATAAATAGTTATTAATAGAAAATAATGTTCAGCTGAGTTATTTGAAAACAGCTTCAGTGTTGCTTGACCAATTGGATTGCACAAGCTTGAGTATTTCTTCCTTCATACATTGAGAAAATACTCTGTCAACTATTGTAGCATTTAATGTCATGTGTCATTGATGTTTCAATTGATTGGATTATATGGTTGCTATAGAAACTTGTCACATCTCCTCAAAAAGTGCAGCTTCCTACTTATGCCTTCAACCAGTATCTATAATTATGAGGTCACAATTCTCCTCCTTGAACCTATCAACTCCTTCCTGGGAAATCTTCACAGGATCTAACTCCATATAGCTTCCAATTGCAAACATTATCTTTTGAAAGTTATTTACATTTATATCTTGAAGAAACTCATTAATGGTTTTGCAAGAATCCTTATTGATCAGCGTTGCTTATTTATGGCTTTTTGTAGGCTAACTAAATGATAATCCAAGGCTTACTTAAATTGCTACAAATATTAACTTGTCTGCAAATCTAATCTTTTCTACATTAAATCACCTCAAATCTTAATATTCTCTTTTTCTTATCTTGCAAGAGAAATGGATTTCGTTTGCACAAGGAACTTCCAACATTGAAGCTTAAGAAGAAATATTTGAAGAGGTTTTTTTAGTTGGAAAAGTGGACAGTGAAATTAAAAAGAGCATTTTTTAATGCTTATTGTAATTTCCCAAGGCTTTCCTTCCTGCTTTTTTTCTTTCTATTTTAGGACAACTCACTTTAGTTTTGGGTTTAAAATTAACCATTAATTTTATCTCTTCAAAGTTGGTTAAAATTGAACTTAGAAAATTACTAGAATTTGGGATTTGAGGCTAAAATTGCACAAGCAACTTCAACATTTGGTTTTGGTGCTATAAAAAGAACTCATTATTTCCTTTGAGGATTTAAAACAAACTTATGCTTACTTTATTTTTGTAATCTTGTTTACAAACTAATACCATTCAAATGTGTATGAATGTCTCTCGTGCTTCACGACAATCGTGAGAATCAAAATAATTTTGGTGGCATTAGGTTGTCTAAAATATTTCCTCCACATTTCAAATTTAGGTTTCTAAAATTGAACAAAGGTTGCTAGTGTGAGAAAAGGCATCACATGTGTTCTCTCTTTATTCACACAAACAAATATTGATCAAAATAAAGATGTACTTACTCACTATTCTTCACCTTTAGAGGGCCTTCCTTGGTGGGAAAAATTACTCACCCCAAGGGAACAACCCAAGCGGTAACGAGCATAAGCCAGGCTCTTCTGAACTGCTATACAAATTTGTGGTTGCAAGGAAATTTTGCAATCAACTAAATGATGCATGATAGCTCTCCCCTGGTATCTTTATGATGCGTAAAGCCCTTGTTCTAAGGGTTGGGAGAACTCTTGAGGTATTTTATCATTGTGTCCTTTGAACTGGACATGCTTATTACAAACCCTTGTGTAGTAGCCAAAAATCCCTAATATTTGTTGGTGTCAAGAGGTCAAACCTCTGGAGCCGTCCCACATATTTGAAATTATTTGTAGAGACGAAAAAAATTTCATTGGAGATTCATGAGAATTGAAGCTTGGTTGGACAATATAAGTGAGTGTCATGGAGGGGAGTCGATGTGGTCAAGCTTCTAATCATCCACTTTGAATAAGCGCAACTGGAGAAATCCAAGTGGGAATTCAATAAACATTTTTTTTTTCTATCCTAGGGTTGTGCAATCTTTGAGTTAGTTAAACACATTGCTTGGATCTAAAATCTTGAAAAACAAACATTCAACAAGGTCATTGAATTTCAAACCCTTTAGAAGGAGCAAATACCTTTGAAAACTCCAAGTACTACTACTTGTCCCTAGGGATTGTATCCTTAGAGGCTTCTAAGTATTTGAACCTATATCTCAATTTTCTCTCTCTAAAGTCAACATTAGGGAACTATTGCCTTAATTCTCTTGATTCCCACATAATGGGCCTTATGGAATGAAAATAAATTGAGACATAGACATTTAGTTGAAGATGTAAGCAAGAAAGTGTTTGTGGTAAAAATAATACATTAAGCAAAGATAAAAGAAAAATTGAACCCCACACATGTGTTTGCTCAAATGAATTCTCACAAGATCAAAATCCCAAAACCAAATTCCATCAATCATCACAAGCATCTTAGTCCAAGAGATCTCAAGAAATGTTAGTCAAACCTTTACCAAGTTAGAGAAAGATTGCTCTATGACTTTTACAAACATTTTTCAAAGGACAATCCAAACTTGTACTCATTCTATTATTGTGAAAATCCAACTCTCTTCCAATTTTTTGAGTATATCACTTTGTAGGGTTGAAAATTTCTTGGAAGTATAGCATGTTCTTCAATACCTAGGTCTTTTAAACAAAAGACTCTCTAGGTTCACCTAGGATCAAAATCAACACTTTCATCCATCCTCAAACATCAATCAAACCCATCTCACAAACAACTCTTAGAATCTTGGAAAAAATACTTCATATTAGACTTTTGGAAAATCCTTCAAAACAAAATCAAAATCATATTTTTTGACTAAGTGTGTGTGGATGAATCCTTCTTCATATGTACGCTTAGTTAAATTATCACCTTGAGGACAAGTTTATTCCAAGATAACATCTAACATATTGGATTTTACAAGTTCATTATCCAAATTCCAAATCCAAATCAAATCCAAGACAAATCAAATCCAAAATCAAATCTAAAATCCAAAAGTCCCAAAGTCTAGTATCCCTCCAAGGTTTCTTAAGAGTTCAAATATTTTCATCATCCATCTTTCATTTATCTCATCACCACCATTTGATCCTTAACATCCTAGATTTTCTTTTTTGTACTTAAAGTTTAGACCAACCTAAAGAGTTAGAGGTTTACCTCCTGTATTCCTAAAAGTTGATCCTTGTTTTATGGTTCAAACTAGATCTCAACACAATAAGAACATGGAACCAAACAAAGAAACATCCACTTCGAGTGATTTGAGTCAAACCAAAACATAATTCAAACCTAGGATATAAATTGACCTTCCACTTAATCCTCCTCAAATACCTCAAAATACTCAAGAGGGAGGTTTCCAAGTCGAGGATGTCACGAAAAATTATCAAGGAATGTCCCAAGAGGAGATAATGGAGTTTTTCCAAAATCCTGAGAACCACAAGATTGTCAACACAATGATGAGACTACATCCTTCATAATGGATGCTAGCATTAGTAAAGGAAGGGGCTAAAATCCCTTCTAATTATGATGTGAGCACTATTGTGGAAAATACTCTTGGGAATATGCCAATAGTATCATTCACACCATCCTTCCAAAACATCATTCAACCCATCCCACAACCTACATCATCTCATGCTCCAAGTCAACCCATAATCACCAAGGGGAGTTCACTACTTCATGCTCTTGAAACACATCCCCTTGTAAACAACCAAGACCTAGATGCAAAAACCATCTTGCAACACCCAAAAAAATTGGGTGTTCCACTCATTTTCCATGACACCAACAATCCATCCACCTTTGCCACATCACTGGCATATTCTCTTGATACTCAAGTCTCTCTCCCCATGGTATCACAAGGAAAAGGGGGAATCTTTGATGCCTCATCATCACTTTCTCAAGGAAACATACCACCAATATTCCTGCCATTACCTCCTCTAACATCAACATCCACATGAATCATTGGTTTAGGGAAACCCCCTTTACCTAACATAAATCCAAAATCAGCCAAGTCAAAACAATCCATCGATCATGAATCAAGTCAACATACCAAATCCTTCGAACATGTTGTTGATATCACTATAGGTGGAATCAACCCAAGCAACACAATTAATCATTACACTATCCATAACACCTCAGAATGTGATCTCCTGAGGACCTAGAATATCAACCGCACCACCTACCACACAATCACTTATCATCACTCAAACAACACCTCAAAAATCACCTCAATAGAATCTCATCACACCATCTCACAATATTCTAAATCCTCCACCTCCACCACCAAATCTAAACATGGTGAATCAATACAGCATCACCCTACAAGCAACCCAACAAGCCTATCAAAAAGTTCTTAAAAAATTACTAGCTTAGAAAACTACAAAAGCCACACAACAAACCACACAACAAGCATAGGCACAACAAGCTGTAGAACAAGCCACACAACAAGAATAGGCACAAAAAGTCACAAAACAAGCACAATAGGCTTCCCAAGTGAAAGCACAAGCTGCATAGGTTGTGCAAGTAGCCCAAGCCACACAAGATGCACAAGCTACATAGGCCACCCAAGCTAACAAGAACAAGCTTAGGTACAAGCACAATACCAAGCACAAAAACAAGTATCTCAGTAGCAAGCCTATTAGCAAGCTTTACAACAATACCAAGTGCAAAAAGAAGCAACTCAACTACAAGCCCAACAACAAGCATTTTTGGCCCAGTAGCAGCAAGACTGACAACAAGCATTGTTGGCATAGTAACAATTATACAAATACCAACAAGCATTAGTGGCACAACAAAAACATGCAATAGCCTCCCACGAACATGAAAAACAACCCACTCGGGTCACTCAAACAATCAAACCACCTCAAAACACATTCATACCACCTAATTTGCAAAATGATGTGTCTGCACAAATAAAATTTCTCTCACAACAAGTGATAGACCTACAATTTTGAAAAATAACAAAAACATAAGGGAATTTTTTCCCTTATCCATTCGATAGAAGCATTGCAATGGTGCCATTCCCACAAGGGTTTGAAATACATAATTTTGACAAATATCATGGGACTAGCAATCTTGAAGATCACATCAGAGAATTTCATTTTCACTATATGGAAGTTGCATATGATGACTCTTATCTAATGTGACTATTTCCTTAGAGTTTGGTTGGACCAACAATGGAATGGTTGTCTCACCTTCCTCCCAGAATCAAAAAGTTCCAAGAAATTATGGACTTGTTCATACAAAACTATTCATTCAACATAGGCATGTAAATGAATTTAGAAGAACTATCCTCCCTCAAACAATCCAAGGGGGAAACATTTACATCCTTTTTGACATGATGGTGATCAAAGGCCAATAGGAGCAATTGGAATATTCTAGAAGAACAACAAATTTTTACTATCATTGCTAATCTCGAAGGAACCTTGTCCTTCCATCTAAAATGCAATGCATCGCCGCATTTGACCAGTTGATCCTCAAAGCGCTCAACATCGAAAGATCCCTTATCGCACAAGAGGGGGCACCTACTTATCAAGACAACCATCCATCAACTAGTTACAATTAAAAACCTCACACATGTCCAAAGAACAAGAACATTACTAATGATGGTGTGGTTGATGCCAAAGTTATTATCAATGCCCCAAGGAAAAACACACAATCATATCAACAACCACAAGTCAACAACCAAAACAACACACAAGCCAACACATCATCACAACAACCCAAAAATCAAGTGGTCAATAAATTGAACAATAAAGTGGGGCCAACCCCAAGGAAGTATCACCCTAAATAGAAATACACACCACTCGGGGAACTGATTGAGTCTGTCATGCAATGGTTAGTTCAAGCAAATCTCATCAAGATCCCTGTTTATGACAATTATCAAGAGCCTCAAGTTAAACCACCATGGTATAATGAGAATAAACTCTATTATTTCCACAAGATAAAGGGACACACGACATCCAATTGCATGTGACTTAAAAATATGATTCAAGATCTTATTGATGATAGAATTGTAACCTTTGAACAACCCATAGGAAATCAAGATCTAAAGATATACAAGAATCCAATGCCATATCACAATAAAGGGAACAATAATGGCAAGGAAAAGTATAATAAAGTGAACCATGTTTATTGACATGTTGTTACATCCGTAGATGAGTGGGTTTCTTTTGTCAGTATCAAAGGATCTAAAGCTAACTATGGAGTCACCACATGTGGTGGAAAATTTACCATTTTGGTACCATCCCAACCACCAAAAGCATTCTCTACCAATACAAAATCTATTCCCAATAGTTATAATATCTTGGACCAACTAAAAATAACCCTTGCCCAAATCTCCATCATGGAGTTACTAAAAATCTCACCCACATATAGGGAAATCCTAGAAAAAGCATTGGATTCATCTACTATCCCCACAGATCCTGATGCAAACTAGTTTCAAGCTATGATCAGACACATTACCACACCACATATCCTAACATTTTCTGAGTAGGACTTCCCAACTCAACCATCTCAAAGTCTTAGTCCATAAGAATAGAGTCAAAATGGTCTTGGTGGATGGAGGTGCAAGCGTGAATATCTATACTCTCAAGCTAATAAAGAATCTAGGATTCTATGAAGATGTCAATGAGAAAGGTAAGGGTATTACTATCAAGGCATATGATGATCAAGAACGAGTGTCTCAAGGCACCATTCAACTCCCTATTCAAGTAGGGCCAACAATCATGGAAACTACATGCCAAGTCCTCGATCTAGAACTACCTTACCATATCCTCCTAGGACACCCATGGATCCATAGGATGTAGGCTGTTGCATCTACTTTCCATCAATGTGTCAAGTTTCCCTATCAAAATCAAGAGGTCATGGTCCATAGAGATCTTGAACTATTTTATTATTGAAAGAATCTAGAAGCCAAGTACTACAAGATCCCTCATCCCAAAGAATGATGAGGGACCCACGCCTCCATATATAGACCCATCTACCCTATCCTCCACTTCTGAGACAAAGACACCCTCCATTCCAGGCATCTCTGATATTAAATTCATTATACAAGATAATGGGTGTGGGGACTACAAAATGAAAAAGTGTGCCTTTGTAATAGGAGAGTTACCTAAAGCTCCTCAGTCTCATGGGAAGCTCCGACCGATTGACACCCCATCTCAAACCTTTAAAGTGGACCCCTCTAGATTTAGATGTTGGGGAGACCTAAGCCAAGAAGCAGTAGATGAAAATATATATCAAGCCTACTATATCGAGATGAAAGGACCAAACTTTCTCTTCCAATGGATGATGCTTGGCATGGGCTATAACAAAAAAAAGAAACTTGGGAAGAATGGCAATGCTCTTCTAGAACCTATCATTCCTAAGAAGCGTATAAAGAATCTTGGCCTTGGATGTACCCCTCCAAAAATAACCATAGTTAGCAAAGGTGCCCTAGTTAGAAAAGTCAAAGATCCTACTCAATTATTGGTGTACATAGGATTACCTTTAGATAACTATACCTTTGATATAAACAATGTGTGTGATTAGGACCCCATAATTGACCTACTCATGCTATTTGAGGATTCCTCTCTTTTCATGATTAGTACCCTATCTTTCAAATCAAGTAACCAAACCAATGAGCTAAAACTTGTGTACCCCCAACTCATCGATTATGACCAATGAGGAGCACCAATTTTAGACACTTTCAAAAATGATGAGGCTCTCTCATAATTCATGGGACTGCAGGATACTCTACCATGTGGTGATCAAACAGCTGGGTTTGACATTGAGATGGACACACATGCATATTATGGGGAAATAATTGAATCCCTTAGTCGTAAAAGTGAAAATTTAAGAATAATATCTAGGTCTTTAAGTGAAAACCACACTGTGGCACTCTCTGACCCAAAAGTAGTAAAAAGAAAGGATGTATCCAATGGTGAAAACCTCTATGAGGTGCCAAAGGATGAGGGATTCAATCTTCTCCTTAGTGCTATTCATCAAGAAAAGTTAGTAGTCTTGGAAGAGAAATGTAATCCAGTCAATCTAGGGACCAAGGAGGCACAACATATCACCTTCTATGTAGAATCAATTTTGACAAAAGAATAAGAAATTCTAGTTAATTTTCTAATGGAAAGGAAGGTAAAATTTGCATGGATCTATGCTGACATGCCTAGTCTTGATCCAAAATTTTTGGTTCATCATTTAGCCATCTACCTAGAGGCAAAACCAGTAAGACAAAAGTTGAGAAAATGCATCCACAAATGACATTACTAGTCAGACTTGAATTACAGAAGCTCCTTGATGTTGGCTTCATATGGCCAATTGACTATCATGAATGGGTTTGAAATCTTGTACCAATCTATAAGCCCACTGGGGGCATCTACATCTGCACTGACTTCAGGGACTTGAATAAAGCATGCCCTGAGGATGATTTCCCTCTCCCAAACATAGGCATGATTTTGGATATGATGGTGAGGCATGAAATGCTATCACTAATAGATGGATTCTCAAGGTACAATCAAATTATGATAGGTAAAGATGACCAACACAAGACAACTTTCACTTGTCCATGGGGGAATTACTACTAGAACATGATTCCATTTGGGTTGAAAACATAGAAGCTACCTACTAAAGATCTATGATGTTAATCTTCTGTCAGATGATTCATAAAACTATGGAAGACTATGTGGATGATTTATTGGCCAAATCAAAGAAGTGTCAGAATCACATAGTGGAACTAAGCTCCATCTTCAATAGGCTAGATGAATCCAAGCTTAGGCTCAATCCTAAGAAGTGTGTCTTTAGTCTACAATAAGGAAAGCTCCTAGGGTATATTGTATCTATAAGGGGAATCAAGATAGACCCTACCAAATTCAAAGCAATTCTTGACATGGAAGCACCAAGAACATTGAAGCAGTTAAGGGGTTTATAGGGAAGGCTCCAATCCATTCACTATTTTGTAACATATTAAGTAGATAAGGCTATCCCATATTCTCATCTACTCCACAAAGGGGTAGCATACAAATGGGACAAGAAATGTGATTATATTTTCAATAAAATTAAGGAGTACTTTCTCACACCACCAGTTCTTATGCCACCAATTTTGAACAAGCCCTTGATCCTGTATATGTCAGAAACAACAACAGCCCTTGGCGCTCTTTTAGCACAACATGATGAAAATGGGAAAGAGAGAGCTATTTAAGTTACACTAGTAGAACCATGGTAGGACATGAGTTGAGCTATACATCCATTGAAAATTCTTTCCTAGTAGTAGTGTTCATGACACATAAATTCAAACACTATATGTTGGTACATCAGATAAAACTCATTGCCAAGATAGATCCTCTCAAGTATCTACTTTCTAAAGAAATGCTCATAGGGCAAGAAGCTAAATGGGTCATGATCCTGATAGAACACAACATTGAGTATGTAGAATGGAAGGCCATTAAAGGAGAAGTAATTGCAGGTCAGTTGGAAAAGGCACTGATGTATTTAGAGAACCCATTGGTATCATAATTTCACGATGCTCGTCAATATCTAACCTAAGTGCGGTAGATCACTACAAAGTATATTTTGATGGATCCTACACACAATGATGGTTAGGAGTCGGGGTATTCTTCATTACACCACAAAGAGATTGCATACCAAAGTAATAAAAGTTGTCTTTTCCTTGCACAAATAACATTGCAAAATATGAGGCTCTTGTTATAGGAATCAGAATTATAGTAAAATGGTAGATCATGACACTCAAGGTCTATGGGGACTCATAGGTTATCATCAACCAGGTCAATGATTAATACCAAAAAAAGGATAAAAAATTGACCCCATACAAGAAACTGGTGGAAAGCCTTAAAGAATTCTTCATTGACATCACATTTGAGCAAATACCAAGGGCAAACAATAGAGCAGTAGATGCTATGACAATAATTGGATCATTACTAGATATCCCACACAATGTCCCAAATCAAGAATTCCTTGTAGAGAAACTTCTCATACTAGCTTTTAAGGTACTAGATTCTGAATTTGTGTGTAAAATCATTGGTCCCGATGACCCTTGGTATCATGAAATTTACACCTACTTGAAAATAGGAGTCCTCCCCACTAATATCACCCCAAACCTTAAAGAACATTTTTCAAGAAGTCATCTTTCTTTGTTATCTTAGGAGACACCCTATACCATAGGAGTAACAAAGGAACCTTGTTGCAATGCCTTAACCCTAAGGATGCTTTGAATACTTTAACCAAGGTACCTGATGGCATTTTTGGATCACATTTGAGTGGTATGACCTTGGCTAAGAAAATGTTGAGGAATGGGTACTACTGGCCTACGATGGAAAGAGAAGCTCACAACTATGTCTGAAGGTTCTTGCAATGTTAATAGCATGGGGACCTCATCCATGCACCAACTCAGGAGTTCCAACTCATCATAACACCTTGGCCCTTTTCACAATGGGGGCTCGATCTCATCAGCAAAATCATACCCATCTCATCTAATGGACACAAGTCAATTATCACCACCATTGAGTACTTCATGAAGTGAGTAGAGGCCATCCCAATGACCTACATCACAGGGAAGCAAATCTCCAAATACATCTTGAACTACCTCATTTTCTGCTACAGTGTTTCACAAGCCCTTATCTCATATAATGGAATACATTTCAAGAATAAGGATGTTCTAGAGCTATGTCAAAAATTCAATATCCAACATCACTTCTCCACCCCATATTACCCCCAAGGTAATGACCAAGCTAAGGATACAAATAAAACCATCTTGAAAATCATATAGAAAATAGTCAATGATGTTGGTCGTGACTAGAACTTATAGCTAAATCCTACCTTATGGGCCTACCAAATTAGTATCTACATGCCTACATGTACAACCCCTTTCTCCTTGGTCTACGGATCATAAGCCATCCTTCCCATTGAGATTGAGATCCCATCCTTAATAATATCATTGCAAAACCTCATTACTAATGAAGAATATCGGGTGTCATAGTTGACTGAGCTAGAACTATTGGATGAGCAACATGGATGTCTTGAGTCACCTACAAGTCTACCAGAACCATCTCAAGAAAAGATACAACAAGAAGATCAGGATTCAAACTTTTCAAGTTGGAGAGCTTGTATTAAAGGAGAATTAGAAGAATGTACCAAATCTAGACAGCAAGGGAAAATTTGAACCCAACTGGTTGGGGCCCTTTATCATAACAAAAATTTATAAATCAAGAGCATATCAGTTGTCAACACCAAAAGGTGAACCTTTGTAGAATCCCATCAACAACTCCTATCTCAAAAAAATTATGCATAAACTTTCAAGGTATAAATCCAAAAATACAAATATATATATATATATATATATATCCAAAAAAATTAGAAGAAGGATTGAAAATAGTAAATAAAAAATCGTCCTCTAGTGAAAACCACTTTGGTGGTGCTTTGGAAAAGTACCTTGGTGAAAACTTGGCAAACATGCACCTTGTGTAAATAGGAAATTTTTATCCACCATGATCTCGATTGCTTGTTCTATATTATTCATCCATCACCCTTCCATATCTCCATCCATCACCCATTTGTGTCTACATCATAGCCGGATCTTTTGTTTGTATCATGCTCCCTCCTAGTACTTGGCACATTCCTAAGGTCAATTTGTCCTACCTATATTGGAGTAGCCTATTGCATCACACGTTGGGGGCATGTTATTATACCTACATTAGATCGAATTAGTGTATATTCTTGAAATCTTCCTTAAAATAAAAAAATCCAAAAGCATTGAAAAAATAGAAATTCCAAAAACATTTAGAAAATCAAAAAATCCAAAAACATTCAGAAAATTAGAAAATACAAAAACATTCAAAAAATTAGAAAACCCCAAAAACATTCAAAACATATCAAAAATTCAAAAAATGGGTCAAACTAACTAGATCTCTAAGCTCTTAATGTAGGCAGGGCCATCATCGATGTACCCCCGAGACACATTAGGTTAGTCCTTTAGGAGTCTGTCATAAAAAAATTCCAAACTATTTGTTCATATCTCATCAATAAACGAGTTTGTGTCAGTCAAACTATGTGGTCTCTATGTGTATAATGTAGGAAAGGCTAATCTTTAACCAACCCTCGAGGCCCGTAGGATAGGTCTTTAGGTTAGGATCTTGGTCAAAATCTTAGAAAACAAAAAAAAAATGGAAATTTTGAAAATCAAAACATTTGTAAAACATCTTGAAAATACCAAAAACAACCTCAAAACATTTCAAAACATCAAAAACATCCACATATTTGAAAAAAATCTGTCCAGCCCATTTCACATTCACCTACAATAAACATCCACTCATAATAAATGGTCGCCATTGTCAACCTTTGGCAACATAATTGGAAACAAGTATAGCAAATTGAAAGTGAAAACTCAAAAGGTCTTAAGTCTAGGTCAGTAGCTAAACAAGTTGTTCAACTCTTGGTATTAATAGCCTAATCATCCTATTAATCCCACAATCATTTGATATCATCATGTCCTAGGATGCATCCTTCCTACAATGGACATCAACATTAGGCATCACCATAGTTTAGTCTTGGCTAGAGGTATGAAGAACATTGGCTTGTTTGTGTACTTGATCTATTCTTTTTGATTTATCTTATTGTACTCATTCCAATGACCTCTTGATGATGTCTAAACAAAATGATTTAGAGAGAAAGGAATGGAGAATTGATCATTATCTTTTTTCTACTCTGCTTGTTGGATATTCTTGTAATATAACCTTGGTCATGCTAATTTTATTTGGTTTGTAGGGAGAGTGTTTGAGATGTCTTGTTGACTATTACATAGGAAGGTTTTTGTTTTCTATGTTTTGGTCCAAGATGTTTGAAATGTCTGAAGTACAACCTAATAAGGTTTCATATGCTAGGTGTGAACAAGGATACTCCTATCTAATTTTTGAGTCAAAGTCCATCTCACTAGGTACAACACCATCCTAATTTTCTATACCTTGATGCATCGTATCTATGTGTGATAAAAAATAAGGACATTTATGCTCTTTACATCCCAAATCCCTAGATAAGAAATATATCATCATCATTCATCATCACATCTAATAAAGTCTCAAGTGTACCAGCATACTTCTTTCAGTTGGGGCAACCTTGGGGCATCTAAAAAAATAAAGAAATTTTTGAATTTCGATCTCGGTAGCGTCATTCTTCAAACTAACACAACGAGTACATTACTTCAAAGAGGGGAAAAATGTAGACACTCAAAAAATCTTGATTGACATCATGCACTTGAATCTGATTAACTAACATTGATTCTTCCTTAATCACTTCCACACTAACCAATTAATTGAATAATCTTTATTTAATTAATTAAATTCATTAAATTTCCTCCTTAAATTAGATAATGAACTTTATCACATTATTGCATCATCACTGATCCTTTAATGTTCTTTAATTAAATAAAACAATATATTTAATTAAAATTCTAAAGTTCCTCCTTTAATTAAATAAATCAATTTATTTGATTAAAATCTTAAAGTTCTAACATCCTCTCATTTGAGTTAAATAAACGCAAACATTTAAATCAAATGTCATAAATCAACTAATTTCACCTAAGTTAATCAATCCTATATTAATTAACTCCTAACACTAATCCTCCATTCCTCTAGCTTTTAACTTCACCCTAGGGTAAGTCAACCTTGGTCAACTAACCAATTTGCACATGTAAATCAATTTATTTGATTACTAAATTACCCTATTTTCATTCAAAAATGGCATTTTCTTTTAATATTCCAGCCACTTGACTTTTCCCTCCCAAAGAACTTTGTCCTCTTTATGAGCCACCTTGGCATTAAAGGCTCTTACATGTCCTCTTTTCTAAGCCACCTTTTCATTAAGGGCTCTTAGACCTCCTCTTACACAAGCCACCTCTTGGCATTCATTCATCTTACACATTTCATCTACCCAGATGTGCTCACTCATGTGAGAGCACATCTCCTCCAAGATTCATTAGCATGTTGACAAGTGACACAATGCCATTGGTCAAATTCTTAAATCCCACATTCTCCCTATTCTTCACTCTTCAAATCTTCTTCCTTATAAATAGAGGCCTTCTCTATTGATTGAGGATCCACAATTTCATGCAAGGTTATTATTCACAATATCATCCAAGTTAGCATAGAATTTCTCCATCATAGCTAAGTTCTTTCCATTTTGTTCATCACACATCCATCATCAATGTTATCAAGGGATTGGGAAAGGGATACTTTCCACATCAAAGTAGCACCAATCCACTATGGGATAAGGTATGAGCCATTATTTTTTGTATGCTATCAATTAGTTTCTTTGATCTTTTTTTAATGTTTGCATTATGAAGCATGTTGGAATAGATCATAGAGATGTTTGATTTTCCTTTTTTAAACTGAATAACAATGCTAATATATGTTAAAGTTTAAGCATTTGTAGGTTTAGCATCTACATCAATAAAGATTAGAACATGGTCCTCCATATCATTCTATATGTGTATGTCACGTAGGAAAAATTTATCCTCACATGCATCTAAAATTATGTGTACCCTTTTGTATTTGTAGGCCTTATTCTCCATTTATAAACCTTTTTGGCGCATAACATAACTTTAATGTTTATTTAGAAAAAGGCCGACTTATGAACAAATGCAAAAGGATTGCACTATGATCTACTCATTGCAAGAGATATCCACAATAAAATTAATGAGAGTTACCTATGCAGGATCATTCTAAAATTTTCCAACTCACCTGCCATAAAAGGGAATCTTGGCCTTAGTTGCATTTTGTTTCAACTGGTCAATGGAACTTGCTCGGAAAGTATCTGCACAAACTAAAGTTGGATTCCATCCCTTTTTCTAGTAATGGTAAGCATATTTTGCACAAGTGGTAGTTTTTCTAGAACCTGTATTATTTATATATGACAATAAATCAACTGTAACATGTAAGATTTAGTACATGAAGGAAATATTAAACCAACTACTCATTAGATTTAGTAATCTTAAGCTAAAAAATTCAAATGCAAAGTATTTCTAATTCCTGCATGCACTGAGAAATTTGGCACCATTGTCATGAAAAATCACCCATGATAATATAAACAAGAACACCAAACAAATAATACATATTCTATTATAAACTTAGCCTATCATGTCAAAGAATATCATAGGCAATACCTTGTACTGAACAAACATGATAACATTTTTCTTTCCCTTCTTCACTGTATAAGGAGTCTTTCTATGATCCATCATATTACAAAGTTAATTGAAAATGGTCTACCAACATAGATAGCTAAAATAAGTATTTGTGGTAAAAAAAATGCTTCTAAAAAACAACTCATTTGCACACATGAAGTTGATACTAACAAGAATAGGTGATATCTATTGATGTTGCTACAATCATGATGATTATTATTCAAAACAAGTTGAATATCCATTTTCCATGGACAAAGGAATCTAAGAAGTATAGGAGAATGACTAGAGATGTTGCTAATATTCATTGTGTAGAAACGTCAAAAATCTACCCTACTTCTGGAACTGTACATACTTAACCCCAACATTATATATTGCATACAATCCCTACTTTTGACATTGAAGAAATTTCTTATATAAGTAAAATAGGACATAATGAAGATCAAAAGGCCATTGTAGAGAATAGTTCAATACAAGAGTAGGAGCTAGAATGTACAGTTGTTGATAACGATGGTTTTCATTTGTCATTAGGTAGGAAAGTTGTCTATAAAGTAAATATTGGGCATAATCTAGAGAACACAATTACTGGAAGTATAAATCATGTCACTGACACTTTTGGGAGTGAGGATGGGCTGTAGATTGAGAAAATTATTTCAAAATGAAAGGGAGAGAACAAAAAGGAAAAGGGAAGCTATAGGAATATACTGGAGGACAACAAAGAGAGAATTCCAACTAATGGCAAGTCCATTTGGTCCCACAATACTGTTGCTTGCAATTGGGTAGACAACTGGGTTACTCACTATAAAGAGGCCAATTTAAGGGGTGATCTGAACACCATTTTCATACAATTTTTAATTATTTTCATCTTCTCATAGTTCCTACCCTGGACTATATTTCCTTCATTTCCAAGAAAATTAGAAGATGACTAGATGGATAATAAAAATTTTCATCCAAAGATACATGTTGCATTTATGCAACCAAAGAGGATTTATATAATGAAGAGCAACATTGAAGAAGAAATGGATTGGAAGGATATACATGCTTTGATATATTGTTTAAAAAATTGGCTAACTCTACAAATAGAGTGTTCATGGTGAAATGGAAGGGGAAAATATTTTCCAAAAAAAAAAACCCCCTCAAACTCCCATGCTGATTTTGAGCTTGTACCTGACCAACTTAGATTTGAGAAAATAGGAGGGATGGGATAGGAGAAGATAGAGTCACATAATCCCCAAAGTAGGCTCTCTTACTAAAAATATTTTGATATATACAAGTAGAATAAATGGTAAACTACAAAATGAATTAAGCTAATAACTGTGTAGAATAATTTGTAAATTGGCTAAGCTCTTCCCATATTTGTGTTGTTAAGAGAGAAGAGGTCTAGAGGATGAGGAAATCTTATCAGTATAATGACATTGAGCAAAGTTGTTAGTTGCATCTTCCTTCCTAGAAATAAGATGTTCAGGTTGGAATAGTTACATGTATGTTCGTGTTCTAATCTCATTGATGATTGTTAGTTCAAGATTAATAAATAGAGCTTTGGGAATATACTTTCCATGTCCAGTTTCACCAAAGAAAGTCCCATTTGCATAGTTTATTCTCTTGATTGTATCATTGCTGCATTAAAAGACCAGATCAGAAAAATACATATTTTTTGAGATTGTATTCAATCTATAATTTTTAAACACTATTCCATAATCACTATAGATTATTAAAAAGGGACATTACCTAGAAATGAAACCATTAGGCTGAATGACATGCTCTAAATAGAATAGTTCCCAACAAGTGTTTCCCACTTGTATTATAATCTCTCTCATCTCCTTGCTTACAGTCTATTCTTCCACAACCTTCTTCCTCTATTTTCCTCAGATACTGTGTCACACTCTCAAGAGATAATTTTCCTTTATTTCACTTAAGCAAGCAATCTACATCACAAACTCTAAAAATGGAGATCAAATATTCTTTAATAAAAAAATACATGGAATTTTATGCAAAAAAGAGTAATGATCCTAGTTATAGTTATTGATATGATTTTTGATTTAATTGGAAATAAGATGGGAAGGATGATTTTTCTTTTTCTTTAGTTATGCTAAAATATCTAGAGAGCAATCCTTATTTTGATATAGAAAATAGATAAATTATGTACCAAGGTATCATTTGATCTATTACATGGAATTTGACTCTTTAAGAAAATAGGAGTATCCTTGTTCATACCTGATAGATGGAATAACTTGTTTGAACATGTGAGAGAATAAAGCTCAAAGAAAGTGAGGCATATGTTCTGAAAGTTATAAAAACCTGATATACAATGGTCGTATGTATTTTTGAAACTATCTCTACACACACAAAGAAATTATTCATCATGGTAGTATTACAAGAATATCCCACAATCACAGTCGATGAAATAAATGACTATTCCCCATTACATACTCCTCTATACACCAAGATATTGAAGGTACAAGTGGCTTCGAGCAAGTGATGAAAAGAGAAAATGAATAAATAAAAAGAAAAGACCAACTAAGAAACATATCAAAGTTGGCATGTCTCTTGTCAAAGATGTTATTTGAGATAGTGAATATTGTAGGAAATATATATCCATCAATGCAGTTGTTTGGATGTTGATTTAGATGATGATTTAGGCAATTGACATGGAGATATTGAGTTTTTTCCAATGATCGATGCTTAAAATTTTTTTGTGAATGTTCTTGATTTCAATGATTATTACTTCTACTTAGTGAAAGATGAGTGTAATGATAGGTTTATTATGGATGATAATTTTATTGTGGATGGGTGAGTTGTGTTGATTTTTTTTGGTGAATTTTTGATTTTTTTTTTGTTTTGAAGATTTATCAAACTATTGGAGACTATTTTTAAACATTTTTGGATATTTGAATTTTTTTGGAACTTTTTGAATGTTTTAGGATTTTCAATATGTCGATATTTTTGGATTTTTCAATACTTGGATGCTTTTGGATTTTGAATATTTGGATTTTTTTGAATTTTTTGAAAGGTTCCTAGATCTTTGAGTTAGAAGACATATATCAATATTTTATACAAAGAAGGATGCAATGACCTACCTCTAGTGTCTAGAAATGTATGGGACACTATGATTGGATGAATGAATTTGCATGATCGATGAGGAGGATAGGCTTTATGCAAATAGTTCTAGGATAATGGATTCTACTTCTAAGGAACATCTCTTAATAGGATAACATATTTTTCCCAATATAAATATGTTGATGAGGTTAAATATAGTTTTGAAACAACTGAAAAAAGAGGGTGGGGAAGAAGTGTTATCATATGGTTTAGGACATAGAGCACACCCACTTTCTAATTATCTCATTGAAGCATAACCCTAGATATCTCAATGCAAAGGAGAAAGAGATCTTGCAATAGGGTTGTCCTAGAGGCTGATTGTAAAATAATGAGGGGTTTACCACCAAGTTAAGACTTGGAAAGAAAAATGCAATGAAAGATGTAATACCAAACTCTAATATGATGTAATGACTTAAAAAATGACCTATAAATGTGTGAAAAATAGAATAACAAGCTCCAAGATGGATTGTATATACTTGGGAATCTAAAGTAGACATTAATGAGCTTTGAAATGCTAAAATTTTTAATTTTTTTACCTACTCGGACTCATTTTCCAATTTGGATGAATCAATCCCAGATCAAGGTTTCTATGCAGGAAAAAGTTTCAAGAAAAAGGGTGAAAGAATCTACAAAACTCCTAAAAAACACTTGTAGCGGGTCTCATTTTCCACTTCTGGTGAATCAATCCCATTTTTCTTTTTCATGAATTTAAAGTTAAAATTTGTACTTCAATCTCTACCCTTCCCTTCCAAATTGATTTCTAGACCCAAATCTGCAAAAAGACCTACAAAATAGAATATAGACTTGATTTGTTTATAGGGGGTTTGCCTCGGTCAAAACCATAGTTTGGTAATTAAACCCTGATAGAAATAATGAAATGTGGATGTAAATAGGAATGTAAACCCTAACCTTAAGTGTTTCTAAGATTAGGAAATCTAAAATCCATGCAACACTATTCTAATGTGCAAGAATGAGATGCATGAATAGAATATGACAATGGATGGATCACTTTGAGTGATCTCTAATAACCCAAAGGAGCCTCAATAACTCTTGTACCTTCTTTAGACTGAATGTAGAGTGATAATTGAGGATGGAATCACTTAGGAAACAAGTCATTAGGTTTGGCTTGATGGCTAGTTGCATCTCTCCAACTTAGAATCCATCATGATTCACCATAGAAAACCATGATCAACCCTTGAAAATACTAGATCATGAATGAAAGTGAGCTTGAACACTTGCAAAAATACTTTAATGCTTGAGGGTAGATGTATGCCCCCCTTGATTTTTCTTGCTTTACAAAGGTGGAATCAAGGTAGTAGTCTCATCACATCAAATAAGGTAAGTCATATCATAGGGTATTTCCAAGTACCATACCATATTATGATAAAAATTTGATGAGAATGAGAGTAGAATCATGATTCCAACATAACAAATAACATCAAAAATGGAGCTCTCTAGCTCCTATTATGTTAATTTGAATGAGAGACACTTTTTTAACCCCAATATAGTAAAAACCCTAATTTTAACTTATATAAGAGTAAAAAGTGAAGTAACTTCTAACTATTTTTTCATTTACCCTTTTGTAGTTTGGGTTTGGTGAATAGTGATTGAAGATGCTAAGTCGACGAGATTATGTACATGCGAGATTGGATGTCCTATGAGATTAAGTGATCCACAATAAGAATTATTATTAGGTGAGTTGATTTTTTTTCCTTAGCTTTGTCCTTACACATTTATTTTATGATTTATATGCATTTCTAGGTTAATTTAGGGCCTTGGAAGAAAATTTTGCAAAGCATCCCTTTTTTCGCAAAGTGTCCCCTTTTTCACAAAGTGTCACCTTTTGTTGCGAAGTGTCCCCTTATTCCACGAAGTGTCCCCTTTTGTCGCAAAGTGTCTCTTTTTTTCACAAAGTATCATGTTTCTTCGTGAAGTGTCCCAAAAGGGGTCTAAGTGTCTAGGACATTTTTTTAATTATTAATGTATAGATTCAAGATTGTAGAATGGTTATAGAACATATTTTTACTTTTTTTTTATATTCCTCCCCATTGATGGCAACATCTAGGTGGTAGATAGATCAGTCACCTTCGAGACCTATCCCCCACACTTTCAACAGAGGACATAGAGATATTACAGACTATGGGGCTATACTAGGCATACCTCATTCCCCCATGAGATACCTGATGCTATGTTGATGGAACTAGTAGAGCAATGGGATGCAAACACATGCACATTTCATCTTCCCACTGGTGAGATGACCATCACACTAGAGGACATCCATTGCAAACTTCCAGTTCCAATTCAGGGTGAGAGGGTATGTTTCCTAACAAGTCGGTCATTTCAAGAGATGAAATATGATATGTAGTATTGCCTTAGAGGTATAGTTCATGATGGTATGGTGAGGCCATAGATCAATATAGTTATGCTACTATATTCTCAATCCCCACTTATTGCATGGATTATGATGTTCACTATAGCAGTAGTTCTCATCCCTAGTGGCTAGGGAGCACACTTAGAGGGAGGAGTAGTACATATGATTTGTGGGATGGTAGAGCATAGGATTGTGTATGCCTAGGGGTGCAACATCCTAGCACACTTATATTATGATCTTGGGAGGTTTTCATTTTGTGAGATCAACAATATGGTACACTGTATGTTGCTATAGGTGTGGTGCATGGAGCATATCATGTGCACCAGACTGATAGGATTCCCATCTAAATCATCCCTAGGGTATCCTTAGGAATTTAGCTATCCACTATGGTGGCTATGGTAGTATGGTGACTTGCATTTTTGGAGAGTCCAATTCGATCAACTGGATGAGGAGGAGGTCATATGGAGACCTTACTAGCTTACTCAGTGGTCAGATGAGACTTGGAAGATGAGGAGATTGAAGATAGATTTTTGATAGGCAGACAAAATTACATACTATGAACTTTCTACTATCATCACATCATGTTATAGTTTGGAAAGGTCCATATAGCACCCATGAAATGACCCTTTTTTAGGAGATTAGTATGGAGTGCTCAAAGACCCAGTAATGCTAGACAATTCACTACCGATGATGTCATATACAGTGACTCTAATGGTGATGATCATGATATGCCTGCAGTCTACAACATTGATGACATCAATACCACATATTCCTATGAGGAGTGATGGAAAAAAACAAGGTCAAGTCCTATATTTCTGATGAATGAGTTGATACACAACTAAAAAATGAGCTAGATGATTCACAAAATGTTTCTTCTCTAAAAATTTAATTGACCATTTTATTGTACGCCCTCGAATATTGGAAAATTTTTGTCTAGCAATTTTTTTTGCATAATACAGAAAAAGAAAAGGACAATTAGAAAAAATAAAGAGACCACAAATTATTCAATATATAAGATACAATAAACATGTTGACATAAAAAAATATTATAGGGAACAACTTTTATTGTATGTCCGATTTTCCATAGATGAAAACATGTTTAAAAGAGGCTTCACAACATAGGAAGAGACTTTCAATGCTAAAGAAAAAGTAGTAAAACTTAATCAAGCAAAGTACACATACCATATAAATGAGCTATGAGGTGATTTGGACAATGTTATTAATGATTTCAATATTGAAAGTGAGAATGATATAGAAACAAACAATCTTCACTTGACTTGAACATTGAATATAATGAACAATATAATTTGCAATCGGATCTAGACACATTGAAACTTAAATTCTACAAAAAAAAAAATAGATGGCCATTTGAAATTGCTAAGCATCCAAACTTAGTTGACAACACAGAATACTAAAATCTTCAAAGAATGCTAAACAAAAAAAAAAATTACTTGAACCATTGCATTTTTTTTAATAGGAGGTGCTAGAATAGGAAAGACATTCACTGCCAAAGCTATATACCAAGGCCTACTATGCATATACATTAACTCTATTGATAGTGACCCAAATAAGATAAAAGTCTTGTTACTTGTATACACATGTAAAGCAGCTTAGAATATTAGAGGCACAATTTTGCACTCTGCACTTTTCATACCATTTAACAAACCCACTACCATTCCATTGAGCTCAGAAAAATTAGATATATTGAAAAAATAATATCAACAATTGCATATTATCCTTATTGGTGAAATCTCATTATTTGGAGCAAGACTCTTGCGTTGTGTGAATGTTAAATTCCTTGAGCTCCCTTTGGGTGGTTTTTGTTTTCACTAAGTACTAGCCTGTGCCACATATTTTTAAACTCCATCTACTACTGCCACTTGTCCACCAAGTGCTCACCACAAGGAAGCCTTCCTTCACTCTCCTACCAGATTTTGCCATGCTTCCATGTGTTGTCACTGCAAGCACTTAAAGGTTGCTTCCCTTCAATTTTCAATCGGGCCTCGTCTGCATGCCATGTAGCTTTCATCCACGTACACTTTTTGGTAGACCCCATAGTCAGCACTGATAGTAAAAAATGCCCCCATGTCTCTTCACAACACATTCTTTCAATGCAAGGAGAAGGAATCAATGAACGAGCCCCTATCTATTGTCACATGTCTCTTTTGTGGGGACTTCATCAAAGGGAAGATGAGAGTGAGCCATGTACCCCACCAAGTTGTCGCATGTCTAAACTGATTGCATGATTGAATGACACATGTCTACGAAGGACTTTGTTGGGACCAATGCCATCATTCAAAGAGGATGCATCTACTTGAGGAGCGACTACATTCCATTGACCGAATATTTTATATTGCAATTTCTGAAGGAAATCATTGTTGTAGGTATCATTGCTCATGATACAAGATATTTTTTATTACTGGCTTGCTAGGCAGTGGGATTTTTATCTATATATACTACTTCTACCTTATGAAAATGAGTTCAAAAGATACAAAAAAATTAGAGGAAAGACACCAGGCCTTTTTGTATTGCTTTTATATTATTGTATAAGACTCTTAGACTGTTCCATTGTTCAACCTTTCTATTGTTTTAGGCTATTTGATAAAACATTATACTATTCCATTATTATCTTGAGTTGTTTATTTGCAAAACTTCTATAATTCTAAATACAAGTTTGCTAGTTTAGACCATGTCTTTGACTCTTCTTTTCAGTAAATGAATATGAGAATTATTTTATGTCATTAAAAATAAATTATTTAGGTTTTCATCTTTTATTTCTGTTATTTTGGAACACAACAAATTTTTGATCAGGCCCTTAAATCACATCCCAAAAGATAGATTTACTGTAAAATAAAATCATAGGCACAGTAAATCATGTTTCCAGCCACTAACATAAATTATATGGCATGGGATGCCAGAAGCCCTCTTGTAGCATCAGTAGCACCCACTGTTTGGGCCCCTATCCTGGTATCTACTTTAAAGGCTATACTTAAATTTACCAGAGATGGCTCAAGAACACCATCTAAACATCTACAAGATATGTAAATCATAGTTTGGTGCATGGAATCATCACCCAAACTATAGCACTAAGGTTGCTTGCAGCCTCTTTCAAGGGAAAAGTGCTAGATTGGTACCACACTTTGCAAGCTAATACTATCACTACGTGGGACAACCTTAGAGACCCTTTCAATGAAAGATTCTCTAATGATAGAGATAGGTCTTTACAATATCATCAACTGGAATAATAAAGTGGACCCCATATGAAGCCATGATAGACTTCAATGCTTAGTGTAGACATCAAAAAATTATCCTCTTACAACACTTGTCTCGACATTACATCATTTAGGCATCTTGTAGCATGCTTTGCCCTAGGTACCCATGTCATCATCTATTTAATTAAATCATTTTCATCAAATCCTCTAATGTTAATTAAATAATTTATATTATTTAATTAATTAAATCATTTATATCCCTTCCTCTAATGTTAATTAAATAATTTATATTATTTAATTAATTAAATCATTCCCATCCATTCATTTAATAACTAAATAAGTTATATTATTTAATTAATTAATTCATAATCTATCCATTCCTCTTAATGTTAATTAAATAATTTATATTATTTACTTAATGAAAACATAAATTCAACGTTAATTAAATAAATCCAAAATTTATTTAATTAATAAAATCCTAAAAAAATCTCTCGCTTTCTTTCCAAAACTGAACTCATGTGTATCTAATTAATTTATTTAATTAGAAAATTCATCAATTATCCTTCTCGTCTTTTTCAAGATTTATTTCCTTTAAAACAGGAAATGGAATCCTTCTATCTTTTTACAACCTTATCTTATCTTGATTTATTTCCTCTTTGATCAAATAAAACAAAAAATCAAATCCTTGTCAAATCTTATCTTCGTTAACATCACAACTCTATAAATATGGCCTCTCACAATACATTTAGGGGGGATTCATCTAGCATCCAAACTATGTCAAAATCAGTCTTCCATCTCTATCCATCATTCTTTTCATTGGTCATTTTCATCATCAAGTCGTTACACTGCAATAGTGAGCAATCAACATTCCTCCTCTATTGTCAACCCTTCAAAATCTTGCATCCTTATGCTGGTGGAGGAGAGCAATAGAGATAAATCGAGTTAGCGCAGAGATCGGTTTGCATTTGTGCTTCTTATTGTGACTTTCCTGTTTATTTCATACTCTATTGTGCTTGATAGGATCTAATTAGATTATTGTTTTCATTACACTAAATCTGATTGATTTTAGCCTACCTATATTTTGTGAACCCGACGTGAACATGCTTCAGAGATCTAATCATTAGTTAATGTAGGTTTTTTTATTGTTACAAAATTTGCATGTTTTAACCCTCGTTTGTCAAGTTTTGGGAGTGCATTGTTGCAGGATTTGAAGTGATTTTGGCGGATGGCACCACAGGCACCTTTTGGTTTTGAAAATGGATTTTAAATTGCTTTAACCTTGATGCCTTTAACTTGTTCTAAAGTTCTCATTTCAGCATAGGCAGGTATGATACGGTGCCTTGTCTCATGCATAAACATTCATGTGCACAATTCATTGCCTCTACCTATTGCATGTTGATCTACACTAATGGTATTATATCTCTTCTCTAACTTCTCCTAGTTTTCCATGCACATGCCTTCTTTTGAGGGAAGCATCGACTAAATAAAGAGAACTCTCATATTTTTATGTCAAATTTTTTTAGCATACACCGACTTCTAAGCTTGGTCTAGGCGGCTTTTGTGCTTGGGTTTTAAATATGATCAATATCTACAGAAGTACACATTGAATGCAGAGGATATAAACTAGATTACTTTGAAGATTAAGTCATTTTATCTAGCAGATTAGATTATTCATACACTAAGATCTGCACATTCAACTCCTCTCGAATCTCATACCACGCAAGTCTTCCACTATCTTTTTGTGGCGTAATCTTACATTTATTTTGCTCGCCTCTCATTTTGTTTTTTTCCCACTCCAATCATGCTTTTGATTTTCTTTAAATGTCTTTCTCTGCATAGTTTAAATCTTTCACAAACTCTTTTTATCTTTTATGCAATGATTCGCTAGTTTCATTTTAATAGAATAATGAGCTTTTTCTTATTTCTTATATTATCTTTTAAGTTTTAGGATTTTATAACAAAAAAAAAAGATCTTTTCTTTATACGTGCCCCCTTAGTGATTAATCTTTATTATAAGTTAATGTAGTTTTCATAGAGCAAACTTTTTATTTGGTAAATTTTGATAGAATGTAATCTAGTTATTTTCTAATTTTTTTAAATTAGATTTTTAGCTTTTAAGTTTTTAAATTAGATTTTTTAATTTCTAGTTTCTAATTTTTAAAATAGGATTTTTAGTTTTAGTTTTTAAATTAGACTTTTATTTTTCTAATTTTAGTTTTTAAATTAGATTTTTAATTTTTAATTTAGATTAGATTTTAATTGTAATTTAGTTTACATTCTCATTTTTAATTTAGTTAGATTTCTAATTTCTAATTTAACTTAGATCTTTTAACTTTTTTAATTTAGTTATATTTTTAATAGATTGCATGTTTTGGGATCTAATATCACTTTTTTTTTTTGCATGTTTGTGTTTTTTTTCTTGTCTTGGTGACTTGTCGGTGAATCACAAGGAGCTGGAAAAACATTGGCATCCTCACACACATCAAATTGATAAGGAAAAATAATCAGGTGCACAAAATCCATTTTTAATCTCTAAATTTTGTTTGTCACACATTTCAATTTGGGGCATAAAATCAATCTTATTTGATCACATATTTGAAATTGGGCTTAAAGTGAATTTTGTCTTCAATCACAAATCTTGATTTGGGGTTAAAAAGAACAAGTGTTTGAACTATTTTACACACATTTCAATTTTTTAAAGGGAAATTAATCACTGTGAGTGTGAATCAAGTGCATGTGTGATCACAAACACCTCACTTGGTTTGCTTTTGACAAACCCTTCCTAGGATGCCTGCTAGGGGATTTCATCACCCCTAGGGATGACCTCAATCAAAGTGTGAATTGAAAGACAAGCTTGTTTGGGAGTTGAAATCGTGTCTCTTGGCTAAGCCCCAAAGAACTTTATACCTTTGGGAAGTGAAGGTGAAGGGTGGGTTACCCCTTTCTCCTAGCTGTGTGGCAAGATTTTTCTTTCAAATCATTCCTTAGTCAACCTTGTGCAGATTAGCTTGAGACCTAATTGGCCATCCCCTACTTGACTAGTCATAGGGCTTGTTGATGTGTCTTCCATGTGTGCTTGTTTAATAATGATCATTACATTCTTCAAATTTCAAAATTCAAACTTGCTTATGTGTTTTGCATGAGTGAGTTATGTGTGTACATGTGTGATCATTCATTTAAACATTTCCAAATCAAGCTAAACACCAAACACATAAAGACAAGTCACTCTACTCCTTCTTCCAACACATTCATTTCCAATCACTCTCATCTTAATCACCCTTCTTAGCCACATCCTATCCATTTCATCCTAATCAATCAAGTCATCCAATCAAATCATTCCACATCATCACCATCACCACTTTTCAAAATGGTCATAATCATAAACAAGCCCAATCCTAATCATAAGCCAAAATTCATAATCCAAGGGGGCTATCCCTCTAGTCCAAATCATGAGACAAAACCTAAGCCTGAGATCATAATTCAAGGAGTCTCTTTCTCTAGTTCAAATCATGAAACAAAACCAAAACCTAACATCATACTTCAAGGGGCTTCTCCTACCACCTCAAATGATGAAATGAATGATGTTACATACTTTGAGGAACAAATTGATGTGCAAGAGCTTACACATATGTGTGACACCATGCCCACATTCAAACACAAAGCCCTAGCATCCCAACTTCAAAACCTCCTTCAAACACTTCACGAAATGCCCAAACCCTTAGACCATCAAACCATACAAATCCTTCAAACCCTCTTCCAAAATTTTCAACAAACTAAATCACCTCAAATCCAACACCTCCTAGCTCAAGCCAATCAATTCATTTCCACTTTTCTAACCCAACACCCACAACATCATCCCCTATCCATTTATTATCAACTAATGCCACCTCAACCTAATGTGCCATCTCCTTCCACCTCATACCAATCTAGTCCATCCACTTCTTCATATGTCAATGCCACATCAACCTATCAAGCCACATCACAACAAACACATGTGAACTTAAGTTCTACCTTGCAACATGGCCAAACTTCCTCAAGTCTTAATGCCACTTTCGACAAGGTGAACACAAATATAGTTCATTCACCCTTACCATCATCCAATCAAAACCAAAACCCTAATCCAACACCTTCCACCCATACACCTACAAAGGATGTGACCCAAGTGTTACTAGCAAGGAATCAAACATTTCCATGTCATCCAACTCATATTCTTGAACATACAAAAGAGTCATCAAACATCATTCCAAGTCCTTCAAGCCAACCATGTCATTTGCAACCCCTTGACTCAATTCAATAGTCTCCCCTCTTAATTCCAAGTCACCTTTTTTCATGCTCCTATGTTGTTGACTATCAAGAACATGGCAAGTCTCTCCATGAGAAATCCCCTTCCACCTCCATTCAAATAAGTCATGAGGTATGTCAAGAGAAAAATCATAAACATGAGGAAACATTACTCCATTATCCACATAAAGATTAACACCCTCCTAATGATTCCATTCATAACATACCTAATACTATTCTTGATCAATCTTTCATCTTTGATCAAGACCCCTTTTATGATCAAGAAGACCATGATGATCCCCTTAGCCAACTTTATGCATTCCATGGTCAAGAGCTTTCCACCTCACCCATCCATGATACACAAACATCCACTTCCCATGATGAGACATATGTCTCCCCAACACACATAGAAGATCAAACAAATACCTTGGATCTAAGTGAACACAATGATAATCAAGATCCTAATGATCCTCCATCACCCACTATCGACCGCATTGAAAGTCCTCCATCATATCCTATTGGTCTTTCCACCCTCATTCATGAATGTTCCTCCTTCGAAAAAAAAACCATTATCTTCCATTGCTTCATCTTCTCCATCCAATAAAGAACTCGAGTCTAGTGTTCCACATACACCTAGTCCCATTATCCATTGCACTCTCCAGAACATGAATCACCAAGGTAAAGGTCTAGACCTTCATGAACAAGGTATTTTTGAGCCCATCCATGTCAAAGTCCCTCCACGCTCTTATGGCCTTGGAAATACACCCCAAGGACAACAACCTAAAGATTTTGGTACTTCATGCATCCCAAGTCCACTTCCTTTCATAATAAAGCCTATTGTATCCATAAAAAATATGTTTCCATTTCACCTCCATCATCCTACAAATGCCAAAATCATGTGACCATACACCTTCCACATCAAATCTATCACCATTGCTTCCAACTCCTAATATCCCTCCATGTAATCTAGCTCCACTTCTCCCAACACCTAATATCCCCATTATCCAATCCCCTTATCCCTCCATCCATAAATACCCTAGCATTCCTAATCATGACCATCAAATGCACACATTGTATAAACATGAAGCTTCCACCCATTCCACCATACCCATGGGATTCAAAAGCAATAATTTCAATGCCTCTACCTATAAAGTAAAAAATTCTAAGGGTTCTCATGCCTTAAGACATCAATACAAAAAGTCAAAGAAAAATACATCCAAAAAGTTATATAAGCCCATACCTCCAAAAGTAAAGGCCAAAACTAAAATGGTTTGGGTGCCTAAGAAAAAGTAAATCAAGTCAAACGAGGCATCTATATCACAAAAATCCCAACCATCCACTTCCACCTCGCATTCCCACTCTATTCAAAAGTCTCAAATTCCTAAAACCACAAGAAAAATAAAAATCATAAAAATATTAAGTCTATGTGGGTACCAAAAGCACTTCACCCTCCAACTCCTAAGAAAACATCTTCATTGCTTCCTACATCCCATCTGCATCAAAAGCTTCAACATTTATCATAGTGTGTGCAACCATTGGTCATGGTTCCCTTCCATTTCACAATAATTCCACATACCTCCATCTCTTCATCCTTCATGCATTATCCTACATATCCCCCCCACCATCTTCCTATGGTCCATGCTTTTGCATAAACCTTGAATCCATCCTTTTGCAGAACTTCTATTCAATCCACATCATCGTCCACTATTCCCCATCCATTCTTACATAAGAATTTTATAATCTGCCATCTACCTAATCCATCCCTTTCATGTCATCCCTTACCAACATCTATGAGCATAATGAAACTTGACATGGTCCATGCAATTGGGACTACCAACTTTCATGCAACTAGACACTTGAGTCCCTCCTATCCATATCCCCCTTCTATCCAAAAAGACAAAAAAAGAAAGAAAAAAAAAAAGGTAAAGAGAAATCCCTTCATCAAACAGTGAAAATCTGGTAAACAGGCACCCTGAATAAGTACCATGATGAAAACCTAGCAAATAGGCATCATGTGTAGGTTGATCTTCTATGTCACTTACACTTGGGGCCACAATGTCTTATCTATCCAACCTCTCATTTTCACATGTGTCATATCATTTCCATCTTACCTGCCATCTTTAGCCATCATATTGAGTCTATTCGTACATACCTCTCATATTGAGTCCATTCATCCACCCTTCTTCTTTTGATCTAGGTGAAGACATAGGGGAAAAATGTTGAAACATGTTTATTTTTAGGTATATCTTGATATACCTCATCCTTCCAAACAAGCCTATCATTATCCTATTGTCACAAGCTTTGTCATGAAAAATCCTAAGTATTGTACTTAGAATGGGGCATGTTATTCCTATGCGACATAGTCTTTGGAGATCACATCCTTGCTCTCTTATGATGCATACATCCATACCATCCATCCATATATTATGAGCCTTTTTCCCATCACCATCAATCCCATTTATCTCCTTGCACCTAGACTTGGTTTTCCCCTTGCCATTGGTATCTAGCACAAAGGCTACTCAAATTTTCATCCTTTGACAAAATTTCAAAAAAATTCAAAAATCCAAGAAAAATTTCAAAACATTTCAAAAATCCAAACAAAATTTCAACACATTTCAAAAGTCCGAATAATAAAAAAATTTCAAAAGTCCAAAAAAATCAAAACATTTGAAAAGTCCAAAAAAATCAAAATATCCCCAAAAATACAAAAAAATCAAATATCCAACAAAAATCCAAGCAATAAAATCAATCCATCCAATTACTTCATCCAATTTCATCAATTCAATCCCTCACCTCAATCCAATCATCCAACCATTCAATCAAATCAATCATCATCTTCATCAAAACCATTTCATCCTTACATCAAATCATCTTCAATCAATCCAAGCAATAATCCAAATGCAAGTCAATCCTTAATCCATACCAATCAAGTCAATCAATCTTGTCAAATTATCCAATCACATTCTTTGGTCTTGATCCTAATCTTGTTGTAAACCAAATCAACCAATCAATCAATCAATTATTATCATCCTTGTGTTGCTCTAGGGACATGATGCTCCCCACAATGACAACACTATCATCATCATCAATCAATCAATCAATCAATCAATGGTTTACAGCTTGACAGGGGCAATTCCTTGTTTGTTTTTGTATCATTTGTGCATGCTTGTTTCTTGGTTGTGTGTGTTATCATTTTATCTTGCATTTGTATTAAATCCATATCATTCCAACTAATATTCATATCTTGTGTATGCTAGAGTAGCTTTTTGCACTATCCTTTGCATCTAAGGTCACATCATACCTTTTGTTTATTAGGACTTTAATGCTCTAAGTCTACTTTCTCATATGTCTAGACAAGGTTGTATTACGCTGGGGCACGTGACACATCGTCACCTTGGTCCTTATATCTTCGTGCATAATGTCTAGTGCTCTATCAAACATCATGGTTTCTCACCTTCATTGTAGCATAACATATCATTCATCTTCTTCATCCACTTTCTATCTTGCATCAGTCATCTTGTCTACCCTTTATCATTTC
This sequence comes from Sequoia sempervirens, assembly GCA_007258455.2. Lineage (NCBI taxonomy): Eukaryota > Viridiplantae > Streptophyta > Pinopsida > Cupressales > Cupressaceae > Sequoia > Sequoia sempervirens. Next base: position 126,833,389 of record VDFB02000017.1, read on the forward strand.
ATTTCGAGAGCATACCCATGTCTGTTCAACACACCTATCCTATCAAGGGGGCATCATCATTCCATCATCCTTTCTTTCTATCATTATCCATTTTCCTATATCCATACCTTAACTTCTTTGAAATGATGTTACTTGACACAAAATCTCATCATCTCGAACATCATCTCAAAGAGGGGCAAAATGTAGACATCAAAAAATTGTCCTCTTACAACACCTGTCTCAACATTACATCATTTAGGCATCTTGTAGCATGCTTTTCCCTAGGTACCCATGTCATCATCTATTTAATTAAATCATTTTCATCAATTCCTCTAATGTTAATTAAGTAATTTATATTATTTAATTAATTAAATCATTTATATCCCCTCCTCTAATGTTAATTAAATAATTTGTATTATTTAATTAATTAATTCATAATCTATCAATTCCTCTTAATGTTAATTAAATAATTTATATTATTTAATTAATGAAATCATAAATTCAATGTTAATTAAATAAATCCAAATTTTATTTAATTAATAAAATCCTAAAAAAATCTTCTCGCTTTCTTTCCAAAACTAAACTCATGTGTATCTAATTAATTTATTTAATTAGATAATTCATCAATTATCCTTCTCGTCTTTTTTAAGATTTATTTCCTTTAAAATAGAAAATGGAATCCTTCTATCTTTTTACAACCTTATCTTTTTTTATTTCCTCTTTGATCAAGTAAAACAAAAAAATCAAATCCTTGTTGAATCTTGTCGAATCTTATCTTCGTCAACATCAAAACTCTATAAATATAGCCTCTCACAATACATTTAGGGGCGGATTCATCTAGCATCCAAACTCTATCAAAATCAGTCTTCCATCTCTATCCATCATTCTTTTCATTGGTCATTTTCATCATCAAGTCGTTACACTGCAATAGTGAGCAATCAACATTCCTCCTCTATTGTCAACCCGTCAAAATCTTGCATCCTTGTGCAAGTGGAGAAGAGCAATGGAGATAAATCAAGTTAGCATGGAGATCGGTTTGCATTTGTTCTTCTTATTGTGATTTTCATGTTTATTTTGTACTCTATTGTGCTTGATAGGATCTAATTAGATTATTGTTTTCATTACACTAGATCTGATTGATTTTAGCCTATCTACACTTAGTTCCATATAACTTGGCAAAGAATTCAAGCTCATATCTACCCACCAGCCAATTTGGCATTCATGTTCTACTTGAAGTCCATCAACATTGACATCTCAATGATGATTTAGTCCCTTGGTAGAACCACTCTACCAAACACATACAACATTGTAGTCAAAGTGGAGAAAAATCTGATAGATGTCAGAAAGTTACTGCCTCGACCCATCATGCCTATATTTTCTAAAATATCAGTTCCCACCTAGGAGATGCCATCTACTAGTGCATATTCTCCTCCTTAATCCATGTACACATATCCAAGTGCACCACAGAACGTCGCTTCTACATCTGGATCTTCAAAAGATGAGATGAGCGACATCAAAAAATGTTGCCAACCATCACCAATGAAATAACTATCATCAAGTGAAACCAGTCCATGCCTCTAAAGCCAACCTACCAGAATTATCAAGGTGAAAGGTCTTCTTACAAAAAAAAAACTAGTTCCAAGAAGGCCCTCACACAAATCTACAGGCACAAATGACTAATCAAATAGTACCCGTTCCTTCTCCATGTCAAAGTGCTAACCCAAGCTCAAGCTCTCTGGCAATAGGGAAAAACAATTTAGTCAATGATATGAACCCCTAGTGCTTCCCCGGTGGTGATGCACATATGCCCTAAAACTTCCTATGCATCAATCTAAAATGAAAGGTGGTGGAGAAACACAACCAAGGCACAACATAGGACTAAGGAGGTTATGTATATGCCTCTCTGCAAATGGAAAACACAGTGCTCACCATGCAAATGCAAGGGATTTCCTTGGAGCAAGAAAAAAATATTGCTCCTGATCACACACTCTTCTCATAGATGGAAGAAGAAGAGGTGCTATTTTCCAAGAATGAATCCCCATCAAAAAAATTGCAAGTATAGTATGATTACAACACTCACTCAAAGAGGAGATTCACGGGTGAACTAGTTGTCCCACAACTAGTCAATTTGCAGCCCAAAAGTGCTTCCGACCAGACACCCAGTACCTCTGCAGTAGCACAACATTGTCCTCTGTGAAGGGAAATTGTTGTAACCAGAGCTAAGGAGTAGAAGCTTCCAAATCTTCCATTGTTCAATGTTGTAGAACAATTGAAGAAATCCTCTGCTAATGTGTCCCTGTGGAATATCTTTGCAATTTTGAAGCAGAAAAAATTGCTACATAAGGCTCTTTGAGAAGATCCAATCAATGAACCAAGAGAGCAATCACAAAAAGAAAAGGAAATTGATCCATCTCCTCCTGCCCAAGTTCTCACAAATAGCATAGAGGAAGCCTCTACCAAGGTTAGAGATAAGCTAAAATCGAAACCTTTTTTCCTAATTCTTATTATTAGGAAGAAAATACTACATATTTCCATGATTGACTCTGGCACTAGTACTACAGTCATGCCCAAGTAGATAGTTGAAACCTTAGGACTTAGCTATGAAACTTTAAGGAAAGGGGTTATGTAGCTTGATGGGAACAAAGTCAAAACCATAGGTGTCATCCGAGACCTCCCCTTGACTATTTTTTCCTACCCTAGCATCACATTTTCACAAGATACTGTGATCATAGACATTCCCCCCATGTTTAGTCTCTGCCTATCCTGAGAGTTCACTTCAAAGATAGGTGGATATCTTTCCTTGGACTGGTTACACTTGATCTTAAGGACCAATCATGGAGCTAAAAGGAAAATAGTGTCTGAAGCTCTACATTTGGAGCATGTGGTTGATGAAGCCATGATCAACTTTGAGGCTGCTTATACCTCTTTAACCAAGGAGGAAACATATTGCACCAACTTGCTAGAAGATGAAAAAGTGACTGGAGATTACACCGATCAAGAAGTTCTCTTGAGCAAATATATAGAAACTAACCCTTTTGGAAACTATCATGCTACTGGGTTAGACACCTATGTCATCTACGATGAAGATCAAGTGCTTTTGAAGGTTGTGAAGGAACTTGAAAGTGATCAAGCTTTAGATATATGGACACTACACTTCAATGGAGCAAGATGAAAAGTGGGTGCAAGAGTCAAGATATGTTTGATATCCCCACACAGTGAAAAGATAATCTGGTCCTTTCACTTCTAGTTCGCTTGTTCAAACAATGAAGTTGAATATGAAGGCCTAGTGCAAGGTCTAAGCCTTGCAGAGTGGATGGGCATCAAACAATTAATTGTATTTGAAGATTCTAAACTAGTAGTCAAAAAATTTAGAGGGCCTTTTGTAGCCAAGAATCTCTGCATGAGATCCTATAGACATAGAGCCTAGGACCTGATTGAGGGATTCAAAGCCTTTAACATCTAGATAGTGCCCAAAGAAAAAAATGTTGATGTGGATAGCATGGCTGCAATCAGATCTCAGTTTGACCTTTCCTCTGACCTAATTCATAACAAATAATTTGTACGAGTGATAGTCTGACCAAAAATTCTAGATAAGGATCAGAGTTGGAAAATGTTTGACAATAATGAACACATCACCTCTATCATCCAACAGTTGGGAGAGTTTTCCAACCAACTCCAACCAAATATTGTCGAGGCCTACGATGGAAAAATTATTTAGCTAAGGTCTAACAAGCTTCCAAAGGGGCTAGTCACTCTCAAAAACCTATTTGATTGTGATGATGCAAGAAATGATAAAAGTATATTTGTAGCAAACAAAAGTGGTTATGTGGGCCTTTACGTCGGCGATGGAAGAAAGCTCAAAGTCAGGAAGGATTTTCTGCATCATGACAAGGAGAGGCTCATCAACTTCTATGAGAAATATAAAGAATTAGTGGCTTGTTCATATGATGACCTTAAGGGATACAATACCAAAATCATCTGACATATAATAGAGTTGATAGAAGCTGCAAAACCCATCTGCCAAAAGCAGAGGCCATTCAATCTAAAGTTTGAAGCCTTGATGGCACAAGAGCTAACAAAGTTGATTCAATCTCATATCATCTTCTCGTTCAAGCATAGCAAATGGCTATCCAACCTAGTTCTAGTCTGAATGAAGAACAAAGATATCCACCCATGTGTTGACTTCTGGGACCTAAGCAAAGCATCCCTAAAAGACCACTATCCACTGCCTTGTTTGGATTCAATCTTTCAAATAAGGGTAGGATCAAAAAATATTTTCTTTGTTGGATGGCTTCTATGGTTAAAACTAGATCTGGGTCAAATAAGATGAGTGACACAAAATTACCTTCACTACCAAGTGGGGAACATTCACGTATTCTAAAATTCCCTTCAGCCTTTCAAATGCAAGAGCCACTTTCCAGTAGGCCATGGATATCACTTTCAGGGAATTGATTAACAATATTATCCTAATCTATCTGGATTATCTGACTATATTCTCTAGGCATAAGGATGATCACTTTGATCACCTTGAGATGGTTTTAAAAAAATTCTAGTAGTTTGGGGTATCCCTAAACCCAAAAAAATGTGTCTTTGGAGTGCCTCAAGGAAAATTATTGGGACAAGTAGTGTCCAAGGAAGGAATTGTAATTTATCCTAAGTAGGTGAAAGCAATCAAAGAACTTCCCCTATCGATCAACAGAAAAGGAGTCTAGTCTTTCTTAGAGAAGGTAAATTTTGTAAACAAATTGATTTTAGATTTTGCAAGGATAATTAGACCAATCACCTTGATGCTAAAAAAGGATCAATTGTTCAAATGGACTAAAGAAGCTAGAGAAGCCTTTGAGAAGGTTAAGGATGCTATTTCCTTAGCTCCTGTGCTGGTCATTCCAAACCTATTGAAGGACTTCATAATGTATGTATTTAGTAGCAAGTCAATCATCACTATTGTCTTAACTCAAAATGTTGACAAACAAAAGGAGAACATATAATAGAATTTCACTCCCAAACCCTAAGGAATTATGAGACAAACTACAACTTCATCGAGAGGCAAGTGTTCACAATTGTAAAGGGACTCAAGAAGTTCAAAGATCTTATATCTTGCAATAAGGTGATTGTTTATGTCACACATTCCAATGTGTGTGAATACATCATGGAAGGAGAAATCACCAAAAATGGGGCCAACTAGATCACTAAGATCATTGAATACAACATTGAGGTCAAACCTACAAAGACCATCTAAGGAAGAGGAATATGCGAATATCTGGCACATGATGAGGAAATAATAGATGAAGAAGAACAACTAGAGTTGGTTCTAACAAATGAGTCTGAGTTTGAAGGCTTCTAGCAAGCATATAGAGTAAGGCTCATGTACAAAGGAAAATACCCACTAGGAATTCCTTCTCAAAAGAGAAGATTCTACCAACTACAGAACAATGGATATTTTATCATCAGAGGGATCCTTTTTTAAAGGCACTTCAACAATGTTCTACTATGGTGTGCCACCATGGAGCAAGTGAGAAGAATTCTTGACACTTTCCACATCAATCTCATAGGTGGGAACTTCTCTGCAAGGACCACTGCCATTAAAATCATGTGCATCAGGTACTTCTAGCCTATGCTATTCAATGACTCATACTCGTTGGTAAAAGCCTACAAGGAATGAAAATTCTTTGTAGGAAGAAGAAAAACTTTGTAATGCCTCTCAACTTGATAGTGGTTGATGAGCCTTTTACGCAATAGGTCCTTGGTTTTATTAGGATGATCAATACTGCCTCTAGTGTTGGACACAAATGGATTCTAATGACCACATAATACTTTACTAGGTTAACCGAATCCATGCCCTTGAAGAATGCAACAAAGATAGAGATAGTGGACTTTGTTGAGGAATTGGTGATGAGATTTGACCCACCCAAAACCATGATCTCCAACAATGTCAGTGCTTTCCTAAGCTCTAAGGTATGTCAATTCGCACTCTTACATGGAATATTCTTAAAAACATCATCAAACTACTACCCATAGGGGAATGGCCTAGACGAGTCAACTAACAAAAATTTAGTCTGACTCATCAAAAGAATTAGGTCAGAACACCAAAAAGAATGGCACAAGAACCTTTGGGTAGCACTCTAGGTAGACTGCATAACTCCCAAGCAAGTCCACAAGAATTCATTGAATGAGGTAGTGTGTGAGAAAGAAGCACTATTTCCTATCACTATTGAGATTTTGTCACTACAATTTCTCAAATCTCTTGAGGTAGAGAAAAATAGAGCCATTGAGGTTCAGTTGGCCAAGCTACTAGAGGTGAAAGAAAAAAGGGAAAAATCCCTAATAGCCATGTCCAATCACCAGTAGGTGGTTAAGAGATGGTTTGACAAGAAAGCCTCAGAACAAGGTCTAAAGTGTAGGGACCTAGTGTTCAAATTCAATGAAAGGGTTGTAAAGTAAGGCTGACGTGCAAAGTTCGACAACCTCTGGGAAGGCCCTTTCAAAATAATTCAATGCAAGCAACACAATGCATTCAAATTAGAAAATATGGAGTAGGAATCATTGGGTATTCTTATTAATGGAATTCACCTAAAATTGTTTAATTAAGCTTCAATATTATCTGGCCAGTGTAAATATGTGAATACTGTAATTATTTTTCCTTTCATGTTGTTGACCGGTCTTTCAATAATTTTCATCCACAATGCAAGGAAGCATAAACAAATGAAACCCATTATTGCAAAGGGTAGAGAGAACTAACTTGTGACTCATGAGGTAGAGAAGAGTGACAACCATATGTAAAATTGAAATGAACAGATATACGCAAAAAAGGAAAAGAGAACTCACATTGCAAAATCAAAAGGAAAAGGAGACAATTTTAATATAAGCTATATATTTATTATATATGGAAATATATACTTTAGTAATAAATTTCAAAATGGATTTGAGGCCTTGGTTTTAAAATTATATCTATATATTTTGTAGGTTCTTCATATATATCTATGATAGAGGCCTTTTTCTAGGCATATATACAAAAAATGAAAGAACAAGTGATGATTTCTTAAAAAGATAAAAAGATTTTAGTATCGGGCAGGGGAAAGGGAGGCATCAACATCAATGTCTAGAATAATGTCATCAACAGGATTGAAAATAACATCCATAGGAGCAATGGTGAGTGGTGGAGGGAACACTAGGTTCCTAAAGTTGGTGTACTAATCAATGATATAGAAGGGCACCACATTGTAGCAGCGAAACAAGAAGGGGCAAGCACAAGTCACCCTTTTATGATGCTCTTCTTGTGAATGGATGCAGAACCTACTCAAGAATGGCACCCATGGTACTATTGCTTCTTTTTCAATATACTTCTGAAGGTCACTTGCTGTTGGTAGGCCTATACCAAATGCAACATTCACCACCACCTCTTCAAGGCCACCCAAGTACTTCTTCGAAAATACTTCAAGCACTAGGTGAAGAATCAATGGCTTGGGAACATGAATTTCAAGTATAGACACAACAAAGTGAGAGCATACATCAGTATTAACTCTATACTTGTATTCATATTCAATGCAGTCCCTCCCCATAACCCACTTCATCGCTACAATGGCCAATGAATGCTTGTTCTTGGTCATTCTTTTAAGACACCTAGTTGACATTTCACCTAGGAATGTTTTCTAGGAATGATTGCAAACTAGCCTAATGAGGATATTCAAGGTAGCAAGCTCTATGCAACTATCTAATACTAGCTCTACAAATTTTTCCTAAGTCTAGCTCTATGCAAATTCTACTCAGCTACCTAACACTAAATTCTAAGCCAATTGCCTATTACCAATTTTTCCCAAATTGCTAAGAGTGATTTTTCTATTTTCCCAAGTGCCTACTTATAGAAATAGCTAGGATATGTGTGGTAATTTTTATACCATAAGCAGGATGCTAATCAAGTACCAACTCAAAAATCTCACCAGGGCTTGCTCAAATTTCCCACCCAATTGCATCTACTAGGTATGGTTTGTTGCATGCAAGATTAATAAGAGATTTAATTAATTAGCATAAGTTGGTGGAAATCATTGGCGGTAGTCTACACAACCAAATGTTGAGGTGTTGCATTGCAGACATTTTTCAAACTCCAAAGCGAAACTTGTATCTTTTCAGGAACTTATTGCATATTTTGGCTTAATCATCCCTTTTGGGATATTAATTGCTAAATCATATGATGCCTAGACTGCTTTTAGTCATTGGCTCAATTTACAAGATAATTTCACCCTAAGACATCATTACCAAAGGTCATTATGATTTCTTGTCATTTCAAAATGGCAAGTAATTCATTTTGCACAAGCAAATAACTGGCGGTACATGTCCAATTTAATGCTAAAAGGTGAGCATTGTTGGATACCCCAAACTAAGTATTGCATACAAGAGGTTAACATTGTGAAAGCTTTTTGAGCATTCTACCCAGAGCAAGAGTTTTGAGTGCAGATAGAACCGAAGAAAATTACGAAAAATTTGAGAATAGCATAAATCTCCAACAAAGGAAAATGGCAGAAAGTTCTCACACAGAAACACAAGGAGAGCAACACAAAGTTTTTTTGATGCTATGTGTGCAGTACCAGCCACCTATGTCTTTGAAGATGTCTCTTATGCTTCACTTGGGATACTAGAGAAGCCAGAGTGGGTAAACACGTGGGCCTCAGATAAGCAAAAAACCAATAGAGACCATAGCCTAATCAAGGAGAAATGGGATAAAATTCATGATCCCATCCTCACAAATAACCCTAAGAATTTGAGGGAGGTGGCCTACAAAAGGATGAAGAAAAGTAGTGACTCAGATTCTTTGGCATAGAAGCTATGGTTGAGTGGGCTCCCATAGTATATGGTCCCATTTATGCACTATTGCCAAGAATTATTCGATGCATCCATCAAACATTTCAACCCAAGCACCAATGCCATCAAGGACAAGGAGTTAAAAGTTAATATCTACCCAAAAACTATCTAGAACATGTTATGCATTCCTAACCAAAGCTTCAAAGCAGAAACGATAGCCATTTAATCCAGCAAAGGGGGAGGAAATATGGAGAACTAGAAAATTAGCTCTAGACTTTTATAGCAAAGAAACCCAAAGGCCCAAGGAATATTAGAAAAAGCCACCAAAGATTTAGATGGTGCACAATGCCTTCCTCATGGACATGTAGGAAGCCTTCTCAGTGATAGAATTTATTTTTGGCCTAGACACTGATAGGTATGTTCTAGAGTTTCAATTGGGTCTGTGGTTTTATTTGTGTAGGCAACATTCCTTTTTTCTGGGATGAATTCACAAAATTCATCATTGAGGAGATGCTAAGGAAAACAAGGGACTACAAAATGTAGCAGAGGTTCAGGTTTCCTTCCTTCCTTGCTTAGATGTTTTTGAATCAAAACCTCAATTTCTTCAAGAAATATGTGAGGTTGGCTATATTTGATGAATCAGACAAAAGAAGGCTAGCTTTTGTATGGACTCCTCTCCTCTCATTTTATGATTATTATGCATTTTCAAATTATTTCTTGGCTTCGATTCTTTGAGATTTGAGTGATGATGGCAATCTTTACCAACTTGCCATAGCCCAGATAAAGTATATACAAAATTTCACCCTAAAATGAGACTAGTTTCTCAGATAATACTTCACATTCATTTAGATGCACAGCTTCACTGGGGAACCATTCCAGCTTCCGGCATGTCTCATAAATCAGGTGCTAGCCCTCGAAATGTTCTGGTAGGTATCAATTATTGATTACACTTTTTGTGGAGGACCCACCAAGAAGAAAGGATTTTTCACCTTTCCCACTAAGCTTTAAAACAATGGTTATGTCAAAGAAGAAGTTGCATAAGTTGCTAGAGGAAAATTTGGCTCATCTAGTCCTAGTGTGGATATGCGACAAATGGAATTACAACCCTAAAAATGACTTTCCAATTGATTTTTTCAAGTTAACACACAACCCTCGACCTTACTAGAAGTGGTGGAACCCACAGAAGGATGAGGATGAGCTATTGGTTGATCTATCTCATATTCAAACTAATGATAGTAGGTTACCATGGCTTAAGTGCTACTTCCCTTCAATGAAGTATAATGAAAAGCTTTGCATGAGGGCCACTCTTCATAATGAGTTGTCCAAAAAAAAAAACTGGAGTGAGGAGAAAATTAAGGATTTTTGTATCTACGGACAAGAAATCCAGCACCTTGATGCCCCTTATTAGAGTGTGAAGATGGATGATAGATTCAATAAATTATGGAAAAATGCACATACTGATTCTAATGCAAGTGATAATGAGGATGTAAATTTGGAGGAGGCTGAAATGGACACCAAGAAGGGAAAGGAGAAGGAATTAGAAGCATAGACAACTCCAACGTAGCCTTTCAAGGTCTCCATAGATGTGTGGGTGAACATTTCATGTGAAAGTGCCTCAATGACTTGCACCTAGAATACAAAAAGAACCAGGATGACCGAACAACAATAATCAGAGGTAATGCATGTGGATGATTCCCTGTCCATCAAATGACAGCGCACAAAAGTAGTTTCTAGAGAGAGTTCACAATAGCCCATAGCATGCCAAGAGGTCATGGTGAGCTAGGAACTACAATCATCTGAACAATATGTAATTTTTTCTCCCACTTCTCTTACTTTACAATCTTTAGTTTCTCCTACTGTTTCCACAACACCCCTCATTGCAAGTGTCGATGCTTCTTTTTCCACTTCTACTGTAATGGTCATGGGAGGTTTCTCCCAGTTCTCCTAAGTGAGACCATTTGTCTTGACTCCTCCATGGAACCTTACACCTTTTTTTTCTTCCCAATCTTCTATCGCCTCTCTTTCTGCATTTTCGATCGTCATTGATACCCCTCCACTACTACTATATTGATCCCAACTCAATCCACCCAGTAGATGGAATCCATCATGACTCCACTACCACCACTGCTTCCCATGAGTCCTCCCACTATATTTCAAAATGGGATTTGGTATGTTCCTCCATTCTCCCCACAAATAGTTAATCTTCCAAAGAAGAAAACATTCAGAACCACTACCCTCTCATTCCCTTTCTCCCTTCCTCTTGGTGCACTTTCTATAGGCAAGCTAGTCTGATCACTAGCACAATTTCTGGGAGAGGGCAATAGAACAAAGGAAGCATTGGCTATCAGGATTTAGAAGTAAAAGGCCAAGGATGCCAAGAAGCCGGTGGAGCCAAAGGTATAGACTATTTTCAATGATGCTCAGTGATCGCTACATTTTGCAACCATGTATCTGAATGCCATCAAACCACAAGGGTAAATGCATCCTAATGATCATAACATGTACGCCATGGGACTCAATTTGACCATAGCCTGACCATAAGACAAAGTTGAGCTCATGGAAGAAACACAATAGGTGGTGACCACCGACTTCCTCATGTTCAGTCGCCAGCTGAAGAAAAGGGAGGAGTAGTTGAAACTTGTAAAGGAAGAATTATGTTCCTGTGAGTGAAGGAAGAAGCAAGAGAAATAGAAATTGTGTGTGTATTAGTGAAAGCGTAGGCAATGCAGGTAGAGTAAACTAAACTCCTAGAGGAACTTGAAAAGTTCCAATCCCATGATCCCAGCCTAGTTGTTGAACTGCAGTAGAAAAATAAAGAATTGCAAGACTGGTTGGCTTAAATGCAACAGGAGATGCAACAAAAAGGTAAGGAGTTTGAAAATCAACACACTCAATTCAAGTACAAAATACAATAGAAGGATGCAAGTTTTGAGGGCCAAAATACTCAATTGGAGAAGAGATCTAGGAGATGATGTCTTCCCTAGAAACATAATCAGTGAACAAAAACTAGGCTGAAGAAAAATGGCTTGCCAAATGGAAGACTTTGTCATAGCAACTCTTAGCCGCAAACAAAAGGGTTGCAAGACTAACACAAGATGTCAGATCAAGAGATGTAGAGATCAGTGTTTTGAGGAGTCTTCCCCAAGCCTCTACTGCCCAGCCAGATCTCCTTCTGGTAGCCTGACAACTATATGTTTCATATTGGGATAAGGTCAAGGCCTTCTGCTTGACCCTTCAATAGATACTCCAATTTATGGCAAAGGTGACAAGTTTAGGTAGGGAAGTTCATGGAGCAATTGAGCAATTCCCACATATCATCACATAAAAGGTTCCTAAGGTAAAAAAATTGCTAGATAAGCTATACATGGTCTCAGATGTATACTTAGCAAATGTAGTGATCACAGATAGAAAAGTTGCATCCAAAATAGTGAATAGGTTCATCCACTGCTACACAGTTACCCTCCATGATAGTGAGTACACTGCCAAACTAGACTAAACCATGAATAGCATGTGGACTAGGTTCTCCCAGCTAACTCAAATGGGCTTACCCTCCCTGTTTCTTTCCAATGACTCAGTGGTGACTGTAGAGGAAATTGTGGCAAAGATAAGAGAGAAACAATAGGACACATCCACTTTCTAGAGCTTCAGTCAACTCCCTACTACAGAAGATTTCCAAGGCATCATAGACTCGATAGCATGGCTACTCTTCCAACTCGAGTCTGGGGCTAGTATATCCACGACGCTTCCTTACAAAGAAATGATCGATCTAAGGGGAGTGTAAGAGAATATACATGACATGTCAACACCATCTAAGGTTGACTGGCTACCTCTGCAAGGCACTCTCTCTAAGCTCTGACTCCATTTCCCAATGGATGGGACTTTGGTCTGCAAGTAAGAAAAAATTTTGGGTTCCTCATTTTGAAGGAAAAATGCCCTTAGTAGTCACCAAAAGTTGGAAATGTTAAATTCCTCGAGCTCCCTTAGGGTGGTTTTTGTTTTCACTAAGTACTAGCCCACACCTCATCTTTTTGAACTCCAACCACTACTACCACGTGTCTATCAAGAACCCACAATAGGGAAGCCTTCCTTCGCTCTCGTCTTCCACATGTTGTCACCATGGGAACTTAAATATTGCTTCACTTCACTTTTCAATCGAGCCCCGTCCATGTGCCACGTAGCTTTCATCTACATACACTTTTAGACGACCCCACAATTGGTTTCGATAGTAAAGAATGCCTCCACATGTCTTCACCAAGTAGTCTTTCAATGCAAGGAGAAGGAATCAATGAACAAGCACTGACCTATTGCCACTTGTCTCTTGCACATGGACTTCATCAAAGGGAAGGTGAGAATGAGCTAAGTGCCCCACCAAGCTACCACATGTCTTAAATAACTACATGATTGAATGACACATGTTTGCAAAGGTGTTTGGTAGGACCACTGCCATCATTTAGAGAGGATGCATCTACTTGAGGAGAGACTACATTCCATGGCCTGAATCTTTTCTATTGCAATGAACAAAGGAAATCATTGTTGCATGCATCATTACTCGTGATATGGGATTTTTATCTATATATACTACTTCTTCCTTTCAAAACGAGTTTGAAAGATATAGAAAAATTAGGGTAAAGACACTAGGAATTTTTGTATTTCTTTTAGATTATTGTATAAGACTCTTAGACAATGCCATTGTTCAAACTTTCTATTTTCATAGGGTATTTGATAAAATATTATACTGTGAAATTATTTTCTTGAGTTTTTTATTTACAAAACTTGTATAATTCTAAATACAAGTTTGTTGGTTTAGACCATGTCTTTGAATCTTTTTTTTAGTAAATGAATATGGGAATTATTTTATGTCTTTAAATAAATTATTTAGGTTTTCATCTTTGATTTCCATTATTTTGGAACATAGCAGATTACTAATTGGGCCCTTAAATTGTATCCCAAAAGATAGATTTAACGTGCCTATATCTATCCCTTGGCGCATTGCCTTAGTTAGATCTTTATTTTTTAAATCTGCGTCCTTTTCCCATTGCAAAACCCCAAATATGGGAGAAGTTGGCTTCTTTAAAAACTTTCAAATAGATAGTGACATAGCATACCTTAATAACAAATGCTTACATCCTACACCTACTGATCCAACATTTTCATTCCTTTTTTAGAAGAGAAAAGATGTTAATGCACACAATAAAAAAATATTATTTTCTCTTCCTGGAGAACTAATAAAAATCAATGCAATTGATGAATACCTAGATAAGTCTATTAATGTAGAACAACTGTTCAAAAATAATACAAATTTACTTGACCATATTATGTTAAAAAAAGACATACTATTTGAAATTTATGGTGGAAACTATGATACATTGGATGGTCTCATAAATGGATTAGATGGAATATTCAAAACATATACACATCATGCTGACATTGACATTATATGGATTGAGTTCAATGATCATCATATAGGAAAATCTCAAGCCACAAAACTATCACATTTAAACCAAACATATATTAACAATGGATGGGTACCAATACTCCGAGTTTCCAGACCAATCTTAAAACTAAATGCTCAAGATAAAAATATTGTTATAAAATAATTCTCGATACAATTAGCATGTGCTCGAACAATACATATATCACAAGTACTTAAAATGCATGGACTTTCATTTGAACCATTAGGTGTACACCAACATGGGTTAACTTACACAACCCTTTCCCATAAATGAACAATTGAAACATTATTTTTGTTAATCCCTCTAACCGCAAAAAACTTTAAAGTAAAAAGAGAAATCATAGATGAAATGACACAGTTAGAATCAGTGGCTAAGTGGACTTTTCAAAATGACACAAATTAAAAATTTCAAATATCATGTATTACCATATCTACATTAAAAACTTTTCGTTTCTAGCAACACAAAGAAGATATTGAACATGATAAAGATTTAATGTGATCGAACATTATTTTTCTACAAGAGATGTATTTGGAAACAAATTTAAGAGATGATGCGTTATCAAAATATAATTGATGGTATGAATGTCATGCACAAAAAAGCATATACAAATAGCAAATGCAATTCCACTTATAGAAGACAATGTTGAAGCAATATTGAGTAAACTATTATTTACTAAAGAAAGGCTTTATATTTGTAATATATATGCCAAACTAGCAACATTGCTTACAAATATTATAAAAATTGTTAACAAAGCAATGACAATTGCTCCTACTAGAAGCCTTATTTACATTGTAGGTGACTTCAACATTGACATTTCCAACACCTCAAAAAAATTAGACATGCTAAAAGAGAACATGGAAATACACAAGTTGCACTTATTATAGGAAAATACAAAACTTTTGTCAAGGAACATTATTGATCATGTCTAGACAAATAATTATGAAAATACAACAAACATTCAATGATACGAGTCATACTAGATGCATCATGACACTTTTTATTCCATGTTTCCAACATCATCTAGCCATGCTCTGCATCCTGGAAAAGGTAATCATACACAAAAAATTTATATGAAAAAATATTTTATTGTCTACATACATTAACTATTACTAAAAAAATAGTACTTAAACTCATTAGTTATACTATTCTATAGATAATTGTTCACATAAAGAGAAATTTAACAAATATTGTTTTGTAGGTGACTCGCAATTATGAACATTGAGAAAGACAAAGTATATACTATAGTACCTACAAAATCACAACATGGGACAACTAAAAAGTTACATGGAGAACAAAATTTATTTTCTTTAACAAAATATCGTCTTGAAAAATTATATCTCACTAACACATCTATTTTGTCAAAGCCAATTGGACATCATCAAAATTAACAACACTCCAACATCAATTGTGCATACAAGCAATATTACATCGGATGAAATGTATTTATACTAGCCAAAAACTAATTACAAAACAATTTCCAATTATATAAGGAATATCTATAAATGTAATAAGAAAAACTCTACTTTAATGATAGATTACTATACAAGTACAAAAATTTATTGTATAGTTTTTTCAAAAACTTGAAAATTAGTGAAAAAGACCTCAATGTAGATTAACTTGCCGATTCTTTCTCTGAACCTAAAAAATAATGCATAACAAAATGGTAAGACATGTCATCTCTTCCAAACTAGTTAAACATTAAATAGTATTTTCCACAAATTACATGACTAAAAATTATATTTCTTGCTCCAGCCGCTTGGAAGACATTGAACTAAATACCACTTCTCCTCTCAAACTGACCATTCAAAGCAACAAAGAAAGGTACTAATTTTTAATAATCTTCTTCTCTACCTATTTTTATTAATAAGATATGTATATACAAATAAAATTTGCATAGATTTCTATAAACATCAACATACTTAGTCAAGAAACATTAATTTATATTCACACAAATTAGAATAGAATACACTTTTAGTAACTACATAAGAATACATAAGAAAATGGTGAGAATAGTCAATTCTTCCAAACTAATGAAATTTTATTTAGTAATATCTATAAATTTCATAACTAACAATTGCATTTCCTATTATAGCTTATTGAAAAGTATTGAACTAAATAGCACATCACCAACCAGAATGACTACTCAAAGCAACAAACAAAGGTATTAGTTTTTATTAGTCTTCTTTCATACCATAATTAGTAAAAAATCTATGTATATGGTTGTACATTTTCAAAATATTTCTACAAAAATTAACATACAAAGTAGAGGTTTATGAGAGGTCTGGGTAGTCTAACTCTCCTAGTCATGTTGACCCACAAAGCTCTCCAGAGATAGTGAAATCTACATTTGGGAATTTAGCTGGATCTCCCAAGGGGGGAATGAGGTTAGCAATCCCCTGTTACATAGAGTTGCTACAACAGATGACTTTATGGATGAGCAAGAGTTTATGGGTCTAGAGGATCTAGATCTAGAAGAAGAAAACCTATACACCAAAGTTGAGAAGAAGAAGAGTACAAAGGGGAACAATATAGTGGGGGTTTCTACAAGAAATAGGGCCAAAGTAGATGTAGGAATGTCGAAAGGTTCAGGTTGAAAATCAACTAAATGGAATAGACAGTAGGAGTGTATTCAAAATATTGTGTATGGAACTCAAAAGACCATCCTATATTTATGTAGAACTCCACCTAAAAAATGAAAGTTATGTCATGGAATATTTGGGGACTAAGCAGTTCCCATAAATAGGAAATTTTGCACAATTTTGCTAGAGACCATAAGCTAGACATTCTTACTATTTAGGAGTCTAAAATACCCAAAGATCATGTGGAGAATATTAAGATTTTTAAGAATAGTGGTGTGCAGGGTTGTAGTTCGGACGGTGCCTCTGGGGGCTTGGTGACTTTTTGGAATCAGGACCATATTCAAGGAAATCCAATTTTAGGAGATGTTAAGCATGTGACCACTAGATTTAAGCATATCAGAGATGACTTCAGTTGGATTTTGTCTAATATCTATGTGCCAAATAGTAAAAATGCTAGAAGGATTTTTTGGAAAAAAACTTGAGTTTTTTAGGTCATGCTTTCCGAATGAGAACTAGATCATCATGGGGGGCTTTAATACACCCTTGCTGGGGTCTGAAAATTTTGGTGGATCTTAGATTTAGTTGGATAGTAAGTTGGATTTTTTGAATTTTATCAATTCTCAGTGTTTGCATGATGTGGACCTCAAGTGGGCCACCTACACCTAGTCTAATAGGAGAGTTGGGAACAACCTCATTCAAGTAAGGCTTGATAGGGATTTAATGTCAAATAATTGGTTTAAGGGATACTGTTGTTCATTGAATGCTCTCTCCAAAATTGGCTCAGATCATTTCCCAATAAGTTTTATGGTTGAGTCTATGTCAGGTAAGAGGAATTTTCATTTCTAGTTTGAGAAAATCTGGCTATCTCATCCCAAAAAAATTAATTGCATTCAAGAGTGGTGGAACATTAATGTTAGTGGTACTGCCATGTTTAGAGTGGCTAAGAAACTTGGCAAAGTTAAATATAAGATCAGGACTTGGAACAAGGAAGTCTTTGGGGATATTTTTGAGTCTAAAGTTGCCATTCAACATGATTTAAGGGATATTCAGGACTATATCCAGAGAGATGGCTATGTGGGAGACATCCTTCTAAAGGAAAATGAAATACTCTCTAAATATCATAATATTATCTCGAAAGAAGATGATTACTAGAAAAAAAGATCTAGATGTGCTTGGCTTCCTGATGGGGACAAGAACACCAATATTTTCCACTTGACTACCATGAAACATAGGACCTCTAATCGAATTTACTATATAATGAAAGATGGGGTCAAAATTGAGAGAGAGGAAGAGATTAGAAGTGAAGCTATTCAGTTTTTTGTTAACCTTCTCTCTTCAAAAGAAGAGTTGAATGTGGATGCTCAGAATACTCTTATTGAGGTCATTCCTAATGTCTTGGATTATCATCAAAAAAATCTCTTGACAACTATCCCTTCACAGGATGAGGTTAGGAAGGCAGTTTTTTATTTTGAAGGAAATAAGCCCCCTGGCCCAGACGGTTTCCCCATGTTCTTCTTCCAAGTGTTCTAGGAAATTGTTGTTGATGATATTACTAATGTTGTTAAAGAGTTTTTTTGGACTAGGAAAATGTTGAAAGAGCTTAATGCTACCTTCATTGTTCTTATACCTAAATTTCCTAGGGCTAACTCTTTTGATTCTTTCCATCCTATCAATTTATGTGAACTTTTTTACAAGATTATTTCCAAAGTGATCACCACTAGGTTGCTAGGGGTTCTTCCTTTGTTGATCTCTCCTTAGCAGTGTGGCTTTGTTCTAGGTAGATAGATTTTGGACTCAATTATTATGGTTCATGAGAATATCCACTCCCTTGAAGTTTTGAAAAACCAAGGCTTCTTGCTCAAACTGGACATGGCTAAGGCCTATGATAGGGTGGACTAGAAATTCTAGATTAAAGTCTTACAAGAATTTGAGTTTTTTGAAAGATTTTTGCATTTGATATGGGAATTGATTTCTACCACTAGCACCTCGGTGATTATAAATGGCTCTCCTTCCCATTTCTTTAAAGTGTCAAGAGGATTCAATCAAGGGGATCCTATCTCTCCTATTATTTTCACCCTCATGGCTGAAATTCTTGGGATGATCATGCATAAAAGAGTGATAGAAGGTAGCTTTAAAGGTTTAAAACCCTCTTCGAAAAATCTGGTCTATTTACACCAATAGTTTGTGGACGATACAATGCTTATGGGAAGTGCTATTGTTGGGGAAATTTGGGCTTTAAAGAGTTGTCTTGTTTTCTATGAGAAGGGCTTGGGAAAACAGATTAATAGGGCCAAAATTTCCCTCTATTTTTTCAGTACCCCTGAGCTTAGATAGAGGAAGATTGCAAACATCCTTGGTTGTGTTAATTCTCTTCCTTCAACTTACTTGGGCCTTCCTTTAGGGTCCAAACCTCTAGACTCTTTTTGGATTTCTCTGGTTGATAGGTTCAATAGGAAATTAGCTGGTTGGAAAGGGTCCCTTTTGTGTCAAGCTAGAAAGGTTTTTTACTTAAGGCTTCTCTTCAAAATTTGTCCGTTTATACTCTTAGTCTATTCAAGATCCTGACCAAGTTTGCTGATATTATTAAAAATATCTAGAAATGGTTCTTGTAGTCTGGGGTTGAGAAGGAGAAGAGGATTCCATTGGTGGCTTGGGAGAGAGTGTGTAGACCAAGAAAGTCTAGAGGCCTTGTTCTGAGAAATATTAGAGTGTTTAATAAAGCTCTCTTGGCTAAGTAGGTTTGGAGAACTTTTGTGAACATTCGTGAATGGAATTCTATTTTTCCTAGTAAATACTCGAAGGAGGTTGATTCCTTTCACTTGATTTTCTCAATTCTCAGAACCTTCCCTCTAGTTCTTTCCTATGGAATAATACCATTAAAGCTAGAGACCTGGCTAGCAAAGAAGCTTTTTGGAAGGTGGGTGATGGACAGAAAATTCGGTTTTGGGAAGACATGTGGATTGGCAAGGAGTGTCTTTGCAATAATTTGATCTATAGTATTTATATGGAGGACTGCATGTCCAGGTTTGGCTGGTTGGTTGGGGATTATTGGAGGAATAATCAGTGGGTTGAGATACTTGCTATTAGTCAGGATCTTCAACCTCTGCAGGCTCTTCTTAATTCGATTAGGATTAGCTCTCAAGGGAGGGAAGACACTTTGATCTGGAAGCTGTCATCCTCTGGTACCTACTTTGTCTCTTCTATTGTGGCTTATTGTTACTTTGGCATTGACGTCCCTATTTGGGATAACGTGTGGGTGAACAACCTTACACTGAAAGTTAATTTGTTTCTCTAGATCCTTCTTCATAATAAGCAGCTGACCAATGATAGTCTTTATAAGAGGGGGTTCTCTTTTCCTAATAGGTGTTATTTGTGTTGTGCTGAGGTTGAGACCTCACATTTGTTCCTTCTTTGTCCATTTTCTCATGCCATATGGTGTACGATTCTATGAATGTGGGATCTTAGTTGGGTTTTTCATGGAACTATTTTGGATTTTTATAACCAATGGAAGGGCCCCTCAAAGAATTGGGCCCTGAATCTACTCTAGAACTATATCTTTCCTCACCTTGCCTAGGGTATTTGGAAAGAACACAATAACAAAATATTTAGGGATGTTGCTCTCTTGGAGGAAGTGGTCTTTGGTAAGATTAATAGAGTTGTGGTTGAAAATTTTAATCTACTTACCAACAAGTTTAAAGGTAAAGGTAAGGTCAATATGTAGGAGTATGATTGTAGAGTTGCGGGAGCCTAGAAGATTAATGTGGATATGTTCAATATGTCCAAAATTATAAAGGATCCTAGAGATGACATATTCTAGAGTCTCCCTCCCCCTGGTTGGGTCAAAATCAACTTTGATGGCATAGCCAAGGGAAATCCTAGGCCTGTCGGGAGTGGAGGGGTGATAAGGGATGAGAATGGTGCTTTCATTACAGCTGTTGCGGTTCCTTTAGGCACTTAGACCAACTATGTGGCTAAAGCCTCTAGTGCTTTCCAGACCTTGAAGTTGGCTAGCCAATTGAAGTTTAAATATGTGGGGATTGAAGGGGATTCGAATAATATTATCCAATGTCTAAAGGGTCATCAGAAACCCTCATGGTCAATACATAATTGGATAGATCTCTCTAAGGAAATTATTAATACCTTTAAGAAAATTTATATTACACATGCCTATCAGGAAATAAACATGATGGTGGATTTCTTTGCCAACAAAGGTTTCAAAGCTCTAAAAAAGGTGATGTGGTAGGGGCAAGATGAGTTGGAGGCTAATGTTAAAGCCCTGCTGATGTATGATTGTGCTCACGGGAAGGTGCAATTTCCCATTCCATTGAATGATGGATGAGTGTCGTCCCCTGTAGTCTTGAGAATGCATTTTAATGATTATTCTAAGTTGGCCGAGGAGTAATTACTTCATCCCCCGATACATTGTGATTAGTCTCACACACTTTCTGGGCATTTCAGGTGTTTGTTTCTACAGGGTTTTGAACTATTCTATTCCTGCTGGGGATACAATGGGTGGTGAAAGTTGCAAAGTGGAGCTGATAAGAAGTGCATAGCTGAAGAGAAATCCTAAGCTATGGAAGAAACTAGAGAATGGTGGCATTACTATTTTTATTGAAAAGCTCCATGGTTGGGACCTGGAGGTTACTATGGTTTTCAAGAAAGATTGGAAAAATGGTGAGATAAACTTGTTTGGCAGACATGTAGTTATCAATGAACAATTGATTATTGAGGTTACTAGCCACTCGATGGAGGGTGGGTATGTGCAAGATCATCATGGAAAAAATAGGCCCTTAAGTGGCAAAATATTCAAAAAAAAAAGAGTTAGGCAACTTGACATAAAAATTTGAATAAGTTATCTATATTCTTTCAAAAATATGTAAGAATAGAATTTATAGAAAATTGAATGTAGTTTCTAAACTACTAGGTTTATTTAAAAAAAGAGAAAAATTTATTTGGTGAAAATTTGAAATTTCAATGCAGTAGTACTTAAATTTCAGGGAAAAACTAAGAAGTAGGTGTTTGTCTGACCACCCTAACCACAATAAAATGATAATATATTTTAATAATATTTTAGATATAAGTAGAGGACTCATGTCCAGATGTGACGCATATTTTTTTGTAATTTTTTTCCAGGTATATAATTAATTATGATTTTTTATTACAAATTTTAAAAAATATAAAAAACTCATACGTCTAACCACCATAACTTGATCAAAACTTCGTGAAATTCAATTTTTCTTTTTTTAATCCTATAGTATGCAAAGCATGGAATTTGCCACATGTTTCAAATTTAAAAAATGAGATACCTTTTGAAAGCTATAGATGTTTTTCAATCAACCTATCAATCAAGACTTTAGTCGTAATTCAAATAGAAAATGAATAATAATTATTTATTAAATTCAAAGTAAAGAATAATTTATATTGGTGGAAAGCTGAGAATATCCTTTAAAAATCCTTTTCATTTCATCAATTTTTGGTGAAAAAAAAGTTGTTAGCCACATACCCATCATATAGCCACTTTTTGGCCCATCATGATCCTACACATACCCAAGTATAAAATTCTATAGGGACAGGAAACAATCTAATGAAGCAGTTAGTAAGTTCCCCAAGTCAGATGTTGAGAGGGAGGAGTTATGAAGGACTTCCAGAAGCTACTATGAAATGGACAATATTGTTTCGCATTAGAGGAGGGTTTTGAATGTGCTGATGGAGTATGTTACTTTGGATGGCCATTATACCAAAGTCTTCGGGTATCATTTCATCCTGCTGAAACATTTTAGGCATCAAGTCAATATTTCTTTTCCTTTTTATCTAGCATCTTCTTTGAATACCATTATGAAAAACCATAAACAGAACCCCATTAGGTATTCTATTCTTCATGGACTTCTTGTCCTAATTTATGATAATTTCAAAGTTATGTCAGCTCTGCCATCGTCACCTAAGGTTAGGGTTGATGGAAAGAACAAGGGAAAACCTAGGGATTCTACTTTGAAAAAGGGAAAGAGAAAAGTGTCAGAGGACCCCTCCTATGATGTGAATGAAGGGGATTCACAGTCAGAGTCATTTTCTGAATATTCCAGCCATCCTGTGACTGATAGAGAGGAGATAACTTACTTCCCCATGGACCTCAAGGTAGGGGGCCATTATTTTAAGGAGGAACATGAATTTCCCACTGATGTGCTTGCAATTTCCCAAAATGCGGCATTGGATAAATTTAGGCTTATGAGATGGGTGTTCTTTGAAATTAAGGAAATTAAGTTAAATCAAAGAGCTATGAATAGTAAATTGGAGAAAGCTACAGATGACACTAACAGAGGTAGTGAAAGTGGCCGGGCTACTGATTTATGGACGAAAGAGGAGAAGGAGTATATGGTTGAGTGCCTCAAGAAAATGGTGGAGGAATTATAGGATTTCAAAGAAAATCATGATGGAAATTAGGTAGATATGGAGGAGTAGTTGAGAAACATTAAAATTTCTCTCCAAAAAGTGCTAATTATGAACCATAAAATTTTAAAATCCACTGCACAAACCATGAATACCATGGTTGAAAACTTGGAAAAATCCATTTAGGTAAAGAATGTTGTGTTTCTTGATTTGGAAAATGAGGAAGGGCAGTCGGATAGTGGGGGGCTAAGTAACATGACCAGAGCAAAGTTGAAAAGGAAGGAAAACCAGGCTTTAGTCAACACCCAGGAGATCAACAAGTCTGCACTCAACATGCACAATCTGGAGTAGGAAGTGAAATAGATCCTTCAGAACCTGGCATAGAGGCTAGTTGTTTTGTGGCTTTTTGTTGGTTTTTTGGATTTTTTTCCCTGGTTATCTTGTGTATTCTTCTTTGTGGTCAGTTTTCTATTTTTTTTCTATGCTCTGTTAATGTTTTATCTCATGCTATCTTACTGTTAAGGGTTTAGGGATCCCTCTAAAACCCGTTTGTTCCATAATCAAAAACATACAAAGTGAAAAATATTTAATTTACATTTGTACAATTGAAAATAATATACATTTTTTATCCTTCAATGCTCACAACTATAATGCATATTTACAATACATAATTAACTACACAATTTATTTTTTACAGTCTAATTTCAACAAACCAAAACCCCAATACAATATTGAAAATTTCCATATAGTAAACTGGTTCGGTATTCAAAGTAGATGTCCTTGTTATGTATGGTCCTACTTCTACAAAGCACAACAACACCCAAAAAAAGGCAGAAATAGTACATGCAGATCTTGTAGATTCCTATGGTCAAATGACTATAATTGTAAATGTTAGTAACAATCTGATAAATTCATTTTTGCCCCATATGTTTGTTGGGTCTAGTATTCACATCAATAAATTTTTAATAAAAAATAAAACTCAATATGAAAGAGGTGATGCGAATTGTTTCCTTGCCTTAACCAGAAGAAGCATAGTAGAAAGTGTACCTACTATTTGCAAGAAACGTAGATTAACTCCAGATGTCACTATCTCCCAACTAATACAAGTAGACTACAACTATTATGTTGGCTTGTTTGGAGCAATAGTGACATCTTATCATTTGAACCAAATCTAGTTGAAAATACATGTGAAATATGGAGACCTCCAAGAAGACATGGCAACTGTAAATACCTAACCATCTTCCTTTTAATGAATTATGTAACTCAACGTATTTACTTAAATTCATTAAAAAAAATCTTTTTTAGGTTGTTATCCTAACTGCCAACACAAATTTGTGTGCATTTTTACATCAAATGTTTTCAAAAATAGACATTCCACTGCACCTTTTCAAAAATGTAGTTAGAAATTTCCACAATATTCAAATGTAATGTACACAACACAATCAACCTTTTTTGAGGAGCTCAATGATGCATGGACAAGAGCAAAATTACAAACCCTTGTGAAATCTAACATTCAGGCAAGATCCCAAAAATTAATAATTTTATTTTTACATTTATAACACATTTATGAAATATTTTCATTTTGCTACACAATACATATCATGCGATTTTTATTGACAGGTACTTGGGACACTGAAACCAAAGAATTTCCACTTGCCCCCTTTCGAAGCTTATTGTAGCACATGTCATCACTCCATGCTACTGGTCAAATTTCTTGAGAAAGGATCTGCCAATTGAACATTCTGTAAAATCCAAGTACTCAACTTTCCTACCATCACAATCTGGCTTGCACATTGCATAGGAAACAAGGAAACATTGACTTTTGGTTAAGTGGACAACTGCTTAATTTTTTTTCCAAAGCTTGAAGAGATCACATATGAGCAATAGAAAGAAGACATCTCACCTACGATGTTCTTATTACATAGATTCCAATTGCAAGGAAATTTTACAGTATCTATTAACAATTTCATTCTTAAAATTCTTCAACAATGGTTGTCTTAATGTTTCCAAAAATTGCAATTACACAAACAATCCACCATACTGAACTACAAATTTTGTATATGTAAATAAGTAATTTAATTGTGTTTGAATTTTACAACAGTTAATTTTAAAGACACTAGCTCAATAAGCCTTTAATTGTGTTACATTTGGTACAAAAATTTACTATGTAGCCTTTAACTTTGATCATTTTTCATTTAACAAAAAATAATGTGACTGTTTACTATTTTGATGGCCCTCAATGGAAAACTTAAACAAGTCTTTGCTACTAGTTAAAGGTTTCAAAAATTTCATTCCTTTACTATAC
This sequence comes from Sequoia sempervirens, assembly GCA_007258455.2. Classification (NCBI taxonomy): domain Eukaryota; kingdom Viridiplantae; phylum Streptophyta; class Pinopsida; order Cupressales; family Cupressaceae; genus Sequoia; species Sequoia sempervirens. The sequence continues at coordinate 126,858,885 of VDFB02000017.1, forward strand.
AATAGTTTCAGATGTCTATCATGAGGTGAAAATTATTTGTAGGCTAGGATTTGGGAAAGTATAGCAGATGATCATTGCCACAGGGCTGAAGCCTATAGTGACTAGGAATATTTCAGCATAAAATAACAACAAAATATTTGTAAAGTTGACACATCCTTTGATTCTATTGTAATGAACCTTTCTGCACATTACTTGTAAGCTAGAGACATAAAAATGCTCCTTTTGTGATGGATAATTTTTATACTACTTATAGTGTTTGTGAATTTTCAACCATGTTTTGAATTGGTAGGATACACACAATGTAAGTAGCTTCATGTGGATGCCTAATTTCTTTTCATTAGTCGATAGGATATTTGTGTGAAATTTGGTTGGAATTTTTGTTAGCCTCCCCATTTTTCAGACTTCTAGCAGTCGGGAAAAAGGTGGTGGATGGGTTATAACTTTGGTCGGAAATTTTCATCAGCCTCCCAATTTTTTAGCCTTCCGATGGCAGTGAAAAAGGTGGTAGAGGCAGTTGTTGGCTGCCTTGGGAATATGGTGGATTTCTTCTAACCACATGGATAGAGAAGGCCATCGAAATTAAACATTGATTTGCATCAATATTAATTGTTGTGTGCTTTGTGTGTACTGCAATGGTCATGATAACAACTATCATTTAACACCTCGAGGAACAAAATGAACATCTAGGAAATTTTCAATAAGGAATTGTTCGGTGTCGTTCTATTGCTATACCTGCTATGAGAGCCATGAGTGATGAGGGTAAGCTTCTATGAGAGTGCAAGCTAGATTAAGCTTTGTGTAGCTTCTGTGAAGGTGGGTGGAGGTTATCTTGTGTTTTTTGCATGGGTGGATGGTTGGAAAAGGAAAAGAAAAGTGTCACCTGTGATACTATTTTTCCCATTTTTGTGTAGGAAAGCTAGAGGGAAGAGGTCTATTTGAAGCAATTGGGAAGAGGTGCATGTCGAAGAAACTATTGGCGATATTGTTTGATTTGTGGTTCATAGTCTATGCTAGGCTATATATTGTTTGATTTATGATAAGGTATTGTTGATTGTTTGAAATTCTGATAAGTTGTTAAGAAAATATAATATAGTTTCTAAAACCAAAATCTTGTCTCGTTTATAGTTCGTGTTTTGTGTGTATGGTTTTACATGGATTTGATATTGTGATTTTTTGTGGGTTTCTGTTTATGGTTTCCATTTTCTAGCTATGTTTGCAAGCTTGGAGAAACAAGGCAGCTTGGAGAAAGCTAGCAGAAAGAGGTTTTTTTGTAGAAAGCAGGAAGAGGTGCATATCAAAAAAACCTTTTGCCATATTGTTTCATTGGTGGCTCATCATTTTTGGTAGGAAATATTGTTTTATCTATGATAAGATACTATTGATTGCTTCTAATTTTGATAAGGTTTTGTTGAGAAAAGACTATATTGTTTGTGAAAAAAACTATTGTTTGGTTTAAGGTTCATGTTTGATGGGTTTCTATGTCTAGGTCAGTGTTGAAACCAATCTTGGTTGATTTGTGGCTATGGGTGGAACATAATTAAATAGTTAATGTTATACATTCCATGTTTGGTTACATTAGGTATTGTTGATTATTGTTTGCTGTCTTAGGCCATATTGTATCATTTTCAATGAGGTGATGTTGAAAAAGTTGTATTGTTTCAATTTTCACAAGGTTTTGTTTAGAAAGGAGTATATTTTTGATAGGTTTGTCACTGTTAATTTTTGAGAGGGTGTTGTTGAGAAGGCTATATTGTTTCCATTTGTGATAAGTTGTTTTTGAGAAATGAGTATATTTTTACTTGAGCTGGTTACTGTGAATCTGCCATTTTTGGTAGGCAATATTTCTTTATCTATGATAAGGTACTGTTGATTGCTTCTCATTTTGATAAGGTGTTTTTGGGACAATACTATATATTGTTTGTAAAAATGACTATTGTTTGGTTTAAGGTTCGTGTTTTGTGTCTATGGTTTTGCATGGGTTCCTAGCTATCATTTTTTGTGTTTTGTGGGTTTCTCCATCTGGGTCAGTCTTCAAACCAATATTGTTTGATATATGGTTTATGTTTTATGGTTATCATTGCAACAAAATAAAATATTTAATCCTACACACTTTGTGTTGGCTTCCATTGGGTGTTGTTGATTACGGTTCTCTTGCTTAAGCTATATTGTTTCATTTTCAAGAAGGTGTTGTTGAAAAGGCTATATTGTTTCAATTTTCGATGAGGTTTTGTTGAAAAAGGAGTGTTTCGTTGTATGGGTTTTTAACTATCAATTTTTTTTAGGTTTTTGTTTAAAGTTTGTGTTTTGTGGGTATGTTTGCAACAAAATAAAATTGTTGATGTTATACATTTTTTGTCGATTTTTATTGTATAGCTCGGGCCATGTTGTCTCATTTTCGATAAGGTTTTGTTCAAAAGGCTATATTGTTTCAATTTTTTATAGGGTGTTGTTGAGGAAAGACTATATTGCTTGTTAAAAGAAATATTGTTTCATTTGTGGTTGTGTTATGTGGGTATTAGTTTGCATGGATTGTGTGGCTACAGTTTTGTGGGTTTCTATGTCTGGGTCACTATTGAAACCAATGTTGGTTGATTTGTGGCTTTTTTTTTGTGGTTATGGGTGGTACAGAATGAAATAGTTAATGTTGTGCAGTCCATGTTTGGTTACATTAGGTATTGTTGATTATTGTTCTCTAGCTTAGGCTATATTGTATCATTTTGGATGAGATGCTATTGAAAAGGCTATATTGTTTCAATTTTCTATAAGGTTTTGTTCAGAAAGGAGTATAATTTTTTGATGGGTTTGTCACTATTAATTTTCAAGTGGGTGTTGTTGAGAAATAAGTATATTTTTACTTGAGTTGGTTACTGTGAATCTTTGTTGGTTTCTCTTTATGGCTTCCATTTTGTGGCTATGTTTGGAACAAAATATAATTATTAACATTATAATTTTTTGTTGGTTGTTGTTGTGTAGCCTTCGCTATATTGTTTCATTCTTTCCAAGGTGTTATTGAGAAGTGTTTGAATTCTTGTTAAGGCGCTCTTGGGAAAAGACTATGCTAGCTTGGGTTATATTTTTGCATTGGTTTGTTATTGTCCATTTTTTTGTGCCTTGTGCAATCAATAATGGGTTGATGTTATAAATTTTATGTTTTTTTTCATTATGGATTCTTAATTACTATTCTTTGGCTTAGGCTATGTTGTTTTATTTTCAATAGGGTCTTGCTGAAGAGGCTATATTATTTCAATTTTTGATAGCGCATTGTTGAAAAGGCTAGATTCTCCCAATTTTTGACAAGGTTCCATTCAGGAAAGAGTATACTTTAATATTAATATATATGTATATATAAACATGAATATATATGTATATGAACCATGGATTTTTGGGTTCTTAAGTACTTCTCTAGCTCTTCTAGGATTTTCCACCTAAAAGGAGAGAGATAGGACCAAAAATGTTAAGGGTTCATTCAAATTATGTTGTGTGATGTTGTCTAAGCTAAATGAAGTAAACTAAATGCAAGCATGTGATTTAAATGAATGAATATGAATGCAAAGATAAGATTTAAACTATGTTAGAAACCATGTTGTGATATGCAAAAAATGAACCAAATGATGAAATAATGCATAACAGAAAGAAATAGGATGAAATAGAGTGCACCTCGGTAAGATTTGATTATTCTAGGATGTTGTGAATGTTGTTTGAAATTACTTAAATTTCACAATGGGACTCATCCGCCCACGGTGGCAAATTAGTCCTGCTACTGGTGAAAAAGTGTCAGAAATAGGTTTCTAACTATCAGGATCTAGAATCTGATAAAAATTAATATTTCTAGTCTTAAGGTGGGACTCATTCACCACTGGTGGTGAATCAGTCCTATCACAAAATTTTGAGAAATCATGAGACAAATCTGTAACACTAGATCTGGAAATGTCGAGTTTTGAAATTCAAGTTTGTAGGAAATAGATAGAAAACCTTCTCTAAGATTGAAATAGATTTGATTTGACTTGAAGCACCTAGTTGACTTGTTGACCAATCTTCAACACTAAAAATCATGTTAAAAATATACATACAAAATTCTGCAAACACACATGCAATAGGGGTAAAATGGTTGAGGGTTAGCAAATAGGGGTTTGTCTTGGTCAAACCACACTTTTGGTAATCAAAGCCTTAATGAAATAATGAAATGCAAGAGAATGATAAAATAACAACATGCTATTGATATCAACTTACCAAACCCTTGATGATGAAAATCTAAAGTAATTTCAATGGATTCTCCAAAGTGCTTGAATAATGCTTGACAAGATGTTGTAAGATGCTTGAATGCTTGAGATTTCATGAATATGATGTGTGAATGTTGGAGGATTGTAGGAGATGTAAAATGAGGTGAAAATCACTTATTTATACAATCTTGTGCCTTAGTATCCCATTCATACCTCATCATAGGCCAATATCAAATGATTTTGAATAAAAATCCGAAAGGAAATATTAAAAAATTTGAATTTGGGGCCCAGGGGGACTCATTCACCACCCATGGCAAATGGGTCCCACCTAGGACTTGAAAATGGGTGTCGGGAATTATCTTGTATTTAATCTTTTTTGTCGGGTTAACATTCAAAAATACACTTAATTAAGCCATATAAGGGCATAAAGGGACCAAATAAAGCATAAGAAAGGTGTGAATGGTGAAAGAATGCCTAGAAAAGCATGAGATGTTGTTACAAGACTTTACAAAACTTCAAAATAGGACTTGATTACTGATGAAAATGTGGTTTTTAGGTGAATTGTAATAAATAGAATCTACAAGAGTGTAGAAATGTTTTACAACACTTCACAACACCTTCACAAGATGCCATTATTTGAATTTTAGTACCTAAATATGCATGTTCAGGCCATGCTACAACATAAAATACAATAAAAATATATCAAACAACATGAAACAAGACCTAAAAGTCCATGAAAATGATAAGGAGCCATTTTTCTATGGCACATTTAGCCCCCACTTTAGTGAGAGGATGAACTTGCTTCAAACTCACACTAAAGTAGCCATGAATGTTAAGAGGAGGGTTCAAATGTACTTATGCTAGCAAGATGGAATAACAACGATCAAGAGGGATGATCAAGCCCCCAGGATGAAGAACCCATGGAAAAGTAAGTATAAAAACAAAGGAACACACAAGTGTTAAAAACCGGATGGAGCTTTGATAATCAATCCAACTAGTTATGGATTAGATCTAGGCTAAAGAGAATGTATACTCACTCTCGAGAAACAAAAAACATGACGACTTGTCAGGTGAGAAGGCCCAAATGTACTCACTTTGGGGCCTCAAAAATTTTGACTGTCCATGGGGTGAGAAAGCCCAAAAGGTAACATACATATGCTAGTTGGTATGCACCCACAAACACAAAGGTGGCTATGGGGAAAATCCATGTCGCTAGGTGGGCTTCCCGCTCAACCATATCAAAGTTATACCTCCTAATAACTTGAACAAGGCACCATAAGGAAAAATGTTGGTTCGTGCTCCATGAGACAAGCAAAGCTTTGTATGCTTAGAACTCATGAAAAAAAAAAGGGTACCATAGACATGCAAGTTGCATTATGCAAGGTGGAAAAAATGCAAAATGTAAAATGTAATGTAGAATGCAAAATATGTTCAAAGGAGTCTTGTTAAGTTCATGCAAGGTTAGTCACTTAGGGAACATTGTGTCTAATGTCTCCAAGAGAGGACCAATCAAAGAATAGTATAATCACAACTTAGGGGGATGCAGTGTGTTGCATCAAGCAACCAAGAAGAATGTAATATGATAAGATAGATCACACTTATGAAGGAAATCACACCCAATGTCATTCACAAATTGATGAATGCATCACATAAATGACAAGGCTACACTAGGAACCAAGAATACAAACGAATTATGGTAATGTATGCCCCCCACTTTAAAGGAATTGCCACACATCACTCTGTGAGCAATTACTTTAAAGTAGAAAAGGGAAGAAAATGCAAAAGGAAAAAAATACATGAGAGCCAACATAGAAATCCATATGCCAAGTCATATGTTTTGAATTAGGTTACGCCATGTCAACAAAAATGAAAGATAAAATGAAAGGGAGTTTCCCCCCAGAAAAGAAAGTACACCAAACACATAAGGGATCTATGGATTTGGGGTTAGTATGTTCGTTGATGCAATGTTTTTATAAAACAGTTTGAAACTATGATCATTCCCCAAAGCACATAGAACTAGAAGAATGACACAAAGTGAATGAAAACAAAAGAAAATAAGATCTGTTTTGGGTCAATATGGAAGAGGCCTTGTGGTCTCTATGCTTTGCATCATCTCCAAAAGGAAAACACAAGCGAAAATAAAACAAACAGGTCAAAGAAAAGTGAAAAGTTTTTGGGTCAACATGAAGGAGAAATTTTGGTCTCAATGCCTTATGTCATCCCCAAAAGGAAAACACAAAATAAAAAGAGAAAATACAAGGACCTTTTGGGTTGATATGGAAGAGATGTAGGGAATCTCTACACTTTTTGTGCCATCCCAAAAAGGATAACACAAAATGAAAAGTGAAAAAGACAAGGACCTTTTGGATCAACATGGAAGAGACATAGGGCATCTCTACTCTTTGTGTCACCCCCAAAAGGAGAACACAAAAAGAAAAGAATGCACGACATATAAAGGAATAGAGATAAAAATAAAAGAAGTGTACGAAGAAAAGGAAACATTAAACACACATTACAGGGGAGCACAATACGCACATGAAAGAAAAATAAAAATAAAAGAAACAAGAAAAAAGGCTAGCACGGTAAATGCAAGTTAACCATCTAACAAGTCATCCACCTCCCAATCATGTTCAATGTAATATGAGGGTCGTTGACTGTCCAAAAGGAGAATTGCAAGTGCCAAACTAGGAGTCATACCAAGTTCTTCACTTGGTGGAGACGATTTAACTTTTAAGCTCATTGTAGATGAAAACAAAGCTTTTAGGTTCACCAAGATGAACTGTGGATTTTTTGGGTTCCTAAGTACTTCTCTAGCTCGGTGATCCCATAATAGTGGTTTACAATTTTTGGCCAAATTGGACACTGAAATTATTATTTTTAACTAAATCTTCACATTCGGACATCTATAGCGACTAAACTATGAGGAATTTGAAGATGGTGCAAACTAGAGTCTCATCAAATTTTGTCTAGGTAGATTCTAAAAATACTTTTTTCAAAATTTTTGGAATCAAATTGCACTTCCTTTTCCATCTCCCACAAAAATTGATTTTTTTCAGAAAACAACATTTTTAAAAAGTGACACACACCGTATAACGCATAACTTTTTTTCCATGAAGGATAAAATTCTAATTCTTTCAAATTTAGATTTGTAACTTTGATATCTAGTGCTTCCACTTGGTTAGATAGTTTTTTATTGAATATTTTTTCCTTAATCAAGTTTCAAAGTCAAACGAATTACAATTCAGACACAGTAGCGACGTATATAACTTTTTTTGTATATGTCAAAATTTTATTTTTATTTATTTTGTTCGATCAAGGACTTCAATATCTGGTGCACTCATATTTTTCAATTTTTTTCTTGATAATCTTCTATTTTTCCACATGTGAAGAACAAAGAAATTCATTTTTGATGAAAAACCTATGATTAATAAAACTTAAAAAACAAATACATAACAAAACCAAAATATATTAAGATTATATTCATTGGATAGCTTGTTATGAGGAATACCATAATCATTTGAAATATATTTTAAATGAATTCATTTGATCCCCAAAGCTAAATCAAAGTTATTTTTTATCAGCATTTTTATAGGTGTAAAGGAGACACATTTATAGGTATGGTTTAAAACTAGCGAGGTTCTATCCAAGGGGGTTTGATCTAAGGTGATTTGATCAAACCCTCTTCAATTGGAATCCTTAAAATGGAACTTTTAAGGCTTAAATCATTATATTTTCTAAAAATATGTGATTTCAGCTAAAATCCATTCCTCTTAGGAATTGTAAACCACTATTATGACAACACCCAGCTCTTCTAGGGTTTTTCACCTGAAAGGAGAGAGATAGGACCAAAAATGCTAAGGGTTCATTCAAATTATGTTATGTGTGATGTTTTCTAAGCTAAATTAAGTAAAATAAATGCAAGAACATGATTTAAATGAATGAATATGAATGCAAAACTAAGATTTAAACTATGTTTGAAAACACGTTGTGATATGCAAACAATGAACTAAATGATGAAATAATGCACAAAAAAAAGAAATAGGGTGAACCATACTACACTTGGGTAATATTTAATGATTCTAGAATGTTGTGAATGTTATCTGAAATTACTGAAATTTTATAGTGGGACTCATTCACCCAGGGTGGCGAATTAGTCCTGCTACTGGTGAAAAAGTGTCAGAAACAGGTTTCTGACTGTCAGGATCTAGAATCTGACAAAATTCATATTTATAGTCTTAAGTTGGGACTCATTCGCCACTGGTGGTGAATCAATCCTCTCCTAAAATTTTGAGAAATTAGGAGAGAACTCTGTAACAATAGATCTAAAAATGTCTACTTGTCAAGTTGCCAAAGTCAATTATGTAAGAAACACACATAAAACCTTCTCCAAGCTTGAAATAGACTTGATTTGACCTGAAGCACCTAGTTGATTTGTTGACCAATATTTAAAACCAAAAGGCATGTTAAGTCTGCATACAAAAGCCTACAAACACACATGCAATAGGGGAAAAATGGTTGAGGGTTAGCAAATAGAGGTTTGCCTTGGTCAAACCCCACTTTTGGTAATCAAACAAACCCTTAATGAAATAATGAAATGCAAGAGAATGATAAACTAACATAAAATTGCTATCAACTTACCAAACTCTTGATGATGCAAATCTGAAGTAATTTCAATGGATGCTCCAAAGTGCTTGAATAATGCTTGATAAGATGTTGTAAGATGCTTGAATGCTAGAGATTGCTTGAATATGATATGTGTTCATGTTGGAGGATTGTAGGAGATATAAAATGAGATGAAAATCACTTATTTATACAATCTTTTGCTTTAGTATCTAGTTCATACCTCATCACAAGCTGACATCAACTGATTTTGAATAAAAACTCGAAAGGAAATTTTAAAATTTTGAATTTGGGGCCCAGTGGGACTCATTCACCACCCATGGCGAATGGGTTCCACCTAGGACTTGAAAATGGGCGTCAGGAATTATCTTGTATTAATGTTGTTTGTTAGGTTAACATTCAAAAATACACTTAATTAAGCCATATAAGGGCATAAAGGGACCAAATAAAGCATAAGAAAGGTGTAAATGGTGAAATAATGCCTAGGAAAGTGTGAAATCTTGTTACAAGACTTTACAACACTTCAAAATAGGACTTGATTAGTTATGAAAAGGTGGTTTTTAGGTGAATTGTAATGAATAGAATCTAGAAGAGTGTAGAAATGTTTTACAACACTTCGCAACACCTTCACAAGACTTCGTTATTTGAATTTAGTACCTAAATATGCATGTTCAAGCCATGTTACAACATAAAATAAAAGCAAAATAGATCAAACAACATGAAACAAGACCTAAAGGGCCATGAAAATGACAAGGGGCCATTTTTCTATGACATAGTATATGTACATATAGTTATGTATATATAAATTTCCTGTCGGTTACTATTTATGGATTGTGTTTTGTGGCTATGTTGGCAACGGAATAAAATTGTTGGCACTATGTAGTTTTTGATGATTTATGTATTGTAGCTCTAGCTATATTGTGCCATTTTGGATAAGGTTTTTTTTAAAAGGATATATTGTTTCAATTTTTGATAAGGTGTTGTTGAGAAAAGACTATATTGTTTTTTGAAAGAAATATTATTTCGTTTATGGTTGGGATATGTGGCTATTGTTTTGGTTGGGTTTTGTGGCTATAGTTTTGTGGGTTTGTCCAATTGGGTTGTTGAAACCAATGTTGCTTGATTTATGGCTTTTGTTTTGTGGTTATGGTTGGAACATAATAGAATAGTTAATTTTGTATGTTCTTTATGCTTCATTGCACTGGGTATTGTTGATTATTGTTCTCTGTCTTAGGCTATATTGTTTCATTTTTGATAAGGTATTGTCGAAAAGTCTATATTGTTCACATTTTTTATAAGGTTGTGCTCAGAAAGAAGTATATTTTTTGGATGGGTTTCTCACTATTAATTTTTTAGAAGGTTTTGTTGGGAAGGCTATATTGTTTCAATTTTTTGATAGGGTTCTATTGAGAAAAGAGTATATTTTAACTTTGGTGTTTTTTCATGAATCTTTGTGGGTTTCTGTTTATGGATTCCATTTTGTGGCTATGTTTGGAATGGAATAAAATGTGTTATGTAGTTTTTTTTGGTTGTTGTTGTGTATCTTGGGCTATATTGTTTCCTCCTCAAAAAGAGCATTCTTGAGTAGTCTTCTATTTCTCGTTAAGGAATTGTATTTTTCATCAATTGTTGATGGCTAGCTTGGGTTGTTTTTTCTCGATTTTTTATTGTGCAGTTTTTTGTACTTTGCAACAATCAATAGTACCCTTTGGAAATTAACATAGACTATTTTAGAGATACTCAAGGAATGGTTTTCTCAATATGCACCACTTCCCTCACCTCTTCCAGTTTTCTTTCTGTGTGCTCAGTACTTTTCCCACCACCTATGAAAAAAATGGGCACAAAATTATATCGCTCAATACTTTTGTGCTTCTTTTGTAGCCATCAAGCCATGCAAAAAATCACAAAATAACTTGCAACCACCTTCACAAAAATTACATAGCCAATGATTGCATTGACACCTTCACAAAAGCTTAGCCTCCCTACTCACAACTATTATATATGTACATATATACATGTATATATATGTATGTATATATATGTATATATATGTATATATATGTGTGTGTGTAAATATATATGTGTGTATATGTCTCTATATATGTATATGTATGTATATATATGTATATGTATATATTTATGCCTTTCATTTTGTGGTGATGGTTGGTATGGAATAAAATTGTTAATGTTGTACATGCTATGTTTGTTTACATTGGGTGTTGTTGAAAAGGCTATATTGTTTCAATTTATGATACACTTTTGTTAAGGAAGGACTCTATTTTTGGATGGGTTTGTTACTGTTAATTTCGAAGGAGGTTTTTTTGGTTACTCTATATTGTTTCATTTTTCCATAAGGTTTTGTTGAGAAATGGGTATATTTTTGCTTCAGTTTGTTACTGTGAGTCTTTGTGGGTTTCTCTTTATGTCTTGAATTTTGTGGCTATTTTTGGAACACAATAAAATTCTTAACGTTATCCAACTTTTGTTGGTATTGTGATCTTTTCTGGGCTACTTTTAAAGGGGTTCAAAAGAGGGACATACACAAATTGGTACTATTTTTAAAATCGCTATGGTCAAAAGTTAGCTAACAATATCTAGTTGATGCACGATTTTTCTGATAATTTTTTAATGAACATTTTATTTTTTACTAATTTTCTATGTGGGCACTTCCTGAAAAGCAGAATTTTGGCCGTGCTCCCCCTAAAATTTTTTGAAGGTAATTGATTTTTTATAAAAAAAAATTAAAATTGTAGAATAGAGTCTAGTTTCTAAAAATGTAATTTATTTGAAATTTTGATGAGCAGTTAATTTATAACAAAAAAACCAAACACTGCTTTTTGGAAAAAAGAGACATACAAACAAAAGAAATTATGGATAAAGGCTTAACATTGTGAAAAAGTGAAAAAAATTACATCGTTGGATAGCTAAGAGAGAGAACCTAACATTACCCATGTGTTTCTTTTGTTGATATTGAACCAGATGCAATCCTAATGGTGAGCACGAACTTGATTATGTGAAAAAATTGTAGAATTTGCAAAAACACGTCTCTGGTCATTGGGAATTCCCTCCAAGCCTTTGGGTTGGTATTCCAAGGCAACTACCAATGCTAAGGCTCAGGGATTCACAAAGAAAAATATAATGTGCTCATGTTATTTCCTAGTTTTGACATTTTGTTTATCTATGATACATGGCAAGCAAGACATAATGCACTCGTGTTATGTCTTCATTAATGTTATGTGTTCGTTAATGTTAATGTATGTATATATCCTTGTATGTATGTATGCCTATATGTATTAGTGCATGTATATTGTATGGATGTAGGATTTTATGTACATATGTATTATGCTTGTATGTATTTATGTATGTCTTTAGAGGGAGGGAGAATTTTAAGCGAGAGAGAGAGAGAGAGTTGTCTAGGTAGGGTGGAATGGGGAAAGGGGGTGGAAGTGAGTTTAAAAGAGAGGGAGTGGGAGAAAAGGGGTTAGAGTGAGGGGGACTTTGCTAGGTAGGGTGAGAGGGAGAGACTTCAAAGATAGGTAGGGATAGGGAGTGGGAGAGAGTGGGAGAGGGTGGGAGAGAGTGGGAGGGAGGGACAAAGAGAGTGGGAGTGGGTGGGAGAGGGTGTGAGAGAGTGGGAGGGAGGGAGGAAGAGAATGAGAGTGGGTGGGAGAGGGTGTGAGAGAGTGGGAGGGAGGGAGAAAGAGAGTGGGAGATAATGGGA
>VDFB02000017.1:126871545-126920431 GCA_007258455.2 Sequoia sempervirens
CTTCCTCCTACCCCTCTCCCTCTGTTGAGTGCATCTCTCTCTCCCTCAGCCCTCTCCCTTCTACCCCCTCTCCCTCCTACCCCCTCTCCCTCTCTTAGGGGTCTCTCTCTCTCTCAACTCTCTCCCTCAGTTAGGTATCTCTCTCTCCCTCTCAAACCTCTCCCTCCTACCCCCTCTCCCTCCTACTCGCTCTCCCTCTCTTAGGTCTCTCTCTCTCAACCCTCCCCCTCCTACCCACTCTCCCTCTGTTAGGTCTCTCTCTCTCTCAACCCTCTCCCTCCTACCCCTCTCCCTCTATTAGGTCTCTCTCTCCCTCTCAACCCTCTCCCTCCTATGTTGCAAAAATATGTCTCAATTCCATAGGCTAAAACCTCTATTGGAGCCAATTCGGTGTGACATATTCTATGTCTAGCCGATGAGCAGATTTGTAACTTTATGTTTTGTACAGGTTGTTGTGACCTTGCAGAAGTCTTTTCGAATGGTTACACATTGGATTCTTTGATGTGACATGTTGTGTTTAGTATGTTCTCTTACCGCATGGAGATCTCTGGCCAACAGGCCATACATATCATTTATTGGGGAGACCCTTGGTCGAAAGGCTTCATTCGGGAAGAAGCCTCAGTGATGAAGAAAGGTCTCGTCGATGCAGGAAATCTTGGAGTCTTCGCAGTGACACAATCACTTCGGTATGAAGTCTCAGTGGCTGATGGGGAGTCTCACTAATGATGAGGGGTCTTCGATATAACTCTTGGTGAATGGTGGTCTCGGGATAACTTCGAGAACTTGGTAAGAACTCTCAATGAAGAGTGGTATGTCTCACCGATAGCATTTTCTTGGTGTCCTCGGAGTAACATGTGATGGCTCAATAAGAAGTTTTACCGATCTGTGAAGTCTTGTCGATCATTCGGTGCTCAATGTAACTAAAGGGGTCTTGATGTGAAGTCTCAGCGATGAATTAAACTCTTGCCAACTGCTAATCACTTTGGAAAAAGTCTTTGAACCTTGGTATGATCTCTTGGAAAAAGATGATAGTCTCACCGATGTAAGTACTATTGTCTATGTGACTTTTGAACCTTGGTATGAAGTCATGGCGAAAGCGATGAGTCTCGCCGACTAGTGGATGCACATGGATTAACATGAAGGCTCGGTGTGAGGTCCTAGCGAGAGCAATAGTCTTGCTGAAGGGAAAACTGAAGTTGATGCAATGGGTGAACTTGATATAACCTCTTGGCGATATCAAATGCTGACTGTGTTGGCATCGGGGAGACACAGACAGTGTCTCACCAATATTCCAACACAGCTTGACATGGTTATCGTAACGCGAGCATGCTATTAACAATAGAAATATGCTCGTTTAGGATTAAATAATGCACTCTATTTATCACTAAAATGGTAAAAAATCATAGTATACCCATGATGTCAGCCCACATTCTACATATTCTCTTGGTTTTGTGCATGCTCCGACAAAAAGTAGCTTTTTGGTGATTGAGTGAAGTGTGCATGCATGATTTTGATATTCCATCACCTTTGCATGAAATAGCAGATTTTTCATGTTGAGAGACATATAATATCAATTCAAGTTTGAATTATAGTGATAATTGATATACAATTGAGATTTGGAGGGGAACAAGCTTTTGAAGTCAAAATTTTGAGGAGTTTGAGGAAGGAAGAAGCAAAGGCTGCATAATTGGGTAGAACTCCTCTATTTGAAACTTTTCTTTTTTAGGTATGTGAAATATTTGTACATTTTCTTTCATTATATTATGGCTTGCTTTCATTTTTGTTGTTTAGCTTATTCCATGTTGATCAAATTGTTTGTTTGTGATGCAATATTAGATTGCCAAGCCACTCAACAACATCATTTCTTTAGGGAACTTCCTTCCCAAATCAATAAAGAGTAAAAGATCAATTTATATAAAATTTGTCAAACTCATCCAAAACTACTTTTCATTCAACCAAAATCCATTTATTTCATTTCAAATTATAAGGCTATCAATAGCCAATTCACCATCTCCATATAGCAAACCATTTTCAGAATCAACTTTCAACTTTGTTCTTGTCATAAACAATACAACAATCACTCATCAACTCAACTTACCCCTTCAAGGAAAAAACAATCAAACACCTCTATTCGTTAGACCTACAATCAAAAATCATCCCAACCATTTAAGATATATTTGCTCAAATCAACACATCCATCATCCTATCTTCACTTAAATACCATTTGTAACAACAACAAGCAACATTAGTTTAACACTGTCACTAGACCTTTAAGATACCAATTTCATCATGTTTTGATTGTAATATTCCAATATATCAGTATAGACACACTCTGACTACTTTGCATTCAAGAAACCATTGCCATATATTGGAAACATATGCCCAAATCATCAAATCTTTCACAATCTACCTTCAAAACATTGCCAAGCATAGACACAACTGTGGCATCACAAATGAGACTGCTCACAAGCACTTAACAACATTCCTTTCGATGTTTCTACATATTCTCTATTTTTAGCAAACAATGCCAAGTATCTCTAGGAGGCCAACATTCCATCTAATCGGGTGATTCCTTTTCTATCATAATGCATTTACACAATCCTAGTATAGATTCTCAGGCCTATTTTGATCCTTTTTAACATACTATAAAAGTTTATACACTTATTTCACAAAACATAGTAGAACCAACATGTTGTCTACTGGTAAAAGCCCTTAAATAGGTTAGTTTATCAAAGAAAGTCATAATAGAACTACTCACTAATCCACCAAAACTTCAAACAATCTTAGGCCATGTGTAGAAACTTACAAATAAACAAGTTTCAAGATGGGAAACGCCCATCAATACACAAAATCAGTAAACATTTGATTATAGGGTGAAAACACACCAACCATGAGGGTTTCTTTAATGAAACATTTGAAAAACCTCTACTACTCCGCCCAACAATTGAAACATGATTCATTATGTTTGCAAATTATTTTGAAATCATTTCTAAGCTCCTCTACATGTTATTTCCTCAAACCGTACTTGAAAACACCATTTTTTTGAATGAGAAAATTCAAAATTTTGTTCATGCAACAGTATCCTGACTTCTTATTTATATTTACCCCTACCACACTCATCTTCACTTTGAAAAGACACTAAATATGATCCATTCCACCAACCTACTAGCCCTACATCGGTGGAATGGCTAAGAATCACTTTTTAGACTCTCTAAAAAATTCTAAGGAAACCATAGACCGAGACTTAGGAAACTAAGTTCAAATTAGATTGATTATTTGAATTACAATTCCTACAACTTTCAAGAATGAAAGAAGTCTCTTTCCCTGACAAGAATCAAATCTTAGAACATGCTTGAATCACTATGCAACCTGAAAACAAGAATAGAAAAAGTTTCCAAAATAACTAAGTAGAGGTTTTTTCATTAATTTTTATGGATTTTTGGGATAGAAGATCTTCCTTTCTCGAGCTTACAATTCTTTTTAAATGTTTCTAAATTAGTTGAAATAACTGCCTCTTCATCTTCATCAATCCATCCTTGCCCTTCCACAAAAAAGACTCTTCACCTTCCTGCTTTTGTGCAATTTTACATTTTTACAATAATTGACAACTTTTGTTATAAAAAGAAACTTTTAAATAATATCACCTAGTGACCTATTTCATGGTGCAAATACATTGAAATTCATCATTTAATGACCTTCACTCATCATATTTACTTGAACATTACAAATTGAAAAAATTAGCCTTTTGAAGGAATTTCATGACCTAGGTGCTTCTGCACCAGTTTGTCATGTTACAACCTTATGTTGTCAATGGACATTTTAAATCACACAATTCGATACGCTTTCCTATTACATTTTTAAACCACATCTCTTTGAGGCATTTTGTTAAATTTAACAATTGACTTTCTTTGTGTATGCTTCCAAAACTATCATTGAGTTATTTTTTTAAACTATTATACAAACCAGATTTCATTGAATTTCTTTGTGTATGCTTCCAAAGCTTTCATTGAGTTATGCTTCCAAAGTTTTCAGTTAGTTAATTTGACAACTTAGCACTTTTTGCACAAGTAAAATTATTTGTCATGCCAAAGAAACGAACTGTTAAAAGGAAAAAACTAATAGATGATCAGCTCCAAGCCATCAAAGATAAAGAGAAAAAATGGATGAGGGAATTTCGGGAAAAGCAGAGATTGGGAACGATTGATGAAAACAAGCTAGTTGAAGAGGAACCTCAACTGTCAAAAAGAGAAAAGAAATTGGCAGCACAAAGGGCACGAATGAAAAAGAGTCATGCTAGGGGAGATGCAAATACCATAGTTGGAGACACACCATCTACCACAAGTGAATATAAAAGGACACCATTAAGCACAAGTGAATATGGAGGGACACCATCTACCACAAGTGAGTATGGTTGGAAACCATCCACCACATCTCAAGTTGAGAGTACATCATCACTCGGAGTTGAGGAATAAGGTATGCCATCATCCCCACGTGAACCTCAAGGTATGTCTTCTATTCCACCCTTGATCGAAGGTATGCAATCTAGCCCACCTCAATTAAATATTGATGAAATTGCTAATGTTGAGATGTATGTACCTAGGAGAACACCACCTAGAATTTTGCATAGAAAGCCAAAGTTTTTGATTAATATTGATGAGGATATTTTGCAGCACATGGAAGGTAAGATTCGAGAATGCACTTGTAGAAGATATGATAAGATTTAAGGAAAATGTGTTCTTTGAAAGGAAGCTAAATGAAGGCTGTAAGATGTCAACTATTTGTTCAAATGATCGGGGTTTAAAGTCTGAAACATCATAGAAGACTCTTGGGTTGAGAACATCAAATGCATCAAGTGAAAACACTATTGTGAAAAATCTAATGGATGCTTATGAGAGTGTGGGTAAGACCTCACACTCAAAGGATAGTTATGTCACCCGATGTGTCATTACATCGACTTTGGTAAGCTATCAAACAAAGAGAGCTCGTCCCTCATTAAAAAGATAAGTGAACAAGTGGGAATTAGTAGAAAAACTTTATCAAAAGCCGTTCAAAGGTAGAAAAGAATTGAGGGCACCGATTCAAATGAATTATGGGCATTCTTAGGGAGACTGCCACACAAGATAAAAAAGTTGTTGAAGCATTGAGAACACTAATTGAAAGTGTGGAAGAATAATACAAAGAGATCTCTGAATCAAAGGGATGTTGTAAGAGGAGAATCTGTGAGTGAAATGTGAGCCACATCCAAAGCATTTTTTTAGATGTGATTCAAGAGCCCAATTTTTTTCATAAAATTTCCAAAATTTATCCTCAAATTAGTATTTCTCAAATATTTTTGAAATGATTAAACCTTTTTATGTCCAAGATAAAATCACACATGCACTACTTGTTGTTGTAAACTACATATTGAATTCTCTAACCATTATGATGTTTATCATTCTATATGTTTACATTTGCATACTAATGATGTTTTGTAGGATTGTGGCATAGAAGCCCCACCAAAATCTTCAAGAAAGTTCTTATCAAAAATTTTATGTGAAATAGAGGATGGCCAAATATTATATAGGATAGCATGCTTGGATTGTTCATGTGAGCGTTGCGGTGGCTTGCAATGAATGCTAGTATGTCAACATATGGAAAGCACATATGAGGCGGGACACAAACTAGTAGAGTTCAAGAAGTATAAAACAATGGCTTATGCTACAAAAGATGGGTCTGAAGCAAAAAGGTGTGAGTTGGTTATTCAGAAGATTCCAGTGTATTAGTTCATGTCCATGTTTCATGAGAATCTAGTGTATGAGTATGCAAGGCATACCCATAGAGCCCGATGGCTAGACACACAATTCAAGCTATGCAAGGACACCTTTCCACTTGGTAGCATAGTATCAGTGGTTGACTTTGCAGAGTACTACACTCTACAACCATAGCGTGAGGTACAGTCATAGTATTACAACTCCACACAGGTTTCGATATTTGTGCACATAGCATTCATACATGTAGTTGAAAGTACAGAGGACAAAAGGAAGGTATTGAGGGAGTATCACTTTTATATTAGTGATGATCGCACGCATTCTCCAGAGTTCGTGCAAGGTTGCTTCCAGATGTTCTACAGTCATTTGGCTCAGAGGGGCATATCATATGATCACCATATAATATGGTCAGATAACTATGCAGCATAGTTCAAGAATGCACGGATGTTCTACTGGTTCTGCAAGATGCATCTCACTACACGTGTTCAACATATGTGGAACTTTTGTGAGGTCAGACATGGAAAGGGAGAGCATGATGGTGTAGGAGCATGTGTGAAAAGAGCATTATCACAAGAAGAGTTAAAGTATAAAGATAGTGCACAGTTGATAGATGCAAGGTCAATTGTCGAGTGGTGTAATGGTTCAATGGGTCCAGGTAATGAAGGTACATCTTCAGTTCGTAGATTTTTTTGGTTGATGGATGATACTAACATTGCACCATATGAAGATTGTTGTACACTAACAGCATCGAGTGAGTTGCACTCTTTCCTTAGCTCAAATGTAGGTTCATGGAGTATCGATACACGTAAGATGGCATGCTTTTGATCTTCATGTACAATGCAAGCCTGGAATGATTGTGAGTTAGGGGAGTGGATTAAAAAATTGTTGACAAGTTATCTTAGCCCACTTCACACGTATCGCCCTTCGATGGCATTGGAACTAACACGGATGGAATCATCAGTTGACTTTGACCATGTAATATATCTACTTTCTTAGTATTTGAAATTCCATGTTGTTATCTTACTTTGTACTGTATTCATAATCTTGACTAATTTCAAGAGATATGCCACACATATAAATGCAAGGCATGTTTATGCAGTTATTGGAGATGAAGACAATGAAGAGGGTACACACTATTACTTTTTTTGTTGTGTTGAGGCAAAAAATAAATTGGAAGCCCCAATTATAGATGGAGAAAACATTGAATACCCTACAAGCTCAGTTGTTGTTACTGGAATGTGGCTGAGAAGGTGCCCACATAAGAGTGTTAAACATTGGTTGTTTGAGGAATTTGACATGCATCGTATGATTCTTCATTACTCAAACCTTGTCATGGCATCCAATGTTCATTTGAGCAAATATGGGGGTAGACATTTGAACAAGACCTTGTGGAAGGTCTGTGAGTCTGACCATGAGGCAATACTTGACACAATAAAGAGTAGAGTAGACCCAGATGGTTCATTGGATTAATTTGTAAGTATATGCACAATGGTTCTTATTAATTTATACTCATATCCACGTCAATTTGGTTGATGCCAATGCTATCATCTTATTTTACTTTGCGTATCTATATGTAACCAGGCAAACATTGATTAGTGTCCCAGTGCATAAAATGCAGATTTATGAGCCATCCAAGAGAATCTCAAGCAGAAAAGCAATGCAACATCCTTATTTTGATGATCTTGAAAAATCTCAATTATGATTTTAAGCCATTAAAAAAGTGTGTGTGAAGCTTGATGAGGAAATTTCAAGTTATTCATTTGAATTTAACCTTATCATGACCACCTTTGACGTAGACATTATAAGAGCATCTCAAATTTCAATAAATTCTATTCATAAGAGCATAGACAAGGTAGTGAACTCTTTGAAAAAATGCCTCAAATAAATGTGGTCTCATGGTGATGGAATGGCATGACGAATGCCATGACAAGAAAATTGTTGTGGATTGTCATGGCATTCCATCACCATTGAGACCACATTTCTTTGAGGATTTTTTTCAAATAGTTTGTTGCCTTTTCTTGCTATTGCTTATTAGTATGCTTTGATAGATTTTTTCCAAGAATCTATAGCTTTTTTGGAAGCACCTATTTTAGGCTTTTAGCCATACCAACAAGGAAGCGAACTGTTTGATAGAATTCTTTCGTAAACATGTATGATAAATGTACTAGCATAGAGAAGGCAATGAACTATTTGAAAAAATGCCTCAAAGAAAAGTGGTCTCATTGTGATGGAATGCCATGAAAATCTAGAACAATTTTCTTGTCATGTGATGTAGAGGGGATGGGACTTTAGTCAAAACTCAAAGTTTCAAGGATTACAATGATGCAATCCCAAACACTCTTCTAGGCACCCTAATGGAGACAAGCCTCAATAGTGCACTTATAACTTAGATGCTTTCCTAATGGACCCAAACCCTTGGAGTGATCTCAAGGAACTCAAAATAACTTTTCTTGAATGGTTTCAAAGCCCCAAACCTCTGTCTTAGACAAAACTCACTTTTTGCACCTTGACTAGGCTTCTAGCAATGGTTTTTTGAATTTTCACTCAACTTCCCCAAAGGAATCCTCAATATAATAACTGATTCAGATGTGATTCATGATGATACACAACATATCAAATTATTTATGGCATTTGTTCTAGATCAAACCTACCAAAATATGTTGTTTCCTCAAATTTAAGGCCTAATTAGCCCACTTTTTCAAAGAAACCCCTCTCTAAACTTATCCCTTGACTATGAAACTTTCAACAGTGTTTTAAAATGTTCCCAAACCAAATATTTTTAAGGTATTAGTCTTCTTTGACACCCTCAACACCCTAAATCACAAAACTCTCAATAAATTACTCCAAAACTAGGGCCTCTTGAAAATTAGCTTTTCGAACACTTCCAGAACCTTATCTTGGACTTTTCACCAATAAATCAACATATCTAATCACCTTCAACTCAGAAATATACCCCTTATTAAGGTAGATCTCCTGCTGCTACACTTTAGGCACCATTTTCATGCCCTTTTCCTTGCTAAAATTCGGTGTACACCCAAGAATCACTCTTTCCTACACAATAACTTGTTAGATATGTATAATAAAAGTTATATATGATCCATTTCACAAGTTTTCAGTCACACTCTCCCATGAAATGGATCATTTATTCATGAAGACTCTCAAAACTAGTGAAAAATATGTACTTTTTGAGGACAGTCAGCAATATAACACAAGAAACTAATTCCCAATGTTATTCAAGTCATTAAAAAGGTTAAATGAATGTAAATAAAAGTTCTTAAACCATCCAAATGAGCATGACACCAAAAGAAATCAGAGATTCATAAAAAAAACTCAACAAAATGCAAAAAGATTGAAGTTTTTATTGATTTTCTGTAGCAATCCGTACAACACTTGCAATATCAGCCAACCCTCCATACAAATGCTTTCTCCAGTCTTATAGACTCATCCTACAATCGTCCCAACCAATTAGAATTGATTTTATTACATTATTGTGATTAAAACTCCTAAAACTCACTTTTCCACCCAAAGTTGGATTTCAAAAATTTGAATTTCCAACATTGCAATTTATTAACTCCTATTAACTATAAAGCTTCCAAAACTATTACATATCATCATTAAACCTTATTTAACCTAATTAAAACATCATATACCTATTTAAATTCCTAGAACATCATTTTCCCATTTACAAGTCAATTTGGTCCTATGGTCCTTATCAGGACCCTTAGGACTTTTGATCTTCTTGTTACACTCATCCATGCCAAATGCCATTATAGGCTTCAAAATGCTATAATTGATGCTCTAGAAAGGTTTATAGGCCTTCAAGACCCCTGCCATCTCTTGAATCTCCAAATGATCCTCAAGGAGCTTGGGTGCTCCTACACCATCATGGCATTCCACCACCATGAGACCACATTTCTTTGAGGCATTTTTTTCAAACAGTTCATTCCCTTGTCTATGCTATCGCTTACTATTATGCTATGTAGATTTTTCTAAGCATCCATAGCTTGTTCGAAAGCACCTATTTTAGGCTTTTAGCCATAGTCAGTAAAGGAAATGAATTGTTTGACTAAATCTTTGATAGACATGTATGAAAAATGTGTTAGCATAGACAAGGCAGTGAACTCTTTGAAAAAATGCCTTAAAGAAATGAGGTCTCATGGTGATGGGATGGCATGATGAATGCCATGATAAGAAAATTGCTATGCATTGTCATGGCATTCCATCTCCATTGAGACCACATTTCTTTGAGGCTTTTTTTCAAACAGTTTGCTACCTTTTCTATGCTATTGCTTATTAGTATGCTTTGATAGATTTTTTCCACAAGCATCCATAGCTTTTTTGGAAGCACCTATTTTAGGATTTTATCCATAGCAACAAGGAAGTGAACTGTTTGATAAAATGCTTTGAGTAAACATGTATGATAAATGTAGTAGCATAGAAAAGGTAGTGAACTATTTGGATAAATGCCTCCAAAGAAATGTGGTCTCATAGTGATGGAATGCTATGCTGTAATCCTAACAATTTGCTTGTCATGGCATTCCACCACCATGAGACCACATTTATTTGAGGCATTTTTTTCAAACAGTTCATTCCCTTGTCTATGCTATTACTTACTGTTATGCTCTAATAGATTTTTGAAGCATCCATAACTTTGTTTGAAAGCACCTATTTTAGGCTTTAGCCATAGCATAAGGCAATGAACTGTTTGGCTAAATGCTTTGACATGTATGAAAAATGTGTTAGCATAGACAAGATGAACTCTTTGAAAAAATGCCTCAAAGAAATGAGGTCTCATGGTGATGGAATGCCATGATAATCAAAGCATTTGATTGTCATGGCCCACCGTCATGAGACCTCATTTCTTTGAGCATTTTCAAAAGTCCCTGTGATATTGCTTACTATTATGTTTTTGATAGATTTTTTCCAAGCATCCATAGCTTGTTCGAAAGCACTTGTTTTAGGCTTTCAGCCATAGCAACCAGGCAACACTTGAACTATTTGAAAAAATGCCTTGGTAGACATGTATGAAAAATGTGGTAGTATAGACAAGGTAGTGAACTATTTGAAAAAATGCCTCAAAGAAATGTGGTATCATAGAATGCCATGACAACCAAATGTAATTAGCAGCTACTCCTAGTTATTTGTTAAGCAATGTGAAGTAATTGCATAACTACTTAGGTTGACTTTGTAAACACTATATTGTAATTGAAATTTTGTCATCTATTAGCATCTAGTTATTAGTTATGAAACATGAAGCAATGCTTTCAGTTTGAAAGATGTGCAATGCAATGTAATCAATGTTATGAATATAAACTACAAAAATCTATTTTTTACTAAGTTACCAGTTCCGTTTTAGGTTCGGGATCGGGTTCAAGAACCCGGTTCCCTGGTTCGGGAAATTTCTTTTTTGGGGTTGGGTTTGTTTTGGGTTCGGTCATACAAAAATATATAAAAATTAGAAATATATACATATTTGTAGCAGTAATCAAGTTCATAATACACCACCATATTAATATTCAAATAGCATAGCCAAAATACACCACCACTTTCATAGTGAAATATTAAAATATTAGTGATCTACTTGAATGTCATGATACAAAATTATAAATTAAATTTCAAACATAAAAATGTCAAGTGTTTACAATCAGCCATTATTGATCATTGATCAATCTGAAAAGTGTGAACATTTTTCTGTGTGGAAGGAAAACAAGAAAACAACGTTACATAATTATTTACATTGTGAAAGATCCAAAACCTTTTTCTTCCAGCTCGTAGAAGAATCTCAATGATTTTTTGGGTGTCCTTGCCTTGGAATGGAACTATCATAATCCATGAATGATTGACTAGGAACTGTGAGAAAGAAATAAGATAAATCACATGCAACTTGTTGCAATTTTTTCCTTGGGAAAAAGGGTAAAGTTTTCTTTTCAAGGAGAATCTCCTTTAGATTTTGAACGCATTGATAATTTTCAAGATAGACTTAGCCAAATATGTCATCTAGGTTTGAAGCTTTTAGGTAAAATGTTTGCTTCTTAAAATTTTGTTCAAAATTCAAGATGCAAGCTCTCCTCCCTTAGGGAAGAGAAAGCCTATCAAACCTAACACTCTTATGCAACACTTCTTAAGTTCTTGTTGATACAGTATTAGATGAAAAATTTAAAAATAGGCATGGTTATAAGAATTCTCATCTCATGACTATCATTGCATCAAATTAATAATTTTCAATCCTTTATGGTCTAGACAAGAGAAGTATGGAATAGTGTTCCAATGCTAAAGTCTTATTGTGAATCTCTTTGCTATGATTGGTTCAAAAATGAGGAATCTGTCCTCTACACTAAATGAGAAATATTCACAATATGTGCTAGGAAGGAATAAGTCCATAAGATCAGGTATGCAAGAACTGAGAAATGCAAAATTGGCTTACATTTGACTTCCAAACACATAAATTTTCACACTTTCCGATGTTCACACGTAAGTCAAAAAGTATATGTACATAAGTTGTAAAGTATACACTTGAATACACATAACTCATATCTATTGATCAATGAATTTATAATTTTCAAATATGGACACCATCGATAAAAAGATTTGTATTAAGCAAATAGACATGTACGCATACATCAATATATGTCAATATAAGTATAAAATATAGTTACAAAATAGCCATATAGGCTTACGAGAATGACATATAGGCATTCAATGTCAAATATATCCAATACAAAATAAGTACAAAATTTCCATGTAGGCATACAACAAAGGGCTCTATGCATTCAAAATTCATTTCTCTCCATGCTCTAGTTCAAATACAATTTTCTTTCCCTTTGCTGGGCGATCTGATGGTGATAAGTTTGTCACTCATTTCTGTTGTGCTCAAGGAGTGCTCCTGTTGCTCCTCTTAGTGTTTAGCTTCTGGTGAAGTTTCAACTATTACAATAAGAAGTAAAGGCATTAATATATAGAAATTACATTATAAAAATTAATATATTTAACAAAATAATCACTTACAGCCATCTCACAATCACTCTCCTCAGTGGAAATATTTGCACGCCAATGCTTAGGTGTGCTCAAGCCCTGTATAAACCATCCAAATAGGAATTAAACTACGAATCAATAATGGTTTGATTTTTCACTAGAACTAGTTCATCTATAACAATGAATGTAAATTGAAATTTAGTAATTTGCCTCATACCTCCCCTATCAGAGCCATCGAGGATTGTATAGCGGAGGAAAAACCAATATCCATTGCCCTCGTAATGTTTGGTGGTGTTTCTGTCACCAACATCTGAAAATAAAACAAGAAATTATTCAATCACAAAAAAGTTACAATAGCGATCCATGTGATGACTTATAATGTATGAGATCTAATGAACAAAATTTTGAGTACAAGTACTAAATAGATATATTTCCGATTATTAGTTATCAAATTTGAAGTAATGCTTTGATTTTAAATGATATGTATAATGCAATGTAAGGTCAACAATATATTTTTTTTATTCAAGGGGTAAATGCTTTTGACCGGAGCTATGAACCAGAATACAACTATTCAACAATACAACCCCAATGGGGTTTGAACCTTGGTGGCAAGAACAACAGTGCCACCTATAAACCATCACACTATACCAATACCGACGTAAGGTCAACAATATGAATATAAACTACACAAATCTATTAATCTTAGAATTCATTACTTAAGTTCTCTTTAAATTCTATATTACCTTCGTGAACGTTTGATCAAATCTACTGGCACTCTGAGGTGTTTCCTTGAAACCTCCAATAGTACCCTATTCAACATCCAAAATCACATATTAAAATACCATTTGTAAAACAATGTTATTAACACATGTAATAAATTTATAATTGTTTACTAACTTTACATACCCCACCGATAGGTGTACTGCAAAAATAAGTAGGTGGATGACTGGTGTATCTAATCTCTACACTGTGACCCTATAATTTTACTAAAATAATAAAACTAAATTAGTTAATCTTGCATTTCACAATCAAAATTTAATAAATTAAATTCAATGAACATGCTGAATTTTACCTGAGTGTCAATGCCATATGCATCATGCAAAATGTTAGCCGTCCTCTCCATCCCCATAGATGCATACAGATCAGGCTGTGTAGTAGCATATGGATCTTATGTAGCACCCTCTTAAGTGTCGGTAGGGTCATACGAAGAAGTTGCCCCACAAGATTGACACACATGGGTTTGAAGGCCACCACCTGAAGACTCCCCTGGATGGCATTGTACAATAGGGCTAGTGTGATGGATGACACTCTGGGTCAAAGTTGTGATCACCTGCAATGTCTCTATGTCAGCACTCTCCTTTGTAATGGAAGGCATCATAATCTGCTCACAAGGTGGCCTAGTGAGAGGTCATCTCCCTTGCCGCATAGGATCCAGCTGTGCACTGGGCCTATCCTAAGTTGACCCCCCACCTCTCCCCTAGAACTCCCTCATATCAAAATAATTTGGGATTTGGTTCAATACAAACTCACTGTATAGTTTCCTAACAAAATATTGGGGGACTTCACAATTATTGCACAGTGGGTAATCAAAGACCATATACCATCTTTCATAAAAACGGTTCTTAATCTCTTGGTGGTGCAACCAATGAATAGGAAACCTCTTTGCATTGAGGGTAAGATTTTGATTTTTTTAGGGTCAGTGAATAGAGAGCACAAATCACCTTTAGTAATTTTAAATCTTTTACTTGTTTATATGATAATTTGTCTGCATAATATGCCCTAGCTATCTGCCTCCTATCTTGCCATCTAGATATTTGTTGGGTTATTGCATTTACATTTTTTAACATGTCTTTCAATGAATTTGCTAGAAGCATTCTTTTTGTGGTTGAAGAATTTGGATCACTCAACCTACTGATAAGATCCTCAAGTTGTTTTCTATTGTTCTCAATTTCACTCCTCAAATTTTCTTGAGTGCTAGGAGGGAATTGAGAGAATGGTGGGGGAGGTTGATTTTATTGTAGAGGATTTACCTCCTCTTCTTGTTGAGGATTTGCTAGATTTCCTACAGATTTTAAAGAAAAAAATCAAATCTAACCTAAAACAAACAAAATCAATTTCAAACTAACAAATTCAAAACAAATAGTAAACAATACTTACCTCCTACATCTCTTCGTCGTCGTGGCACCATATTTGTAGAAAAAATCCAACTGTTCTTGATGAAATTTGTAGAAGTCCTTCCTCCTATAACATGAGTGCAAAAATGAGGGTTTTTGGCCGCAGGAAGAGCTGAGAAATAGTGAAAAACAAATTATACACATTTCACTTTTTTTTTCTTTTGAAAGCACATAATGCGCTCGCGTTAAAACGTCAGCGCATTGTGTGTTTCCCCATTTTTTTCCCATTTGGCCACAAAAGTGCGACCAACTTCGTGCACCTACTCATATGTATATATATGTGTGTGTGTGTGTGTGTGTATACTTGTATATACATTGCAGCCATCTTGGTTGGAATTTTCATCAGCCTTCCCGTTTTAGAGACTTCTCATGGCCAGGAAAAAGTTGGCGGATGGGTGATAACTTTGGTTGGAAATTTCATCATCCTCCCAATTTTTTACCCTTCCGATGGTCGTGGAAAAGCTGGTAGAGGTAGTTGTTGGCTGCCTTGGGAGTGGGGTGGCATATTTCTCTCCATGTGGATAGAGAAGGCCGCCGAAATTAAATGTTGGTTTGCATCAACATCAATTTTCATATGCTTTGTGTCCACTAGTTATGGTTTTCATAACACCTATTGTTTAATGCCTTGAGGAACAAAATGAATGTCTAAGGAATTTTCATTAAGGTGTTGTTTGGTGTCATTCTATTGCTATACCTGCTATTAGAGATCTGAGCAAGGAGGGTAAGCTTTTGTGAGGGTGCAAGCTCAATCAAGCTTTGTGTAGCTCCTGCAAATGTGGGTGGAGGTTATTTTGTGTTTTTTTCATATGGCGATGGTTGCAAGAGAAAAGCAAAGTGTCACCTGTAATAATATTTTTTTGAAACTTTTTTTAAGAAAGCTAGTGGGAAGAGGTGTGTTTGAAGCAAGTGGGAAGAGGTGCTTTTCGGAAAACCACTTAGCGATATTATTTGCTTTGTGTCTTATGGATTGCTTTCTAATTCTAGCAGTGATTGTCGATTGTTGTTTCCTTCCCTAATCTACACTGTTTCCTTTTTTATAGTGTGTTGTTGAGAAGGCTATATTTTTTCAAGTTGTAATAAGGTGGTGTTGAGAAAAGACTAATTTTTTGCATGGCTTTTTAACATTGAAACCAATATTATTTCATTTATGGTTTTTGTTTAGTCATTATGGTTGCAATGCAATGAAACAATCATTGTTATATAGTCTATGTTGAATATTGTACCCTATATTGTTAGCCGATAGCCTATTTGTGTGTACCTTGGTCAGAATTCCTATGAGCCTCCTGAGTTTTTTGAGTTTTCCAATGGGCATGAAAAAGGTGATGGATGGTCTTTTGTTTTAAAAAATTTTTGGTCAGAATTCATGTCTGCCTCCCAATTTTATTCCTTGAAGTGGTCATGGGAATGGTGGTAGAGGCAGTTGTTGGATTCCTTGGGGATAGGGTGGTGTATTACCCATTGTGTGGATAGAGAAGGCCACCAAAATTAAATGCTTCCTTGCACCAAAATTGAATTTTGTATGCTTCCTATGTCCTAGTGATGGTTGTGATAGAACTTTCCATTTATTTACTTGTGGATTCCATTTAGTGGTGATGGTTGGAACATGGCCAAATAGTTAATCATGTGTAGCTTATGTTCTTTTCCATAAGGTATTGTCACTGTCCCTTGACCAGCATTGGCTAGGTTGTTTCGTTTTCCTTTGCACAACCCTAGAAAGAGTATTTGAATTGTCCCTTTAAAAACTTCAAAAAGGTGTTGAGCACATGTATTTGCTAGCCAGTTTTCTTTATTATGTTTAATACAAAGCATATTCTTATAATATTTCCTTTTCAAGAATGAAAGAAATAAAAAATTTGTTTTGAAATAAATAACTATCTTCTCAAAACAATAAATTTGAATGCTTTGTTTCCCTTTTTAAATAATGTCTTATTTAATATATATTTCTTATTAAAATGATTTGAAGGCGTGCTTCATGTGG
Organism: Sequoia sempervirens; assembly: GCA_007258455.2. NCBI lineage: Eukaryota > Viridiplantae > Streptophyta > Pinopsida > Cupressales > Cupressaceae > Sequoia > Sequoia sempervirens. The sequence goes on from VDFB02000017.1 coordinate 126,888,417, forward strand.
TGCTTAATTAGGATAACAAGGTGTTGAGAGGGAAATATTTTCCCATCAAACCTTACAATAAACACCTTAAGGATCGATCAAGAACACACACATATAGCCAGATATATATATATGTACACATGTAAATATCTATTTATGTAGAGACTACTATATCTAAATAGATGTGTATACCATATTTTTTCCCTCACTATGCAACTGGCTCATTCAAAATTATAAAGAGAGAAAACATCCTGGCTAAATTTTCCCTCATTTTCCTCAATGAAAAGGTTATGAATTCGAATATTTTGTTTCCTATAATATATTTCCTATCCCAAAGCAAGTCATTATTATAGGCAATAGAAGGTTTGAATTTGTAGCCTTCTCAGCCAGTCAATTGAGGGAAAATGTTGTGTGGATGCTTTCTCTCTTGAACTTTGGATGGTATTGACATAAGTTGTATGGTTTGAATGTGTTGGTGATGGTTGTGATAACAACTTTTGTTTATTCAATTTTGCATGTCATTTTGGGTTATGGTTGTAGTATAACTGTATGAATGCTTTGTTTTCCCTTCTAGATAATGTTTTCTTTAATATATAAGTCTTATTGAAATGAATTCAATCCATACTTCATATTACCATTAATTTGCATAACAAGCTCCTGAGAGTCAAAGATTTAGTTATGAAATTCCATAATAAAGACCTCAAGGTTTAATGAAGATGATTTTGGTAGTTTTACTTATAATAATATTTTGAAAATTTAATTATTGGAAAATAGAATGACTCATAGGTACATATGTCATTCTCCTATTGGTTGATATCTTGCATTTTGCTTTTGTAGACTTTGCATCGAATACTTGTTGAAGTATTGAAACACTTTGTTCTATTTTCCATAGGGAATTGTTGTTTGTTCTTCTGTTGGATTGAATAAATTGTTTCATTTATCATTTCAATTATTCTTATTGAAATAATAAAGACATTAAGGTTCAATGAAGATTATCTTGCCATTTTTACTTACAATAATATGTCTAGTCCTCGATTATTGGAAAGTAGGATGGCTCAAAGGTGCAACATTTAATACTTGTTGAAGTAATAAAACACTCTATGCTATTTTGCATAGGGCATTGTTGATTGTTCTTCTATGGCCTTGAAGAAATTATTTGACTTACGCTTTGTGTGTGGTGCCAATGGTTGCAAAGTAATAAATCAATTCATGTTTTCATTAATAATGCATTCTTAGTTGTTTTCTTGTGTGTTTAGAGATGCTTCTTATTTGTCTAGGCCTTAATAAGGATTTTTTAGATTGGAATTTTGTATTTTAAGTGTGAGATGAAACATGGATCTTGCTTTTTATTATACTTGATGTATGCGCTAATATGCGTATCAATGTTATTTTCATCTATTTTTGCACACCAACATAAAAATAGAATCCACCATTATGCATTGCATGCATATCTAGGAATTTGTTGTTTGGAAATAGAGGAACAACATATATATATATATATATATACATATATATACATGTATGTATATATATGTAAATATATGTATATATATATATGTATGTATCTTGGTCACTGTTTAAACCAATATTGTTTGACTTATGGCTTTTGTTTGGTGGTTATGGTTGCATTAAAATGAAGTAGTTGATGTTATACATTTGATATGTGATTGCATTACGGACTGTTGATTATTGATCTCTAGGTTAGGCTATATTGTTCTATTTTCGATAAGGTGGTGCCAAAGAGGTTGTATTGTTTTAATTTTTTAATAGGAAATATAAAGTTAGGTAGAAAAAAATTTGGCTTGCTCTCGGCCCTATCATATTGGGTCAGTAAGCATGATTGGCTCTCACCAAACCCCTAAGGAAGAACATACATTTTTCCCCACTTTGATCAATGGTCAAATCAATCTTTCTTATGACACTTACTATACAATCTATCATTCTAACAAGTCCTTTTTGAGTCTCAATAAATAATAACTAGGAAGGTGTATTTAATACATGATTTCTCTTCTAGCTTACAACTTTCTTGAAAGAAAAGCTAAACCCAGAGAATGACATCCAACAATGTGTTATCAACTGCTTCTTATAGTCATTGCCACTACACGAAAACCATACAATGATTAATGCTAATGCCATTTCATTTGCCTTCTTTATTGATGTAGAAAATACTTTTTATTTAAAAATCAAAAAAATAATTTTCCACCTTCCTTTCTAGGCCACACTAAATGGAGGCTAGAAATGACACAATATAGCCTAGTGTAGAAAACAACAGTCAATAGTGTGTTGTGCAAAAGAATATCAAATGTATAACATTAACTATTTTATTGCATTACAACCATCACCACAAATGGAAGCCATAAATTAAATAATATTGATATCAACTATTAGCCATATGGCGAATCTTGGACAACCCTGGAAACATAGTAACAAACCCATGGAAAACCAGCGTTGCAAAAGTAAAACCATGAATCAAACAATATTGGTTTGAATAAATTATATAGTCTTTTCCCAATAAATCCTTACCAAAAAGGAAACAATATACCCTAAGGCAGAGAACGAAAATCAACACTTCCTTATACAAAACAATGCAACCTACATAACATTAACTATTTCATTGTGTTGCAACCATGGCCACAAAAAATATTACTTCCAACAGCAACGCATATGGAACACCTACAAAAAACAAAAAATCACAGTAATAGACTGATTCAAAGCCTCCACCATAAAACATGAACCATAAATGAATCAATATTGGTTTCAACAACAACCCAGTTGGAAAAACTCACAAAAAACACATGAGATTAAGTGTTTTTCCAACCATTGGTGCAAAATAGAAGCCATAAATGAAACAATGTAGTTTGTAAATATATATATATATGCTTGTGGCAAGCTATATTGTATGATTTCCCACCAATTCCTTATCAAAAATTGTACAAACAAATTCACTTTATTTTTTGAGGGCTTTAAGGGAAAGTTTCCCTTGCAATCATCGGCACTACATGCAAAGAATACAACAATTAATGGCCATGCCATTTCGCTAGCCTTCTCTAATGATGCGCCAAACACTTTTTATTTTAAGATCAAAGCACAACACACCCCTTGGTTTGGATGGGTTTTTTGCTATAAATTTTTGTGTTGTTTAGGTGTTACCATGTGATGTAGTGCTTCATTATACTTTTCTTCTGTGCACATATGTATGTATATAAAATTAGATGTAGACAACATTCATATATACTTGGGTAACTTATAGTACCCATAAGAAGAATCAATTTTCCTTCATACAATGTGTTGAAAGCTCTTAGAAGCTACTCAAGGAAGAAGTTCTACAAAGATGGTGGCCTCAATGTTTGATATAGCAACAAAAATATGGTTTACAATTCCAACGATGCTTTAGTTAGTGTTGTTGTTTGTAGCTGCTATGACATACATCCAAATCTGCACACACCATTGTTCATTAGTGTTACCTTTACAACCATTCACACCATATGTCAAGCAAAAATGCTCTATGGAAATTGACACAAACTATATATCATTACATTTCCATATCTACATTTTGTGTTTACATATATATGCAAAATATATTGCTACGAATCTAGCAAGGGAGTGCAATTATTGTGTTATGCTAAAAAGCACATAATAGGTTGTAGCCATCTTTAAAGAAATTCCACAATAGATAATTGGATATCTATGTTCACAGTCATTTTTCCTCCTCACTCACACCTCTAATAGAAGGTAATTCCACACAATCAGACCCAACAATGCCTTGTTTAAAATTACAAAGAAACTTGCTATTTTTCTGAGGATTTTAATGGAAAATGTTACTTATAATGTCCATAACATTGACTATTTTGTTGTGTTGCAACCATTGATGATAAATGGAAGCCATAAATGAAACAATATAGCCTAAGGTGGACATCAATAGGCAACAATGCCTTATACAAAACAACATGAACTTCATAACATTAACTATATATATATGTATATATATGTATATATAATGCATATATATTTTATTGTGATGCAACCATCACCACAAAAACATGCCTTCCAACAATGACCAGCATGAAAAACCCAAAAAACACAGAAACCTCACAGTAACAAAATGATTCAAAACCTTCACCAGAAAATGTGAACCATAGATGAATCAATATTGATTTCAATAGTAACACAGATGGAAAATACCACCAAAAACATACTAGATTAACTATTTTGCAACCATTCACAAAAACGAAAGCCATAAAGGAAACAATATGGCCTAAGCTAGGCAACAAGAATAAAAAATGGCCTATTAGAGATAACATAGATTGTTTTCCAAACTATACTAATTTCAATAGTTGCCCAAATGAGAAAAAATGCAAGACACAACAATTTTCTCTAACAATTCAATGCAAAAAAATAAACACTATTGCCTTGCCAATATACCCAAACCTAGAGAGCTACAATAAACAATGATCTATGGAAAATAACATTGGTTGCTTGTAAGACTATGATGCTTTAAGCATTTCCCTAGATGGAAAATCCCACAAAAGATAATAATTCATAGTAGCAATCCAACATAGAAAACAAACAATGTTTCCTTCCAACCATCATGGTTGCACAGAGAACACAAATGAAACAATATAATGTCAAATAGACAATAGAAACAAACAAAGGCCTATGGAAACATGAATTGTCCTCACAAAACTCTAGAAACAGTTTTCCCAATATGTACCTCTAACCACACCTCTACATGGTTGCTTCAAATGCAGTTGTCCCTGCTTTCCAAAACTACTATAGTAGCCTAGGTAATGCCACTATCAATAGGAGTGATGGACAATGTTTAATCGTTATGGAGAGATATGTATGTATGTCATAGAAGATGCAAACAACATTAATTCCATAGGAAATTAATGATTGTTGTCATTTAGTTTAGGCTCTACTATTTCTCAATAGCATCTTATTGGAAATGAAACAATATAGCCGCATCTATAGACTAGCAACTGACAATGCCTTATGGACAACATCATATATTCTATACCATACACAATTGGATTGTGAATCAAATATGGAAGGATATTGTGAGAGCTGAATACATAAAACAATTTATGCTATTCTCCTAACTTCCAAGAGATTTTTAGCACATTGAATGTGGGAAGCAATCTTTCTTATTATGCTTAATATGAAGCCTATTATTGCAAAAATTCCCCTTAAGGACAAAAGAAATAAGAGTTATCCTAGCAAAGCAATAAACAAGGGGACAAGTTTATATGAATGTTGTCTACATCTTACTTTGCACACATACATATGTGCATAGAAGAAAAGAACAATCAAACGTAGCAAAAGAAACACATACTTTAGTTTTAGTATAGACACATAGAAATTTATTGCAAACACATTTGCCTACATATAGTTGTATGAAGATGTTGTCTACACTAGGAACATTAAATTTCATGCATAGATGTTTCTATATATGTATATGTAGATACATACATGCATAGAACCATGTCCATGAGTATATTTAGATAATGGTGATATATTTTTTCACCTAAAGAAGTTATAGAGTTCAAATCCATTGATATGATGGAATATAATTATGTTGTAGACATCAACAGAAAATGGAATCCATTAAAAGCATCCCACAAAATATCACAATACCAAAAAAGGTTGCATAATGTTAGAAATTTTATTGTGTTCCAAAGATAGCCAAAAAATGCAAGCCATAAAGAGAAACCCACAAAGATTCACAATGAAAAACCGAAGCAAAAATATACCCATTTCTCAACAAAACCTTATGGAAAATTGGTCAATGTGTTTCACCTACTTGCAGGAATGTTTTTAACTGATGGTGGATTCAAAGAACATTGATATATAGTAATCCATAGCTTTGTTTTGTTGGGACATCTTTAGAATCATAAGATCTGTTTTCCACTGTTCTATGGTTATGTTTTCTGCATCTAATATCATATATCTATATTTTATGTGGATAGTCAAAATGAAATTAGTTGCTATAATAGTAAATAATGACTTTTGGATAACAACATAAACTCTATAATATTAACTATTTTATTATGCATTGCAAATGAGGGAATATAGCCAAAGCTAGTGAACAACAATTAGATTGCATTATGGAAAACAACACAGACTATTTTAATATATTGCAACCATTTCCATAGAATGGAAAGCATAAATGAGACAATATAAAATTTACTTGTGTAGATTTGTATGTATGTCAAAGTGGATTTGAGCAATGTACATGCATGCTCTTCCCAATATTTATTATTTTATGAAAATAGTTATTTGTCTAAAATTTGACAAGGCATACTTCAAATGATATACTTTATATTAACTCTTATATAGAGCATTGAAGCCTTTTTCCTAATTATTTATTTTCCTTTGTATTCTTGGTGTGTGTAGGGAAAGAAAAGGAAGGATTTTAAAATTGAAACAATAAACTTGGAATAAAATTTTTTATGTTAAGTATTATTTGAATCATTAAAGCCCTTATTTTTATTAATCCATTCATGTCGTATTCTTAATTCTTGTGCAAAATAATTGAGTGCCCATGTTGTTTTTTGAAGTCACAGACCTTGTAGTCAGCTATTGGTTTTGTAGCTCTCAGCTTTTAAAAGAGTAGACCTAGCAATGTCGGTGGCCTCTAGCTCTACGGACGTTGGAAAACAATCCTCGAGCACCAATCCTGTAAGTTTCCTTCTTGTTTAGTTTTTTGCTGCTTCCACTTATATTGACACTTTCTCAAGTGCACCAGAAAAATCAAGAATATGCTTCAATTCAATTATCAATTGCTCTGATCATATATGTTCTAACTCATTTATAGTTGAACTCTTTGTCTTTCCTTTCCCTTTCAATCTGTTGGCCATTTGGGAGTGACTTATGTGTTAGATGGGGAAATGTCACATCGTCCAAATGTGTCAATATTGTTGTTTTCTTTTAGAGTTAAATCATAGTCATAAATATCTCATTGTTGCCACTATGTTGAGTTCAATTGCCTTGTAGGCTACAAATGTGAATCTAGCCTTAACAACACATGTGATACAATCTATAGATGCAGGAGATGTTTCCCCATCTCTAGTCCTCTAACTAATGTCTCTCCAAAAAATAGGAGGGGATCAAAGCCCGGTTGATCAATACAAATTTGTCCTCTCTAATGGAACCTGCATGCAGATAGGAACTTTTCCTGCAAAATACAATGACCTTTTATTTACAAGGGCATTGAAAATAGGTTTGATTTTGTGCTTGACAATTTATTTGTGTAGGAAGCTACGGGAATCAAGGTTAGATATAGTTCTTCCTTACTTTTACTTGTAGTTTTCTACTTCCTTGTTTATGGGGACTTCCTTTTAAAGTATTTAATTTTGTTTTATTCCAAGGCAATTGTCATATTGTCCCTAGATGTCAAAATGAAAGATTTCCAGCTAATTGGAAAACCTAGATATTTATTTAGAGATCAAGAAGAACAAATAGTTAGTTGCAACTCACCCTCTCCATCCAAACGAGCCTCAAAATTTTGAATTAATACATACCCAACGAAGCAAGATGCTCCTGTGAATATCAGCCCTATTAAAGGGTTGAATTTTTACCAAACCAAATAGACGATAAAAGGTTAGGTAACAACAAAGAGGGAAATGCACCATTACAACAAACAAGTGTGTGAGGGCCAAGTATTCAACTTTGATATTATTGATAATGATGGAATGGAAATATGAATTGCGTGCTTCAATGTCATAGTAGAATTGCATTATGATAGGGTTGAGGTGGGTCGTACTTATTATGTTTCAAAGGGATTGGTGAGACAGACAAACAAAAAATTTAATAAGTTAAACAACTAGATGGGAATCATTTTGGATCAAAACTCAATGTTAAAATGTTGTGATGATGGGGTATGTGTAGGATTATAATGGAAAAAATACGCCCTTAATTGGTGAAAAATTCAAAAAAATTAGAGTTAGGAAACTTGACATACAAATTTGAATAAGTTATCTAAATGATTTCAAAAATATTTAAGAATAGAATCTATAGCAAATTGAATGTAGTTTCTAAACTACTAGGGTTTTATTTTTAATCTATTTGGCAGAAATTTGAAATTTCAATGCAGCAGTACTTAAATTTGAGGGAAAAAATAAGTAGGTGTATGTCTGACCACGCTAACCACAATAAAATGATAATATTTTTTTATAATATTTTAGATATAAGTAGAGGACTCATGTCCTGATGTGATGCATATTTTTTTGTAATTTTTTCCAAGTAAATAATTAATTATGATTTTTTTATTACAACTTTTAAAAAATATAAAAACTCATATGTCTGACCACCTTAACTTGGACAAAACTTCATGAAATTCATTTTTTTTAAAATCCTATAGTATGCAAAGCATAGAATGTGACACATGTTTTGTATTAAAAAAATGTGATACCATTTGAAAGCTATAGATATTTTTTAGTCAAACTATCAATCAGGACTTTAGTCATAATTCAAATAGAAAATGAACAATAATTATTTATTAAATTCAAAGTAAAGCATAATTCATATTGGTGAAAAGCTTAGAATCTCCTTTAAAAACCCTTTTCGTTTTATCAATTTTGGGTAAAAATAAAGTCGTCAGCCACATACCCTACACATACCCATCATATCACCACTTTTGGCCCATCATGATCTTGCACATACCTGATGAGGATTTTGTTCCAGAGAAAGTATTTAAATGAACATCCCATTAAATGAAATTGAAAATTGCACAAATAATAGTTTGATTGATGTTATTGGCACTATGGTGCATGTGGGCATGGTATCGACTATACAAAGAAAGGATCAATCCCAAACAATTCAGAGGACTATTAAACTTAATGATTTTTCATCCTTTTTAATTGATGTTAATTTGTGGGGCTCAAATTGGGAAGTAAAGGGTGATAAGTTTGAGAGGTTGTACACCCATGGTTCAGCTCTCATCCTTGCTATTAAAAATGCATGTGTTGGGTACTTTAATGGATCAATTCTAAACACAACCACAAGGAGTCTTCTATATATAAATCCTGACATAGCAGAAGCATATATGTTGATCCAATGAGTACATATTGATCCACCTACTGTTGAGCCCCCCTAGATAGTGCCTCAAAAGGTTGTTTTGGAAAATGGCAAAGTCACTATTGCATATATCTTGGATCACTACCTTGGCTTGCTAGAAACTTACAAGCTACTATCAAGGCAATAGTAAAGTATATAAAAATTGATGCATTTTGTTACATTGCATGTCCATTGTGGGTGAATGGTAGGAAATGTGAGAAAAAGTGTGAAAAAATTGAGCAAAATACATGGTTCTACCCTAAATGACAGAAAACAATAGCTGACTGTGACTTTCGATATTTATTGAAGCTAAAGATGGAATACCACACAGGTGAGCTTTGGGAAACTACTTTGTATGAGGCTATGACAAGCCTATTGCAAATGTCAGCAAAATAACTTTACATGTTGCAATATGAGTCTACCACTGCATTGACTGTTGAGTTTGTTATCAATTTTGTCACCTACACCTCATTTTTTTCACTATTCTAATTAAAACTCTGACTTATAATTCATAAAAAAGACTCAAAACAACAACAGTGAAAGTTGCAAGGGTTAACTTTGAAGCTGAGTGCACGTTGTTACTGTCAAATTTGTCTACTATTTCCCCTATTGTGGAAGAGTCTCTAGAGATATGTGTTGTACTTCCTTGAACACCAAAAAAACCATTCCTAATTGTGACTTTGCATATTTCTTATAGTTCATGTTAACTGGACATTTACTTCATTTTCTTCCCTCGCACTACTTGTCACATCAAAAAGACCTTTCCTTTCAACTGATATTGCTTTGTTGTTGGTTTGACTGGTTATATATTAAGACAATGAAGTATAACTTATAATATTTAAGAAAAAGAGATACACTTGTTTTCTTTTCTATTATTCATGTTGCTTATAATTTTGTTCAGTTTTAAGTGTATATTTCTGATTTAGTTTTATGTTGTTTATTTACATAGAGTTGTTGTCCTTTTTAAGAGAAGTATCAATAGCTACAGTTGTTCATATATCTACTTGTGGACATGGTTGTACGCACGTGTACACTTATGTATGCATACTTTCATGTTGTTTATTTATATAGAGTTGTTTTCCTTTTTAAGAGATGTATCAGTATCTACGATTGTTCAAATATCTAATTGTGGACATGGTTGTATGCATGTGTACATTTATGTATTCATATAGATAAATATACATGCATGCAATTCAAATTTCCTAGTGCATACAAATTTCTGGTGTAGATGTGCATAGATAAATGTGTGTGTAATGGATATCTATGCATATATGCATGCACAATTCAAGATTTATAGGTATCTATGAGTTGTTTTAAAGAGAATATTATTCTCATCTTGTTTTCAATGTTCTCAGTGGATAGAATATCTTGACAGAGTTATGTGTAGATATATGTGTCTATTATGTATTTGTCTATGTAAGTATGTATGTCTAGGTATCCATCTAATGCTTCCCAAATGTTCTTGCTACTACTTTGCAATCCCTAATGATAGTGCAATGTTGGATACGGATGTGATGTGGTTCTTGGGTATAATGTTTCTTATGTATGTTCTACAGCTCAATCCACAACCCAACACTAAACAATGCCTTATATAAAACATCTTAAATTTCTCAATTACGTTAGTGAGTTTTAAATGCAAAGTATTATTGCAACCATTGTCAATACATGTAGCACATACATGAGACAATGTTCCCATGGAAAGTTGTCCAAAGTGATACACGTTTCCTCTGTGTAAGCAACATATAAATATATGTGCATTTAAAAATATATGTATTTCTTTCACATGTATCAATTGACAAGTTTGGGTGTGCATATGTATATATGTCATTTGTAGAAACAATCGTCACCATGGTGGCACAAAATTTTCATAGGAGCTAAAGTTACAAACAACAATCAACAATTCCCTATGGAAAGTAACATAAACTATTCAATTGCTTTGGAAACTTTAAAACTCTAAATATTATTATGCACATTGCCAGTCTATGGAACGTATATATGTAACAATGTTGTTCTTTGTCTATTGTTATTCCTATGCAACGATCACCCCTATATGGAAATAATAAATGGAATAGACTTTATTCTTTGCAACAATTTCCTCTATATGGAAAATTTTACCTGATATGCTATATGTGTGAACTTTGGATAGAATTTTTGTTAGCCTTATCAGTTTTAAAGTTGCTCAACAATCACCAATGCAGATATATTTTCATCTGTGCCTGTACCCACATATATTAGTGTACATTTTTTTTCCACCTCCATCTTTATCAATTTCATTTGTCCAATGCATAGATAGGGATCTGGTGCTTTGAAATAATGTTGCGTAGCATTTTCCTTCCTGTGTATGTAGATATGTATGTACGTCAAAATAATTGTAGGAAACATATACTTCTGGCTTTGTTTAATGGTTGTAATAACCCCTTCCATTTTTGTGTTTTGTGGGCTTTTGCATTTGGGCCACTGTTGCAACCAATGTTGATTTATTTATGGCCACGGTTTTGTGGTGATGGGTTGCAACGCAGTAGTGGTGATAGTTGTGAGTAACACCTACCTGTAAAATCCTCTAAAAACATAGCAAATTTATGTGCAATCTTTGATATTGCATTGTTGTGTGTCATTCTCTAAGTTTTCCATGTTCCCCAAAAAAAATTGTTAGTAAGGAGGGAAAGCTTCTCTAATAGTGCAGGTGCGATCATTAGCTATGGAATTTTTGTGATGGTGGTTGGAAGTTATTTTGTGTTTTCTTTTATCTCTATACTTAAACTTCTACAAGGAAATTTATTCCTTCTTCCTATCATGTGTCTTTCTATCTATTGGTTGAGAGTTTCCATCACATGTAAGAAAAGAATGGGTACCTATGTTTCAATTGATACTTGCAATTTTGTTGTTAGGATCAACATCATGCGTTTATTGAAATTGCTTTTCTCAACTGAAATATGTGGTACCTATTCTTTTGTAAATAGAAACATGACAACTACACAAAAATAATAAAACAATTAATCCTAGGATACAAATCTGAACAAGAGTTGCTTAGCTTTTGTGGAGTTGGTTAGATGTTACTTTGTGTTCTTTGTATGAGGCGATGGTTGCAAAACTCTACAGAAGTTCCCGTTGTGATAATTCTTTTCCCATTTCTCCCACGCATGAATCTTGTACATAACACTTGAAAATAAAATTTATCATTCCAAGAGTGTCCCATAAAGTAGACATAGGTATTGGTATGTATCAATGGTATTTGCATCTGCTATGACATACATACATACCTCTGCATAGTGCATATACATTGTCCACCACTTTGAACAATCACGACATCAATATTCCTTCATGTGTTTGAAGACAATTTATGGGTATATTTGTGTAATAGCCTATGATGCTCCATAGGTAAATTTGTTAGTGTTGGAAGGACCCTCAAAGATCAATTATTTGAATGATAGACTGCATATATGAAGTCTAATGAGGAACATTGATTTCAAAATTCATTAGAGTAGTGGTCACCCAATATTAGAGAGCAAACCTCATTTTGTTCTCTTACATTTTATATTTGTTGTGTGCAACTAAATTCCTCACTTGAATTGAGTTTTTTGTGATTACATGTAGATCTTCCTTTGTATTTTTCTAGATACTACAGGATACATACCAACAATTAGAGTGCACTATAAATCAAACAAGTTGGTTGTATCCAACAATATTGTTCATTGGCATCATCATTAAAAGTTGCTCAGATTCTTTATGGTAAGTGAATTCCTTCTCCTTTCCTCTTCATCTCTATGCATATAGAATTTGCACCATCTCTAAATTCACTTCCTTATGATTTTTTATATGTGACATGTAATTGTGGTATTACATACATTTTGCTTATAAATTATAGAGCCATTTAAATTTTGTAATTTATATACTTCTTACCAATAAAACATGTTCGTGGCACCAAAGCTCACATTTCCCTTCTATGTAAAACCATTTTAGATTGCAGCTACATTGTATTCATATAAAAGATGTACAAATCTCCAAAATACCAAATAGCTTTACAATTCCACATTTGCATGTTGTATGGACTTCACCTACATTCCATCTATATACAATGTAAGCCTATATGCCTTTTTTTTCATTTCTCATTTCACAAATCCATGTCAATTTATTAAAAATGTATAACATTGATTTCCACTAAACAAATTTTCTTAGGTGTCAAAGCATTTCCTTCATCATTGATCAAAGTGGTGGACAATTAACGTTACTGCTCAGGGATTTGGTGAGAGCCCATGATGCTTCATGACCCAATATGGTAGGGTGGAGATTAGGCCTCCTTTTCTGTGTCTAGACTCCAATCCATTTCGTGCACAAGGTATGCCTAGATTTTATTTGCTTATTGTGTCCTACTAGAACTGCATTGCATCTTATTTGTAATTAATTGTATAAGTCTAAGTTATATATTCTGGTTTATTTATTGTGTACGAATGGTACATGTTTATTACACTAAATTTCAGATAATCCTTTCATGCTTGCAACTAGACACAACCCAAACAATCATCCTTCATGAGCCTTTTGATGCCATTAGATCTTGTATTAAGTCAACAACAACTGAAACATTGCTTTCACCATTGATCATAGTGGTGGACAATTTATTTTATTGCTCTGGGGTTTGGTGAGAGCACACGACACTCCATGAGCCAATATGGTAGGGTGGAAATTAGGCCTTGTTTTCTTGTGTGCATATTGCATTATGCCACATGCACCAAGTATGACTAAATTATAATTTCTTCATTCATCCCATTACAAGTACAAAGCAAATTAGTTTTTATAAAATATAGAACTTTGATACCTCCTGGTTTACATATTGTCTATGAATTAGACATGAACACTACACTAAAATTCACACTTTTCATACATATAAGTTGTATATGGTATTTCCTTTGCAGAAAAGGTTTTGCATAGGACAGTAGTTGTGAGTTTGAGCTTTCTGTGGCGATGGTTGTAATGGAATAAAATAGTTAATGTTATGCAGTTCATTTTGTTTTGCATAATCACCACACTAAAATTCACCCTTTTTTTATTCTTCTAGACCATACTCCAATCATAATCTGGAATTTGATGGACTAATGTGTTGCAAACAACCTTTCAGAATAATGATAGTGACTGCAAAATCAGTTACAATGGTCAAATAGACAATGAGATCCTAATGTACTCTATATTGATTGTAATAAGAAATATTCATTTCACCATTGATTAGAGTGGTGGGAAATGTATATTCTTGCTCAAGGGTTTGGTTAGAGCCCATGAGGCTCCATGACCCAATATGGTAGGGTGGAGAGCAGGCCTCATTTTGTTGAGTTTTATTTTATATTTTTATGTACAAATCTCTATGTTTCTGATCAAAGATTCAGAGAAAATTCATTTGTTTTAGGTTGTGGTTGAAATGGAATAAAATAGTTAGTCTTATACACTTTGTGTTAAATTCCCCATATGTGCAGAATCATGATGGGCCAAAAAGTGGTGTTATGATGGGTATGTGTAGAGTATGTGGTTGACAACTTTTTTTTTACCCAAAATTGATGAAATAAAAAATGTTTTTAAAGGAGATTCTCAGGTTTCCACCAATATAAATTATGCTTTACTTTGAATTTAATAAATAATTATTATTCATTTTCTATTTGAATTACAACTAAAGTCCTGATTGATAGGTTGATTGAAAAACATCTATAGATCTCAAATGGCATCACATTTTTTAAATCTGAAACATGTGCCACATTCTATGCTTTGCATACTATAGGAATAGAAAAAAAAATGAATTTCATAAAGTTTTGACCAAGTTAAGGTGGTCAGACATACGAGTTTTTTTATATTTTTTAAATGTTGTAATAAAAAATTCATAATTAATTATTTACTTGGAAAAAAATTTATAAAAAATATGCATCACATCTGGACATGAGTCCTCCACTTATATCTAAAATATTATAGAAAATTATTATCATTTTATTGTAGTTAGGGTGGTTAGACAAACACCTACTTCTTATTTTTTCCCTAAAATTTAAGTACTACTGCATTGAAATTTCAAATTTTACCAAATAGATTTCTTTTTTTTAAATAAAACCTAGTAGTTTAGAAACTACATTTAATTTTCTATAGATTTTATTCTTACATATTTTTGAAATCATATAGATAACTTATTTAAATTTTTACATCAAGTTGCCTAACTCTGATTTTTCTAAATTTTTTGCCACTTAAGGGCATGCATTTTCCATGATGATCTTGCACATACCCTTCTATTGGGAATTTTTTATTATTATTTTCTTGCTTAAGCTATATCGTTCCATTTTCAAGAACGTTTTGTTGAAAAGGCTATATTGTTTCAATTTTTGATAAGATTTTGTTGAGTTGTTGTCAATTCCCTTTGGGTCTCTCTTTATGCCTTGCATTTTCAGGCTATGTTTCCAACAAAATTGACGTTATGCAGATTTTGTCAATTGTTATTGTCTAGCTTGGGCTACATTGTCTCATTTTCGATAATCTTTTTTTCAAAAGGATATATATTGTTTGAATTTTCCATAGGGTGATATTGAGAAAAGACTATATTTTTTGTATTAGGTATTGTTCATTATTGTTCTCTATCTTAGGCTATATTGTATCATTTTCAATGAGGTTTTGTTGAAAAAACTATATTGTTTCAATTTTCGACAAGATTTTGTTTAGAAAGGAGTATATTTTTTGATAGGTTTGTCACTGTTAATTTTTGAGAGGGTGTTGTTGAGAAGGCTATATTGTTTCTATTTGTGATATGTTTTTGTTGAGAAATGAGTATTTTTTGTTATTGTTGCATTATCTAGCTACCATTTTGAATGGGTTTAGTGGCTATGGTTTTAAATTTTGCATATAATGTTTTGAGAGATATTTTGATTGCATGTAAAGTCAATCTTGCTAACAAAATTTTAAAAATATAGCTCACAATCAATATCAATAGAAACGAATGAATGCTATTATCTTTTTCTTGTTTTTTTGTTATCCATGATTTGTCGAATTATATACTTATTAGACAATTTCATCTCCTACAACAAATCAATGATATAATAACCTTTTAGATAATTGTATTATGTGTGTCATTAGCATCCATACAAATCTATACATAGGGGTAGTAAAATATAACAATAGAAAATCATTGTTCCAATTAAAATTTACAATATATACTGTGATTTGCTACATTAACATTTCCATGAACCTTTTTTTGTATCTTAGTTTCCATTCCAATCATTTGTACCTTGTGCCGCCTATCAGCTCATGTTGCATGTCACTACAAGCAACTACTAGTTTAAATGTTTGTAATTGGTTTGTATTGCCTACTGGTTACTCTTTACGTTATTTACCATAGTGTTTATCTCTTAGTTGAGGAGGAAGCTACCTCATATAGTTCCAATGGAAAGCCAACTTTTGCACCAATTTACAATCTTTTTTGTTGTATAGTGATTCTCTTTTAGTTGAGAAGCTGATTCAAAATATTCACTATGGTGTACGCCCTTTGGAAGCCAATTTTTCTACCAAAAAAATTGTTATGCTACAATGTTTCTCTTCCAGTTGATAGGCCATCTTAAAATCTTCCTCAGAGTACATCCTTTGAGAACCAACTTCCCCACCACTCACAATCTTTACTACAGTACAATGTTTCTTTTTTTTCCAATCCTTGTCATGGTATGATGTTTCTCTATTGTTGGCAAGCCATCCACCTCCTCACACTTCCTTCGTATCAAGAATTTATTGAAAGCAATTTCCACCACATTCACTATTATGCTCCATTAATAGGGAATCTTCTTAACATGGGGTCATTCCTACCATGCTTTAAATTTGAGTCATTAGTGCACTAAGTGCACCATTTTCCCACTATATCACATTGTCCTTGACTGATATTTGTAATCTCTTGTTGTTTGAAAAGGAAAAAAAGAATAACGAGTAGTGCAGCTTGTGCTTTGTTGCTATCCTCAAAAGACAGTTGCTAGTTGTTTAAGAAAATGTCATTTTTGTGTGTTGCAACCTTGATTTTCCTTTATAGAATTTTTTTTTTGAATGAAATGGTTTCTTTCAGTGTTGATTCTTGAAGTTGAAACATATAAATTTGGTAGAATGAAGTCACATTTATTTGGTTAATTGGTTATGGATATACTGCCAATTTATATATTGTTCTAACTTCAGAATGTGTTGTTCTATATATATGTCAGAAGGTGATTTATTCATAGATTTTTTCCAGCGTGCATGTGTGACTATGATTACTTGACATGTAAATATTTATTAATAGGAAATAATGTTCAATTGAGTTATTTGAAAACAACTTTAGTGTCGCTTGACCAATTGGCTTGCACAAGTTTGAGTATTTCTTCTTTAATACATTGAAGAAATAATTTGTCAATTGTTATAGCATTTAATGTCATGTGTCACTGATGTTGCAATTGATTTTATTATACCATTGCTA
This sequence comes from Sequoia sempervirens, assembly GCA_007258455.2. Classification (NCBI taxonomy): domain Eukaryota; kingdom Viridiplantae; phylum Streptophyta; class Pinopsida; order Cupressales; family Cupressaceae; genus Sequoia; species Sequoia sempervirens. The sequence continues at coordinate 126,905,896 of VDFB02000017.1, forward strand.
CAGAAACTTGTCACATCTCCTCAAAAAGTGCAGCTTCCTGCTTATGTCATCCACTAGTATCTATAATTATGAGGTCACAATTCTCCTCCATGAACCTGTCAACTCCTTCGTGAGTAATCTTCACAGGATACGACCTCGTATAGCTGCCAATAAAGATTAGAACATAGTCCTCCATATCATTCTATATGTGTATGTCACGTGGAAAATGTTATCCTCACATGGATCTGAAATTATGTGTACTCTTCTATATTTGTAGACCTTATTTTCCATTTCTAAACTTTGTCGATGCATAATATGTAACTTTGATGTTTATTCAAAAAAGGCTCTTATGAACAAATACAAAAGGATTGCATTATGATCTACTCATTCCAAGAGATATCCACAATTCAATCAATGAAAGTTACCTATGCAGGATCATTCTAAAAGTTTCCAACTCACCTTCTATAAAAGGGATTCTTGGCCTTAGTTTCATTTTGTTTTAGTTGGTCAAAGGCACTTGCTTAGAAAGTATCAACACAAACTAAAGTTGGCTTCCAACCCTTTTTCTAGTAATGGTAAGCATATTTTGTACAAGTGGTAGTTTTTCTAGAACCTACATTATATATATATGAAAATAAATCAAGTGTAACATGTAAGATTCAGTACATTGTAAAATCCCCATCTTAGGCATAACAATTTTTTTTTCCAAATTCGATTGGTAACAACTACGAACTTAACCAACCAAGAATTTTCCATATAGATCAAAAGTGATAATTTCAATAGCTCAACATTCGTCACTTATATGCTTACACTCAAACTTATGGTAAGGTCCCAATGACAAGGTATTTCCTAGACCTACAACCTAAGCCTCGAGGGTTTGTGTTGACCCTTCCTATGTATCCCCTTGTGGGAATAAGAGGCATTGTAGTTCACCCCACAGTGACAGAGGGAGTTCAATCTCTCCTCTTATATGAGATCTATTATTTCACCTTTATACCATAACTATTAATTTAGTACATGTAAGCTTTTAACATAGCCCATTATAATATAATGATAATAATCTTGCCATCAAGTGTTGCGTCCATACCAAACATTACCAAGCACAAGTGTACAAACATTCACAATATTCACAAGGGTTGGATATCATACCATAATCCCAAAGATCATACACAATGGGTGTCATGAGCATACCCCCATATACACAAGTTGATTAGCTCATACATAATACAAGTACAATAGTGACTTGATCATGCATAGATCACAAGTGCAACAATGACTGGATCATACACAAATCACAAGTGCAACAATGATTGTCTCATGCATAGATCTCAAGTATACAATGATTGGATCATACACAAATCACAAATACAACAAGATTAGCTCTAATGTACATTATGAGTACACAATTATTATCTCATTCACACATCACAATTGCATTAGTGATTGGCTCCAACATATATCGTAAATACATAGTGACAAGCTCTAACATACATCACATATACACAATGATGAGCTCCACCATACATCATGAATACACAATAATGTGCTCCAACATACGTCACTAATACCTAGTGACAAGCTCCTACATACATCACATGCATAGTGACATAATCACAATGGTTGGATAACACATGTCCATAATGCATCCAAGATAGAAATAATATCAGTACGCTGCATGCAAAACTGTGGGGCCTGCCTTTTCCATTGGTCTTTTGCACCATTGGACAAATGGGAAGAGGATTCAGTGCATTCCATACTACATCACAGGTTCGTCCTCAACCCCACAAGTCTAAGTATATAGTCTGACAACTGGGAAGGGGATTCATTGCATCCCATACTACACCGTGGGTCTATCTATCATCCCAAGGGTTTCCCCATGTAGTGAACCTACCAAACCCAATGGATTCCAACTTCAATCACCTATAGGCTAGCGATGACAAGTTTATCCACCTAGGAAGAAGTATCTCCCAACATATACCACCTTGTGACCTTAGTGGTATTGTCAACTATCTTCTTCACAATCTTGGGTAACACTGACCTCAATCACTTTCATGCCCTCAATGATAGCCAGTGAATCCCCTTGATACAATGGTTAGCCCTGTATTACCGTTACCCGCATGGATGGGTCCCTACCTATGCAACTGTTACCATATCTTAATCATAACCAAGGTAGTATGCTACCTTCACCTCCATGAACTAGGTGAGTGTTGACTAATCCCTCATAGCAGCCTAGAAAATGATCATTGGCATGTTCCAATGACTGCTTGTCACTACTCAAATATCCTGAAGGTTCACTCTTAGACATGGGTCATACATAACATGAATCACAATTAGAGTCAACACATATACAGGCCTAGACACAGAGACCTCTAGATATGGAGTCAATCTTAACAACACATAAAATCACATGGAACCAACATGAGATGGACTTTTCCAATCATATACATATATTCAATTACCAATATAACGTAGTCAATCTTCATTTACTATATAAAATCATGTTAGGTATTAAATACATAGTATTAGATTTCCTTAACCCATGCATACTCATTCAGTACCCATTCAACCTCAAATCAAAGCCTACTAAACAAAGAAGGTAAAATCAATTAGGAACAACCTAAGCCTTCCCTCTACAGACTTGAAGTCACAAGGGCATGTCCTTCACCCAAGGACCACCTACATTCCCGCTTCCAAACTGGTCAAAGTCACATGTAGTTCTCATAACAAAGTTTCTTTCTAGGAGCCTTTATTTTGTATTTTGACATAGAAAATCCCTTGTGCAAGAAATAAATAAGGGTACTATGATTTCCCACCCATGGGAGTTAACAACTTGATGTTTCGTTCATCTTAAGATTATCTTACTCAAGTATATAGGTGGACTAGTTTTTGTCAAGAATATTGTTGTCTCAAGTATATCTCCTCAAGCATGGAGACCCAGCCATAACTAGGTACAAGGTTGTTAGGAAATTCTGACTCAATCTAACCTTATGACATCAACAAAGAGTATACATCTATATAAGTAGCCAAAATATCGTTAAATATGCATCAATTATGTTGAAAGCCTAAACATGGATCTAGGTGGGATTTCCCCACCCATATTATGGCTTAATTAAATAAAATATCCTTCTAGACCTCAAAATACATACAACAATATCCATGATCAATGTTTGAGTCATACTGGAGGTGAAAGGGCCATACTAAGCCATTTATATCATTGTATGAAGATGGTACAAAACATGACTATAGATGAGTTAACTCAAATAATTCAATTCAGCATGTTGAGATGGAAAATTACTAAGAACAAAGTTTTATAATAGACATTACATACAATGGTCCCTATTTTCATGCATCTATATACCTAGCTAGGCATTAAAATACTACCCATCATAAACAAAATATCTTGGACCATAGTGTCTTATAAGAACAAATTCTCCAAATCAAATCTATACACAGTAGTTATGTAATGCATTATAGTCATTATGAAATAAGTTCAATATTGACTTTCTTATACTCCAAGGGTCAATAGATATTTTCTAATCATATTAAACCTTTACCCTAATACCCAAATGACCTTCTAGAATTGCATAGCATGTCTTAATTTTCCATTAAGCGGGGAGGATAAAGCACATTAAAAGAATCAAATTACACATATTGCCATGACAATAGAATTTCCTAATTGTCCATAATCACCTACACCTTAATATCATTTCAATATGATTAACACTTTTTAATAGACTTGTAAATAAATAACATCCATCAGTACTCTTTTCAACTTTATAATCATTACATGTTTCGAGAGTACTCCCTTGACACAAAGGTTCCTTTAAATATTAGTCTAGGTATAGGTTTAACTTACAGATCAGCAAGGAATAAATAACATATTTAAGCATTTAGTGTAGTTATGCAACCTCTAAATAGCTCCCAAGCCTTTTATTACCTTAAATATATCATGACATATATATCAACCACATGTTTGATAGATCTTGAAGGCATCCCATTATAGTTAAGTATGTGGTACACAATGTCGATTATAACCATCATGTTATCATGACTTCTTATTATATTCTATAGTGAACTCCTAAATATCACCAAAAGAGAGTTACATAATGAAATGGCATAGCTCAATGTATTGTTTTCATTTAATATAGTTTAAGGAAATAAATAAAATTATTCAACTATCCAAAATGACTATCTATATTTAAGTGTTCCATAATTCGTTCTAATGAAAATGTGAATTTCAATATGCATATATTCCATAATACTATATGTATCCCTTGTTATAAATATCAATAATTCTTATAGCTCAATAACTTCTACCAAAATCTCTTATTCTTTTCTCACTAGTATATCATGATATTATTCTCTTATCTTTTCAAGTATATATTTATTTAATAATTTAATTGTGATAGGATAAAAGAATGTTCACAACTGCTGTGAGATCAAGTTAATTGCAGTAACTCAATCTTTAAATAAAAGGAGTATTCAGTTTATAAAGGGTCAAGTATATCTATATGAATTAGGAATTCTTTACCTCTTTCCAAAGACTACCTTTCTCATAAATTCCTACCATGGCCAATATTATGTCATTGCACACTCTAAATAGGTAAATAAATATGGGAAGCTTGCCTAGAAAAGCTCTTTGGCATGGCCACTCCATGGAAACCCATTTTCTCGTTCTAAATGGAGTGGCCATGCCAAAGAGCTTTCCATGGAGTGGACAGATTTGGAAATCCATGGAAAAGCTCTTTGGCATGGCCACTCCATGGAAACCCATTTGGAATGGCCACATTTCCAAAACATCCTTCCGTGAATTCCATGAGACCACCTATTTTAGACTTTTCCTGCACACATATCTCCCTTTGCTTTCCCTCTCTTCCCTCCTTCACATCCCTCTTCTCCCTCTCCATGGTGGTTGCCTCCATTATTTTTCCCTTCCAACCCAATTGAATGAGAAATTTAGGGGCCATAAGAGGGTTTGTAGTCACTATCACGCATCCGAAAAATTTCAATGACCAAGAACAAGGAGCCCATACCATATTAATGGTGTGGTCGTCCCTTACCATTCCTCATATGAAATAGTTGTCTCCCTGGTCATTTCTACCTTTTGTAATGTCCCCATTTTTAGCACTACACTTTTCAGTGATTGATGGCCTATCCCCGATGTGTTGTCAGTTAGTCAAAGGAAGAATTACAGTTCCTGGCTACTTGGTGGGTTCTTTTGAAGAATCAGGGGTTTGCATGTTGGAGTTTGGTTGTTTGGATTCTGGATTCCTTCTAGCTTTTCAAAGAGCATCGTAGAGGTATGACATGCAACTGCGTTGGGAAACCTTTCTAGACTTACTATTTTTAGTAAGTTATGATGGCTACATCTTGGAGTTTGGGATTTTGGATTTCATATTCTTTCTGGGTTTTTAGAAAGTTTCACAATGGTATCGCATGCACTTTGATCCGAGCAAATTTCTGAATTTACTATTTTTAGTAAATTCTATTTTTGGCAGCAGTCTAGTTGGCTTCAATTCAACACGCTTTCCTCTTTAGGCAGTTCAATTGATATTTTTATTTTTGGCCTTGGGTGCATTTTCTGGAGAGATAAGTTGAGTTAATTTAAATAATATTATATTTTAATATTATGTTTTAATGTTGACCCCTTGGCCTAGCTTTATCACTTAAATTTGTTTTAAAAGGGGGACTCAAGAGTGCATGCCTCATCAGGAGGTTATTTTAATATTTTTCTAAAGGCCAAAATTAAGCTTGGAAAAGGGATGCCAACTTGAGAGAAAGATGATTTTTTTAAATTAATAAAAGTCAAATATTGCTTTGAGGAAAAGGGGCGCCATCCATGGAGGGAAAAGGGATTAATTCAAATTTAAAAATTAGGGCATCTTCTTGATGTTTCTAGAAGATTCCTCTCAAGCTTATAAAAGGAAGCCCCTGCTCTTTAGTTGGATATCTGATGACTTTAGTAATGTTATGCTGTCGGAATGGTATTTCGATTGTTTCAAGGAATGAATGCCTCCTAGCCTTGGCTCGACTTCTTGCTTGAAATATAGCAACTAGTGGAGAGTTACTTTGTAGTTGAGTGAGTTTTTGTAGTGATAAATTGCATTGTAGAAGTTATTATGCATCTATAGTCTAGTTTGAGCATGTTAGTGAAGTTTTGGTGTTGTTGACTTCAAGTTGTTGAATGTTGTTTTCGCTCATAAGTCAAAAAATAAAAATATATTCCTTTTGTTATTGGCTAAAACCATTTCTATGCCCTAGGCGCCCATTTGAGCAAAGTTTGGTGATTTCTAATGAAGAATCTAATTTTATCTTGTTGGTAGAACATTTCTAGAGGTCGTATCATTTTGTTCTACCTGGAAAATGTTTATAAATTTTTTTACAAGGTTTTAGAGTTATTTTCTGATTAGAATCTGGTTGCCATCCTCCTAGTGTTCATTTGCATCAGATTTCATGTCATTTGGACTAGTCTAGAGAGAGTTATGAGCATTTTAGTGAGTTACAGTGTTGTTTTTGCATTTTCAGTCATATTTCTATCATATTAGCTTGCATAAAGTTTGTCATTTGAGTTGGGTTTGGGTTGAAAGTCATTGTGATCATTGAGGAGACATTATACTATATTGAAGCATTGTTAGACTCCTTATTCTATGTTATTGGAAGGCACTCTCTAATTCATTGTAAGTTGAACAATACTACCGTAAGCAATCTTACTTCTTCTTCCTTTGCTTCATTGTAATACCTGCTAAATAAGTGGAAGAGGCTGGCTTTCCACCTATTTACATTTTGAACTAGCATTGTAATTCCTTAGTATTTCTGCCATATGGTAGCTTCATTCCCACCTTGGGTTGGAAAGCACATTCTTGGCGTCAAGTTTACTTTCAGCATTGTAATTTCTTTCCAGTTGTACTGACGACCCTCTTGCCAACATCTTTCTCATCTTGAGATTGAGTGTACATTCTTGACAAGGAGTTACTTGCAAACTACTAGTTTTGGTTTGGACTAACCCTAATGGGTGCTTCTTGCATTGGTGTGTTCGATCAAAAAATTGAAAAAAATTGGTCCAAATTTTTACAGTGGTATCAAATCCAAGATCCTGCCATCCTATGACAAACACAAAGCCAATTCTTCCTTCCATTTTGTGTGGTCATAAGAAAATAAACACTATTCATTCTATGAGCACAAGAGAATAGAGATGACTATAGAGAATTCTTTACTTGAGTTGATGCAGGAACCGATAACACTAATGAGAGATCCTAACATAAGATGGGAATCAAAAATATTTTTGCTAAGTTTGAAAGTTGAGATGGAAAGGTACACATGTCACATCAAAATGATCGTGAGCTTGATGAAAATACCTTGATAAATGAGGAGTTAAGGGTATAGCCCCATAATACTTCCCTTGACTTGCATGTAATACGAAGTGATGAAGATCAGCTCGGTGAAAAGAACATAACAATGTTCAGTCTTGAGTCCTAATAAGGATTCAACCTATGAAGATCTTGAAGCTAAGGGATTCACAGAATATTTCAGTAGTACTGCTGTATGGGATGAGTTTGTTGAAGAAGAGCAAGTAGAAGGAAATATTGATGGTGCCTTTGAATCAGCCTATGACCATTGCCAAAGTGATAATGTTGGTAATGATTCCAACATGATTGTAGCACCTCATGTTGAAGATTTGGTGATGAATAGTTTTCCTCTTGTTGTTGTCCAAACTCAAGATTTTTCACAAGAAGAAATTATGACAAGTGATCAAGGAGACGTTTTAGGTATGCATATGATTACTAAAGATGATATCAGAAATATACCTATAGATGGTGGTTACATTGAAGGAAAAAGGGATGAATTTTTCAAAATAGCTAACATTGAAGATTCTCTGCTTCACTATGATGTTGGTGACATGGGTGAACATGGGTTTGATCATCAAACTAAGCCCTTGGAGAGGACTTATGAAGAAATCAGTTCAAGTGAGTTACATGGTGACCTATTCAAAGACTCAACACTCCAAGAGAAGCATGAAGAGTACTTTTCTTTTGATCAAAACAATCAACCTTTTACCATTTGGGATCTGGGTTGGTTGGCACCAAGGTATGATAAAGAACCTTTGTGGGATGAATTTCCCTTTGATCTAGATGAAGATCAAAAATTAGATTACATTGCTAACTATGAGGTGGCCATTGAAGGGTAATTTATCTTTGAAGAAGAAGAGTGTTCAACGAAGCTCCATAATGATCTCTTTGAAATTGTTGCAGCCACTAAAAAGAGTATGTTGCTATAGAAACTTTTTGAACTATGGACGATTATGATCCATTGATCAAGTTAGATGTTGCTATAATGTTTGACCAAGGAGATGGTGATGAAGAAGAAGAGCTTGAAGACCATATGGCTCTTGAAGAAGAACGATTTAAAAAGGTTTACAAACACAGGTCTGATTTTTCCATTCAAGAAGCTAATTGTAAAAATAGAGTCAAAGAAATCATGGAGAATGATCATCTCCATGGCATTGAGCATTATCTACATGTTGGTGGTAAAGTACAAGGATGTTGGAGCAGCATTGAGGGTAGCAAAGACAAGGGACAAGGTTCTGATTTTTAGTTGCAACCTATCAGCAGTTCACCATCTTCACATTCTTATGAGTGGGAAAGACAATTCAAGGTGTCCATTGACAAGGAAGTACAAGCTTTATCCCTATTTGATCACACACATAGCTTGGTTGAAGAGCTATACTTGAAGGCTCGAATTGAAAAGAGATGAAGAGGAGTGACAGATGAAGTTGCTCTTCCCAATTTGCAACTTATCAGAGATTCCTTGGAGACCTTAAAGTCCAAGTACATGCACTCGATTGAAGAACGAGATCATGCCATTGAAGTTGCAAAGAAGACCATTATTTCTTTACAATAAAAGGAGAGTATGATTGATGGGCTCACTTTGGAGCTCAAAATAATAAATGACATGTTGAAAAAAACTCAGTTGGCTCTAACGGAGGTTGAAGACCAGTTTGTTCACTTCAAACTTTTCAAGGAGCAAGAGGGTGCACAAAGAGCTAAAGAAATCAAGCAAGTGATTGGAGAGTTTGATTTTCTTCGAGAGGAGTTTGATCTTGAAAGCATCTCAAGAAAGTCAGAAGTTGCACGTACTGATTTGGAGCAGCTGGATGAAAGGAATGAATTTCAAGTTTTTGACAATCCTCTCTTTGAAGATGGTGATGAGGAAGATTATGACAATCCTCTCTATGAGATGGAGGATGAAATAGAGAATGAAACTGAGTATGGTTTCCAGTGCTTGGATGCTTTGATATCACTCCATGAGGAAGTGCCACATCTATTGATTAGTAATGAATGCATAAATGGGCTCGAGGGTGAAGATTCCACATGGGAGGTGTCAAAGCGAGGTAATTTCAACATCTATGACATCAAGATGTTGATGAGACAAGTCTTGGTAGCTACTGGTAACTTCATTACAGCAGCAAGAAGTGAAGATTTCAAACCTACTGGACTTAGGAAGAATGGGAGAAAAGTGGACCAAAACTTGGTGGTTGCACTCTTGAATCCATCCTTTGGGTGGAGTGATGTTTGGGCTCATACTAGTCCATTTTTGGAGTTGGGATTGAAGGCAACATTTGTTTCATGTTCCACAAATGTGAATGCTTTCATGGATTGGTTTTAGGGGTTCATGAGTGAAGCTATCAATTTCTTGAGTATGCACTTGGTTTTGACTAGCACTTGGGGATGTATTGAGTTTTCTTTTTAGTATGTTGGAAATCCTTTTCAGTTGGGTATCCATACTTGGGATCCTCAATTTGTCTTAATGAAACTTCTTACATATGGAAGGAAGGACTTTTGGAGAGATAAGGATCAAGTTGTCAATTTTTTTGGTATTGTTTCCTTCTTTTCCAGCCACTTGATGGGTTTGTTTGTTCATCAACAAATGGATTGGAGAGAAATTTTAAGTATGGGTTGGAGAAATGAATGATTGGTTGTTCTTGGGAGTGACTCTCGGCTATGACAATGGAATATTTTGAGACACGAGCTTGCTGGTTGGAGGCAGACCAGCCACCTTACATGTGGAGTTACTTTCATTCAAAAGAGTGGGTACATCACTTCTTGTCAAAGAGGTGGTAGTTTTAAATTGGAGGTTGCTCTAGTGTATTTTTCGGCCACTTTGGAGGTGTTATCTTGCAACTCAATGCCCATCTTACATGTTCACACTTGGGAATTTCATTGGTGTTGTTGTTTTTCCTTGTGTGGAGCCCTAGATTCAGATTGTACCACATTGATTCCAGCCTTGAGCAACAACAACTATTTGCTTCTTCACACCCTTCCTACTCCCCAAGTTCATCTTATGGAGGTTTGTGACATTAACTTTGATAGTTTAATCTCATTGTTGGTTTAGGATAGTGAACTACCACTTGTTTTGATTCATCATTCTGAGACTCATGAGGTTGGAAATATGAGAGTTTTTTGTAGTCTTCATGGTGGTATTAGTATAGTTCAGATGAGGCATAGTAGCTCCATGAGGAGTTATGAGTATGAGTTTGTTGAGCTCTTGCAAAGGATTGTTTTCCTCTTTACAAGAAGATTTGCAGATGCCACTTTTGCAATCATGGCTCTGTTTGATACCATATGGAGATATGCTGAGGGGTTTGATTTTGAGTTGAGTAGACTATCTTTCCTATTGCCTAGGATTGTGATAGGTAGTGGTATGGTTGATATTTTTGACTTAGAGCATTTTGGACATGAGACGTTACATGATATTGATCTCAGTCCTTTAAGATTTCTCAGTTTGAGTATCATGGATGCTAACATTTTGGGGTTACAAGGGAGGTTAGTGCAGCATTGGCATGATGTTTTCTTTGATGTGATTAGAGTGGTGCAACATCGGCATGGTGGGTCCTTCCTAAGATAGACATGGGACCCTAAGATCATACTTGTTTTGGTATGGATTAGTTTTAATTTTTCTGGAGTTGTGGTGGTATTGCTTGAGGACAAGCAATTTTGGGAAGGGTAGACTGTAATGTCCCCATTTTTAGCACTACACTTTTCAGTGATTGATGGCCTATCCCTAGTGTGTTGTCTGCTAGTCAGAGGAAGAATTAAGGTTTCCGGCTACCCGGTTATTTTGAAGATTCAGGGGTTTGCATGTGGGAGTTTGGTTGTTTGGATTCTAGATTCCTTTTGGCTTTTCAGAGAGCTTCACAGAGCTATGACATGCAACTACGTTGAGCAACCTTTCTAGACTTACTATTTTTAGTAAGTTATGATGGCTACACCTTGGAGTTTGGGATTTTGGATTGCAGATTCTTTCTGGGTTTTCAGAAAGCTTCGCAATGGCATTGCATGCACTTTGATCCAAGCAACTTTTTGAATTTACTATTTTTAGTAAATTCTATTTTTTGCAGTAGTCCAGTTGGCTTCAGTTCAACAGGCTTTCCTCTTCAGACAGTTCAATTGATATTTTGATTTTTGGCCTTCGGTGCATTTTTTGGAGAGATAAGTTGAGTTGATTTAAATAATATTATATTTTAATATTATGTTTTAATGTTGACCCCTTGGCCTAGCTTTATCACTTAAAGTTGTTTTAAAAGGGGGACTCAAAGGTGCATGCCTCATCAGGAGGGTATTTTAATATTTTTCTAAAGGCCAAAATTAAGCTTGGAAAAGGGACGCCACCTTGAGAGAAAGATGATTTTTTTAAATTAATAAAATTCAAATACTACTTTGAGGAAAAGGGGCACCATCCATGGAGGGAAAAGATATTAATTCAAATTTAAAAATTAGGGCATCTTCTTGATGTTTCTAGAAGATTCCTCTCAAGCTTATAAAAGCAAGCCTTTGCTCTTCAATTCGATATATGATCACTTCAGTAATGTTATGCTATCAAAATGGTATTTCAATTGCTTCAAGGAATGAATGCCTCCTAGCCATGGCTCAACTTGCTTGAAAGATAGCAACTAGTGGAGAGTTAGTTTGTATTTGAGTGAGTTTTTGTAGTGATAAATTGCATTGTAGAAGTTATTGTGCATTTGTAGTCCAGTTTGAGCATGTTGGTGAAGTTTTGGTGTTGCTAACTTCAAGTTGTTGAATGTTGTTTTTGCTCATAAGTCAAAAAATAAAAATATATTCATTTTGAGTATTGGCTAAAACCATTTCTATGCCCTAGGCACTCATTTGTGCAAAGTTTGGTGATTTTTAATGGAGAATCTGATTTTATCTTGTTGGTTGAACATTTCTAAAGGTCGTATCATTCTGTTCTGCCTAGAAAATGTTTAGAATTTTTTTTTACAGGGTTTTAGAGTCATTTTCTAATTAGAATCTGGTTGCTATCCTCCTAGTTTTCATTTGCATCAGATTTCATGTCATTTGGACTAGTCTAGAGAGAGTTATGAGCATTTTAGTGATTTACAGTGTTGTTTTTGCATTTTAAGTCATATTTCTATCATATCAGCTTGCATAAAGTTTGTCATTTGAGTTGGGTTCGGGTTGAAAGTTATTATGATCATTGAGGAGGCATTATACTATATTGCAGCATTGTTAGACTCCTTATTCTATGTTATTGGCATGCACTCTCTAATTCATTGTAAGCTGAACAATAGTACTGTAAGCAATCTTACTTCTTCTTCCTTTGCTTCATTGTAATACCCGCTGAATAAGTGGAAGAGGCTAGCTTGCCACCTATTTACATTTTGAACTAGCATTGTAATTCCTTAGTATCTCTGCCATATGGTAGCTCCATTCCCACCTTGGGTTGAAAAACACATTCTTGGTGTCGAGTTTACTTTTAGCATTGTAATTTCTGTCTAGTTGTACTGACGACCCTCTTGCCATATGACAACATCTTTCTCATCTTGAGATTGAGTGTGCATTCTTGATAAAGAGTTACTTGCAAACTACTGGTTTTGGTTTGGACTAACCCTAACGGGTGCTCTTGCATTGGTGTGTTCGATCAAAAAATTGAAAAAAATTGGTCCGGATTTTTAGACCTTTCCAAGTCTTTGTTATTTTATTATTATTATTATTTTTAATTTATTCTCCTACTGCACCGTCCAGCCTGGTGATCGCTGGCAGGGATGTGACATACATGAAGGAAATTTTAAACGAACTAATTATCAGATTTAGTAATCTTACCTAAAAATTCAAATGCAAAGTATTTCTAATTCCTGCATGCATTGAGAAATTTTGCAGCATTCTCATGAAACATCACCCATGATAATATAAACAAGAACAACAAACAAATAATACATATTCAATTATAAACTTAGCCTATCATGTCAAAGAATATCACTGACAGTACTTTGTGAACCAACAAACGTGATAACATTTGGCTTTCCCTTCTTCGGTGTATAAGGAGTCTTTCCAGGATCCATCATATTACAAAGTTCATTGAAAATGGCCTGCCAACACAGATAGCTGAAATAAGTATCTGCGGTTAAAACAAATGCTTCTAAATAGAAACTCATTTGCACACATGAAGCAGATACTGACAAGAATAGATGATATTTGTTGATGTTGCCACAATCATGATGATTATTATTCAAAACAAGTTGAGTATCCATTGCCCATGGAAAAAGGAATCTGAGAAGCATAGGAGAATGACTAGAGATGCTGCTAATATGCATGGCGTAGAAACGTCAAAAATCTACCCTACTTCTGGAACTGCAGATACTTCACCCCAGCATTATATATTGCATACAGTCCCTGCTTTTGACATTGAATAAATTTCTTACGTAAGTAAAACAGGACACAATGAAGAACAAAAGGCCAGTGCAGACAATAATTCAATACATGAGCAGGAGCTAGAATGTACAGTTGTTGATAACGATGGTTTTCATTTGTCATTAGGTAGGCAGGTTGTTTATAAAGAAAAGATTGGACATAATCTAGAGAACACAATTACTGGAATTGTAAATCATGTCACTGGCACTTTTGGGAGTGAGGATCGACTGTAGCCTGAGAAACTTATTTCAGAAGGAGAGGGCAAGAACAGAAAGGGAAAGGGAAGCGATAGGAATATACTGGAGGACAACAAAGAGGGAATGCCAACTAATGGCAAGTCCATCTGGTCCCACAGTACTGCTGCTTGCAATTGGGTAGCCAACTAGGTTACTCACTGCAAAGAGACCAATTTAAGGGATCATCCGAACGCCACTTCTAGGATTGATAATGAGTTTGTATTTTAATAAAATGGTTTCAAGTCAACACCCTTCTATCTCGTACATTGAATTTTAAGTTGAAGGACTAATTTCGTTTTAATTACGGTGTTTGGAATCTCTATTCGGTATCACAATATTATCATGGGTTCTGAAGGATGTGAATTCATTTTAAGTGTCAGGATTTGTTTAAGATTAATTTGCACAGGATTAATACATTTATTTGTTAATGTTATTTGGTTGTGGAATGTGTATAAATTCTGTTATGCTCATGGTTATGTGCCCAGTTCTCTCTGCAATGTTTCGTTTCTTTCCAAAATAGAATTTGGACATACTTCATTACTGGTACCACTTGTTATCTAATGTGAGGGCTCTATTATCAGAAATCCAATGAAATTCTTCAAATGAATACAA
>VDFB02000017.1:126920531-126982447 GCA_007258455.2 Sequoia sempervirens
TACTAAAGAAAGAAGGTCAAATCAATTAGGAACAACCTAATCCCTCCCTCTACAAACTTGAAGTCACAGGGGCATGTCCTTCACCCAAGGACCACCTACATTCCCACTTCCAAACTAGTCAAAGTCACATGTAGTTCTCCTAACAAAGTTTCTCTCTAGGAGCCTTTATTTGGGATTTTGACACAAAAAATCCCTTGTGCAAGAAATAAATAAGGGTACTATCATTTCCCACCCATGGGAGTTAACAACTCAATGTTTTGTTCATCTTAATATTATCTTACTCAAGTATATAGGTGGACTAGGTTTTGTCAATAATATTTTTGTCTCAAGTATATCTCCTCAAGCATGGAGACCCAACCATAACAAGGTACAAGTTTGTTAGGAAATTATGACTCAATCTAACCTTATGACATCAACAAAGAGTATACATCTATACAAGTAGCCAAAATATTGTTAAATATGCATCAATTATGTTGAAAGCCTAAACATGGATCTAGGTGGGGTTTCCCCACCCATATTATGGCTTAATTAAATAAAATATCATAATCATATAAAATATCCTTCTAGATCTCAAAATACATACAACAATATCCATGATCAATGTTTGAGTCATACTAGAGGTAAAAGGGCCATACTAAGCCATTTATATCATTGTATGAAGATGGTACAAAACATGACTATAGATGAGTTTACTCAAATAATTCAATTTAGCATGTTGAGATGGCACATTACTAAGATCAAGGCTTTATAATAGACATTACATACAATGGTCCCTATTATCATGCATCTATATACCTAGCTAGGCATTAAAATACTACCCATCATAAACAAAATATATTGGACCATAGTGTCTTATAAGAACAAATTCTCCAAATCAAATCTATACACAGTAGTTATGTAATGCATTATAGTCATTATGAAATAAGTTCAATACTGACTTTCTTATACTCCAAGGGTCAATAGATATTTTCTAATCATATTAAACCTTTACCCTAATACCCAATTCTAGAATTGCATAGCATGTCTTACTTTTGCATTAAGTAGGGAGGATAAAGCACATTAAAAGAATCAAATTACACATATTGTCACGACAATAGACTTTCCTAATGGTCCATAATCACCTGCACCTTAATATCATTTCAATATGATTAACACTTTTTAATATACTTGTAAAGAAATAACATCCATCACTACACTCTTTTCAACTTTATAATCATTACATGTTTCGAGAGTACTCCCTTGACACAAAGGATCCTTTAAATATTAGTCTAAGTATAAGTTTAACTTACAGATCAGTAAGGAATAAATAACATATTTAAGCATTTAGTGTTACAGTTATGCAACCTATAAATAGTTCCCAAGCCTTTTATTACCTTAAATATATCATGACATATATATCAACCACATGTTTGATAGATCTGGAAGGAATCCCCTTATAGTTATGTATGTAGTACACAATGTCGATTATAACCATCGTGTTATCATGACTTCTTATTCTATTGTATAGTGAACTCCTAAATATCACCAAAAGAGAGTTACATAATGAAATAGCATAGCTCAATGTATTGTTTTCATTTAATATAGTTTAAGGAAATAAATAAAATTATTCAACTATCCAAAATGACTATCTATATTTAAGTGTTCCATAATTCGTTTGAATGAAAATGTGAATTTCAATATGCATATATTCCATAATACTATATGTATCCCTTGTTATAAATATCAATAATTCTTATAGCTCAATAACTTCTACCAAAATCTCTTATTCTTTTCTCACTAGTATATCATGATATTCTTCTCTTATCTTTTCAAGTATATATTTATTTAATAATTTAATTGTGACAGGATAAAAGAATGTTCACAACTGCCCTAAGATCAAGTTAATTGCAGTAACTCAACCTTTAAACAAAAGGAGTATTTAGTTTATAAAGGGTCAAGTATATCTATATGAATTAGGAATTCTTAACCTCTTTCCAAAGACTACCTTTCTCATAAATACCTACCATGGCCAATATTATGTCATTGCACACTCTAAATAGGTAAATAAATATGAGAAGCTTTCTTGGAAAAGCTCTTTGGCATGGCCACTCCATGGAAACCCATTTTCTCATTGGCTACCACGAACTCGGAAATGTTCACAAGCTCTCATCTTAGAATAGTCAAGGAGGATGGCATAAAAGATTGTGGAGTCAAGCTTCAACACCTGCCCTTTTGTTTTGTTGCTTAGAATTATCTAAAGCTTTTTCATCATATCCATTTTATTGCTTAGATTCTATGCAATTTTGTGATCAAGCTTCCCTTCCGCACTTCCTCCCTTGAAATTTTTCTCAGCAATCACAACCTTAAACGTCTTCCCCTCTCATCATACGAGTTACCTTCAATCTATGCTTTCTACCCTAAATAGAACACGCACTTCCAAACCAAGGATTTTCAGGGTTTGAAGACTATCAAGAGCCCCTTTTTCCAATGACCTGCACGATTTCCACATGCCATACTGTACCTTCTCCTTTTATTGACCTCTCTTTCCCCTATCATTTCTTCATTATCCCTGCCTTTTTCCGCATTCCTTCTGCTTCCTTGTCCAAAGCGACTCCCTCTTCTTATTCCTCCATTTCTCCTTTTTCTAAAGTCCCCTCTCTCTCTCCCTCAATTTCTACATTTCCATGCCATTCCTTTCTTCATAAAATACTTGCCTTATCATTTCCAAGAGCTCAAGAAAAACTGGTTCTCATTAAATTGCCGGTAGAGAGGATGTTGGCAATAATTCTTCAATTTGGCTTTATGCCTACCAAAACTGCTTTCTGTGAATTCCATGAGACCACCTATTTTAGATTTTTCCTACACACATATCGCCCTCTACTCACCCTCTCTTCCTTCACATCCCTCTTCTCTCTCTCCATGGTGGTTGCCTCCATTATTTTTCCCTTCCAACCCAACTGAATGAGAAATTAAGGGGCCATAAGAGGGTTTGTAGTGACTATCATGTACCTGAAAAATTTCAATGACCAAGAACAAGGAGCCCATACCATATTAATGACGTGGCCATCCCTTATCATTCCTCATATGAAATAGTTGTCTCCCAGACCATTTCTGCCATTTGTAATGTCCCCATTTTTAGCACTACACTTTTCAGTGATTGATGGACTATCCCCAGTGTGTTGTCGGCTAGTCAGAGGAAGAATTAAGGTTCTTGGCTACTTGGTGGGTTCTTTTGAAGATTCAGGGGTTTGCATGTTGGAGTTTGGTTGTTTGGATTCTAGATTCCTTCTATCTTTTCAAAGAGCTTCATAGAGGAATGACATGCAACTGCGTCCGACAACCTTTCTGGACTTACTTTTTTTAGTAAGTTATGATAGCTACATCTTGGAGTTTGGGATTTTGGATTGCAAATTCTTTCTGGGTTTTCAGAAAGCTTCGCAATGGTATCGCATGCACTTTGATCTGAGTAACTTTCCGAATTTACTATTTTTAGTAAATTCTATTTTTGGCAGGAGTCTAGTTGGCTTCAGTTCAGGAGGCTTTCCTCTTCAAGTAGTTCAGTTAATATTTTAATTTTTGGCCTTGGGTGCATTTTCTGGAGAGATAAGTTGAGTTGATTTAAATAATATTATATTTTGATATTATGTTTTAATGTTGACCCCTTGGCCTAGCTTTATCACTTAAAGTTGTTTCAAAAGGGGGACTCAAGGGTGCATGCCTCATCAGGAGGTTATTTTAATATTTTTCTAAAGGCCAAAATTAAGCTTGGAAAAGGGATGCCAACTTGAGAGAAAGATGATTTTTTTAAATTAATAAAATTCAAATATTTCTTTGAGGAAAAGGGGCGCCATCCATGGAGGGAAAAGAGATTAATTCAAATTTGAAAATTAGGGCATCTTCTTGATGTTTCTAGAATATTCCTCTCAAGCTTATAAAAGGAAGCCTCTGCTCTTTAGTTGGATATCTGATGACTTCAGTAATGTTATGCTGTCAGAATGGTATTTAGATTGCTTCAAGGAATGAATGCCTCCTAGCCTTGGCTCAACTTCTTGATTGAAAGATAGCAACTAGTGGAGAGTTAGTTTGTAGTTGAGTGAGTTTTTGTAGTGATAAATTGCATTGTAGAAGTTATTATGCATTTGTAGTCCAGTTTGAGCATGTTAGTGAAGTTTTGGTGTTGCTGACTTCAAGTTGTTGAATGATTTTTTTTCTCATAAGTCAAAAAATAAAAATATGTTCACTTTGGGGATTGGCTAAAACCATTTCTATTCCCTAAGTGCCCATTTTTGCAAAGTTTGGTGATTTCTAATGAAGAATCTGATTTGATCTTGTTGGTAGAACATTTCTAGAGGTCATACCATTCTATTCTGCCTTGAAAATGTTTAGAAAAAAATTTGCAGGGTTTTAGAGTCATTTTCTTATTATAATCTAGTTGCCATCCTCCTAGTGTTCATTTGCATTAGATTTCATGTCATTTGGACTAGTCTAGAGAGAGTTATGAGCATTTTAGTGAGTTACAGTGTTGTTTTTTCATTTTCAGTCATATTTCTATCATATAAGCTTGCATAAATTTTGTCATTTGAGTTGGGTTCAGGTTGAAAGTCATTGTGATCATTGAGGAGACATTATACTATATTGCAGCATTGTTAGACTCCTTATTCTATGTTATTGGCAGGCACTCTCTAATTCATTGTAAGTTGAACAGTAGTACTGTCAGCAATCTTACTTCTTCCTTTGCTTCATTGTAATACCCGTTGAATAAGTGGAAGAGGTTGGTTTGTCGCCTATTTACATTTTGAACTAGCATTGTAATTCCTTAGTATCTCTGCCATATGGTAGCTTCATTCCCAACTTGGGTTGGAAAGCACATTCTTGGCATCAAGTTTACTTTCATCATTGTAATTTCTTTCCAGTTGTAATGATGACCCTCTTGCCATATGGCAACATCATTCTCATCTTGAGATTGAGTGTACATTCTTGACAAAGAGTTACTTGCAAACTACTAGTTTTGGTTTGGACTAACCCTAACGGGTGCTTCTTGCATTGGTGTGTTTGATCAAAAAATTGAAAAAAATTGGTCTAGATTTTTATAGTGGTATCAGAGCCAAGATCCTGCCATCCTATGACAAACACAAAGCCAGTTCTTCCTGCCATTCTGTGTCGTCATAAGAAAATCAACACTATTCATTTTATGAGCACAAGAGAATAGAGATGACTACAGAGAATTGTTTACTTGAGTTGATGCAGGAACTGACCACACTAATGAGAGATCCTGACATAAGATGGGGAATCAGAAAGATTTTTGCTAAGTCTGAAAGTCAGGATGGAAAGGTGCACATGTCACATCAGAATGATCGTGAGCTTGATGAAAATACCTTGACAAATGAGGAGTTAAGGGTAGAGCCCCATAATACTTCCCTTGACTTGCATGTAATAGGAAGTGATGAAGATCAGCTCGATGAAAAGAACATAACAATAGTCTTGAGTCCTAATAAGGATTCAACCTATGAAAGTCTTGAAGCTAAGGGCTTCACAGAAGATTTTAGTAGTATTGTTATATGGGATGAGTTTGTTGAAGAAGAGCAAGTAGAAGGAAATACTGATGGTGCCTTTGAATCAGCCTATGACCATTGCCGAAGTGATAATGTTGGTAATGATTCCAACATGATTGTACCACCTCGTGTTGAAGATTTGGTGATGGATAGTTTTCCTCTTTTTGTTGTCCAAAATCCTCAAGAGTTTTCACAAGAAGAAATTATGACAAATGATCAAGGAGACCTTTTAGGTATGCATATGATTACTAAAGATGATATCAGAAATATACCTATAGATGGTGTTTACATTGAAGGAAAAAGGGATGAAGTTTTCAAAATAGCTAACGTTGAAGATACTCTGCTTCACTATGACGTTGGTGACATGGGTGAACATGGGTTTGATCATCAAACTAAGCCCTTGGAGAGGACTTATGAAGAAATCAGTTCAAGTGAGTTACATGGTGACCTATTCAAAGACTCAACACTCCAAGAGAAGCATGAAGAGTACTTTTCTTTTGATCAAAACAATCAGCCTTTTACCATTTGGGATCCAGGTTGGTTGGCACCAAGGTATGATAAAGAACCTTTCTGGGATGAATTTCCCTTTGACCCGGATGGAGATAAAAAATCAGATTGCATTGCTAACTATGAGGTGGCCATTGAAGGGGAAGTTATCTTTGAAGAAGAAGAGTGTTCAACGAAGCTCCATAATGATCTCTTTGAAGTTGTTGCAGCCACTAAAGAAGAGTATGTTGCTACAAAAACTTTCTGAACTACAGACGATTATGATCCATTGATCAAGTTAGATATTGCTATATTGTTTGACCAAGGAGATGGTGATGAAGAAGAAGAGCTTGAAGACCATATGGCTCTTGAAGAAGAAAGATTTAAAAAGGTTTACAAACAAAAGTCTTATTTTTCCATTCAAGAAGCTTATTGCAAAAAAAGAGTCAAAGAAATCATGGAGAATGATCATCTCCATGGCATTGAGCATTATCTGCATGTTGGTGGTAAAGTACAAGGATGTTGGAGTAGCATTGAGGGTAGCAAAGGCAAGGGACGAGGTTCTGATTTTTTGTTGCAGCCTATCAGCAGTTCACCATCTTCGCATTCTTATGAGTGGGAAAGAAAATTCAAGGTGTCCATTGACAAGGAAGTACAAGCTCTATCCCTGTTTAATCACACACATAGCTTGGTTTAAGAGCTTTACTGGAAGGCTCAACTTGAAGAGAGATGAAGAGGAGTGACAGCTAAAGTTTCTCTTCCCAATTTGCAACTTATCAGAGATTCTTTGGAGACCTTAAAGTCCAAGTACATGCACTCGATTGAAGAACGAGATCATGCCATTGAAATTGCAAAGAAGACCATTATTTCTTTACAAGAAAAGGAGAGTATGATTGATGGGCTCACTTTGTAGCTTGAAATAACAAATGACATGTTGGAAAAAACTCAGTTGGCTCTAACGGAGGTTGAAGAATAGTTTGTTGACTTCAAACTTTTCAAGGAGCAAGAGGGTGCACAAAGAGTTGAAGAAATCATTCAAGTGATTGGAGAGTTTGATTGTCTTCAAGAGGAGTTTGATCTTGAAAGCATCTCAAGAAAGTCAGAAGTTGCATGTACTGATTTAGAGTAGCTAGATGAAAGGAATGACTTTCAAGTTTTTGAAAATCCTCTCTTTGAAGAGGATGATGAGGAATATTATGAAAATCCTCTCTATGAGATGGAGGATGAAACAGAGAATGAGAATGAGTATGGTTTCTAGTGCTTGGATGCTTTGATATCACTCCATTAGGAAGTGCCACGTCTATTGATTAGTAATGAATGCATAAGTGGGCTCGAGGGTTAAGATTCCACATGGGAGGTGTCGAAGCGAGGTAATTTCAACATCTATCACATCAAGATGTTGATGAGACAAGTCTTGGTAGCTGCTGGTAACTTCATTATAGCAGCAAGGAGCGAAGATTTCAGACCTACTGGACTCAGGAGGAATGGGAGAAAAGTGGACCAGAACTTGGTGGTTGCACTCTTGATAACCCAGCCCTTGGGTAGAGTGATGTTTGGGCTCATACTATTCCGTTTTTGGAGTTGGGATTGAAGACAAAAAAAAATTCATGTTCCACAGATGTGAATGCTTTCATGGATTGGTTTCAGGGGTTCATGAGTGAAGCTATCAATTTCTTGAGTATGCACTTGGTTTTGACTAGCACTTGGGGATGTATTGAGTTTTCTTTTTAGTGTGTTGGAAATTATTTTTCAGTTGGGTATCCATACTTAGGATCCTCAACTTGGCTTAATGAAGCTTCTTACATATGGAAGGAAGGACTTTTGGAGAGATAATGATCAAGTTGTCAAATTTTTTGGTATTGTTTCCTTCTTTTCTAGCCACTTTATGGGTCCATTTGTTTATCAACAAATGGATTGGAGAGAAATTTTAAGTATGGGTTGGAGAAATGAATGATTGGTTGCTCTTGGGAGTGACTCTCGGCTAAGACAAGGGAAGATTTTGAGACACGAGCTTGCTGGTTGGAGGTAGACCAACCATCTTACATGTGGAGTTACTTTCATTCAAGAGAGTGGGTACATCACTTCTTGTCAAAGAGGTGGTAGTTTTAAATTGGAGGTTGCTCTAGTGTATTTTCTGGCCACTTTGGAGGTGTTATCTTGCAACTCAATGCCCATCTTACATGCTCACACTTGGGAATTTCATTGGTGTTGTTGTTTTTCCTTGTGTGGAGCCCTAGATTCATATTGTACCACGTTGATTCCAGCCTTGAGCAACAACAATTATTTGCTTCTTCACACCTTTCCTACTCCCCAAGTTCATCTTATGGAGGTTTGTGACATTAAATTTGATAGTTTACTCTCATTGTTGGTTCAGGATAGCGAACTACCACTTGTTTTGATTCATCATTTTTAGACTCATGAGGTTGGAACTATGAGAGTTTTTTGTAGTCTTCATGGCGGTATCAGTATAGTTCAGATGAGGCATAGTAGCTCCATGAGGAGTTAGGAGTATGAGTTTGTTGAGCTCTTGCAAAGGATTGTTTTCCTCTTTGTTAGAATATTTGGAGATGCCACTTTTGCAGTCATGGCTTTGTTCGATACCATATGGAGATATGCTGAGGGGTTTGATTTTGAGTTGAGTAGACTATCTTTCCTATTGCCTAGGGTTGTGATAGATAGTGGTATGGTTGATATTTTTGACTCAGAGCATTTTGGACATGAGACATTACATGATATTGATCTCATTCCTTTAAGATTTCTCAGTTTGAGTATCATGGATGCTAAAATTTTGGGGTTACAAGGGAGGTTAGTGTAGCATTGGCATGATGTTTTATCTGATGTGATCAAAGTGGTGCAACATCGACATGGTGGATCCTTCCTGAGACAGACATGGGACCTTGATATCATATTTGTTTTGGTATGGATTAGTTTTAACTTTTCTAGAGTTGTGGTGGTATTGCTTAAGGACAAGCAATTTTGGGAAGGGCAGAATATAATGTCCCCATTTTTAGCACTACACTTTTCAGTGATTGATGGCCTATCCTTGGTGTGTTGTCGACTAGTCAGAGGAAGAATTAAGGTTTCCGGTTGCTCGGTAGGTTATTTTCAAAATTCAGGGGTTTGCATGTGGGAGTTTGGCTATTTGGATTCTGGATTCCTTCTGGCTTTTCAGAGAGATTCGCAGAGGTATGACATGCAACTGCGTCGGGCAACCTTTCTGGACTTACTATTTTTACTAAGTTATGATGGCTACATCTTGGAGTTTGGGATTTTGGATTGCAGATTCTTTTTGGGTTTTCAGAAAGCTTCATAATGGTATCGCATGCACTTTGATCCGAGCATTTTACTATTTTTAGTAAATTCTATTTTTGGTAGTAGTCCAGTTGGCTTTAGTTCAGCAGGCTTTCCTCTTCAAGCAATTCAGTTGATATTTTGATTTTTGGCCTTGGGTACATTTTCTGGAGAGATAAGTTGATTTGATTTAAATAATATTATATTTTAATATTATGTTTTAATGTTGACCCCTTGGCCTAGCTTTATCACTTAAAGTTGTTTTAAAAGGGGGACTCAAGGGTGCATGCCTCATCAAGAGGTTATTTTAATATTTTTCTAAAGGACAAAATTAAGCTTGGAAAAGGGACACCAACTTGAGAGAAAGATGAATTTTTTAAATTAATAAAAGTCAAATATTACTTTGAGGAAAAGGGGCGCCATCCATGGAGGGAAAAGAGATTAATTCAAATTTGAAAATTAGGGCATCTTCTTGATGTTTCTAGAAGATTCATCTCAAGCTTATAGAAGGAAGCCTTTGCTATTTAGTTGGATATCTGATGACTTCAGTAATGTTATGTTGTCGGAATGGTATTTGGATTGCTTCGAGGAATGAATGTGTCCTAGCCTTGGCTCGACTTCTTGCTTGAAAGATAGCAACTAGTGGAGAGTTAGTTTGTAGTTGAGTGAGTTTTTGTAGTGATAAATTGCATTGTAGAAGTTATTATGCATTTGTAGTTTTGAGCATGTGAGTGAAGTTTTGGTGTTGCCGACTTCAAGTTGTTGAATGTTGTTTTTTCTCATAAGTCAAAAAATAAAAATATATTCATTTTGGGTATTGGCTAAAACCATTTCTATGCCCTAGGAGCCCATTTGTGCAAAGTTTGGTGATTTCTAATGAAGAATCTAATTTTATCTTGTTGGTAGAACATTTCTAGAGGCTGTATCATTCTGTTCTGCTTGGGAAATGTTTAGAAATTTTTTTTACAGGGTTTTAGAGTCATTATCTGATTAGAATCTGGTTGCCATTCTCCTAGTGTTCATTTGCATCAGATTTCATGTCATTTGGACTAGTCTAGAGAGAGTTATGAGCATTTTAGTGAGTTACAGTGTTGTTGTTTTTGCATTTTCAGTCATATTTCTGTCATATCAGCTTGCATAAAGTTTGTCATTTGAGTTGGATTTGGGTTGAAAGTCATTATGATCATTGAGGAGACATTATACTATATTGCAACATTGTTAGACTCCTTATTCTATGTTATTGGTAGGAACTCTCTAATTCATTATAAGCTGAACAGTAGTACTGTCAGCAATCTTACTTCTTCTTCCTTTGCTTCATTGTAATACCCACTGACTAAGTGGAAGAGGCTGGCTTGTCGCCTATTTACATTTTGAACTAGCATTGTAATTCCTTAGTATCTCCGCCATATGGTAGCTCCATTCCCACCTTGGGTTGGGAAGCACATTCTTGGCATCGAGTTTACTTTCAGCATTGTAATTTTTGTCTAGTTGTACTGATGACCTTCTTGCCATATGACAACATCTTTCTCATCTTGAGATTGATTGCGCATTCATATGACAACATCTTTCTCATCTTGAGATTGATTGCGCATTCTTGATAAAGAGTTACTTGCAAACTGCTGGTTTTGGTTTGGACTAACCCTAACGGGTGCTTCTTGCATTGGTGTGTTTGATCAAAAAATTGAAAAAAATTGGTCCGGATTTTTACACCTTTCCAAGTCTTTGTTATTTTATTATTATTATTTTTTTTAATTTATTCTCCTACTGCATCGTCCAGCCTGGTGATCGTTGGCAGGGATGTGACATACATGAAGGAAATTTTAAACGAACTAATTATCAGATTTAGTAATCTTAGCTAAAAATTCAAATGCAAAGTATTTCTAATTCCTGCATGCATTGAGAAATTTTGCAGCATTGTCATAAAACATCACCCATGATAATATAAACAAGAACAACAAACAAATAATACATATTCAATTATAAACTTAGACTATCATGTCAAAGAATATCACTGACAGTACCTTGTAAACCAACAAACGTGATAACATTTGGCTTTCCCTTCTTCGGTGTATAAGGAGTCTTTCCAGGATCCATCATATTACAAAGTTCATTGAAAATGGCCTGCCAACACAGATAGCTGAAATAAGTATCTGCGGTTAAAACAAATGCTTCTAAATAGCAACTCATTTGCACACATGAAGCAGATACTGACAAGAATAGGTGATATTTGTTGAGGTTGCCACAATCATGATGATTATTATTCAAAACAAGTTGATTATCCATTGCCCATGGAAAAAGTAATCTGAGAAGCATAGGAGAATGACTAGAGATGCTGCTAATATTCATGGCGTAGAAACGTCAAAAATCTACCCTACTTCTGGAACTGCAGATACTTCACCCCAGCATTATATATTGCATACAGCCCCTGCTTTTGACATTGAAGAAATTTCTTACGTAAGTAAAATAGGACACAATGAAGATCAAAAGGCCAGTGCAGAGACAATTCAATACATGAGCAGGAGCTAGAATGTACAGTTGTTGATAACGATGGATTTCATTTGTCATTAGGTAGGCAGGTTGTTTATAAAGAAAAGATTGGACATAATCTAGAGAACACAATTACTGGAATTATAAATCATGTCACTGGCACTTTTGGGAGTGAGGATCGACTGCAGCCTGAGAAACTTATTTCAGAAGGAGAGGGCAAGAACAGAAAGGGAAAGGGAAGCGATAGGAATATACTGGAGGACAACAAAGAGGGAATGCCAACTAATGGCAAGTCCATCTGGTCCCACAGTACTGCTGCTTGCAATTGGGTAGCCAACTAGGTTACTCACTGCAAAGAGACCAATTTAAGGGATCATCCGAACGCCACTTCTAGGATTGATAATGAGTTTGTATTTTAATAAAATGGTTTCAAGTCAACACCCTTCTATCTCGTACATTGAATTTTAAGTTGAAGGACTAATTTCGTTTTAATTACGGTGTTTGGAATCTCTATTCGGTATCACAATATTATCATGGGTTCTGAAGGATGTGAATTCATTTTAAGTGTCAGGATTTGTTTAAGATTAATTTGCACAGGATTAATACATTTATTTGTTAATGTTATTTGGTTGTGGAATGTGTATAAATTCTGTTATGCTCATGGTTATGTGCCCAGTTCTCTCTGCAATGTTTCGTTTCTTTCCAAAATAGAATTTGGACATACTTCATTACTGGTACCACTTGTTATCTAATGTGAGGGCTCTATTATCAGAAATCCAATGAAATTCTTCAAATGAATACAATGTTGAGAAAATCATATTCAAAGGCTATTTTACTGTTTTTCAAATGAATACAATGTTAAAAAAATCTATTTTACTGTTTTTCATTGACATATCAGAAATGAGTATTTAAATATTTCTGTCCAATTTAGAAATGGAGTTGGTGAGCAAATAGAATGATTTCCAAATTTATTTATAGTCAAATAAGGTACAGTAAAAAAATGTGTATACATACCAATTCTCTCTTAAATGAAAAAATAAAATAATTTATCCATAAACATGTAAAAATATGAAATAAATTGTAATGCAACATATAATAATTTTATTATAAATTTTTTTCTTATATATACATATTTTGTCAAGTTGATAAATTTATAGAATATATTTTTTTTTCATCTAGCATACAATAAAATTCTTTTATGCAAATGAGGTTTCAAAAGACATGAAATTAATTATTATAGAAATGAAAAAAAATCCTTAATTAAATTTTAAATGAAAATTACAATTATTTCTAGAGCATTTTTGTCATCTTCTTTCCTCATTTTTCATCTTTTCATATTAACTCACCCATATTTCTTTCTCTTATAAACATTTATTTTTATAGAAAACCACCATCATAATCAAGTATAACACCTCATTAATGCACAACTAAGTAAAATACAAGTTCATTATTATAATGTTTACAAATTTCAGATATAACAATATTGTAGATTCAATTCTATAATTCACATTATGCTCAATACTTACTTATATATCTAGTGTAAAACTTTTGAACAATAAAATTATACAGATCAAACAATAATATCATTTTATGATACAAATTGTGGTATTATAGTAGTAAAAATTGAGTGACATGCATTCATATATACCTATAATAGGCATAAACCTTTATGAGAGAATGTTTCTCAACCTTAGAGAGTCCCAAGATATTTAATTAATTAAATTAGTCCCATTTTTGCATATTTTATTAATTAAATCCTAAGTGATATGTTTCTAAGTTGATATAACAATTTGTAAGACTCGTTTGTGAGTTAGCTTCCTATATGTTTGATGGAGAGCATAAAAATATATCACTTTTCACTTGGGAACTCAATTCGGAAGATGTGTTTATGAAAACCTCTCAAAGGTACACCATAGTGACATGTTTTTTTGTATCTTGAGTTATCACTTGGTGGGATTTTGGAAAGTTTCTAAATGGGACTATGACAACCAATTGAAGAGACTAGAAGTCAAAGGGGAGTTCAAAATTGGTTGTTTTCTATATTTTCTCTAGTGGGATGACATGCATTTCAAGTGAATTAATATTTGCATAAAATATAGAGTTCAATGCCTTGCATGTGGTTGCATGTTGGTGTGTGTCATTGCATGATTGGTAGGTTGCTTTATTGGTCAATTTTGACTTGTGCATATTCTCTATTTTAGTTTTCATGCATGTTGAGACTATGGAGATAACACATGGCATTCTTGGGTTCCCAAGTTAGAGGTTTATAACTATGTGAAATTTTTAAATGTATTTTGAGATATCATTTTCATATTTTTTGAGAAGCTATTATGCTACCAAAATTATTCTATATTTGTATCATAGTGTAAAGAAACTTGCAAGAGCATAGACTCTATTATTATATTGTAATCACTTTGTTATTAATAATACAATTGATCTATGCATTGGTTTGTGCTTTTTTTCTAAAAGGTTTTTTCCATGTAATTTTGTTTGTTATGGTTTTATGTTTTTAAATTTGAAATTTAATTTATGGATGTGCATCTAAACTATAATAGTTTAAATATTTGTAGCAAAGATTTGCAACTCTCTCCTACTTAGATCCATGTTTGGAAGTTTTTCCTGAACCTATATTTCCTTTTATATTTTATTAAGGTTACACTAATGGTATTGAGTTTCATGTGTTCTTCTTTCATGCAAGGATCTCTAGCCTAGTTTGTTGGGGCCACCTCTTTATAGGTTGTGATTTTTTATTGTAATGCATAAATTATTCATAGTGAAACTTTGTTTGTACCTACGCTTTTGATGTTGCACTCTTGCACTAGCATTTCATGTGTTATCATTGAGGTGAATTGGTCCACTGTTGTATCTTTTTTAGCAAGCTCACATTTTTATGATCAGTTTATTCCTTAATGACTCAAAGGTTCAAGACAATGAATGCTCTCCATGTTGCATGTTATCATTTCTATGCACTAGTTCTTCGTAGCACGTGTTCTAAAAGGTATATTATTTTTAAGGGGTGATAATGTGTTTTCTTACCACCTAGCAGCCATGATGACCAAGGCTTGCACTATGTCTACAAGCCCAACCAAGATTTATGGGGCCCACCTCTAGCTCATGGGAACTTATATACATGTCAATTTATATTACAAAACTCAAGTTATTCATAGAACAAATTCACCTTATCCTATTAAAGGGATATTTTGATAGTTTATTGACCATCTAATCAAGGATTTGTTAAAAATAGATTGATGACTCAAATTTAAACCAACAAATGGCTAGTTCCATGATTTTTGTTTTCACACAAATAGAAATTTATTGTAGAGAGAGACAAACTAATTGTGGAAACCACTTCTGTAGTGACTAATTTTTA
The DNA here is from genome assembly GCA_007258455.2 of Sequoia sempervirens. NCBI lineage: Eukaryota > Viridiplantae > Streptophyta > Pinopsida > Cupressales > Cupressaceae > Sequoia > Sequoia sempervirens. The sequence continues at coordinate 126,935,697 of VDFB02000017.1, forward strand.
CTTTCTCAGCTTCGTTGTGATCTTCAATGTTTTCTCCATAGATTTTAAGTAAGAAAATGATACCATACTATATTAATTGATTTATAAAACCCCTTACTATTTTTTGTAATGAATTTTGTGGGAGTTGTGTACACTCCACCCTCAATTAATTAATGTAGAGAAAATCCAATAATGTCATGAATTTTTTCCAATGCATTCATATCAGAATGAGCTAGACAAGTATTTGCTCACCATTAGTTTTACAAGCAATTATAGTTTTTAGGGTTTTGGTATTTTATCTTAGAATAAAGCTTGATTGTGACTCATTTTATAATGGTTCTTCTTTGGTTTCTCTAGAATAGATATTTATTTTTCATTCTCTACAACTGTAAACATTTCCCATACCTTTTGATGAATTAAATTACTACCTTAACTTCTCTCACTTATACCATGTTGTCCAAACTCCTTTTCCTTCACATTAGTATGTGTATAGGAGAGAATTTGCACCCCTTACACAAATTCCCCTTTTACACTTCCTCACCTTAGAAAACCAAATTCGAAGGAAAAATTCCATGTCAACTCACTACCTTTGTTCCACTTGGCATTTGTATTTTGCGTCAATAGAAGAATATTTCTTGAGGATGCTTGTGCACCATGCAAATGTCTGTGCGACATGCTTATGTCCTTGATGAATTCCTACATCTAAAGTTGGAAGAGGCGTTACACTTCTCAAGCATTCTCAGCCTTCAAGCAACACTTTGGCACTTCATAGCAACAACAACACTCCATCAACTTCGTAAAGAAAGTGTGGAGCAAGCCATTGAATAGGGGCTTGAGGTTTTGCACCACCTCCCTTCATCATAGTCAAGGATGTGGTGATTTTTCAAGCTTTCTCTTCTCCTCCATTAGCTAGTGAGCTCTTGGTGGAGGTGGGAATTCTTTCACTCCTCTCCTTTATGATTTAGTTGAGTAGCTTAATACTATTTTGTAGTGTTATTTGTTTACTTTCTTTTACTACTTCTTTATCATACATTTCTCTATCATTGCTATCTTGGTTTTCTGTGGAGGTGGAAACACCAAAATAGGGGTCTGACTAAAGCATAACCCTATACAACCCCTAATAATTTCTCTTTCTTGTGTGAAGGTGGACGTGCTTTTTGGAGCTAGCTAGTGAAAAAGCATCTTTTTTAGATTATCTTTGTCACCTTAGCTTTCATATACTTACATTATCACATCTGTTTATATCTTTTGTACTTTATAATTCTATTTTATTCCCTTAGAAGTGACTAGCTAGGCTACCAGCTTGTTTTCTGGCTATTCATACTATATTCTTAGTTATCGGGCAGAGAGCTACTTGAGGTACAGTGTTGAACCTAAAAACTAGCTTGTTGAGCCCTAGTTTGGATTTTGGGTCTAAATTTTGGTTGCAGGGCCTTATAGTCCTCATCATTCTCATCCCTCATTTGAAACTTCCCTTTAGAGTGAGGTAAGTTAGGACAACCTTCTGCTCTTGGCTCTCTATGATCTGGGGCCTTGACATGGTTGGTCCCCCTCTCTTACATTTTTGGTGAACCTAACATGAATCAACATATGTTCATCTATTGGTGTTGAGGCCTTTTCCCTTATACCCTATGATTGTTGTGCCCCTAGGTATTGTGAAGGTTTATGAGCATCACAACCCCGTCCATAACCTTTAGGTATATTATTAGGAGAAGTGTATGACACCTTCTAATGGAAAGGATGAAGGTCACTACAGGTTTCTCCACAAGCCTTTTAGCTATATCCACCATTGGTTTCACCACACAGGAGCAGTTGTTAAGGGGAAAGGTATTATTTTCTAATGAGATCGACCACGTCACCACTCCTCCTGTGTCTCCCACACCATCATCAGAAGATGAGCATGAGGTTGTTCATATTCCTTCAAAATATGTCTCCTCCCTTAGAAAAGGGTTGGGTGACTTGGAAAACCACTTGGAAAAAGGCTTGAAGTTGGCTAGAGTCGCTCGGGTTATCAAAAAATTAAAATATATAGTTGGAAAAGACTGAACAAACATAGAACTCCTGGCTAGTCTCTTCAGTTTGACTGAAGCATGTGCTCCCTTAAACAATCCTAACATTTTGAAAGGGGCCACTTTTGAAGACCATGAAATATAGTTGGGAATGTTGATGCCTCCTACGTTTGTGTACATTGTTGATGTCATTCCCTTGATCAACATCCCATCTGCCTCTATGACTATCAAAGTGAATAGGGTCCCTTCAGGCTCTAGCTTCACCCCTCCTATCAACTCTAGCAATGGAGGTTTTGACAGGATGAGTGGTGGATGCTTTGGTAGTGGTGGTGGCTACGGTGGCAGGGGTGGTGTTGGTGGTGGCTTCGGAAGCAAAGGTGGCTCCGATGGTGGCCCTACTTATGGTAGTGGCTCCGGTAGTGGTTCCAATGGTGGTCACACTAGTGATGGTTTCAAAGGTGGATCCGATGGTGATTCTAGAGGAGGCCCCTCTAGCCCTATGTCTCCTACCAACCCTATTCTGAACACTCTTCTTCAAAATATGGGTAAGATGCAAAGCCAACTGGAGAATCTCTCCCAAGCCTTTTCCCAACCTATATTTCAACCCTTTTTCTGACATAGCTCATTATTGATAGCAATCTTAAACACTCCCTTCCCTCAAAGAATGAAGATTCATAAGTTTGAGAAATATGGTAGAAAAGGTGACCCACAAACACACGTGTCCACCTTTAATTCCCTATGCATAGATTTCTTCCATCACATGACGTTGATGGAAAAACTATTCCCTTGATCTCTCAAGGATACAACGCTTGAATGGTACTGTTCCTTGCTCAACAATTCCACTTTCTCATTTGATGAATAGGTGAACCAGTTCCTCCAACAGTTTCAAGCTAACATCAAACTGAAGATGACCTTTTTAGATCTCTTATGATGCAAACAAGGTGATAATGAAAAGAATGTTGACTTCGTCGTGTGATACCAAGTGCTCTTTTCACAAATCTCGTATCTACTGCCTAATTCTAATGTGCAAAAGGTGTTCATAGGGAAATTACAAAGGCCTTGGCAAGAGAATTTTTCCCTTATGAAGTACCCTTCTTTCACACATTTGTGTGCAACACTACGGGACTATCAACAAATGACAGTTTAGTTCGAGGGATCTTCCTCATGCTCCCATTTTGAAGGAAATACTATTGTATCGATCTCTAGGAAAGGAGAGGTTGTAGGAGTTTAGGTGAACTCCTCAAACACCCCAGAATCACCTACAAGAAAAAATAACTTCCACAAGAGAGAAATGGCAGAAATATCATGCTATCATTAAGATGAAAGGATGCCAAATTGAATATGATATGATTACAAATGTACAAAATGCCTTGAATATATAGGCATGAGTGAAAATCTAAAATGTGTAAGATGTTTTCAAGTGTTAAAATCACTCTACATGTGACAACATGTGAACCCTAGATATAGGAAATGATAAAAATATAGAGAAAAGTTTTAGAAGGACAACTCATCTTCTAGAAGGAATCTTATCTCCTACAAACAAGGAAGGGGGAATTACCCCATTATTAAATGATTTATCTAATTATGCAACCTAGGACTTAATTAATTAAATGCAAGACCTAATTTAACTTATGCTAGTGTAATTAAATAATTAATTACACCAATAGTTGTGAATGTAGTAGCTGCTATGACTGATAATGGTCCCAGGTGCATTTGAAAGTTCACAAAGTTAGTAGAATCTTACTCTTCCATCTTGCAAAAGTTGTTGAAGGATAAGATCATAACTTTGGAGAACCCTAACCCTCTTAAAGAACCTTTCCCTAGTTGGTACAATCCAAATACCTTTTGTCAGTACCATCGATTTAAGGGACATGGTACTGAACATTGTATGCACCTGCATCATGAGATACAGGATCACATTGAGGATGGTACTATTCATCTTGATGGAAGTAAAAAATATATGAATAATTGCTAGAAAAAGTGAATAGTGAGTTTTAGATATACATAGACCCATCTTCGTCACACTCTACCAACATGATTGTCGATCCCTCTGATTCTATTACTCAACTCAAGGCCTATGTCAACATCGTCACAGTTACTCCTACTAAGCAGCCTATGACCATTTTTTCAAATGCGACATTCACTTTGCAAGATGTGCTTTGAACAAAAAACCTTCTCTTTATATTCCCACTCGCCTCAATGGAAACATTGTGACAAGGGTCTTAGTCAATCCCATGAGTCATGTGAATGTCATTATAGAAAAAAAATTGTTGCTAAATTCATTGCATAGAGAAGAGTACAAAGAAATAAAATCCACCATTCATATTCATGATGGTCTTTATCTGTCCTAGTTGAACCTAGGGTTGTTGGCATAGTTTTGGATGTCATTTCAAAGTTGGATTTGTTAAGGATGAAGCTAGGAATTCCTTGGATAGCTTCCATCAATGGAATCATCTTCGTTATTCATAAATGTTTAAAGTTCTCCCATGAAGGTGATGTGCATGTAGTACATGACACTAGATACCAGCCTCTCGTATCCCATGGGGGATATTCATTAGACCAATTTTCTCCCCCATTTGGTCCACTTCCTCTAAGAACATACCTACTTTACAAAAACTATGTGAATTATAAGACTGGGGGTAAGGGACAGCCAAAACTAAACCTTTTAGTAGCACAACAGCTCGCTACCTCCTCTTCTTGAAAAGGGAAAGAGAAGCTCCCCTATTCTTGGCATGGCTCTCCTCCTCTTTCTAGAGAAGAGTTTTGGATGAATATGCTTGAATTTTATCTGATAAGTCTGATGATACCACCTTGGCATAGACCTAGGATCAGGATATCAAACCTCCCTACTAAACCACCTGGACCTTGGTAGTACTTCTAAGGTAGAGGAAAGGGTCGTCACCTTGAATCTTTATGTCTCAACCTTCACAGCCTCCTATCGCTTCTACACCCAAAGCAATAAATGTGAAGAGGCCTAATGTCGAGGCATTAGAGTTAACTCCCCCTGATGCTTCTCAACCTACTCCTCCTACTCCCCTTCAGAAGTATGTCCCTCCATTGGAAATAGCTATGGAGGACACTCCCATGGCTAAGTAGGAGCCTTTTGTTCCTTCACAACCTCCGGCCTCTAGATTAAAGAGTCATAGGCATTTCCTTGCACATGAGCACAATCACCAACAAAAGGCTCTCACATCTAAGCGGGCCACCTTATAGAGCAAGGAAGAGGAGACGACCACCCCTGTATTAGGACCTCTTGCTGCATCCTCCTCTCTTCTCCCCTATGCTTCTATTCAGTCTAGCTCTACATCACTTTCGACTTCTACTATGAATACAAATGCATCGAACCCTAAAAAAGGTGTAGGTGTTCATCACTCCTTCAGTGGAGCTACCTTTTCTGATGTCCCTTTTGGATGTCCCACCTTTCCCGAAACCCATAGATATGACAAACAAATCGGTGGTATCTACTGTGGTTTTATCTTCCTCCTCTTCCTCCGCACCTCTTTCCTAATCTATGGGGAGTTCACATCCCCCAATGGAGTAGAAGGTGGAGAGTGGTCCTTCTAGCAACGAAGGACATAAGAGGAGTCCACCTTCCCTGAAAGGTGGTCCTGTGACCTAACTTGTTTTGTCCTAATGATGGAACTAGTCCTGACTTCTCCTAAGTTCATCACCACTCTTGAATCACTCGGTGAGCCTAGTGGTGAATCTCGGGTGTAGCCTTCTCCATCCATTGAAGTGAAACATGGCACTCCCATAATGTACATGTTTAACTCTCTAGATGAAGTTTTGGCCTTGTCAGTTATTTTCATGAAATTGTTGACCTTAGCTCCACAAGAGCTTAATGAAGGACACCTTACGGGGCCTTCTTCCTTAGCCCTTGTTGCAGGAGGGTTGGACACTCCTCTTAACATTCCATGACTATTCGCTTGTCCTCCTTCCCCCTATGATGATCTACAGTGGGCAGCAAATAACCTCTTGGTCGATCAGTGTTGGGCGGAGGCCCCTTCTTTATCTTTATAATAGAAGTGTGTGTGTTGTGATGTGTTCCCCCATGATTGTGCTATGTGTACTTGGATGACCCTTGCAACCCCTATTGGTGCTTTGATACAGACATGATTTTTATGTCGTAAACCTTCTTCTATGTGTATCATCATTCTTCCATGTTTGTGCTTGATTTTCAATAAATTGGGGATGATGCAAAGCGTTGGGCACATTTAGGCTTCCCTTCCATGTGTAGACATGAAAAATTAACATTATGCACTTAGTTCATATTCATCCACTCATTAAATTAATCAAACTCGGCAAATCCATTCACCAAGTAAATCATGACTATTTAATTCATAAATCAAAGTTTCACATCAACCTTTTAATTAAATAAACCAAACTTTATTTAATGAAATCTCCAAATGCATATTCCATCCCTTTTTGATTTAAATAAATCCAAATATTCAAGTCAAAAGGGTCAAAACATCCTAATCATAATTAAGCTAATCTATTCCTGATTAACCTGACCTAACCACCCATCACATCCTCTAACTTTTCCCACTTGCACCAATAAATCATTTTAATTCATTTATAAATTTAGCATTTTCTATCAACGTGGCATCTTTGAGGAATATTCCCTCAAGTTTGATTTCAAAATCAAGTGGACATGTACATCCAACAAGGAATTTATGAGCTCTTACAAGGCTCTTACATGTCCCTTACATAAGTCAAAATTAACATTTACTCTCAAATTCAAATTTGAAATCTTCCTCTCTTTGGCACATTGACCAAAATGTGCTCCTCCTCTAGCCTATCACATGATGACAAGTGGCTTCATATCATTGGTCAAATCTTAGTCCCACATCCTCCATATTTGGCACTCTTCTATCATTATATTCTATAAATAGAGAGCTCCTCTATTGTTCAAATCCTCCACAATCTTCATGCAAAGTCATTCTCTTAAACTGGGAACTGATTTTGTCCACCATCATTTGCAACATCAAGCTTGTCAAGGGTTGGGAAAGGGCTACTTTTCACATCAAAGTAGCACCAATCCAATATGGGATAGATATACTTCATTTTTTTCTTTATATGCTTTTATTTATCTTGTTATTTGATAGCATTTTAAAACATGTTAGATTATCTCATATGGATGTTGAAATTTTGCTTTGTTTTAAACTAACAATGCTAATGTGTGTTGGAGGTTTTAGAAATTTGCAGATTTCACCATCTACATAACGGTGCTAGAAGGAGGGCAGATTCTCTAGTTATCCATCAGAATGGCAAAAGCATCATCTAACCATTATTTTCTTTATTTTCTTTATGGAAAAGAAGATCCTCTAAGTGCTAAAGTTTTTCTTTTTTTTACAGCGTACTATTTCTTTTGAATTTAATCTCTGATGCAATTTGTTGAAGTTGTTTCTCTTTCAAAATTTACTTGCTGAATCATCGTGATTTTCAGTCAATATTGATTTTCAGTCACCAATTTTGGATATTTGTAAATTTTTTTGCAGCAAGATGCTCGGGCACTACATTCTAATATTATCATGACTGATAGTAATTAGAGTCCCCATTACCTAATGTGGTCATTTGTGGATGTTGGTATTACTTCTTTCGTGCTGAAAATTTTGTATGTACAACCACTGCTAATCTCAAATTTGCACAGAGCTGAGGTTCCAACACTATATTTCATGGTTTAGTTGTAAATCACAAGTCATTATTCCTCCACTTCTTTTTATTCCTCTGCTTCATTTAGGATAATGTTATTGTCAATCTTGGTAGAGAAGGGCTAGTTGTCCTTAGCTGTGCAAATGTTGCATAAAAGCTTGTCCCTATTTACACTGCTCCTCTGGGCAGCTCATAGTTCCCTTCTCCAGGCTTCTTGAGCGTGAACTCATAAGCCGTTGGCCTCCCACAATGATGATTCAGGCATATCATTGGTTATTGGAAATCTTAGTAGATTGCGATTTGTCCCAATTGCATGTAGAATTAGGTGCTCATTAATAGCTTTCTTTATTTTATGATAAATATGAGTCTTTGATAAGCTTGCGGGAGGAGTGAACAGTGGCGTTGGTAGAATAGCTATCGCTGTTCATTTATTTTTCATTGAATGCATTGGATTTAGTATGTTGTATTTCACTTATAGTCACTGTAAGAATCATTGTGGCACTGCTTGTCTTTGTACGTACCCAGCAATCAAAGCATTCCATGAGATAGCATTTGAGGCAACCTGTCAAAAAGCAATTGTTCAAGTTCAAACAACTACATTTTATACACTTACTAATTGAATTTGTTTGTGTCCCTTGTCTTCTCTTACATAGGTATTCTGGCTCTACACCTACCAAACACATCTTCTTAAAAGCTTCTTCTTTACATCTATGGATTGCATTGGATTTTATGTTGTTTAAAAAAGAGAAGTTTGGGAACAACTCTTTTACACCTGCCAATTACATCTGCTTGAAAGTCTTTTAATTCCATCAGTCACTACCATTAATCGTTGGTATAGTGTCCTCTTCACTTTCCTAACCCAACTTGGCATGTGCGCGCAATTCATAACTCCTAAGTCAAAAATACACGGTGATTAGATAGCGGACATCATGCGATAGAAAAGAAATTTAGGCCACATTTAACATAACTTGGTTTCAAGGCTTAGCAATGCATACATTCAAAGACGCTAGGATTCAAAGCAATGATTTGGATATTCTGAGCATTGATTTTTTTTATTTTTGGCTTGAGAGGTAAGTAGAATGTCAAGTCTCACCTGTATAACAACTAAGTACGGCCAATAGAACAACCAATCTTAGGCATATTTAGAAGCTGACTTCATATCGATTGGAACTTGGAAGGCACGGTTTCTCAGGAAGAATAGTTTCTTTCTTCATCTATAAGAATTTTTGGAAGGTTCTAGAGATGGGATGTCTACTATCTTGATGGTTGGAGATCGAAGTCTAATTAGATTTATTTTCTGCCATATTTATTGTTTATTATATGCACACCATTCATGCCATCTGAGTTGTATGTTTTTAGAAGATTTAGTAAATCTCGAGGTTCTACCTTTTACAAATGTTTATATTGCAAGTTATGATTGTTGGTAATCTCATTAATATTGTGGTTTCTATCATAAATGCTTGGCTGTGTAGGGGAGATGAATAGACAAATCGACATTGCTTGTCCTATCAAATTTATGGGTTTATGTCTTAAAAGCATGCAAATGTAGACAGGAGGAGTGCCTTTAAAATATTTATTCCTCTTGTCAATCTTAGGCATATGCCTTCTTTGATTTAAGTATCTAATAATGTGACTCAATATATGTTGGCTATGTAGCCAAAGAAATACCTTTGTGGCTTTATGACTTGAGGATACATAGCCAAGCTTTCTTATGGACTAAAATTAAACATCACCTACCAAATTCTTAAAGGAATCAAGCATAACATATCATCATTGGCACCAATAATCCACAAAGGACAACTTTTTATTTGATTATTGATTCCTTTTAAATGCATTCATTAGGTTTAAAACTATATTTTTTATGTCATTGATTTCTTTAAATATCATACTTCTTACTTCGAATAGCTTGGTATTGTTTATAGGATGGATTTCATTCACGCAAAGGACCTTGCGACACAAAAACATTGGAAGCAATCTTTGATGAATTTAAGCATTAAACTTAAAATTGACAAAGCATTTTTAAATGCTTGGAGCATTTATTTCTGGCTTTCTTGTTGGGTTTAAGAATTTAACTAGTGAGTTAGTCTTTCAAGTTGGGCTAAAACTGAACACTACATACCTACTAGATCTTGATTTGGTCTAAAATTGACCAAACAAACTTCACATTTGATCTTTGGTGCTTAAAACGAACTCATAATTTTCTTTGTGGATTTAAAAACAAGTGCAACTTTGTTTTCGTGAGGGCTTACTTAAACTAAATTCATTGAAAAAGGACATATGCGCTTCTCTCACGCTTTATAGCGATCTTGAGAATCAAAAGGCCTTTTTCATGACTTTAGGGTAAGATAAAGCAATCACCTCCACACTTTGATTTGGGTTTAAAATTGAACAAGATCTTGTGTGAGTGTGAGTAGGGGCATTGTCACGCATATTCTCTCTCTTTGTTGCCATCAAAGATTGATCGAGTTACGAATTTTGTCTTTACTCACTTTTGTTTATCCTAGAGGGCCTTCCTTGGGGAAAAAGTACTCACCCAAGGGAACGACTCAACCAGTAACACTCTAAATCCAAGAGTATTTCCAACCGGGATATAAATGTGGGTATTGGAGTAAATGCCAGTATCACGAGGTTGATTCCGATGAGATGGATCTGAAAGGGGACTCTCGTCATATGGGTCAATCTCCACGAATGGAAAGTCCTTATTAAAACCCATGTGCTAGAATTTTCCAAAATCCTTGATCTATTTTTTGGTGCATGAACGATTGTTCTAAAGCCGCCCCACACTTTTACGGTCTTTAGTAGAAATGGAAAACATGCCATGGGAGTTTCATGGGTGTTGATGCTTGACTGTCCCATATAAGTGAGTGTCGTGGAGGGGATCCAGTGGGGTCAAGCATCTAACCATTTGCTAAAGATAAGTGTAGCTAGACTTGTCCAAGTGGGAATCCAACAAATATTGTCTTTCACATCCATAGGGTTGTACTTGTTATTGGTTTGAAAACACAATGCTTTGATCGAAAACATTGAAAACCAACATTCAACATGAGCATCAAATCTCAAACCCTTTAGGAGAAGCAAATTTCCTTGAACAAATTCACATGTTGTTGCTTTCCCTTGGGATTCGTATCCTTAGAGGCTTCTAATCATTTGGATTTCGTCTCAATTTTCTCCTACTAAGGTCAACAATAGGTAACTCTTGCCTCAAATTTCCTTGGTTTTCGCATAATACACTTTGCGGGATAAGGGGAAAGTTGAGACATTAGACATCTAGATTCAAAATCTAATCAAGAGTGTGTTTGTGGTAAAAAGAATCCATTAAGCAAAGATTAAATCAATTGGACCCCACACATGTGCTTGGCATCTTTTGGTCATATGGTTTTCATGCAAACATTGGTCTTTTGATTTTGAATTACTCTTAGAGAAAGGCATTTTCTTCATTATCTTAGTCCCGTAACAAGTCCTTCGTAGGTTCATTTAGGATCAAAATCAAACACTTCATTCATCCTAAACATTTATCAAAACCCATCCCACCAAACAACTTTAGAGCTTTGGAAATATCATTCTAGACTTGGGTAAATCATCAAAATCAAAATCATTTGTTTAGTTAGGTGTGTGGGAATGCATCATTTCTCATACATTTAATTAAATCAGCAATTTTTTGAACAAGTTCATCTTAAGATAACATGATCTTACATCTTATGGTTTACAAGTTCATTACCTAAATCAAACCAATCAAAATCAAACCCTAATTCTAGCATTGATCCAAAGTCCCTAAACATTCAACACTCATATCATTCACCCCTTTTCATCCTTCATCCTGCCATTGGTCTTAAGAACCTTAGAGGTCACCTTTGCAACAAGGTCAAAAAACAAGAAGAAAATGGAATACAAACTTGATCCGTACATCATGAGTAATCCAAATCAATTGAACTTTCAAAGCCTTACAATGTCGATTGACTATCAAAACTAACACTTATACAATCCATACATGGGATCATTACCTTCTACAAATTTCAATGGAACAACAAGTGTGAGTATGCCCAAATCAAAGATTGGAACACATTTCCCAATGGTAGATCTAAATCCAAACCTACAATCTATCAATCGAACAATCAATGCATGAGCCTTCAAATGAACGATGTCATCCCACCAAATCCCTACATGCCAAATGAGAATGTACCAAGTACAAGTTTTCCAAACATGAATCAAGAAATTTTTTGGATAAATATGTTTACGAATCACACAAATGTTGTTCAAAGTCCAAACAAGATGTTAAAAAATCCGTGTATTAATCCAAGTCAAGGTAACACCAAGAAAAATCAAATTTACCTAAATCAAGGCAATATGATTCCCAATCACAACAATGTTCAATTTAAACCTATCATGCCAAATCTGAGTGTCATCCCAAATTAGAACATTGTCCAAAATCAAACACCACAAGTATGCTTCCCAAATCTACTTGAACAAAAACCAAATCAACTATATCAAGGGAGTCAAGATCAAAATCAAGATCAAATTTGGGGAGATCAAATTGCTACACTTACCAAAATAGTTGAGTCATTGCACCAAGAGACATCTCCACCACCATTACCCATATCAACATCATTCCTTGGTTTAGGGCTTCCCCCTTTACCTAGCACCAATCACTCCATCCAAATCAATCCACCTAATGCCAATCAAGCCATCACATCAAATCCTTTGTATATACCATCGAAATTGCACCAACAGATGGTATCCAATCAAATGACAACATCAATTCTAATAAATCAAAACATGGTATCCCAAGGACCTATCACCTCATTCATTCCAACCATCCTTATCACTTCGATCATTCCAAACACCACTATCATGCCCATCACATCTCAACCCCTCACTACCATGATCACTCCAAGCGTATCTCAACAACTCATCACTACATTCAACACAATTCCAAATCCACCACCACTACCACCAAAACCAAATACAGCAAGACAATATAACATTGCGCTAAAAGCTCACCAAGCCTACCAAAAGGCCATCAAATAGTATCTAGCCATGCAACAAGCAACACAAGCTCAACAAGTGCAACAAGCCTCCCAAGCCATGAAAGTCACTCAAGCTACCCAACAAACACAAGCACAAATAAAAAAAATGACAAATTTTGAGAACAAGGATCAAGATCAATCCATCACTAAGCACCTTGAAGCTATGTCTACTTCATCCAATGATCAAATCAACATATGTCAAGAGTAACTTTTCAATCATGATCAAAATCCACCAACCAACAATGATCCAATTCAAGAAATGTCAACATCATTTGACCCTATGGTTGAAGACATTGGAAATCCATCCACCACAATTGTTGCAAACAATGATCAAGATCTCTCCATTGATGAGCACCTTGAGGATGTTTCCACCCCATCTGATGATTAATTCGCCATACATCAAGAGCCACTTTTTAGTGATCTATTTCAAGGAGCGATGGAATGATTTGATCCTATTGACATAATGCATGATCCATTGACCTATTATCATGTTGAAAATGTCTCTACATCGCCTTATGAGTTAGAGGACATATCTCAAGAATTAATTCCAAAGAATGATCAACATCTTTCACCAAAGTCTAGTAGTGGTCCTTTCCAAGACATGTTGACCCCCTTTGACCTCATGGTTACAGATACTGAAGGAACCCTGAACTCGACACTTTAGGATATTGAACCACTTACCATGTCTAATGACAACATCCAAGAACCTTTTGTAAACAATCCATCCTTTGAAACTGACCCATGTCAAGAACTTGATCTAAAGCATGTCGAAAGCAACTCCGAAATCATTCAAGATCAAGAATTTGTATCTTTAAGATACTATAATAATCTAATGGACACTCTCTTATCTATGCAAGATGATCATATCCATGTAGCACATACTCCTCCATCTACCCATGAGATGCTTTCTATAGATGGATAGGTAGATGATCTTCATCTAGAACAAAATTTTGTAACACTAAAGGAGCAGATTATTAACTCCTATAGTCAAACTGAGTTACCAACATCAAGATCATATATATCAAGAATTTAGACTGAGGACATCAGGTATGCGGATATCCAACATCATCCGCTCAAGGAAACAAGTCAGACAGAACAGTATAATTTGGAGTTAGTGGAGCAACAAATTGAAACATCACCTACGGTAGTCATTTATCGAAGAATGCATTATAAACAAGAGCTCTCAGAACAAGCAAAATCAAAGCATGAAGGTAATACTTCCACAATATTGGGGGAAACTTTGTCTCAAGCTAACGTCAACATAGGGAGCATGAAGAGTCCTTATGATGAAACTAGTGTCAATACTACAACCAGCCACATCACGAATCTTCATCCACCCATCACCCCATCCATGAATTGGGACTAACGTCAAAAGAAAGAATTGAATCAAAGTACGAAGAACATTATCAAAGAAAAAGAAGCTGGAAAGCATAATGGACAAATCAAATACAAATGGATACCAAAGAATACAAAGAAAGATCATCCCTATCAAAGTCCATCAGTCAAAGAAACTATGGGGAAAAATAAAAAGGGAAAAGTATCCATCAAGGATGTCCACAAAAGAAAAAGCAGGATTTTCAAGTGACGTACAAAGTGTATCAAGCAGTTGGTCCTAATTCCATGCACACTTTTGTATCCACCCATCATTGCTCATCTTCCCAAGTTTGGAGAGTCAAAGATTCCAAACTGTCAACCAATCCATCTTTTATGATCCCTAAACACACTCCATCCACGCCTCCACACATGATATCCAATTCTCAAATTGACCATGTATTGGCAATGACCCTTCATCATAAGGATTCTGAAGGCACTCTATCGCGATGTATGCACAAAGACAAAGTTAACCCCGATATCAATGAAGCGGATCAAGAATCCCAAAAGTTGCATTCAAGTGCACATATCTTAGCAAAGCAGATTCTTCAAGAAGGATACCAATGGCACATTATGACAAAAGTGTCTACATCAACACCACCAGGTGGGTCAGCATGGATCTTTCAGAAAAAACAAAAAACATCAAAATATATGAAAATCCAAAAAAAATTAGAAAAAGGATTGAAAACAGAAAAATAAAAAATAAAAAATAAAAAAAATCGTCCTCAAGTGAAAACCGCATGGGCGGCACTTTGGATAGGTACCATGATGAAAACCTTGCAAACAGGTGTCATGTGTAGAATTGAGCATCTAAGTGTGCCACTTCAGGTAAAAGCATCTCATCCCATTCGTAATAAATCAAGCATTCCATCCATCTTATCCATAATAAATCCATTCATCCATAAACCATTTATCCAATCCATTTTCATCCATGTGCATATATCTACATCCATCATCTGAGTTATCTTGATCCTGAAAAAAATTTGGTGTACACTTTACACTTGCATATGGTAAACATCTTGACATGAGTCATTTTCATTGATCCTATCCTATGCAGCATTATCTGAGCTATGAAGCATTATCCAAATCAACATTCTTTATCCAAACACCTTATCTTATCACAAGATAATCCATATCCATCCATCCATACATCCATCCAAGCATCCATCCATGGCATTACATACATTGCTAGACACTGGGGGTAGATATTTACATCTTGCTTTAGGAATAAATCTTGATCTATATCCTCTAACTTATGTGGCGATCTAAATATTGGAAAAGGTGAAATTAAATTGGTCAAAACATTTGTGATCCAAAATCCAAATCACTAGCCCATGGAATATTTTGACGAGAAAACATTCCTTATCAGTCTTCATCTTTCATCATACATCAATCCAAATAATTGATATCAGTTGCATCTAAGTTGCACCTCGAACATCACATCAAATCATTCGAACAACTTTTGTTCCAAATCAAGCTTCATCAATCATGAACAATCAAATCCAATCCAAAAATCATCATCTTGGGATAGCCTTGTGTTGCTTAACACTATCCTTGCATTGTTGTGTATCCTTAACAATGTTATCATCATCAATCCTGATCAATCAATCCTTGCATTGTTGTGCATCCTCAACAATGTTATCATCATCCATCTTGATCAATCAAATCTTTGCATTGTTGTGTATCCTCAACAATGTTATCATCATCATCAATCCATCAATCCAATCAATCAACCTTAGCTTGGTTTTGAACAAAATCCTAAACAAAGCACTGATATCGTCACACATATCCATATCCAAATTGTCAAAACATGCAAAAATCCAAAAACATCCAAAACATCGAAAAATCCAAAAATATTCATAAAAGTCAGAAAACATCAAAAACATGGAAATCTAAACTACACCGTCTCTGAGCTTAAACATAGGCAAGGCTAATCTTTGATCAGCCCTCGAGACATCAAAATCACAAAAAAATTTTGAAAAACACAAAAAACCAAAACCATCCAAAATCACATCAAAATCCAAAAACATTCATAAAATATCACAAAATCCAAAAACATTCGAAAAAACATCAAAATCCAAAAACATTCATAAAATCTCAGAAAACCCCAAAACATTCAAAAAAATCAAAAATCAAAACATTTGCAAAATCTTAAGAAATACCAAAAACAGCCTCAAAACATTCTAAGAACATCAAAAACATCCAAATATTTCAAAAAATCCATCCATCCCATTTCGCTTTCGCTCGAAATAATCAATCATCCATAATAAATTGATCATTACCTTCATTCTTTGGCAACACAAATAGAAACAATCATAGCAGTCAACAAAAGCAAGCTTCAATCGTAAAATCAAAATTGAAACAAAAAAAATCATTAAATACAAAATCAAACTCTTGATCATTTTCAAACATGTCAATCAAATTTATATCAACAGCCTATCAATCAACTTATCAACCCATCATCATCCTATACAATGCATGTCCTAGGATATATCGTTCTGACAATGGGCATCATTTTGGATATCACTTGGATTCTTATCCTATCAAAACACATCCTTTTGGCTAGTGATATGAAGAACATTGGCTTGTTTATGTACTTGATTTTTTCTTTTGATTTATCTTATTGCGCTCATTCCAAGGACCTCTTGATGATATTTGAACGAAGGATTTATAGAGATAGGAATGGGGCAAATGATCATTATCCTTTTGTTTGCTATGCTTGTTGGACATTCTTGTAAAATAACTTGGCGAATACTTGCTTTGTTAGGTACATCCTAGCAAGGTTTTTGTATGTCAAGTGTGAACAAGAACACTCCTATTTGTTTGTTGAATCAAATACCATCTCACTAGGTACAATGCCATCCTAGTTCTTTATACCTTAATGCATCGTATCTACATGTGTAATCAAACATAAGGTAAGTAGCCCTTTAAGTCCCAATCCTTGATAAGCAAATCATCATCATCATCTCTAATAAAGTTTCGTCAGATCATGGACTTGCTAGATCCTCTTGTCATCATATCATTCCTAATTTTATCTTTTTTCACACTAACATCACGTCATTAATAGTTAATCATCATCATCTGTGCCTCCATCCTGCATCCACGAACCATCAATATTCTGCATATCTCACATGCATAATCATCATCATAATATAGATCTATTATTCAAAGCATCTCATAAATCACATATTTGCATAAAACATACATTTTCATAATCATGGCATATCACATCATCCATCTCATCCATCTCACATCATATCATCATTTAAGTTGTTTAAGGTAATATAGATTTGTTATTCAAAGCATCTTAAAATCATCTCATTTGCATCATCATCCATACCATCCATTTTGAACCTCTTTATCACGAGATATACCCTCAAATCGAATATTTTCACTCGATCTCTCGAGGGGGCAATGTACTAGTGTACTTCTTTCCACTGGGGCAACTGAAAAAATTAGAAAATTTTTGAATTTTGATCATGACAAGTTTATTCTTTGAACCAATGTAGCAAGTACATTGCTTCAAAGAGGGGAAAATTGTAGACATGCAAAATTAACATTATGTACTTAGTTCATATTCATCCACTCATTAAATTAATCAAACACAGCAAATCCATTCACCAAGTAAATCAAGACTATTTAATTCGTAAATCAAAGTCTCACATCAACCTTTTAATTAAATAAACCAAACTTTATCTAATTAAATCTCCAAATGCATATTCCATCCCTTTTTGATTTAAATAAATCCAAATATTCAAGTCAAAAGGGTCAAAACATCCTAGTCATCATTAAGCTAATCTAATCCCGATTAGCTTAACCTAACCACCCATCACATCCTCTAGCTTTTCCCACTTGCACCAATAAATTATTTTAATTCATTTATAAATTTAGCATTTTCCATCAACATGGCATCTTTGAGGAATATTCCCTCAGGTTTGAATTCAAAATCAAGTGGACATGCACATCCAACAAAGCATTTATGAGCTCTTACAAGGCTCTTACATGTCCCTTACACAAGTCAAACTCAACATTTACTCTCAAATTCAAATTTGAAATCTCCCTCTCTTTGGCACACTGACCAAAATGTGCTCATCCTCCAACCTATCACATGATGACAAGTGGCTTCATATCATTGGTCAAATCTTAGTCCCACATCGTCCATATTTGGAATTCTTCCATCATTATATTCTATAAATAGAGAGGTCCTCTATTGTTCAAATCCTCCACAATCTTCATGCAAAGTCATTCTCTTAAACTTGGAACTGATTTTGTCCACCATCATTTGCAACATCAAGCTTGTCAAGGGTTGGGAAAGGGTTACTTTTCACATCAAAGTAGCTTTTATTTATCTTGTTATTTGATAGCATTTTAAAACATGTTAGATTATCTCATATGGATGTTGAAATTTTTCTTTTTTTTAAACTAACCATGCTAATGTGTGTTGGAGGTTTTAGCAATTTGTAGGTTTCACCATCTACACCATGTTGACCCAATTTTTTATTTTTATTTTGTCTTCTTGTGCATTCTTCACATGGTATGATATAGAAGGGGGTTGATGAAAGTTCATTTTATATACTATTATTATACTTATATATATTTATGAGCAGTTCTGAGCTTGAAATATTAGATCACCCCTGTGTCCTTTATTTATGTTTATTTCTCTATTGCTCTTCTCTTATATTTCTCTCTTCTTTGCTTGAGTTTTCCCTCTCATGTGTGAAAACACCACTTCTATGATACTTCAATTTTCAAAAACTATATTAATTGTTAATATATCTTTTCTCGAGAATCTTAGCATACTTATTTTTCAAAACTACACTCGTGACTAGGACCCCTAACAAAATGTGTTTCCTTCATCATGGGTTTGTAAAGAAAGAACTTGAGAAATTTTTCTTTGAGGTGGGAGCAACTCTGATCTTCCCCTCATGAGGGTTCATTTTCTTTCTTTCAAATTCCTTGATGAAGTGAACATCTTTCAAAATGATTCCTTGATGATGAATCTATTCGAGAAAGAAACATCTCTTCCATACTTTCAAACAATGCGTCCCTTGAGTGGACCCCTATCTTCACATTGGGTTCTTGAGGGACCCCTTCAAAAACTTTCCAATCCATCAATGGTCTATGTGACTATCCTCTTACTTGCTTGTGTGGCCACTTTTCAACATGTTTCATCTACGAGTAAACATGCCACTTTTCAGGTGTGCCTATAAAGCCACTTTTTGACTCTATGGAGTCCCCTTCCTTGGGTTTCCTCCATGTGAGATATCTTGGGGGATACCTCCCTATAGATCTACAAGTCTATAGGGAACTTCTTCTGAGCTTCCTCCATGCAAGAGATCTTGTGGGTCACTCCCATGTAGGTATGCAGGTCTATAGGGCACTTTCTTTGGCTTTCCTTTATGCAAAAAAACTTGGAGGATACCTTCCTTGTAGGTATCTAGGCCTGTAAGGTGCTTTTCTCAGTTTCCTTCATGTGAGAGATCTTGGAGGATACCTTCCTTGAAAGTTTGTGGTTCTGTAAGGAACTTTTCTTGGTTTCCTTCATGTGAGAGATCTTGGAGGACACCTTCCTTGCAAGTTTGCAGGCTTGTGAGGTGGTTACCTCTTGGTGCTTCCTTCATGTGAGAGATATTGGGGGTTTCCTCCTTGTAGGTCCATGGGCCTGTAAGACACTTTTATTCCACAACTTCATAGTTTTGTAGAGCTATGAAGTCCTTCAGTTCTATTGCACTCTCAAGTTTTCCAGATCATGGTCTACTTCCTTGATGGTTTAGATATACATTTCTAACCCTATTCATTCTTTGATCTACTTTACCAAAGCACTCATGAGTATTCGTGCTCACTAAAGTGGGGGAAAAATGTATAGGAGTGTATTTGCACCCTTTACACAAATTCACCTTTTACACTTCCTCACCTTGGAAAACCAAATCAGAAGGAAAAATTCCACATTAGCCCACTACCTTCATTCCACTTCGCATCTATCTTTTACATTGGTATAATAATATAGGTTGGGATGCTCACATGGCACACAGACATCCACATAGTGTGCTTACATCCCTAACAGATTACTGAATCTAAAGTAGAGGCATTACACTTCCTATTGGGATTAGTTTGTAATGTCCCTCTTTAACCAACTGACCTCGAATATGGAAGATTCTTCCCTCTTCTTCCTTCAAATTCATCTATTCACATTCTATTCCATCCTCTAGCAATCTTCTACACACTCTCTTTTGGAATTCTTAAGCATTCTCAGCCTTTAAGCATCACTTTGGAACTTCATAGCAACAACAACACTCCATCAACTTCGTAAAGCAAGTGTGGATCAAGCCATTACAACAGGGGCTTGAGGTTTTGCAACACCTCCCTTCATCATAGTAGAGGTTGTGGTGATTTTTCAAGCTTTCCTTTCTCCTCCATTAGCTAGTGAGCTCTTAGTGGAGGTGGTAACGCTTTCACTCCTCTCCTTTATGATTTGATTGAGTAGCTTAATATTGTTTTGTAGTTTTATTCGTGTATGTTCTTTCTCTACTTCTTTATCATACATTTCTCTATCCTTGCTATCTTGGTTGTCCATGGAGGTGGAAACACCAAAAATGAGGGTATGACCTACACAAACCCCTATAAAGCCCCCAACAATTTTATCTCTTTCTTGTGTATAGGTGGACATGCTTTTTGGAGCTAGCTAGCGAACAAGTATCTTTGTGAGATTATCTTTGTCACCTTAGTTTTCACATACTTACTTTATCACATTTGTTTACATCTTTCATACTTTTATAATTTTGTTTTGTTCCCTTAGAAGTGACTAGCTAGGTCGTCAACTTGTTTTCTAGTGGTTCATACTATATTCTTCGTCCTTCGGTCGTATAGATAAAAATGCACCTGAGAGATGCCAACACACTATGATGTCGTCTAGGAACCATGCTTCCATCCTTAGACAAAGAGCTACCTGAGGTACAATGTTGAACCTGAAAACTAGCTCACCTAGCCCCATTCTAGAATTTAGGTTTGAAGAGTGGTTGCAGGGCCTTATAGTCCTCATCATTTTCCCCCTCATTTGAAACTTCCCTTTAGAGTGAGGTAAGTTAGGGCAGCCTAAACCACTCTTGGCTCTCTGTGACCTAGGGCCTTGATGTGGTCAGTCCCCCTCTCTTACATTATAATTGTTTTCTATGTTCATATACATGTAATTTTTGTTAAATTTATTTGTAATTCAAAGCTAACAATAAAATATTTATTTCCATCTTAGTGTCTATTAAACCCTAACCTCTTTACAAACCTTTACATACTAGTATAGAAGAGAGTTGTGTAAATTTCTTGGCAGTTTTATTAATCAATTGTTCTATAGTAGATAGGAAGGATCACTCTAATTTAGGTGCATCACTAATATATTTTCTTTATATATTTATCTTTCTCTCCCTTTTTATCTACAAGTTGTTATCTATAGAATTATTTTATATTTTTTCAATGCTAGGTTGGATCAAGACTAGTGCATTTAGTTTAGAAAGAAAGCCAACATTCTCTAGAGGTTTGATCTCAACAACAAGGGTCTCACACTTGAGATAAGTTAAATTGTGTTATTAGAATGTTGGATCTAGTTCAATGAGGTGAAATTACATGTGAAAACATTAATTATACTATTAATGAGACATTACACATTATCTTTTAAAGCATTATTCTTCTAATAATATATTTGGACTTTATCAAAATTGTGCCTTATTGTAGGGAAACAATTGTGTTATTTGCAAAATTATGGTGATAAAGATAATTGAATCTTGATTCTTTCAAATCCCATTTAGTTACATGAATATTTCATTTTATTTATTTCAATAAGTTCAATATTTTTTAAGGCATTTGAGGAGTTGAGAAAGAAGTCTAATTGGGCTATTAATTAATGAAAATTCACACAAGGAAAGCTTCTTTTAAGAAGTTTATAAGGGTCCAATGTATCAATGTTTGAATAAGTATTTACTTTAAATATAACATTAGTAAGGGTTATTTGGGAGCATGTTATATTTATATTTATTTTTAAATTTTATTTAAAATAATATTTTTTCTCAATAAATAATCCTATAATTTAATCTAAATTTACATTCTCAAACTTTATTTTATGTGCACATATTTTTCAAACCATAATTTACTTCAATTATCATATATTATTCTTTTATTTAATACAATTATGAAGTGTACTATGAATTATAACTTTAATATATTATATTTAATAAATGTTTAAGATTCTATTTCTATTAAAGTTTGTCCTTTTTTATTCCTTAAAATGAGTTGCAATAATTTAAATTTAATATTTTTTAGAATGTGTAGACCTCAAATTTTGTAGGTGTATTGGTTATGGAAGAGTATTAGACTCTTGAATTTGAGCTCTAGGTCTTTATTTTCATTTTTAATGTAGTATATTTTTCAATGATGAATATATGATTATTATGATGGGTAAGTAAAAGAACTACAAGTTTGTTATGTTGGAGGTAAAAGGAGGTTTGACCTTCAAAATATAAATGAATAGTACTATAGTAGTGAGTGAGATTCAGAAAGAATAATATAACACAAAATAGTGCACTACACCTCTAGCTCTTTTGTGAAACCTTTTTGACCTCTTATTTTTCTCATGTTTAATTTGATTTATATTCTTGTTTCTTTATTAAGGTCATAGAGGCCACATTCCAAGTTATCAAAATAATAGAGATATCAGGCTCCAAGTATAAACATAATGTTACTTTATCATCTCTTGTTCTAGGTTTCTCAAATGTGGAAAATAAGAAATTCTCTTTAGTTGTTAGATTTTGAAAGAACTAAAAAGATGAACCTGTCTTTAGTAGGGTTATTTTTTTGGCATGGTTGTGTTTCCATATTAAGAGTATAAACTTATGTGACAAATACTATCTCCAACTAGATTAATACTAAATTATGACCACTATAGCTAGGACTCACAATTGAATGATCACTAGATAAATTATACTAAACTTTGACATCAAGACTTGTAAATCAACAAATAAAAAAACTATAAAATTGGGTCTAGATCCACATGTGAGATGAAGTGAAACAATATAAGGATTATTAGCATTTAATCATTGTATTTCTTGTAAAATTTGGAAGTCTCAAGATTAAAAGGTCAAGGTCAATCAAGAGAGAACACCCAATATTTGTAGTCACCATAACAACATGGTCCAATGATAACCTTTTCAAGGAGATATGTGTAGCCTTGACATTTGTTAGAATGACTCTTGAACAGGTTTCCACCTCCTAAAAAAGTTACACCTATCAATGAATATAATGAATTTGAATGTAGGTATAGGTTGCATGATCTCAAATTATATTATTACATTGAAATAGAAGCCACCATAATAAAGTAAATATAACATGGTTTTATAAAATTCTAGTTGGATAGACATAATGAGATCAAGCATGGATTCATACAAATAATAAAAGCATGAGGAAAAAATTAGAAACTAAGAATATAAAACATATTCTTTCTTTGTGACACTACAAGAATTGTAAGCTTCACTGAACATCCAATATTGCATTTTCAAACTCTCATTTTTCATTTTCTGGATATAATATTTTATATTTTCTAGATTAATTTAAATGGAATGAACAATTAAATAAAATTTACATTTTTACTCATTAAATTAATTTAAGGAATTAAAGATAATGGTATAACCACTTAGTTAAAACTTATTTCTACCTCTTATAGAATAGAAAGGAATACATTGGTTCATAAGATCACTAGTCTATAAGGGTTCCACTCAAGTCAACAATATTAGAAAAATGCCATTTTCCTAAAAAAGAATCTCATAATCTAACCAAACTATCCTACTAAATGCAAGGAATTCACATACAACTAGAAAACCTCCCGCTTAATCATGAGGGAAGAGAAATTCTAAATAAGCTTAGATTTCACAACTTCATAATGATTTACACAAACATGCAAAAATACAACAAAAGTAAGAGATTCACAACAAAATAGATACCTTAAGAAAATCCTTTTGAGAAAAAACTTAACAAATGGAATTTTAATGTATCATCACAATCATCATGGTTACAATACATTCATTGAGCATCCACTCTTCTATCTCAATCACAAACTATATTTGGTGAAATAATGACAATATAAGACTCTATTAAATATAAGTTCCTAACCATCTCCATTCTAAACATCCATCAAATAGACTAATAATAAAATTAATAACTATGTGTGGCTTCTAGACCATGAGAAAATACCATGGGATAAAAGTGGCACCCAAATCTCATACTCATTTTTTATTGTACATATCCTGATGGGCCAACATTCCCAACATGAAATATAACTCCTAATATAACAAGGGTTGCGACTATTTTCTCGATGGAGTTGTAAAATAAACCCTCCTCCTACCATTGTCATTACCATAAACTCAAAAGATAATTGTCAAGAAAAATTACTCATATAACACCTCTCCACCTCCAATATCTACCATTCAATAAACCTCAACAAATCAAGGTCACCTTCTCCCACTTTTAGTTTCAATTAATTTTTCAATATCAATCACCCCTATCAAACTTATAAACGTCCACTTGTCAACCATATTGGAGGCTTTATTGAACACGAAATTGAGAAGTTGTGTAGATTATTTTAAGGTATATACATGTCTAGGTTTAGTTCCACATGCTAGATTAGCTACACAAAAATAAAGGTCAATTCTCTAGACATGAATTTGAATAAAAAGACAGATTTAATTTAGATATTTTGAGGTGTTCACTTTGTTAAGGCCCTAATTTTTGACATACTAGTAAATCAATCCTTGACATATTCAACAATGCATACCTCTATCCAAAATTGAGATAAGTATCACATTTAATTTGTCGAAAAGTGGGAGTTATTTTTAGAGTGTATCAAATTATAATTTTGATTAAGATTCAATTGTGTAGTTATTGACTCAAAATCATTGACTTCATTTCATGAGAAAAGGTTCACATGAACTCATCTCTCATGAGTATGAATGGTCCATATAACACACATTACATCTAGGTGATGCTCACAAGGGTGAATCATTTGAACTTCAAGAGGTTGCCTATTTTGGTACTACTCCAACTCAAGTGTGCTTAACCAAGGAGTTTTCCACAAGATCAAGCTCACTTAGCTTTCTTCCCTATTTGCAAAACCTTTAGCAAGTGTTGCATCTTATAAACCAATAATTATAGAGCCCCTTTAACTCATCCAAAGACAAGTAGAATGTATTTTATACAATGCATGAAATTATATTATTTATTCAATTTGAATCCATAATTTCTTAATCAACGTCATTCACCTATCTTTAATAAATTATTTTTAAATTATACTTTTAATTTATTTAAAATCTATAAACTCAACTCTACATTTACAAGATATTTCAAAGCTGATATTCATTTAATTTGCCTAGAGAAAATAGAAACAAAAACAAATCCGAATTAATGCACTTCATAAAATCAACCAACTTTGGACTACCTGGTGATTTTGTTTCTATTTAACTGGGATTTGTTTTTACGAAAAGATATATATGCCTAAGTAAAGCTATTTATTTGGGATTTGTTTCTATGAAAAAGATGTATATGTCTAAATAAAACCACCTAACGCGTTTTGACAGATCATGAAAACAAATCCCAATTTATCAGTTCGGTCTTAGGGTTTGGGGTTTGTAAGAAGTTATATACGCAGCTTGTATTTCCGCCTATGATTAGGGCTTCAGTTTACTTATTTCTTTTCCCTGGATGATTTTCTGCTGATATTTTCGTATCGCAGCTTAAATAATGGTGAAATTATCAGGTAAACAAATGATCTGATAGCTTGTTTTTCTTTAATTAATGGGAATGTTATATTTTTTTATTTATTTGAGAAGCTTAAATTTGTTTTTTACTGGATGAGTTTAAATTCTTTTTTACTTCATAGAACAGCAACGAACACAATATGGCTGTCAAAACAAAAGAAACAGAGAGTATAATATTTATGATATTAGCATTTATGCCGAGTTCTGCGGTTGAATTTGCAGGTGCCGCAAATATGTATCACAAAGTTCGATGGAAAATTGTTCTCGGATTTTCTGAGCGTAACGGACGGAATTGGAAAGATCGGTAAGCAAATTTGTATATAAAGTTGATTAAAGAGAATCTTTGAATCAAAAGATCCGGTGGAAAGACATCATTCATGCTGTATTAGCTTGAAAACTCGTAAAGTGGAGCTACAGATTTTAGATTTTCATCTCAGTTTAACGATTTTTTTCCCCACTGTTTAAAATAAACAAGTTCTCTATCTAAAATTAGCAAAGTCGAGCAATGGATTTTTTTTTTTACTCAATATAAGTAATTTATTTTTATGGTTTTTGTGTGTAGTTTTTTTGCTGATATTTTCATATCGCAGCTTAAATAATGGTGAAATTATCAGGTAAACAAATGATCTATGGCTTGTTTTTCTTTAAATAATTGGAGTGTAATATCTTTTTATTTATTTGAGAAGCTTAAATTTGTTTTTTATTGGATAAGTTTAAATTCTCTTTTACATCATAGAACAGCAACGAACATCAACGTGGCTGTCAAAACAAATGAAACAGAAAGTATAATATTTATGATGTTACAGTTTTGGCATTTATATCGCGTTTTGCTGATAAATTTGCAGGTGCCCCAAATGTGTATCACAAAGCAGAATGGACGGAATTGGAAAGATCGGTAAGCAAATTTTGTATAAAATTTTGTTAAAGAAGTTTTTTGAATTAGAAGATCTGTTGGAAAGACATCATACATGCTGTGTTAGCTTTAAAACTAGTAAAGTGGAGCTACAGATTTTAGATTTTCTTCTCAGTTTAACAATTTTTCCCCCTCTTTAAAATAGACAAGTTCTCTTTCTAAAATTAGCAAAGTAGAGCAATAGATATTTTTTCCAAATTTTGTGTATAAATTTTTATATACAAATTTAATTCTTAATAACGGAGAGCCAAAGAATTTTTTGACAAAATTTAATAAATTTGGATTAAATAATTATAGATTTTGTTTCTTCCTATTTCACCTGGCATTGAATGTTGACAAATGCCATATTTAGTCTGTGGGATGCCATATCTGCTGTTGGGGTAAATTAGTTGGTAGTTTGAATTTTGAAGTGGTCCTCTTTAAAAGAACTCGAAATGGACAAATGGTTGAAAAAAAGGTGAAAAAATAAATTGAGATTAAAAAAATACATCACTAGTTTATGACGTTGAGAGAGTGTACATAAAAAATCCAAGGAGAGCTCTTGAAATTATCACTCTTTATTTTATTTTTTATGTAATCCGTTACTTAATAACTTATATTTTAAATAAAATATTTATTAAGATAAATATTTATCGATTAATTATTATAGTTTTTTTTTTTAAGATAATATTTAGAAGGAAGAAACATTTATTATTCATTGATTATTATAGTTAAAATTTAGTTTTTGAGATAAATATTTAGAAGGTAAATTTAAATATTTTTTTATTTTTTTCATTTTCTAGAAAATTGAATTTTAAATTATTTATTAAGTAATAAATATTTAGAAAGAAAATAAATTTAAATATATTTTTTATCTTTTCATTGTTAAAGCTATTATTATTTGATGAAGAATTTTATATGAGATAATTTTTTACATTTGGATATTTGATCAGTTGTTATAGTTAATTATTATAGTTAATAATTATTTAAGATAAGTATTTAGAAGGAAGATAAATTTAACTATATTTTTTATAGTTTTAATTTTCTAAAAAAAAATATTTATGAAAATTTATTTAAGATAAATATTGATAAATTTATATATATATATATATATATATGTATATATAAATATATTTTTTTATATTTTCCATTTTCACAAAAATGTAATATTCATTCAAATATTTTAAATAATTTCACATAAATAATTAAAAATTATTTGAAATTTAATAAAAATATGTATTTATTATGAAAGCATAGATATTTATTAGAGAAATTTTTACACTTAAAGGCGTTATACAATGAAAGCAATGATTATGTGAAAATAAAAACAAAGCAAATTTAATTTGACATTTTGGTGAAGTCTAACTTTATGTTTAAATAAGGTCCTAGGCTACATGTTAGGCCCTATGAGTCCACTATGCAGATATAGAATTGTGCTTGTGCAACTAACATGAACCTTTTTGCATGAACCTTTTTGTTCCAGACATGGTGTGCATTAAGCAGACATAAGGCGAAGGTTGGCTCAAGGAGGATGAGACCTTCTCTCAAGCAATGGAGAGAATTCAGGATGTTAGGGCAGAAATTAAATGATCGGAGAAAGCATCAACTAGTGTCCAAGCAGATTTGGCCAAGAATTTACCCCCTAACCATCATGTACAAAGTGAAAATAGTTGTACTAATCCTCCTAAGAAACAAAAGAATAATGAGAAACACCTGCGAGTGCAACCTCCCCCTAAAATAACTGTGATAAGTTATGATGAGTCCCTTGAATAAGTGAAACCTAATTAATATATGTAATGTATGCCTTGATGTGGAAAATAAATAAAACATTATTCAAATTTTATTGGAATGAACACTTTTGTGTTTATCAAATTCATCTTGTGTTGGGCAATACTTATAAATTGTAACTTGAGTGGTAAAACTATGTTGACATTGCAATTCTGTTCAAATTTTCTATGGCTATTAATTAGCTTATGAAGCTTTATTAACATTAGTACCACTGCTACCATCTCTATCAATAACTCACCAACCTTCTACATTAAAAGAAATTTGATACCAACAACTTTCTTACACTTCTCTTTGTAGTCTTGTTAGCTTTGAAAACTCTATTGAACATCATATATGTATGATTCTACAACTTACAATTATACATATCTTTATAACCTATTACTTATTTATGGGTTTCATTTATTGTTTAGATAATGGCTACCCACAATGAATCTCCTTCCAGCAAACCAACAATCCAATAGCTAGAAGCCCATAAGGAGTCAACAAATTCAAACACACATGTGCCAAGTCCAATAGACAAGTTGTACATGTCCATTGAAGACCACTCAAAAAAAATCATTAGAGAACTCCATGATGTTGCACTGCTTGCACGTGGAATAGAACAAAAAGAGATTGATGACATGGAAGACATTGCCCACAAATTACATGCAACATGCAAGAAAGTTGCAAGATTCTCTAGTTTTTTAAGAGAAATTTATTATGCCAAGTAATATGAGGAACCAAGAGTTGCAAAAAGTGTTATTAATGAATTTATTTTGTACTTGTATCATAATTAGGGTAGGCACATGTGAAGCATATAGAGGGTTGTTCAATGGTTGGGTCACTCTTATGAACAACATTTTGATGTAGACTTTCATATCTATTTTGTAAAAAAATTGTTCATACATGTTGTATGTAGGTGGCAACCATGATTCACTTAGTCTGATGAACAATATTTTCATATAGAATTTAATGTCGACTTTTGCAAAAGACTATTCAAGCATTTTGGATGTACATGCCCTACTTGATATATAAATAGTCACAAGATCACAATAATGAGTGCATTTATTCAAGGACCAATTTCCAAAACACAATAAAGCTTTCATTTTTTCTTCTTTGTGATGAAATTTCATCTAATTATGCTTCACCTATGCTTCTTATGTAATAGTCATGTAAATTTGAACTCTATTTAGAACCTTTCAATTGCAATAGTCTTTGATATTAAATGAAATTTATTTAAAAGAAAAGTAGATTTACCATTGAAAAACATCAATTTTACAAATCCAACTTCAATTATTTTCTAGATATGGTGTGAGTGAGATTGAATTTTGAATCAGAGGAGCAAAGAAAACAATATCAAAGAGAATATCATAGAGAATATAAAAGAGAATATAGAAGACAATGACGAGAACAAATGACATATGTTGAAAGGGAAGAATAGAGAAAAAGACACAATGAAGTTGAAAGAGAAAGCTATGTTAGACAAAGGGAAGAAGTCACAGTACAAGATGAGAGAAATGTAGGTCTACAAGGAAACATACAAAACCCAAATGGAATGCTTCATGATGATTTCAAAAAAATTCAATTACAATTTCAACATCAATTAGATAACTTGACAACACCAAGCATGTGTTATATCTATCAAGAATGCTACCTAGGAATGAAATTATTTTGCACCTCTAAAGGTTTTATTTGTAATAGATGTCGTCAAGAGAAATGGAATCATAGATTTTTAGCTTTAAATAATATCGATCCTGTGCCACAACTAGAAGAGCTTACGAAATTGACTCAAGTAGAAGAAATGTTAATTGCATGTGTTAGTCCAATATTAAAAGTTACCCATGCAGTCGGTGGTTAGTATAAATACAGAGGACACAATAATTTTTCCACAAAATATGAAATATGTTTCAAATGTTTTGCCACATTCAATAAGAGAGTTTCCAATCATCATTTTTCTAAGAAGGACTCAACGTGGCACAAATTATAACTTCACAGTGAATAGGGATCATGTGTATAAGGAATTAAAATACAAAGTAGACCATGACAAGTTTTATTCAGATGTCAGAATCAATGAAAATTCTCTAAATGATCTCATAGGAAATTCTGATGAAAATATATTCAACAAATTACAAACAGTGCATATGGAATTTGATTTTGATTCAAATGAAATTTTATTTTTGGGTCCAATCATGGAGATGGATGAAGGAAATATAATTAAGCACACTACATCAATGGATTCTATGCCACCTAATTCTCAAAGAGAAATGGAATTGATTGAGGCATGGGTTAATATCCCTAAAGCAAATTTAGCAACATTGATTAATTCGCTAGGAATTGGTTCATGTCCTATAAATGAATATGTCACTCCAAGATTACTTGATATGGCATTCCCAACATTTTTTCCTTGATGGTAAATGTGATTGGTTAGAACCACAAATGAGGAGAGTGCATCTACATGAATTTGTTATGCATTTATTGTGTTATAGGGACCATCATTTTGGTCAACATCCAAGATTTTGATATTTTATGATAAACATGATAATGAGATGTGCACAACATTCTTCGGTTGTATTTTCCAAAATAAGCTTTCAAGACATGCCAATCACCATCAATGAGTTGTGTCAGCATATGGAAAGCATGCCACAATCCCATCTAGCTGACAGGTTAATGTGATTTGGAACAACATTAAGGGGTGCATAGTCATACTTGACACAATGTCCTATAGAATTGATTGGCATGCTTCATCAATTAGGCTCTCCTACAATATTCTTCACTTTGAGTGTAGCAAATCTATATTGGCCCAATTTACATGCACTGATGTCAAGAACATCACCAACTACTCCACGAGAGGCTCAAATATGGTGAAAAAAAAATGTTATTGACTATCCTCATATAGTCACATAGTACATGCATTTAAGACATTCCATGTTTAGAATAGAAATACTAGAAAAAGGAATGAACATTCAAGATTTTTGGTCTAGATATGAGTGGCAACACAGGGGCTCACCACATGTGCATGGATTCATTTGGATGCATGAAACACAAAATATGGATAACTTGGATTGGTCAAATAAAGAGCAATGAAAAAGTGCAAAAAGATATTTCCATTCTATTGTTCAAGCACGAAATCCTAGACAAGATCCACATCAACAAAACATCCAAGCATGTTCAAAATAGTTAAAAATGCCCATATCATATATGTCATAAATTATTTGTAGTTTATCACATAACTAATCAATTTATATGTCTATCCAATTGTAGGCATTCCAAAAAAAATCTCAATAGGGTATATGCAGGATAATCATGGAAAAAATAGGGGCCCTTAAGTGGCAAAAAATTTAGAAAAATCATTGTTAGGTAACTTGATGCAAAAATTTGAATAAGTTATCTATATTATTTAAAAAATATGTAAGAATAAGGATGCAGTGAATGTAGTTTTTAAAATTTTAAGTTTTTTTTTTTTTGAGAGCAAATCTATTAGTGAAAATTTGAATTTCAATGCGGTAGTACTTAAATTTTAGGGGAAAAATAAGAAGTAGGTTATTACGTCTAACCACCTAACCACAATAAAATGATAATAGTACTATAATATTTAGATTTAAATTATAGAAGGACTCAATAAGATGTAGTATGTTTTTATAGGTACTTATAATTTAAAATGATTATTATGGTTGCACCCCATTACAACTTTTTAAAATATTAAAGAAATACGTAATGGAATACCATGGCAGTTCAAAACTTTCTGAGAAATTCAATTTTTATTTTTTGATATAACATGCATAGAATGTGACACATGTTTTGGATTAAAAAAATGTGATACCATTTGAAAGCTATAGATATTTTTCAATCAGCCTATCAATTGAGACTTTAGTCGTAATTCGAATAGAAAATGAATAATAATTACTTATTAAATTCAAAGTAAAGCATAATTTATATTATTGGAAAGCTAAGAATCTCCTTTAAAAACCCTTTCAATTTCATCAATTTTGGCTAAAAAAAAGGTCATCAGCCACATACCCATCATATTGCCACTTTTTGCCCCATCATGATCTTGCACATACCCAACATCCATGTCTAAAAAATACAAGACAACTTGCAGAGATTAATGTTGATCATGAATATGAAGAGCTACTAAATTTTATAGAGAGACACACGGTCTGTAGGGAGGCTGCATGCCTACGAAAAAAAGGAGGAACAATGGTTTGTAGGTAATAATTTTCATAAGTTAAAAAATATTTATATTCAAGTCAACTGTCATATGATTGTAAACTACAAAAATACATTAATTATTCATATTCATAATAGGTATAATGCTCCTTGGCCATTAAACTTGGAGGGATCCAAATTATATGAAGATACGAAAACAAGTGAAAAAAAATTGAGCTAGTGAGAAATGATGATAGAGTAAACTCACACAATCGTTACATATTACAATTGTGGAGAGAAAATATAGATTGACAACTTGTTCTTTCCAAACATGTAATCAAATATATTGCAAAGTATGTAGAAAAAGCATAAAAAAGTTCAGAAACATACCAATAGATGTTAATGCGACTTGCAAACATGGAAAATCTACATGATTTGGCTGCAAAAGCATATAGAAGACTTTTGACTAAGACTGCCATAGAAAGAGACATTGGAGCTCAAGAGGCATGCCACATGCTACTTGAACTTCCATTGGTAGAGAGCAGTAGGAGGTTTATAAATCTAAATGTGTCACGTGAGGTGTTCAAACCCGTAAGTCTAAATGATGAAGAAAATAATGAAGAACAAACAACATCTTTAATCCAAGGATATAAAATAAGGGCTTTTTCTATGGAAGGTGTTACACTAATTGATGCAGCCAAATCATGGATATATAATCCTAAAAGAAGGAGAGATAAAAAATGGGATCCAAGACAAAAGGCAACTATTGTTAGAGTACATCCTCATTTTTTATCCATTCCTCCAAGTGAGTTAGATAAATGGATTGATTTTTGTTATTCATAAGTATTGTTGTACAAACCTTTTCATGATGTGCATAGACATATTGGTCATGATGATGAATCAATAAGACAAAACTAGGAGTCATTCCATTATAACCCTTGGAACATGGAACGAATAGCATTTGAAGGACATGATGTAAACATTAGTGATGCTCAAATTGAAAAAAATGAAGCTTTTCAAAGAAATACTACCGAGAATGAATGGGAAATACTATCTAGACTACATCATGGTCAAAATATATAAGTTTTTGAAATAGATATGTTGGGAAGGAGATATTTTGATAGACAAGCAGATTAGTGTAATGAATACTGTGGTGAAATGTATACAAATCAAGCAATGAACTTCATCAATAGCATGGGATAACATGGATATCTCATACATGAAAAAATACCACAACTTATAAACTACACAACCCTCGATGACAAACAAAAAAAGGAACTCAACATAATCATGACACACTACCATAATAATCAAAATGCATCACCCTTGTTGATGATAATTCAAGGAACAACAGGGATGGGAAAGTCATATCTAATTGGTGCTATTAGTCAAGCTCTTAAAAATGCAGCATATCCCGATCCTTCTCCTATTCTAATACTTGCACCAACTAGAGTTGTAGCATTCAACATAAGAGCATCCACAGTTCATTCAAAACTCTAAATCCCAATCATAAATTTTTCTCAATTGGAAGGAGCGAGGCTCACAAGTTTTCAAAAAGAAATAGCAAACATCAAGTACATTCTAATTGATGAAATGAGTTTCATTGGTCAAAACTTGCTAGAAAACATTGATTCTCTGTTCTAACAAGCATTCCCACAAAATTAAAATTGTAATTTTGGAGTTAGATATCTATTTGATTAACCAAATTAATTATTTTATATGGAAATGGAAAAAATTCATGTAAATGACAATTGTATA
Source organism: Sequoia sempervirens (assembly GCA_007258455.2). Classification (NCBI taxonomy): domain Eukaryota; kingdom Viridiplantae; phylum Streptophyta; class Pinopsida; order Cupressales; family Cupressaceae; genus Sequoia; species Sequoia sempervirens. The sequence continues at coordinate 126,970,084 of VDFB02000017.1, forward strand.
ACTATAAAGTTCTATAGTATTCACAATAATTGTTATCAATTTCTATTAGGCAGGTGGCTTTAGAATAGTGGTTTACAATTTATAAGAGGAAGGAAATTTCGCTTTTTTCATTTTCACCATATTCAATGGGTTCGGTCGAACCCAATGGTTCAACCGAACCTTCCAATGGGTTCGGCCGAACACATAGGTTCGGTCGAACCCCTAGTTCGACTGAACCCATAAAACCTAAATTAAAAAATCATATTTAAATGGGTTTGCTCGAACATGGGTTCGACCGAACCCCTTAAATATGACAAAAACCGAAAATTCTTTCATTTTCAACTGTCACTTTTACTTTCTAATTTTACCAGTCACTTTCCTTGGTGCGTGCAGTGAACCAAGAGCGTGGCGGTGACTAAACAGAGGTTTTTCTTTCTGGCAAAAGAAAATTTAAGTTTTTCTCTCCAAAGTTCATCATTCCTGTTTGCATATTGAGCACTATCGAGCACTAGGTATTTAAAATTTGATTTTTTTAGAGTTCAAAATGCATCTATTTGTTTAATTTTGAAACCCTAAATGCAATTTTTTTCAAATTTGTTGAATTCAAATTGTATTTGTTTGAAAGTTTTTAAAGCGTTTTCAACATACAATATTTTGCTTCCCCATTTTGCATACATTTTTGTCTTGTGTAAATGAAATATGCCTTCCCATTTCAACAATCAAAGCTCTAGATAAATAGATTTAATTTTAGTTACAAGAAAAATGTATAAATTATAAATTTATAACATAATTATGTACATGGGAAAATCCTCTTGGAAGAAAAATCCCACAACCAAAAACATGAACCAATTATATTATTTGATAATAATATCATTTACAATAAAATATTCATGTGCATACCCTTATAGTAGTATCATTTAAACATGTGAATATGGAGTAATTTCTAGTAGCATGATGATACCTACAAAATCATTATGCTTTCTCCATCTCAAGCACCCATAAATAGAAAAATTTAAACCATAAAGAAAGTGTGGTTTAACCAAAGCCATGAGCCAAAATAATGACCTAAAAATGGCACCAAATTTGGCACAAATTTCAACATCATATTCCTTGACTTGGTTTATAGGATGTATTTAGCAAATGCTTTACATCTTGTCCAAAAAATTCAAATCCTCCTCCTCATAACCGACACTCCATTTTTGACATATTCAAACCCATTATTTAAGATGATCTTGATGATTTTCATAATTCTAATCAATATTCTAGTGTAACCCCCCTTTTTTATTCTCTTATGTGTCATATAACATTTCATAAGTAATTCCCATCTTACAATTTCATACAATGCTCTTACAACTTTTTAAATATATAAAAAGGACAACCCTAGTTCAATTAGGATTATTTAATTATTATCACCTACATCCATTCATTACATGTTATTAGTTTTTAGTTGCACACATTATTAGGAAATATGCATTGTCTAAGCAATTGGGGTATATTGCATGTTTGAGAGTGTTTTCCTTGATCTTTTATCTAGTTAAATTAATATCCTTTAAAATATTGTTTTATGGAGTTTTCATCTTAACTCTAATATGACTAGCAAATAAAATGACGATTGAATCATTTTTTCATATAATAGCTAATGACAACCATATAAAGAGCCACATTAAAGAAGATGAAAAATAATGATCACTTGAGACTATGATTTAGATACATATGTTGGTAAACAAGATATTTTCCTAAATTGATAATTACGTATTGATGCACCTCTCCACCCTAAATATCCTCACTCGTTGGCTAGTAATTTATATAATGTATTAGGTGGCTATCCTTAGGGAATTAATACTATTCATAATATTACCACTCTAATGGATTTTAATAATGTTGTACCCTCTATGCATCCATCTACCCTTCATCCTCTTATAATGATTCCTCCTATCATACTATAGTTACCACTTCCATGGGATCCACCACCCATGTCCTACCACCTTTCTCTCCACTAGTATTTTTCTTATCTCCCATCCTTTTATATATGTTCACACCATTGTTACTACTAGCACTATCCTATATAGATATGTTCTTCATACCATTCCTCCTTATCCTATGAAAATCTAACCTTATAGGGTAACTTCTCCTTCCATTACCATGTCATTACCTTTCTAGACCTTCCCCTCTTTATACATTCTCCTTTTTATCCTACACTAAGTACTCTTACCACTAATATATCCCTATACCTTGGATATACTATTGAATAAATTTAACTGACTTTCAATATCGCAAAAATTAGACCCATATTTTTAAACGTAAAATGTGTATAATAAAGCACAATCCATGCTTCCTAATTCAACTTCACTAATATCTATTGAATGAACTTAGGTTCATTACAATAATATAATCATATAGCCATAATTAGTTGTCAAGATAATGGTAAAGTTTTCAATAGCCATATTTATCCTTCCACATGCCACCATTAGACCTACACATAAGATCCATTAGGAAAAGTGGATGTGTGGATATGTGGATATGTGTCAAAAAAATGCTTTGTGTGTAAGGAAAAAATGGAGTTCAAGTGTTTGATTTATTTCTATATAATAGGTCATAAACTCTAGGGGAATTATTACCACTTTGCACAATATTGCACCATATATATATATATATATATATTCAAAATGAGGCAAAAAATACAATAGGAATAATATGGATATGCAAATTTTATCATTACATTTTTTTCCACTTTAAGATGCATGTGAAGATTTTAAAATAATCGTGCATCTCAATTTATGTGGTATTCACAAACATGTATGGAAAGTAAATATTTAGACATCAAAAAACATGAAAAAGTGGTTTGTTGTCTTGTGCACAACACATCCTTTTTCTTTTGAGAAAATTATCTATCACTTTGTAAAATCCTTGCTATGTTGAGATTATTTAATTTTTTCCCTCCATATTTGTAGTCCTTTTTATTTCTAGAAATATAATTTATGACATTTTTTCTTAATAAACAACATATGAATAAATTTTACATGGTTGTAAATTTTACACATGGTTGTATGCAATCTCATATATATAGTACATATGGTTGTGATTACAATGTTTATATTGTGTTTAGATTTGGTTTTATATTATCCTTCCAAAAAAAGTTTGATGTTTATAATATTTTGATTTACCTTTGGATTTTGTAGACACTAAATCTCACATACACTCATATCCATACCATGGTCCCCACCCGAACACCTAACATCCACTTATTAACAAAATTCATGATACCTTAATTCCTACACTTTATCAAAATCAAATTAATTTTTCTTTTCAGACCTAAAACGATCAAGGCCTAAACTAATTAAAATATTTATTGTAAAAATTTCCATAGTAAAGTACAAAATAGAGAAGGGCATGTCAACCCACAAATCATGAAGGTGTAGGGACAAAACCAAGAGACCCATCAAATAGGATTGTAGCAATCATATATAGACAAAATTGATTAAGAAAACCTACCATAAATGAAAAAAAATCTAAAAAGAAGACATATATTACATATTTTTTGAGTGCCCATATATTACATATATATAGCAAAAACTAGCAGAGGGTGAGGGACATTCAGTGAGGAGAAACAACATTTCCTTATGTGCCATTTTATCATCTCAATTTTGAGCAAGTATATTTTATCTAGTTGGGCAATAAATGTTTTATCATTTGCAAGATATATCCATTTGTCAATATGTATTTCATTATAATTTTAGTTCATTTTTTGTGTAATTCATCTTTTCGCTCTATTAGAGGTGATTTTTTAATTCAATTTGAAGTCTACATTTATTTTCCTCAATGTCTCATTTATTTAAATTCAATGCTTACAAATTGACATGCTTGGTGGGATGCAAACCCACAAATGCTCGGTTACATTTTATATTTTATACTATTAAAGTATTTGATTTATGCTTTATTTGTTATTTAATCTATGTTGATCACATTTTTCTATATCTATCCTCTTCGCCTATCCTTCTCTATGGATATGTTCCACTCATATCTACCACCCTAAGGTGATCCATGTCTCAATCCTTGTCAAGGTCACTCCTCCTCTCTACCTATATCCTTTCTCAATGAGCTAGATCTATCACTACTACTCCCCAAAACACCTACATTTAAATATTAAAAAAATGTTTAATAAATCATACAACATTGATTAAAACTAACTAAACAATGAAAGCATTTAATATTATAACACCTTATGAATTATATTGAATGTCCCCACCTTGAGATTTATAGCCATCGATGTCAATCACTTATTCATACTATAGCTTCATTCTCCAAAACACCTACATTTATATAAAAGTGATTTTTTAAGAAAAATAATATTTAACCTACTTTTAACTAAACAATAATGGATGTATTTCTATCATAAACTCTTCGTACTCATAACAAAATCATGGCCTAGGTAGAGTATAAAAAATGTTGTTTCCAACCTCATATGTAAATCTAGAGTTAGAGTGTCAAAATTGTTGAATTTCATCCTATGTGCTATTAATTAGCTTCTTATCGACTCATGGAAGCCTATTGCTAAAAGCCCAAGTATGATTTTCAATAGGACTTTCTAATCATGATCTTATTGATAGTACTTTTGATAATGTTTTACGATTTAGGCTTAATTCAAGACAAGTTTACCTTAATAATTGAGCCTTTTTAATTATTTAATTTGTTACTAATGATGTTATTAGTCTATGAGCAACTCTTTTATCTTTTTCCTTACTATTATTTACAATAGAATTTAATGCATTAAAAAAAAAATTAACAACAATATTATTTCGATCAAACTTTTTGTTTACATGAATCTTTGAAATTTATTTAGTAAAGGTCTCATTTTGTACATCTTTAGTAATTGTATAAAAATTTGGAATATTTTGGTTAATATCTTATTGGAAAACCATTCATTGAAAATTTTTGAAGCCCACAACCGAATGGTTTGTGATGACCTCTTGCCTTCAAGAATTTCTATTATGCTCATCAATTTCAAACCATTTTGGGGTTCTTGAATGTTTTTAAATTTTAACAAACTCATTACAAAAATATGGATTTTGAATTTCTTTTTCTTCTTCACATTTAGGTTCTCTCTTCTTATGTAATTTGGAGACACATTGAGTTTCATTGGTTCATGTGAGATATTTATAACAAGTATGCAATGAAGTCAAACTTTATTAGATTTGATTCTTAATATGAGATATTTATTTTTCTTTCCAATCTATAATTTTTTTATGTTCTTGGCTATATAATTGAAGTTCATTTATGTTAAATATAATTTTTTGATGTTCTTGGCTATATTTATTTAGATTAAATATTTTTATCCCCAATTATTTTCAAATAATTTTATACTTTAATCTTTGTATTCTTGTTCTTTCTTTCATCATTTCATTTAAGGATGATATGTTATAGATTATAGTTGTCTTCCAATTCTTTTTAAATTGTTAATAGTATGATAATATTATTGATGAGTAGATGAATTATTACAAGTTCTATTTTAGATTTGTATTCTCTTTATCTAGATATATTATTTACCAAAGTCTCATTGCTTTTTTAGGTGTACTGTATATATATATATATATATAACATGGAAAATGCAGATCATGTTCCACCTGTGCTAAATTCTTTGTTTGCAAATACTAGTAATGAGATTAAAAAATTGAGAGATTCATTAGCACAGGGTGCAAACCCAGGTATATATAGTGAACCATGCATGTTAATATTGCATAGTCTAGAAAAACTAAAAGATGAACTTGAGAGGATTAGTGCATATTCCCCAGATAGAGTGACTTCTATTCTTTCCCACATGTGGGAAGAAGTAAAAGGTGATGTTCCCCTTAAACAAATACAAGATAATGTCACCAAAGAAATGATAAAAGCCACTTGTTTTCCATTTTATCAAAATGTGTGTAAGGTTAGGGGATACCAGGTCACTAGATGTGTCGATCATACTACGGCCTCATTGATCTACCCACGATTTCTCGCAGCACATGGTCTATACCCAAACAATGACCAGATTCCATTGTATTTTGTTCAGCAATTGTATGCTAAGGTCCATTTGGGCCTCAAAGTTAACTACCTGGACATTCCACCATATGTTGGTTAGGGGCATGGTAGGATTGCTGATAGGCCCACCTATTGTCAAGAAAATAGACCACCCCCAGTGTTTAGGGTATTGGTTGGTGACAGGTCTCCTGTTCTCACCCCAACTCTAGCCCCCATAGCAGATGAGGTTGTCATTGCTTCCCAAAAGGAAGCAATTGACACTGTAGGTGACATTGCAGCTACAACCACTAGGATATCTAATGATTGTGTAGGTCAGTATTTGATATCCATACATTCTTGATCCACACCATTTTTACCATAGTGGACCACCATGGATCCTTTTACAGTGGTCAACATGCCTACTCCTACACAGCTTGATGCACTTATAGGAGATATGTCACACATGACTCTGTATTGTTTGGTTGAGGACCTATTGGAGGCATATTCCCACATTGCATCAGACAATGGGATCAGTATAGAGCATGTTAGAGATCATTTGAGACATAGAGGTCATTCAGTTCTAGGATCCCATCACTCTCAGCCGAGCACTAGTGGGCATCAAGATCCACCTACAGTTCATATGGTAGCTGCACAGACTATGGGTTTTACTGATATGTTGATTGGTTCTGGTTCATTATCACCGATGCCATCTCACCTTCATAGTCCTTTACATTCATCATTTCTGGAACGACATGAGATAGATCGGATGGATGTAGATGTTGATTCATCGCTTGATCATTTGGTGGATATGGTGGAGGAAACTATTTCAAAGGACTTAGGTCATCTGATATTAGATGATGTGCATGTATGTGTTCATGTGCATGTTTCAATTCTTTTTTCATTATTTTTTAAATTTCTTTTTAACTAGATATTCATGTAAGTTGATATATATATGTGTATATATATTGTTATAGGTGGAAATACCTCATATCACTCCTAGTCTTGGTCCAGATCATGTGCATGATCGATGTGACTCTGTGGATGAATTTGCTATCAGTGGACATGTGAGTTTTACATTTTTATATAATCACACATGTATATGTACATGCAACATATTTATGTATGCATAGATCTAGATTGATATTTAAAAATACAAGTTCATTTAAAAATAACTTTCATAAAATTTATTTAATATAAATTATATGTATTTAACACATCTTGTACACAATTTTATTTGCAGGGCTCAGCACATCCATCAAAGCAGGACCGTTCTCATTCAGATGGCCATTTGTCTAGGAGTAGACATTCATATTAGGCCATGCATTCTAGATTTATGATCTTTACCACATGTATTTGGTTATATGATGATCTTTAATAGTATTTGATATTTTATGATCTCTAACTTACACTTGCTTATATGATATACATACATTTTCTTTTTTTTGATCTTTAGTATTCGACATTTGATGATCTTTAATTTACATTTTGTTTTTATGATATGTACATATATTTTCTTATATGATATATACATACATTTTCCTCTTTTCTTATAATATGTGTTATGTTTATATGTATTGAGTCCCTTTACATATATGTACATGTGTTTGCTTATGGTTTAAACATGTTTACATGTAATATATGTATGCATTTGCTTTAAATATTCAATATACATACACGTTTTCTTATTTTATGATCTCTTACAACTTACATTTCCTTATATTCAATATACATTTGATCTTTAGTAGAATTTTAGGGAAATCAATGCCATTTTATAATTAAGTTCATTCATGTTGATCACAATAACTATTTTTTTTAAATGACTTAAGCAACATGGACCATTGAGTTGAGAACAAGATATAATCTTTTTGACAAGTAACTTGAAATTCAATTCAAATACAATTTTAAGAAAATTCAATTCAAATTATATCGAGCTATTATACGTTTGTTACAAGTAACTTGAAATTCAATTCAAATATAATTAAGAAAATTTAATTCAAATTATACCTCTATTATACATTTTCGACAACTAACTTGAAATTCAATTCAAATATAATTAAGAAAATTCAATTCAAATTATACCTCTAATATTTATACATTTTGACCTTTTAACGCAAATTCTACAAATACTGCGATATGACATGCATACCTATGAATTAAATAACAACAAAACTCCTGATGAAATAGCACGTTTTGTTTCCTTGGAATACATTTAACTAGAGGATGAATTTTATTCCATGTACGCCTTAATGAATAATTTTTGATTCACTTGGAGCCACAGTTTTTGGAGAATTTTTTGCATTCTCGGAGGCAAATGTTGGAGCTCGACAACTTTTTCATTTTATCAATCAAGGGAAATTTGGAGGATAAAGAATTTAACTATGAGTTAATTAGAAAGGACACATTTAGAGTCATCTTTAAGTTGAAGAAGAAAATGGGACAACAAAGAAAAAAGAAAAATGCATCTCAATGAAAATTGTCAAAGAAGAGAGAAGAACAAAATTGATCCGGAAAATTATCATGAAAAGAAACGAGGTACACTGGCGAATACTATCTCTCACTCTCAAGTGTGTATTTGGACTTTTACTTTGAAGGTTTCTAACCATCATTTGGAATGACTATAAAATACTTTTAAATGTCTATACGTCATCTTGGTCATGCAAAGTTGCAATGTTTATATGATCCTTGACTCCAATTCCTTGAAAGCCAATTCTTTTTGTTTCAATATTTATTGTTTTATTGTCTTTAAATGCTATCTTCATCGCTTCAATGTTCTCAAATTATTTTTACATGTTTTTATGCTCTACCAAGGGATTCACATCAAAGCTAGAGTCGATCCAAATCTAGACATTGGATGCAAATGAATTCGCTCCAAGAATATGGTCCTTGAGGTAGGGAGGAGGCACAGTTCAAAAATGTCTGCATGTTGGAGAGGGTGGGATGCTTCCTCCTCTTGCAGTGGATGAGCATATATAACTTCAAATTTGAGAAGATTTGGGAAACAAATTTTCTCACATAGAGATAGATCATTACTTAGAAATGGATATGGAGAAACTGAAATATTATGCCAACCAACCTTATAATAATAGAAAGAGGTCAATGACTAAATTTGTAAATGGAATGATCAATCATCATTTGAATCATCTTGATACACTTGAAAAAACCCAATTTTTATCACGTTTACTTCTAGCCGTGATGAGCTCGAAAAGTCATTTACAATTGTTGAATTAATCCATTGACGTAAATAAGAAAAAGAGAAACACATGGGATTACAAAAAGGATATTGTTCAAAATGTTAAAAAGGGTTTAGATTCCATTGGGAAAGGATCTCGAACTATGGATAAGGCCACTACAAGAAGGGTGATGTTGACATCTATTGTACATCAAGATATAGCAAGAAAAAGAAAAATGTCAACACTTTCAACTGAAAATGGTTATAGTAGAACCACATTGATAAAATATGAGAAAAAGAGAAGTTTTTGGATGAGAGTTTAGAAGGAAATTGGGAAATTATGTGTAGAGCTCCCCATTCTGAGAGGATTGAAGATGTTGTTAGGAACTTGGTCTCAATTTTTTGGCATGATCAGACTCATCCATCATCAAATACTAGAGATGTTATGAGATACATGATTGGACCTAGTATTTATGAAAATCATATCAAACATTGGCTAGACATAACACAATTTGAGATGTATATGAATTTTTGTAATGCATATCCTCATATAAAGATTGTGCAAACAATGTTTCAAAGGTTAAAGCCATATTATATGAAGATAAAAAGGTTTTTTGAAACTTGTTGTTGTCGTTATCATATTGAATTTGATCTCTACTATCAGTTGTTTTGAAAGATGAGAGAAGAAAGATGTGGGTTTCAAAATGCACCTCCTAAACAGGAAAGTTTGTTCATAATTTATATATTATGTTATCATGAAAATGGACCTCAAATAAATTGCATAAAAGGAATTTGTGAGACATGTGGAAATTTGGCTAAATTTCCTTCAAGAATTGAGGATACTGACCTAACAAAGACACTAAATTGCAAGAGGTAAGTACTATTTTTAGAGAGTTTATTTGTTTCAATTTCTCATAAGATCAAGTTATTTGGATTCTCTTTGATGTAATGTTTCATTCATCAAGTGTGGTTTATTAATTAATCACATATTTTACTGACACAAGTATAAGTATGTAAAGTTGCAAAAAAAATTTGGGAAAGAATCCACAAGGTTGAACTATGTAGAAGAGGAGATTCCCATTGGAAAATTTATGGAAGATTTTCAAAAATTGATACAACCATACATACATCATTCATTTCTTACTAAATGGCAAGTAGAACAATTCTAAACATTGAGAGATACTTTCCCACATGGAACAGTTCTATCAGTGGTTGACTTTGCAGAAAATTACTCCTTTGTACATCAAAAGGAGATTCAATCAGAGTATTACTTTTCAAAGCAAATCACTATATGGTTCATGTGTGTTATCGACATGCACAATTAGAATTGGATGGTGTTGAGAGTACAGATGAAGAACGAGTCATTAAAAAAGAATATCACTTTTATATTAGTGATGATAAAGAGCATGACACACTTTTTGTCCAACATTGCTTTACAATATTTTTGAGAATTTGAGAAGCAGGGGTGTAAAATTTGAAAAGCATTTTGTATGGTCAGATGGATGTGCTGCACAATTCAAATCTTCACGACCATTCTATGCACTTTGTAGATATCATAAAATCTACAAAATACCACATGTTTGGAGTTTTTTTGAGAGTGGGCATGGAAAGGGTGAGCATGATGGAGCAGAAGCTTGCATCAAACAAGCTTTAAGAAAGCATCAAATGAGTTATCTAGAAGATCGCCTAGACAATGCACACATGTTGTTGAATGGTGCAAGAGAAACTTTGCATCAAATGTGGTTGGTACATCTTCAAAAACAAATCGAAACATTCCACATAAAGTGTTTTGGGAGATATTGGGTATGTATAAATTACATTAAATCAAAAATTTGAATTTATTTAAATTTAAAAAATATATATACATATTTGTTCACATAAGTTTTGTGTTGTATATATGTATCTAGGTGTGGATAGAAGATCGATGCATGGATGCAAGAGGGTAGAAAAAACAAGATCTTTGCATTGTGTTAGGAGTTCAGATAGTCACCATGGATGTATATTAGACACAAGGGATTACTCTTGTTTTTGCACTAAGTGCATTGAGGGAAACTTTGATTATGCATGCAACAATCAAGAACTTGGATATGTTGGTAAATGGGATACAATGCCACTAGTTGTTTCAGAAACATATGATGAAAATGAGGAAGAAAGATTTGAAGACATTCCTTTGATTTCAATTGATTATGACCATATTTCAAGATTGGTTAGAAAAGGTACACATGTAAGTTTTCAATAATTTAAATTTTATTATATATATCTAGTTAATGGTCTTTAGAGACATTTCTAATTTTTTTAGATTTTTTTTTGTGTAAATTTGGTGTATAGGAGATGTTTTTGCAGTCATAGCAGAGCCTAAAAACATTGAAGGTGTTAGCTATTATTTATTGTGTTGCACAGAAGAGAGGAATAAGCTAACAGAACCTGAAACAAGTGATGGAATGTTATTTCCCATAGGTGAGTTTGAGTTTAAAATTTTATATACATTGTATTCACATGTGCACATTACATTGTAAACATTAAATATATATTGTACAAACCTTGTGCATGAAAATATAGCACACACATTCATATGTCTTACCTTAGGTTCATGTTTACCATGCAGGTTCTGTTGTAGTACAAGGGACATATCTAAAACAAGTCAAATTTGTTTAGCATGGGATTCATTTTGTTGACTATCAACCTGATAACAACATATATCAATATAGTCCCTTAATAATTGCTGCCACTCTACATCTTCATGCAGTTCCACATGCACGTGGCCGAAGAAAATGGAGACTAGATAGTGATGATCATCAAAAAATTCTACATGTTATTGAAGAGCGGGCTGAACCAAAATCTTTGACTTAGATTATATCCATGGTTTTCAAGTTCACTTGTAACCCCATACATGTTCAAATGAGAACTTATAGTAACTTGTACATAGTTGTAAATCATTTTGTGTAAATTACAATTATATGTACATATTTGTTCCATGGAAAATTCTTAAGTTCAAGAATCTTTGATAGCATCATCTCTCACTTTTTTTGGTTGCATGTAAACCCACATATATTCTTTCAATCCTTATTTGAAACGTAGTGAAGTTTTTTAAAATCATTTTCCCTAAATTACAATTATATACAACTTATATTTGTTTCATGGAATTCTTAAGTTCAAGAATCTTATATATAACTTATATAATTTGTTCCATCGAATTGTTCCAAGGAAAATTATGTAAATTTT
>VDFB02000017.1:126982547-127069201 GCA_007258455.2 Sequoia sempervirens
TCTCCCTCTCTCCTCTCTACCCTTAACCCTTGTACACCTCCTACCATTTATCTCTCTCACTCCCCCCCTCTCTCCCCTCTACCCTTAGCCCTTGTACACCCCCTACCCTTTATCTCTCTCTGATCTATTTAGGGATCTAGGACAATTGCTTATAGAATGCTTAACGTAAATGATCACTTAATTACAATGCTCAAATAAACAAATGAACATAATATAATTGCCAAGATAATGAACTGAAAAGAAAGAGAGAAGAATAAGAGGAGACAAACGCAATTGATAACGGAGTTCGTCCCTAAGGACTACGTCTCCGGGCCCCTCTCCAACGGAGTGACCGATCCGATTATACTCCAAAATTAGTTACAATTGCTACAATGACTATCTCCTTCAAGCACAGCAGCATAACATTCCTCTGATGTGCGGAAATGTCTGCAAAATATCCTGAGCATTCTCTCGTTATCACAACTTGGACTTGGAAAAACAAGGCCTACACCCCTCTTTTTATACATAAAATTTGCCTAAAAAGGATTAACCATCAAATTAATGGCTTAACCTCTTCTACAACTCGGATACAAATCCTTTCATAATTCAGGACATCTTTTGTTGCAATGGTTATGGTGGGTTTTGGTTGTTTGTGGCTTATTTAGCCATTTTTTATATATTCGGGTCTTCACACTAAACAAAACCAACCAATCTCCCTATATATTTGTGCATAGTTCGGTGGCTCAACGGTTAATACACATTTTGGTTGGATGGAGGTCGGTGTTTCCAAACCCGCCGGCCTCCGTTTTATTTGCAACACTGCTCAATAATCATAACAAAAGAAACGGTGGCCATATATGGTTAAGGCTGTTATCGCCGGTGCAACGGTCCAACCCACGCATAGTATCCCGGTGGTTGCGGGTTCGAAACCGACCCGATATTTTGTTTCAACGAACAAAACAACCCAATGAACTCGCCGGTGGTGAAGGGACATGTGTCAAGCAGTGATTAGCTAAAACCTACCGATGTGTATGCTGACGAAGCCGCTCACAAAGATTCCGTATGCTGACTAGGCGCCAAGTTGCCTGCCATATATGCTGCCACGTCGGAGTACGGAGTGACATGTCACTAGTACAGACAGACATGTGTCAATCTGTGATTGGTCCGTACAATATGAATCAACTACCACGTGTCAAGTTAGAATTCATCCACTAGAATCTATATAGTACGGACTGCCACGTCAGCATGATGACATCATCCTTTGTACCCTCAAGTTGACTGAAGTTTGACTGCTTCTAACTCGAGCATACGGTGTCGGATTTCGATGAAATGAATGCCATCAGAATCATCTCGACGAGCTCTTCGTGATGATGCTTCTTCCATCAATTTCTGAGATGATTATTTTTTCTGCCTTCCGGATGCCCCTGAAGCCAGTTTGACTAGAAGTTTGACCGGCCATAACTTGCACAAACGGAGTCCTTTTCGCCCTGTTCAAGTTGCATTGGAATCAAGACATCATTCTCTTTCTGATGAAGCTAAAATATGGAGTATTGGGAACACTTCAATTTTCACTAAAAAATTGTCCCCCGAATTAGGCCTCCCCACTGGAGAGCTTTTGGAACTCCGAAAGCTTGATTACTTGGAAAGTAAGTGAGGGTAAAGTTCCCTCACTTTACCAATCTCCATCTCCATCCATTGCTTTGCTTGGATGCATCCCCTTCAGGCCCACTTTGAGGTATTCAACATCTCCTCTTCGTGAAGTTCTGACATTCCTGTCAAGAATAACATCTTCTGGCAACTCTGACATGTATTCTGGAGAAAGGTCATCAACTGATGGAACTTGAATGTCTGTGACTTCATCTAGGATCATTGGAGGCTCATACAATTTCAAATTATCAACATTGACAACTGAGTAAATATGCATGTATGGAGGAAGATTGAGGCAGAAGGCATTGGTAGCAATCTTCTCAAGGATCTCAAAAGGACCATACCTAATTGGCTTAAGCTTTTTACCTTCACCTTGCATCCTTTCTTTGCTGATGTGTAACCAAACTCTGTCTCCAACCTGAAAATGATGATCAGTGCGATGCTTGTCATGGCGAACCTTGTATTTTGCTTGGCTCTGTTTCAACTGTGCTTCCACTGCCTGATGAATTGCTTGGACTTTTTGGATGAACTTCAAAGCCTTCTCTGCATCATGGTGTCCATCTTTAACATCATCTTTACAAAAAGAAAAATCCATCGGTGTCTTGGGCACATAACCAAAGCATGTCTCAAAAGGAGACCTCTTAGTAGAAGAGTGTGTTGCATGGTTGTAGGCGTGCTGCACATAATGAAGACTCTCATCCCACAACTTGGGATGCTTACTGCAATACCCTCTGAGTAGATGCACAACTATCCTATTTACAACCTCTGTCTATCTGTCGGTCCGCGGATGGAAGGTCGTACTCTTCTTCAGTCTGGTGTCCATGAGTCCCCACAAAGCTAACCAAAATTCCCCAAGAATCGAGAATCTCGATCCGATACAATAGAAGTAGGTAACCCAAAATGAACCCATACAAATTGAAAGTACATATGAGCTGTCAGTTCAGCAGTGACTTGCTTTTTACATGGCATTAAGATACACATTTTGTTGAACCGATCAACTACTACAAACAAATAATCATGTCCCTACCTAGACATAGGTAACCCCCCAACAAATTCCATTGACACACTTTCCCATGGACGAGAAGGTACAGGTAGAGGTGTGTACAAACCCAACTTCCTGTTACTAGGCTTACTAGTTGCACACACAACACAACCTCTAATATACTTAGTTACAGTTTCTTGCATACAAGGCCAATAACAAAATTTCTGCAGCTGAGTCAATGTTTTGTTTACCCCAAAGTGTCCTGCAGTCAATGAGGTATGTGCTTCTCTAATAACCTGTGCTTGTTCATCTTTTGGAACACATAATTTTCCCAAGTGATATAACAGTTTATCCTGCACATAATAATCTTTCTCTTCTACATGTTTATCATTCATTAAAGCAGCATAGATATCCTTAAAGTTCTCATCATTAGCATATTGTTCCTAAAAAATTTCATGAACCATAGAACTATTCTGAAGGATTGTCAAAGTATTCATCATAGGAGGTCTAGAGAGCATGTCTGCTACTTTGTTATAGGTACCTTTCTTATACTTAATAACCAAATGAAACTATTGTAGAAAACCCATCCACCGAAAGTGCCTACTTTGTTGCAGTTTAGTTTGTGAGTGCAAATACTGAAGTGGCTGGTGATCAGTGTGGATTACAGTTTCTTTCCCCATTATGTAATGTTTCCATTTTTTAACACTCTAAACTAAAGCATAAATTTCTTTATCATAAGTGGGATAGTTACTTACTACTCCTGAAAAAGTCTCAGAGTGGTAGCAAATTGGTTTACCTCCTTGCATGAGTACTTCCCATGGAAAATCCACTCACATCTGTCTCGATCTCAAATGGTTGATGTAGATTTGGTAAGGCCAAAACTAGTGCGGTGCTTAACTTTCCCTTCAAAGTGTCGAAAGCCTTCTGTTGTGGACCTCCCCACTGAAAAGTTGCTCTCGTACTGGTTAATGCATGCAGTGGTGATGCTATATAAGAGAAATTTGCAATAAACTTTCTCCAGTACTGAACTGCACCTAGGAAACTTCTGACCTCTGTGATTGTACTTGGCTTAGGCCAGTTTACAATGGCTTCGACCTTCGTAGGGTCTACTTTCAATTGACCACCCCCTACGACATAGCCTAAGTACACTAAGGATGTCTTAGCAAATTCACATTTATACATCTTTACCTACAATTTTTCTTTTCTCAATACATCAAAGACTTTCTTTACATGACTTACATGATCTTCCCAAGTTCAACTGAATACAAGTATATCATCTAGATAGACTATGACAAAATCATCAATAAAAGGATGAAATACATCATTCATGACTCTCATAAAAGTAGCTGGTGCATTACAAAGCCCAAAAGGCATAACCAACCACTCAAATAGTCCCTGTTTTGTCTTAAATGTAGTCTTCCAAATATCATCTTCTGCAATTCTTATCTGATGATAACCACTTTGCAAATCTAACTTAGTGAAATAAACTGCATGTTTTAATTGATCAAGTAAATCGTCAATTCTGGGAAGAGGATACCTGTTCTTTACCGTTATCTTGTTCAAGGCGCGGTAGTCAATGCACATCCTCCAAGTTCCATCTTTCTTTGGAACCAAGATAATTGGAGAACCACAAGGAGATGTACTGGGACGAATAAATCTTTTTTCCACCAACTCTTGAACCTGCTTTTTAATTTCCTCATTCTGCATAACTGATAAACGGTACATGCCGATATTAGGAAGTGGCACATCCTACTATAACTGGATTTCATGTTGTATCTCTCTCTTGGGTGGCAACCCCTTCGGTTCCTGAAACATGTCATCATAAGTGGAAATAATCTTGACCATTTCAGTTTTATGTTTTTGGTCACACCCCTTGAATGCCTCAGATTTATCATCTTCTTTGGCTTTTACAAGCATTAATACAAAGTTCTTACTTGATTTGACCAACCTCTTCATTTGACCAGCATTAACTAGTGTAAGATTAGTCTTCACCTTATGTGCCCGTACAATGTATTCTACCCCATCTTTAAAAAGATGATACTTATTCTCCCCCCTATAAAAGATTGCTTTTATGTCATAAAGATAAGGACTTCCCAACACAAGCCCACAAATATCCAAAGGAACTACATCTACTTCTACCTCATCTACAAAGTTTGCAGTGATAGCAAATCTCAATTTACATTGTTTAGTTACTTGTAGTTGAGCATCATTGCAAACCCATCCAAGTGGATATGGTTTCAGATGAGGTGTTGTAGTCAAATTAAGTTTCTTTACAACTTCTTTAGATATTAAGTTGACTTGTGAACCCGTATCAAACAGTGTATCAACCTTAGTGTGTTTTGTTACAACATGAATGTGAAACAATTCATTTCTTTGCTTATCAACCTTAGGAGAAGATTCTTTACTTGTACTTGCACTGGCATTAGAAAAACTTGCATTAGAAGAGAGAGAGATATACCTTTCCCTTTACCTTGGATTCTGGTAGCAACAATCTTTGTCTCATCTCTGGAGTCAGAACCAAGATCCTGTTGAATCACTGCAGTAATCTTTTGCTTGCCTTTATTACCTCCATATCTTTTCAGCCTCAACTCAAGATGAAGCTTCCAACATCTTGAATCATGCCCCTCTTTCTTGCAATGAGAGCATGTGGGTTTCTCACCCTCTTTCTTAGCTGTAGCTGTCTTCTTCCCTTTGCCTTTATCTTTGTCTTTTTCTTTCCCTTTAGACTTACCCTCAAACTTAGATGGCTTCTTGGAAAAGTTATCAGTAAAAGTGTTCTTACCCCTTAACTCTATATGAGTAGCTTGAACAGACACCTCGTCTAGATTGTTGGGACTCAACATCAAAATAGTGTGCCTAAGGTAAGAATGCAAACCACCAATATACTTAAGTAATGTGTCTTGGGTATACAAGGGAACATTTAGAGCAATGGCCCGTTTCCTAAACTCATGAGTATAATCCTGGACAGACTGCCCCTTACCTTGCCTAAAGGTTTACCAATTCATGGTTAACTGTTGCATGTAACCTAAAGGATAGAATTGTTTCCTAAGGGCAGCAACAAACTCCATCCAAGACATATTAACTTGACCATGGCAAGCAATTTCTTCCCGAGTCTTACTCTCCCACCAGGTGAGAGCTGTACCTCCCAACCGGAGAGTTGCTAATTGGATCCTAGAAGCATCTTCTACTAGGCCTTCAATCCTACAGTATACTTCTACTTGTTAGACCCAATCGTCTAACTTCTCAGCATTTAACTCCCCACAGTATTTAGGTAACTCAAATTTTACATCAAGCTTAATTACAGGCTTAGACTTGCTCTTAAATGGATTTACATTAGAATAAGGAGAAGGAGAAGGAGGAGAAGGGGGAGGAGAAGAAGAGGGAGAAGATGGAGGAGTTTCTGGAGCTTTCTCCTTTGTGTCTTTTTGATCTTCCTGCTTTTCGTGCTTTGAAGAACCTCCCTTTTCGCGCTTCTTCTTTTCTGCATAAAGTTCATCCACCATCGCCTTCATGTCAAGAAATAGCTTCTGGAAATCCTTGTCACTGAGCTCTGAACTTTGTCCACCTTCTTTTCCTTCCATTTGTGATGGTTGATTAGCTCTTCGTCTTCCAATCTCTGGATCGTATTCTTCAAGTTCTCCTTCGCCTCGTTGCAACCTGGATCTTGTTAGCATTCAATTTATGCAATACTAGCCAGACACAAAGCTCTAATACCAACTTGATCTATTTAGGGATCTAGGACAATTGCTTATAGAATGCTTAACATAAATGATCACTTAATTACAATGCTCAAATAAACAAATGAACATAATATAATTTCCAAGATAATGAACTAAAAAGAAAGAGAGAAGAATAAGAGGAGACAAACGCAATTGATAACGGAGTTCATCCCTAAGGACTACGTCTCCAGGCCCCTCCCCAATGGAGTGACCGATCCGATTATACTCCAAAATCAGTTACAATTGCTACAATGACTATCTCCTTCAAGCACAGCAGCATAATGTTCCTCTGATGTGCGGAAATGTCTGCAAAATCTCCCGAGCATTCTCTCGTTATCACAACTTGGACTTGGAAAAACAAGGCCTAAACCCCTCTTTTTATACATAAAATTTGCCTAAAAAGGCTTAACCATCAAATTAATGGCTTAACCTCTTCTACAACTCAGATACAACTTCTTTCATAATTCAGGACATCTTTTGTTGTAATGGTTATGGTGGGTTTTGGTTGTTTGTGGCTTATTTAGCCATTTGTTATATATTCGGGTCTTCACACTAAAAAAAACCAACCAACCTCCCTATATATTTGTGCATAGTTCGGTGATAATGAACTAAAAAGAAAGAGAGAAGAATAAGAGGAGACAAACGCAATTGATAACGGAGTTCATCCCTAAGGACTACGTCTCCAGGCCCCTCCCCAATGGAGTGACCGATCCGATTATACTCCAAAATCAGTTACAATTGCTACAATGACTATCTCCTTCAAGCACAGCAGCATAATGTTCCTCTGATGTGCGGAAATGTCTGCAAAATCTCCCGAGCATTCTCTCGTTATCACAACTTGGACTTGGAAAAACAAGGCCTAAACCCCTCTTTTTATACATAAAATTTGCCTAAAAAGGCTTAACCATCAAATTAATGGCTTAACCTCTTCTACAACTCAGATACAACTTCTTTCACAACACCGCTCAATAATCATAACAAAAGAAACGGTGGCCATATATGGTTAAGGCTGTTATCGCCGGTGCAACGGTCCAACCCATGTGTAGTATCCCAGTGGTCGTGGGTTCGAAACCAACCTGATATTTTGTTTCAACGAACAAAACAACCCAACAAACTTTACGGTGGTGAAGGGACACGTGTCGAGCAGTGATTAGCTGAAACCTACCGATGTGTATGCTGACGAAGCCGCTCACAAAGATTTCGTATACTGACTGGGTGCCAAGTTGTCTGCCACGTATGCTGCCACGTCGGAGTACGGAGTGACATGTCACTAGTACGGACAAACACGTGTCAATCTGTGATTCATCCATACAATATGACTCAACTACCACGTGTCAAGTCATAATTCATCCACTAGAATCCATACAGTACAGAATGCCACGTCAGCATGATGATGTCATCCTCTATACCCTCAAGTTGACTGAAGTTTGACTGCTTCTAACTCGAGCATACGGCGTCGGATTTCGATGAAATGAACGCCATCAAAATCATCTCAATGAGCTCTTCACGATGACGCTACTTCCATTGATTTCTGAGATGATTATCTTTTCCACCTTCTGGACGCCCGTAAAGCTAGTTTGACTAGAAGTTTGACCGGCCATAACTTGCACAAACGGAGTCCTTTTCGCCCCATTCAAGTTGTTTTGGAATCAGGACGTCGTTCTCTTTCTAATGAAGCTAAAATCTAGAGTATTGGGAACACTTCAATTTTCACTAAAAAATTGTCCCCCGGATCACTCTCCCACTCCCCCACTCTCTCTCTCAAGTCTCTCACTCCTACCCCCTCTCCCCCTCTCCCCTCTACCCTTAACCCTTATACCCTAAACCCTTGTACACCCCCTACCCTTTCTCTCTCTCCCACTCCCCCCCTCTCTCTAAAAAGTATCTCCCTCCTACCCACTCTCACTCTTGAGCTTCTCTACCCTTTATCTCTCTTCCACTCCCCCCTTATCTCTCTGAAGTATCTCCCTCCTACCAAGGATTAAATTTGATGGTTGAATTTTCATGTGAACAAATTTTTTAATGATGGTTATCTATTCAAGGGTGCCCTTAAAACATTATGATATACCTTAGTGTATGTAAAGTTATATATAAATCAAACATATATATCATTATAATTCTATATAAATTTTGATAGTCTATCAAAAATATCTCCCTTTATCTGATACAATCTTCTTAAAATTTTGATTGTATTCTACAGCAAAAATCTCTAAATACAGTCATATGGCCATCAAATTTAAAAAGAATATAATTAATATTTTTATTAATATTAAAAATTAGTTTTTAAAAGAAGGTGTTCGACCGAACATCTTTAGAATGTTCGGTCAAACCCTTTTAAAATACATTTTTTTAATTCTATGTTGTATGGTTTCGGTCGAACAGGGGTTCAGTCGAACCCCTGTTTGACCGAACATTAATTTTTTGTTCGGCCAAACCCACATTTTTTCACCCTCCCCCCATGAGGCACCAAAATTGCTCAGAATTTTGCACTTCAAAGCTCAATTTGAGAATGAAAATGGAGATCTCATAAACCCAACTAGTATCAAGTTCCCCTCAAAATGAGCTATCCAACAAATATAATTTTAATATGTTTTGATTATATTATCTATCTATTTTTTAAGTTTTATTAAATATAGTTTTTTCACCAAAAATAAAACTCTCTATTCTGCACAAGTGGAAAAATAGAAGATTATCAAAAAAAAAAATTAAAATATGAGTGCACTAGATATTGGAGTCCTTGATCCAACAAAAGAAATAAAAAAAAGAAAAAGAATTTCGATACATACAGTAAAAGTTATGCGTTATACGGTCATGTTATGTCTGAATTGTAATTGATTTGACTTTGAAACTTGATTAAAGAAAAAATAGTCAATAAAAAACTATCTAACCAAGTGGAAGCACTAGATATCGGAGTTAAAAATATAAATTTGAAAGAATTGGAATTTTATCTTTCAAGGAAAAAAAGTTATTCACTTTTTAAAAATGTTGTTTTCGAAAAAAACCAATTTTTCATGGGAGATGGAAAAATAAGTTCAATCTGATTCCAAAAAAATTGAAAAAAATATTTTTAGAATCTATAGACAAAATTTGACAAGACTCTAGTCTGCATCATCTTCAAATTCCTCGCGGTTTAATCGCTATAGGTGCTCGAATGTGAAGATTTTGTTAAAAAAAAAATATCAATGTCTAGTTTGGCCAAAATTTGTAAACCACTATTGTGGGATCACCCATCCTACATATATATCATTTTTGTTGGAGATTTGGGTCATTTACCTCATGGAAATGATAGACCAACATATGATAGCAACACACAAGCTAGGTTTCTATGGAAAGAATTCAAAATTGTGGTGACTCTAGATAAAATATTCAGACAAGATGGACAAAACATCCATCAACAAAGATTTCACCAACTTTTGAAAAATCTAAGAGATGCAAACCCCACAATCGATGATTGGAAATTGCTTATGAGAAGAACCACTATTACATTAGATGTAGCAAGCAATCAAGAGTTTGAAAGTGTTGTGCATTTATTCTCCACAAATGAAAATGTTAATAACCATAACAAGAAAATGTTATACTAATTGAAGCATCCTATTACTTGTAGTGTTGCAACAAAATTAGGAAGTAGAAATATACGAGAAGAATTCTCAAATGATGAGTTGGATCTAGAATTGTTGATATGTAAAGATGTCAGGGTTATGTTAACCTCAAATCTACTGATACAAGTAGGCCTTGTCAATGGATCTTTAGGATATATACAAAGCATTGTATACAAACCTGGAACATGTCAACTAGAACCACCAACATATGTAATGGTTGCATTTGACAGATATTCAAGAATACCAATTTAATGATCATAACCCAAATACAATTCCAATTGCAGCAATATAGAGGGGCAAGACAATCCAAATTCCATTAAGATTGGCTTGGGAATTGACAATTCACAAATCATAGGGTTTGACTCTATCAAAATCCACTATTGATATAGGACCAACAAAAATAAGGGGATTTATATTTGTAGCTATATCTCGTGTAAAATGTATTGAAGGCTTAAGAACTATGCCACCATTCACATATGACCATTATGAAAAAATAAAAAATGGTAGACAACTTGCCAAGAGAAAGGCTAAGGAATATAGATTGAAAATATTAGAACATACTTTCAATGTGACATGCATATGTTCTTCGATGTTGATTCCATGAGTGTCAAATTCCAAAATGTAATATACGCGTATGATATTTAGTTTTATGTTATATTCAATTCTTCTGCTATATTAAAAAATCAACAAAATATCAATGTTTCTAGTTACTCTTCTAGTGTTTTTTGTTGTGTTTGAATTCTATTAAATACTATTTTTCTTATATGATGATGATGCAGGCATGGATCCTACCTACAATCCATATAAGCACCCAATTGTTGTAAAAAATAAACCTCATACAAAAATCATTCCTACTGCAGCACTCAATCCATACCAGAATAGATGGTCAATAAAGGCAAGAGTCACTAGAAAGGGTCAACTTCATCATTTTAACAATGCAAAAGGAGATGGACAAGTGTTTATGTTTGGCATGGTTGATTCAGACGGTGATGAAATTAGAGTAACATGTTTTAACGTAGTTGCAAAAAAAAATTATGAATGCATAGAAACTGGAAAAGTCTTTCTCATCTCAAAAGGGTGACTCAAACCTGCACAAAAGAATTTTAACCAATTAAAAAATGAATGGGAAATCTTATTAGAAATAAATTTTATTGTTGAGTTGTGTTTGGAGGAGGATAATTGTATAACAAAACAACAAATCCATTTTACACCAATAAGAGAAATTGAGAACATGAAAAGAAATTATTTGATTGATATCATTGGTGTTATTCTCTCAATTAACACACCAAACACAATATTCAGAAAGAATGCCACACAAATTCAAAAAAGAACCCTTCAACTAAAAGACATGTCAGGTTGTATGGTGTAATTAACAATGTGGGGTGGTTTCTACAATAAGGAAGGTCAACAACTCCAAGAAATGTACAATGTAGGAACTTCCCCCATTCTTGCTATAAATGTTGAACAGATTAGTTATTTTGGTGGGAAATCTGTGGGAAAAATTACTACAACCCAACTCCTTATAAATCTAGATTTTCCAAACTCACACCGATTGAGATTGTGGTTTGACACATAAGGGGAGAATCTCCATTCTCATTCTATTACAAAGGAAATCTCATCTGTGATAGAAGAAAAAATGTTAAAATGTATCTCACAAATATAGGATCAGGACCTTGGTAACTCTGGTAAACCTTATCGGATAGTGATAAAAGCTACCTTACCTTTCATTAAGGTAGATAATTTTTGTTATATAGCTTGCCCCTTAAAAATTGGAGGCAGGCACTACAAAAATAAGGTAAACACTAATGAAAATGGTCAGTGGTATTGTGGAAGATGTGATAAAACTTTCCCTGAATGTGATTATAAATATATACTTCAATGCAAAGTGCAAGACCATACTGCATTCATTTGGATTACTACTTTTGAAGAAGCAGCAGAAGAAATTATGGGTGTTACAGCAAAAGAATTGAACATTTTGAAGCATGAAGAACAAGATGATGTTAAGTTTGCACACATTATACAAAAGGTCTTTTTCAACAGATACATATTTAAACTTCAAGTGTAAAGAGAGACTTATAATGATGAACAGAGGATTAAATGCACAATCAAAAAAATAACAAAGTTTGATTATTCAGTTAAGAGAAAAGCTTTATTAGATTCAATTGCAAAGCTATGGGTTTCATGACATTCAAAAGCTTGAATGTATATCATGTTAATATTGTATTCAAATATTGAAAAAAAATAGTGGATATATCTAAGTTAGTTGATGTGATTTTTGTTGTGATATTGTTCTTTGTTGCTTTCAATACTAAATCTAATGAATGATTAAAATTTATGATTTTAAATTTATTTTTCTTTGTTGATTGTTCTTATATACAAGTTGGTATAATTTTAAATTTGAATGTGTACCCTTATATATGGGAATTGAAATAAAAAATGACAGAAACTATAATGAAAATCATATAGATTGCTTTTCAGATTCATTTTCATGAAAATGTAATCATTTTTCACAAGGCAATAGGTGTCTCAATAAAGATAACTCTCAGCTTGTTTTACATATATTATTAATTAATATAGGTATGCTAGTTATATTTTCATTGTTAAAGCTATTATTATTTGATGAATAATTTTATATGGGATAATTTTTGACATTTGAATATTTGATCAATTGTTATAGTTAATAACTATTTAAGATAAATATTTAGAAGGAAGATAAATTTAACTATATTTTTTATAGTTTTAATTTTCTAAACAAAAATTTATTTATGAAAATTTATTTAAGATAAATATTGATAAATTGAATTTTATTTTTTTATATTTTCCATTTTCACAAAAATGTAAAATTCAGTCAAATATTTTAAATAATTTCGCATAAATAATTAAAAATTATTTAAATTTAATAAAAATATTTATTTATTATGAAAGAACAGATATTTATTAGAGAAATTTTTACACTGAGAGGCATTATACAGTGAAAGCAACGATTTTGTGTCAATAAAAACTCAACAAATTTAATTTGACGTTTTGGTGAAGGCTAACTTTATGTTTAAATAAGAATGGGATAAAGACTATTTAACACGATTTTTTAATTCCCAAAAACCAATAGCCAAGATCCAGTGTACGAATATGATCGGATGCTTAGTGCCACTCTAAATTATCCTCTTCGAGTAAGCACACACATTACAAATATTTCATGTGTGTTTTGTCACAATCAGGAGAAAAGACTGACAAAGGACTCTTGAGATTGCTTATTACTACAAGTAAAAAGATTATGTTATTCTCTTTTACACTCTTAGATTGGACTCATGTCATGGCGGCAATAGTTTAATGTGATCTCCCTCCGTAGCATGGTGGATCCCAACGAAAAAAAAATAGCGGTGAGAAGATGAACCAAATGGAATATTTTATTTTGATAATATTATTTTTTATATTAACATATAGTTAATATAAAAAATGATATTATCAACATCATAGGTTTCAATTCCAATAATATTGCTTATAGGTATATTACTTTTGTTCGTAAATGTGGTAATGTAACAGTTTTGTAACTATTTTTAAGTTTATTTCATTTTGTATAAACCATATATGGTGTTGGTGGCACTTAAATAGGAATTTTTTTGGGAAATAGCCTATGTGGAGTCTTGTGAAGGAACAAATAAATCTCGTATGAAACTACTTAGTAACTTATTTTGAATGGTTTCTAGAACTGAATCTTGTAGATAATTCTTTATACTTCTTTTGCATAGAGAACAAGGGATACTTGATCTTAGTCTAACTATATATTGAACTTTTTCAAAACATTATTCATCATTATCTGGCTTCTCTCATCATTCTACACTATTTGATTCAAATATGAAAAGGCACATCTCACTTGACATAGACAGATATCTTGATCATGTTAATTTCTTTCATCATTACTAATACCAAATGATCATGTTAATTGTCTACATGCAATGAATTGCAGAGGATTTTTGTGATTTGTAATACTAATGTGAAACTTTCTATGCTAGACATGGTATGAACTAAACAAATTGCTCATAAGTCCATAGCAGTAAATGCCCACTATTTACAGTGTAAGAAGGAGTGAGAAGCATTGACCAAGTCCATAGAGGGGAAGAATGTTGAGGGTGAAGGTTGGTTGAAGGAGAATGAGACCTTTTCCCATGTTATGGAAAGGATTCACAACATGAAGGCGGAAATAAAGTGGTATGAGAAAGTGGTTGTTAGCTTCCAAGCTAACTTGGACAGGAAACTGCCTCAAACCCATCATATACCTAGTGAAGGTAGTAGTAATATTCCAAGAAAGAGACAAAAGAATGACAAGGAACACCTGCATGTGCAATCTCCTCCTAAAATAATTGTAATAAGTTCCAACAAGTCTAAGGATTATACACCTCTAACACCCTAGATAAAGTGTAATCTTATATATATGTATGCAAATGTTGCCCATAAATAAGACCCTTATGCAAATGTTGCCAATAAATAAAATATTTATGCAAATATTGTTGATAAATAAAGTACTTATGTGTAACTATAACTCCAAGTAGAAGATACCTTTAAAATATGTGTACGTGTAGTAATCTAGAAGAAAGATGTGAGGTTGGTCAACCTTTGGTTCTAAGTATGCAATTACACTCCATGTACTCCCATGACACTAAAGTTGACTATCTATTAAATATTGCTAGCAATATTTTTGAAGTTCAAACTTTCTATCATTATTGTTTATCTTATGAAGCTTTGTGAACATTAGTACCACTACTATCATCTCTCTCTATAACTCACCAACCTCCTACATTAAAAGAAATATGATACCAAAAACTTGCTTACACTTATCCTTGTACTCTTATCAACTTTGAAAATTCAATTGAAAATCATACAAAAATTTGCTACAACTTAGAATCATACATATCTTTATAACCTATTGCTTATTTATGAGTTTTATTTATTGTTTAGATAATGGCTACCCAAAATAAATCTGTTTCCACCCAACCATCAGTCCAACAGATATAAGCCCCTGAGGAGTCAACAAACTCAAACACACATGTTCCAACTCCGATTAACAAGTTGTACTCATCAATTGAAGCCCATTCAAAAAAAATCATTAGAGAAATCCATGATGTTGCACTGCTTTCACGTGTAGTAGAATGACAATATATTAATGACATTGAAGACATTGCTCACAAATTGCATACAACATGCAAGAAAGTTACAGGATTCTCTAGTTTTTTAAGAGAACTTTATTATGACAAGCAATACAAAGAACCAAGAGTTGTAAAAAGCACTATTGAAGAATTTATTTTGTACTTGTATGATAATTAGGGTAGACACATATGAACCATATAGAGGGTTGTTCCATGGTTGGCTGACTCTTATGAACAAAATTTTGATGTATACTTTCATGTCTATTTTGTAAAAGAATTGTACATACGTATTGTATGTAGGCGGCAACCATGATTGACTTAGTCTTACGAATAGTATTTTCATATAGATTTTAATGTCTAATTTTGGAAAATATTGTTCATATATTTTGGATGTACATGGCCTACTTGGTATATAAATAGTCAAAATTGTTCTATTTCATATGTATTGTACAAATGTCTATTGAATTGAATAGTTCAATGTATGTTTCATATTACATTCAACAAAAAAGTCAAATAATCATTACATCCATGAATGTGCATTTAAAATATCCAACAAATCATTTAATTGAATTAATTTCATAACTTGAATTTACTTAGTTAATTTCTAATTTTTAGATAAAAAAAAAGGGAAGAGAATTTCATTAGTTTGATAACTTGAAGTTTATTCGACTAATTATACTTTAACTGTACTTCTTAAATTTGATAGGCATGTAAATTTGCATTCTATTTAGAACCTTTCTATTGCAATAGTCTTTGATATTAAATGAAATTCATTTAAAATAAAAGTAGATTTACCATTAAAGAACATTAATTTGACAAATCCAACTTCAATTATTTACTAGATATGGTGCGACTAAGATTGAATTTTGAATTAGAGGAGCAAAGAAAGCAATATCAAAGAGAATATAGAAGATGACAATAGGAACAAATGAAAGATGTTCAAAGGGAAGAATGAAGAAAAAGAAACAATGAAGTTGAAAGAAAAAGATATGTTAGATGAAGGGAAGAAGTAATAGTACAAGATGAACAACTCTCTCATTTTAAAAGAGAATAAATAAAACTTGATCCACAATCAATTGAGAGACACAATGTTCATTTTTGAGTAAATATTGAATTGAATCTTCAAATTAAAAAGTCAATTTATCTCATCATGGAAATAAAGATGAGATAAATGTAGGTGTATGAGGAAACATACAAAACCCAAATGGAATGCTTTACAATGATTTCAAAACATTCCAAATACAATTTTGACATCAATTAGATAACTTCATAACACAAAACATGTGTTATATCTGTCAAGAATGCTACCTAGGAGTGAAAGTATTTCACACCTCTAAAAAAAAATTCTATAATAGATGTCATCAAGAGAGTGGGAATAATAGATTTTCAACTTTAAATAAAATGGATCCTAGGCCACAACCAGAAGAGCTTGCGAAATTGACTCAAGTAGAAGAAATGTCGATTGCACGTGTTAGCCCAATATTACAAGTTACCCATGCAACAAATGGTCAATGTAAATATAGAGAATACATAATAAGTTTTCCACAAAATGTGGAATATGTTTCAAAAATTTTGCCACATTCAATAAGAGAGATGTCAATCATTATTGTTTGAAAAAGGGATCAACGTGGCACAAATTATAACTTCATAGTCAATAGGGATCATGTGTATAGGGCATTCAAATTCAAAGTAGACCATGACTAGTTTTATTTAGATGTTAGAATCAATGAAAATGATTTGAATGATCTCATAGGAAATTTTGATGAAAATATATTCAACAAATTACAAATAGTGTGTACGTAATTTGATTTTGATTCAAATGAAATTGTATTTGTGGGTCCAATCATGGAGATGGATAAAGGAAACATAATTGAGCACACTAAATCAATGGATTCTATGCCACCTAATGCTCAAAGAGAAATGGAATTGATTTAGGCATGGGTTAATAATCTTAATGAAAATTCAACAACATTGATTGATTGGCTAGGAATTGGTTCATCTCCTATCAATGAATATGTCACTCTAGGATTACTTGATATGGCATTCCCAACATTTTTCCCTGATGGTATATGTGATTGGTTAGAACCACTAATGAGGAGAGTGCATCTACATGAATTTTTTAAGCATTTATTGCATTATAGAGACCATCGGTTTGGTCGACATCCAAGATTTTGATATTTTATGATGAACATGATAATGAGAAACCGTGCACAAAATTCTTTAGTTGTATTTGTAAAAAGAAGTTTTCAAGACATTTCAATCACCATCAACGTGTTGTGTCATCATATGGAAAACATGCCACAGTCCCATCTAGCTAATAGGTTGATGCGGTTTGGAACAACATTGAGGGGTACAAGGTCATACTGGGCACAATGTCATACAGAATTGATTGAAATGCTTCATCAAATAGGCTCTCCTAAAATATTCTTCACTTTGAGTGCAACAGATATTTATTCACCTGATTTGCATGCATTTATGCCAAGAACATCGTCAACTACTCCACATGAGGCTCAAATTTGGCAAAAAAAAATGTTATTGACTATCCTCATATAGTCACATAGTACATGCACTTGAGACATTTAATGTTTAGAACAAAAATACTAGAAAAAGGAATGAAAATTAAGGATTTTTGGTCTAGATATGAGTGGAAACACAGAGGCTCACCACATGTGCATGGATTCATATGGATACACAGAGCACCAAATATGGACAACTTGGATTGTTCAAATCAAGAGCAATGAAAAAGTGCAAAAAGATATTTCCAATCTATTATTCAAGCATGGAATCCTAGACAAGATCCACATCAACAAAACATCCAGGAATGTTCAAAATAGTTAAACATATGCATATAATATATGACCTAAATTATTTGTAGTTTATCACATAACTAATAAATTTATTTGTATATCCAATTTTAGACATTCCAAATTTTTACTCAACATTCATGTCTGAAAAATACAAGACAACTTGTAGAGATAGATGTTGATCATGAATATGAAGAGATACTAAACTGTGTAGAGTGACATACGGTCTGTAGGGAGGGTGCATGCCTACAAAAAAAGAGGACAATGGTTAACATGTAACAATTTTAATAAGTTAAAATATTTATATTAAAATGAAATGTAATATGATTCAAAACTACTAAAATACATTACTTATTCATATTCATTATAGGTATAATGCTCCTTGGCCATTAAATTTGGAGGGATCCAAATTATATGAAGACATAGAAACGGGTGAAAAAAAAATTGAGCCAACTAGGAATGATGATAGAATAAACTCACACAATCGCTACATATTGCAATTGTGGAGAGAAAATATAGATTGGCAACTTGTTCTTTCCAAACATGCTATGATCAAATATATTGCAAAGTATGCAACAAAAGTATGGAAACATACCAACAAATACTGATGTGTCTTGCAAACATGGAAAATCCTAATGATTTGGATGCAAGAGCATATAGAAGGCTTTTGACTAAGACTGTCATAGAAAGAGATATTGGAGCTCAAGAGATGTGCCACATGCTACTGGGTGCTGTCATAATAGTGGTTTACAATTTCTGAGAGGAACGAATTTTAGCTGAAATCACATATTTTTAGAAAATATAATGATTTAAGCCTTAAAAAGTTCCATTTTAAGGATTCCAATTGAAGAGGGTTTGATCAAATCACCTTAGATCAAACCCCTTGGAAAAACCATACCTATAAATGTCACCTATCAAAATGTTGATAAAAATCACTTTTGATTTAGATTTTGGGGGTCAAATGAATTCATTTAAAATTTATTTCAAATGATTATGGTATTCCTCGAACAAGCTATCCAATGAATATAATTTTAATATGTTTTAGTTTTTTATGTATTTATTTTTAAGTTTTATTAAACATAGGTTTTCATCGAAAATGAATTTCTTTGTTCTTCATAAGGAAAAATAGAAGATTATCAAACACTAGATATTGAAGTCCTTGATCCAACAAAAAATCACATATACAAAAGGGTGATCTTTGAAACTTGATTATATTCAATAAAAAATTATCTAACCAAATGGAAGCACTAGATATCAAAGTTACAAATCTAAATTTGAAAGAATTAGAATTTTATCCTTCATGGAAAAAAAGTTATGCGTTATATGGTGTGCATCACTTTTTTAAAATGTTGTTTTCTGAAAAAAAATCTATTTTCGTGGGAGATAGAAAAAGAAGTGCAATTTGATTCCAAACATTTTGAAAAAAATATTTTTAGAATCTACAGACAAAATTTGATGAGACTCTAGTTTGCACCATCTTAAAATTCCTCACGGTTTAGCTGCTATAGGTGCTCGAATGTGAAGATTTAGTTAATAATAATAATTTCAATGTCTAGTTTGGCCAAAAATTGTAAACCACTATTATGGGATCACCCTACTTGAACTTCCATTGGTAGAGAGGAGTAGAAGGTTCATCAATCTAAATATGTCACATGAGGTGTTCAAACCCATAAGTGTAAATGATGAAGAAAACAATGAAGGACAAACAAAATCTTTCATTCAGGGTGATCCCACAATACGGGTTTATAATTTTTTGCCAAACTGGACACTGAACTAATTTTTTCTAACTAAATCTTCACTTTTGGGCACCTATAGCGGCTAAACCATGGGGAATTTGAAGATGATGCAAACTAGTGATTTGTGACATTTTTTCTATAGATTCTAAATATATTTTTTCAAATTTTTTGGAGTTATATTGCACTTCTTTTTCCATAACCTTTAAAAAATAGTTTTTTTCAATAAACACCATTTTTAAGGAGTGACGCTCATCGTATAACACATAATTTTTTTCCCATGAAGGATAAAATTATAATTTTTTCAAATTTATATTTGTAACTATGATATCTAGTGTTTCAAATTGGTTGAATAGTGTTTTATTGAATATATTTCCCTTAATCAAGTTTCGAAGTCAAACCAATTACAATTCAAACATAGGCGAACTATATAACACAACATTGTTTGTATGTATCGAAATTCATTTTTTTATTGTTGGATCAAGGACTTCAATATCTAGTGCACTCATAATTTTCAAAAAAAAAATTGATAATCTTCTATTTTTCTACATGTGCAAAACAAAGAGCTTGATTTTTAGTGAAAAACCTTCATTCACAAGAAATAAAAAATAAATATAATAATTAAATTAAATTTATTTAAAATTATACTTTTTGGGAAGCTTATAATAATGAATACATACAAAAAATAAATTTTTAATTATTTAATTTGATCCCACAAAAGGTAAATCAAAAGTGGTTTTTTATCAGCATTTTGATAGGTGTAAAGGAGACTACGTTATAGGTATGGTTTAAAACTAGCGGGGTTCTATCCAAGGGGGTTTGATCTAAGGTAGTTTGATCAAACCCTCTTCAATTGGAATATTTTAAATAGAAATTTTTAAGGCTTAGATCATTATATTTTCTAAAAATATGTGATTTCAACAAAAATCAGAATCTCCCAGAAATTGTAAACTAGCTTTGTGGGATCACCCTAAATCAAGGATATAAAATAAGGCCTTTGTCTATGGAAGGTGTTATACTAATTGATGCAGCTAGATCATGGATATATAATCCTAAAAGAAGAAGAGATAAAAAATGGGCTCAGCCAAGACAAAAATCAGCTATTGTTAGAGTATTTCCTAGGTTTTTATCTATTCCTCCACGTGAATTAGATTAATGGATTGATTTTTGTTAATCAAAATTATTCTTGTACAAACATTTTTGTGACGTGGATAGAGATATTGGTCATGATAGTGATTCAATAAGAAAAACTAGGATTCATTCCATTATAACCCTTGGCACGTGGAATGAATAGCAATTGAAGAAAATGATGAAAACATCAATGATTCTGAAATTGAAGATGTAGACATCCAAATTTGACCACTCCCACATGGTCAAACTCATCCACTTTATTTGTCTATTTTTTCAATGTTAATTAAACAATTTATTTAATTAATATTTCCCCCTCTGGCTAAAGTTTTTAAAGTATTCAATTTAATAATTAAATACTTAACCTTACACCTTTTCCTCTCTGAATTAAATAAACATATCAATTTATTTAATTTATCCATTTGACCTTTTTGAATTTAATCAATTTTAAATTCTTCATTTTTCTTTCTCCTTGTCACATCCTCCATAACCCTCTTCTAATCTAGATTAAGTTAATTAATCCATGATTAGGATGTGCTCTCTTTAATTAGGATTAATGTCACATCCTCCATAATCTCCCACTTTCTTCTAATCTCTCATTAATTTTCCTTAATCATGTGTTTGCACAACCTTAATCTAATCCCCTTGCTACATTTAGCATACCTTTTTGGTCAACCTTCACATTTTCTACATTTGGTATTGACCCTCTTCCCCATGTGAATTTTTAATTCACATTTATTCATCCCAGATTCCTCTCTTCCTCGTATGAATTTTTAATTCACATTTATCCTTCCAAGACTCTCCTTATTCCTATGCAAGTTCTACAACCTTTTGACTTGTCACATCACTCACATGTGCTAAAGTTTTCTAGAACCTTTGACTTGTCACATTACTCACATATGTCAAAATCCTACTTTTTGGGAACTTTGTCTTATCCACAAGATTATTCCCAATCATGTGAATTTTTAATTCACATTTATTTCTCCAACTACTTTCCTCTTCCCCATAGAGATTTTTGAGGAATATTAAAATTCTTCATATGTCACTTTCCTCACATATGAAAACAAAAAGTTCCTTTTTGAGGAAAGCTTCTCCTCTCTCAAGGTACTTTCAAAAGTACTTGTCCTTCTTCCACCTCACTTGTACCTTTTTCTATCTCACCATATCCTTGGCCACTTCATCCTCCACATGGCAAGATGTGAGGGTTTGAGTCCTCAACTCACCTTAGCCCTCCATCTTGGCCATGGTGGCTCAATACCGACCATTGAATTCTCTAGTGAATTCAACTTCTTCTATAAATACCCCCCCTTTTTTTCATTCATTAGGACAACTTATGCATTTTGTATCAAACTTATGCTCTTGTATTATTCAAGTAATAATCAAGCATTTCCTTGCAATTCAAGCCATTTTGCATACTTACCCCCATTCCATCATCATGGCATATTTATTCTAGATCTCATCCCACCTTGCATCCATTTCTTATCAACATTGTCATCCAAGGAGCACATATTTAAAGCTACATCAAGAGCCAACGAAGGAGATCAACACGAAAGGTATAATCACTTCCATTGTTATCCTTCTTTTGTGCTTTACTTAGGCTTATCGTTAAGGTGGTCCTTTGTTTCTTTATTTTTTGTTTCTATTTTTAGTTTTATCCTTTGTTTTCTAACTTTTTGTTGTAGAGGGGCATACCTGCCCTCCTAGAGAGGTGAACCTACCCTCCAGACAAGTAAAACAACATTTTATTTTTAGTTTTAGCCTCTATTTTCTAAATTTTTGCTACAGAGGGGCGTACCTTCCCTCCCAAAGGGGGGAACCTACCCTCTAGATAGGTAAAACAACATTTTGTTTTTAGTTTTAACCTCTTTTCTGACTTTTTGTTGTAGAAAGGCATACCTGCCCCCCCAAAGAGGTGAACCTACCCTCCAGACAGGTAAAATAGCATTTTGTTTTTAGTTTTAGCCTTTGTTTTCTGAATTTTTGTTGCAGAGGGGCATACCTTCCCTTCTAAAGGGGCAAACCTACCCTCCAGATAGGTAGAAGAACATTCTATTTTTAGTTTTAGCCTTTGTTTTTTCAATTTTTGCTATAGAGGGGCGTACCTGCCCTCCCAGAGGGGCAAACCTACCTCTAGACAGGTAAAACAACATTATGTTTTTATTTTTAGCCTCTTTTTCCTAAATTTTTGCTACAGAGGGGCATACCTACCCTCCCAGAGGGGTGAACCTACTCTCTAGATAGGTAAAACAATATTCTATTTTTAGCTTTAGCCTATGTTTTCTAACTTTTTGCTACAGAGGGGCATACCTTCCCTGCCAAAGGGGTGAACCTACCCTCCAGACAGGTAAAACAACCTTTTCTTTTCAATTTTTATCTTTTTTATGACTGTTTCCTGCAAAGGGGTGTACCTACCCTTCCAAAGGGGTGAACCTACCCTAGACAGAGACCATTTAAAGGTTAAAATAGGGGGTAAAATTTATTTTTAGTTTCTATTTTCGATTGTTTTTTATTAGAACTGATCTTAACCTGTCTTGTGAGTGTTTGTGTTAGAAAAATCATATTCCTATTGAAGATCGAGATATAAAACTGCTAACACATTTGTTGCAGGACAAGAGGACCAAGATTTCTAGTTAGTTGTTTGCTTTGTTGTTTTCTTTAATATCTAGGCACATAGTTTAAGTAGGGGAGTCAATAAATTGTATGTTGTGTTTCTAGGTAAGCTATTGATGTATCCAATCCCCTTGCACCATTTGGCGATCCTGGGTGAAGAGAAATCATAGCGTACCTAAGTCTTTTGTGTTACCCAAGGGGGTGTTATACCATTTAAGCTTTCCTCTTGCACTTCATGTGAGCTTGGGAAGTAGCCAAAAGTAGTTAGCATTCTCTTCTTAGTGGGACCTACTTGGGGATTTCATCACCCCAAGGGATGATTCCAACCATGCATACTAGCAAGGTATATAAAGGGGGAGAGCCAAAGTTGTACCCCAATCTAGTCATGTCATGTCTAGAAGAGCGTCAAAGCTAGGGTGATACCTAAATAGACGTGAAGAATTTTTATGAGCCTTTCTGTATCTCACTAGGGTTCCTGACTCATGCTTGTGACAGGCCGGTATTCACGGTTGTGCTCACATATCAAGCATATATCGAGGACTCATTAGATCACCTTGTTTAGCCTAGATTAAAAAACTTGGTTGGCCATACCCTTCATGCTAATCATAGGATTGTGCTTTCTGAACTATTTTCTTTGTATGAAACCAATACATACCTTACTAGTAAAGCTAGTTAGCTTTATTTCTTATTGTTTGCTATGTTTTTGGTCCTTGCCATAGCCATTTTTGCTTAAGTCAAGTCCAAGTTTCTTGCAAAGGGGAAAACCTCCCATCTAAAGGGGCGTACTTGCCCACTGCATCAACTTTTGTTAGCCTATTTTTCGTCAAAATTGTCACTTTTTACAAAACAAGCAAACCTGAACTCTAAAGACGAATACCTACCCTCTAAAGGGATGTACCTGTCCACCAAATGACCAATTTCACCTCCTGTTCGGCCATTCTAAGCACCTGTTTATCCATTCCAAGCATTCATTTCCCATTCCGAGTACATATTTCATTGTTTGGGGAATCTATTTTATTGTTTAGGGATCTCATTTCACCATTTGGGGAACCCATTTCATCATTCAAGGAACCTGTTTCATCATTTGGGGAACCCATTTTTCCATTCAGGGAACCTGTTTCATCATTCAGGGAACTCTTTTTTCCGTTCGAGGAACCCATTTCATCATTTGGGGAACCTGTTTCACCATTCGGGGAATCTATTTCATTGTTTAGGGATCTTGTTTCACCATTTGAGGAACTTGTTCCATCCTCTAGTGAGTATGTTTCACCATTTTTCAAGCTCATTTGCTCATTTTGATAGCTCTTTTGACCTCATCTTTGATTTAAACAAGTCCAAAAACCAGTTGGGGGCCTAAAACCTTGTCATTTGTTATGATCTAAATTCATCCTTTAGTCCATTTGCACTAGGGTCATTCAGTCATCACCCAAATCATATAGGCACCTTTAGAGCATCTCTAGGTTGCATAATTCATCATCATTCTCTTAATCCAAATCCCCTAAACCTTGTTTTAGAGGGTATTATCTGAATTGACCTAAGTGTCTGAATCTTATTGTTATCCTACACATTAGTCATTGTCTTTGGCCCAATCAATCCACTTCTATTGTGAGGTGGATTCGGTGTCATAAATCATTATCCTCAGTGTTGATGGTGTTTTCTGCACAGCAACAACTCAGACAGAATGCAATATTCTATCTCTCTTGAAAGGTTATTTTCAATAATAAATTGTTGAAAATCACCCCAAGCTCTCTCGGGTGTCAGGTCATGACAATGCATAAACAACTCAGATAATATGTGAAATGTTGGTAATCACAATCGGACCTTACTACAAGCAAACTGTATTTTCTCACTTATCAGATTTCGCAATATGATGATCCCAAATCCTAAATTTAACCAAATAATAAAGAAATAGAAAAAGATAAGGGTGCAAGGATATGATAAGATCTAAACTACTCCTAGAATGAACAATGCAAATGATAGATATCTGGAATGGACCAATCTCAAAATAACCAATTCCTGATCAACCCACAATGCAATCACACAAGAACGGTGCAATCTTCTGAGGTATCTAGATTTTCAAATCATAGATATTCATCCATGATCGAACTCAAGCACATATAAATATATGGTCCAGGTTGACTTCACCAGCCTACTACAATCAGATAGTTACTAGGAGTATAGACCAGAGATTGCTACAAACATTCCAAATATGAAATCATGAACATCATTCACCACACAAATCTAATTCTCAACACTGAACCCTAAATCTTTAAGAAATTTGAAGGATAAAACAACAGGAACCATGCAAGATAAAATAACACAAGAGATTTCACCAAGAAAACCACAATGTCTTCAATTGTATTAGATCACCAAAATGTTGCAACAATTCCACTGTTCTGTCACAGTATTTGCTTCAAGAAACTGACTACTACTTCTACTACAAAATACTCTAGCTCTTTTCTCTA
Organism: Sequoia sempervirens; assembly: GCA_007258455.2. Classification (NCBI taxonomy): domain Eukaryota; kingdom Viridiplantae; phylum Streptophyta; class Pinopsida; order Cupressales; family Cupressaceae; genus Sequoia; species Sequoia sempervirens. The sequence continues at coordinate 127,008,355 of VDFB02000017.1, forward strand.
ACTTGTCTCTACTATCTCTTCTAGCTAACCCTTTACAATGAGCCAAGAATGCCCTTTTATAGCAAATTCTCAAGACATGTCGGCCCAGCCAAACATTTACAAAATAAGAACACAAGTCAGCCTTAGGATTTCAAAATAAGGCACACATTAAATGTCGATACATCATCAAGGTCGGCCTAGACACATTCCCCAATGTAACCCGGATCAATACATGCCCCATAATAATAGGGAAGCACAAATCTCAAAATGGTATTAACTACCACCTCCCTAATCATTGTTTTGGTCCAACGATCCTTGAACCCTCAAAAACACTTTATCCAGCTCGGTGACAGGTGGCAAGGGCAAGATCCTAAGCTGACATTCTATGGAGCTAATCTCCTCCTTTGACTGCTTAACAGTCTAATTCCAATCATCTTTGTGAGATTGATACTTATCCATCACCGCAAAATAAGTTGCTGCATCATCCAACTGGTGTCCTGTTATGACATTCTTAGAATTTGGAGCATAAACATCATGCCACCATTCCCCTAGCTGCTCTAGGCTCAAATATTTAGGAGCAATTTTCCTCCTGCCAGTCATAACCTCAAAAAATGCAATACACCCCTCATATACTCCAATCAGGTCACCATCTATCAACTTCTTTCACTTCACAATCTTCCTCATGGCCTTCTGCCGAATCTACAAAGCCTCAAACCATTCCCACGGTTCACTAAGTCTAGAGGAAGGAAGAATCCCATCTGTAGCCAACTGATCTTTACCATATTCCATGATGACTTTGGATTTCTGCAACAGAAGATCAATATCTTCCTTATGCTGGGATAGCACATGCTCCAATAAGTCCTTAGCTCTGATTGCATCTTTCCCAACTAAAAGGATATCCTTGATTGCATTATCTCCTTTTGTTTGCACATCCTTTAACCAATCCGTTGTAGTTTGAGCAGAGGCCTTCATCTTTTCAATCTCAGAGATGGTTTCCTTGGGCAAGAAACTAGGAGTAGCAGAAGAGGATGGGTGAAGAGATTGCAGAGGTTTCATTACATCCTCCAAGCATTTCCTAAGTCTCTCATTTTCCTTTCTTAGCTCATGCTTGGTCTGAGTCTCTTTCCTTAATCTGCTAATGATCACAGTGCTAGACCCTTCACACTCCTCTATATCTTGCTACATAGATGTTGGTCCAAGGTTAAAAAATTGTACATTGTAATCCTCACCAATGACATCTTCTCTAGTCTTGTCTGCAGCAGGGGTGGCAATGTGGATAACTCTATTATTTACCTCGTCCCTTTCTATTTTTGAAACCACTTTAGCTGCCTTCCTCTTCTTACCTTTGCTGATCTTAGATAGCATCTCATCCCAATCCAAAGGAGTGTCCTCAACAATGACTTGTTTCTTCTTTGTAATCTCCTTTTCAAGCCAATTCGGGACAACAAGTTCCACCCAGATTTCCTCTGTTTTTGCCTCTTCATGTTGTTCTGTTCTTTTATCTTCTTCCTTTTCAGGGAGCTGCTCACCTTGATAACCTTTTTCAACCTCCTCTTCTTGCACCAGTGATTGGGTTCTAATAGGGATATCCTCTTTTTTCAGGGGATACATTTCCTTTGCCACTCTTCGGAAAATCCTCATACTACACTAATGGAGAAGTATGCTTTTCTTCTTCTTCAACCTCAAGCTTAGTTGCGGCACCAAAGAGTTCTCCTTCCTTAAAGGGCCCTGTCTCTCCACTAGTCTCATGTTCCTCAAGAGTCTCTTGCTCGAGCACGTTTGGCGAAGGGGAAGTAGCCCTAGGTTGCTCCACAATGGGTGTCTTTGGAGGAGGATCCATCTTTTGCATAGTTTCCTTAGGGGATGGAGTCCTTGATGTCCTTGAATAAACCTTCGTTCTTTCCCCAGAACTCTCCCCCGGATTCTTCAGAAGTGGACATAGGATTGAGGTCTCCCATCAAATTAAAGGTACAAGGTACCTTCTCACTCTCCAGCTCCCAAACCTTGTGTTTTAGCCATGAAGTAGTGAATTTCATAACCGGTGCCATCAGGTCCTCCAATTCAGTCACCTCATCCTCATTCCAATTTATTTCCCCAATTGACCTATCCTTCATGGACTCATATGCATGGTCTTGCACCAGATTCCCATCATCCTCCAATTGGTCAGGGATTAGCTTGAAATTGTATTGTCTGATCACATCAACAGGAAGCCTAGAGTACCTTTTCTTCATTGCCTCAAAATCATCTTTGATGTTGGCCCAATAGTCTTCTAGATCATCCTTATTACGATACTCTTTGGTAGCCTTCTTATGTGCTTCCCCAGTGATATCAAATTTTGTTCTTTTGGAGTGGAAGGAAAGACCATGAGCTGCCAACTCATCACCTGCAACATGTGCTAATTGGATAGAAGGACACACCTCCGCTACACCAATTCCAAGAGGGAAATTCCCACCGAAACCTGTTTTATGCTTCTCCTTTTTGACACTGGCATCAAACTCACATATCTGTCTAACAATTTCCAATAACACAATATGATCAGTAGGGTACCAGGGAAACCTGTATGGAGCAGCCAGACATCCATCAATTCTGATGTAGGAGAAGGTAGGAAACTGAATGAACTAGGCCCCGTATCTCTTTATCAACTCCTTTGCTCTATTTGACAATCTCACATGCTCGACATTTTGAAGCATTCTAGTGATGTGCATTGTGCATTGTGAATGCATCATTGGCCCTTCTATAATCCCTATGTCCTAGATGCAACTCTGGGTAAATCTCATAAACAATGTCCTGTCCAAATGTCCCTCGTGGATTCAAACCCATGTATGGGTAGAATCTAGCTAGCACATACATCACATATGAAGACATGGTGAACTTATTGGTTTCTAGGATGTCCCTCAGTTGTTTATCAATTATAGTGCTAATAAGTCCTGCCCAATGATAGTTGGTTCCTTGTTCAATCTTGTTTATCACATGAACCATCCAACTCTCCAACACCCCAGCAGTCTTCAAACCTGCCACTCTGCTCAAAAATGTGATAGCATCATAGATATCTATCCTAAACTTAACCCTTTGCAACTGCTTGGGAAGTTTAGAATAGTGTGACTTTGGCTTTTCCAACCAAGAATTAATCATTTGTTGGGCTTTGGTTGGTTCATTCTCATAATATGTCCTGGCCAGGTCCATGTACAGAGCGCACACAGAAGAAAAATCTGGCATGTCAGAGGCTTGGGCAATAGAAATAGGACTGAAATTTGCCAAGACTCTTCCTTCAGTGCTGACAATCCTTTGTGTGTTGAAGTCATATTGTCGGGCACACTCAAGTATCATCTCATAGCATTGGATTGCCGGAGGGAACCCTACCACATGGACCAATCTGGACTTCATCATTCCCTGTGTCAGGACCGACAGATCCTTCTGAGCTGTTCTCACTTTAAACTCCTCATATCACCATGCTCCAACATTCATGTCCGAGACCTCAGACCACACCAAAGATATCTTGCTTTCAGGGAGTTGGCTCTTGGTGTCTAATCTTAACCTCTCTACCTTTGAAATGGAAGATCGTTCCATGTCACCTTTAGATTTTCTAGTTGCAGCCTTGCTTGATTCGGCCTGCATCCACAAAAGATTGCCATAAGTATCCAATTATCATGCATATACCAATCAAAGGATTAGAAAACTATTACAAATTGCCAATATTTGAAAATCTAGAAAAAGGAAGCAATCTGGGAAAACAAGGTAAACTGGGAAAATCTAGTCGGGGCAAAATTTCAGAGAAATCTGACCCAGACGGATTCCTGTTGCCAGGACACCATTTGCCAAATAAATCATTAGTATGGACAAAACATTATAAGATTATCATGAAATTCATCCATTAGCAACAAGAAGTCAACATTTAGCACCTACTCCATTAATCCTATCTTCGAGAAATCGAAAGAAGTAAAACCAAACAGGAAAACCGGAAAAGTCCGAACAGGAAGGATTTTCGCGGATAGTTCAAATATTCTGAAATTTGCTATACCCCGTGGAATTGGCCGAAACCAGGAAAATCTGGGTGCACAGAAATTCCCCGGACACCTCAAAAACCCAATGGATAACAACACGCGAACCAACGACTGAATGAACATGCAAACTTCCCTACCTAGATTCTAATGGTCCTAGAATTGACGCTAACCAACAAAATTTAGAATGCACTTGAACTTGAACTTCAAAAGACCTTGAATGACTAAACTCCATGGTGCAATGACGATGCCCTAATTTCGAAGAATAAACCTCCTGCCATGAAAATTAGGGTAAACCTCAAGGTTTGGAACACTATCCCTAAGGATGAATCAAAGCATTCGAATCTTCACAAGGTAGAGGACTAGTTTAATCTTGGTGCAAGATACAAAAATCATGACGGTTTAACCACTCCTAACAATTTCGAGCAAAACACCCAAAACCCTAATCTTGCCAAATATAATGCATTGCGCATCTAGAACAAAATCCTACCCCGAACGCCCATCAAAACTGATCCATCCGACATTTATTGGGCAAACAAAGTGGTGCATAGTGCAAGTGATGAAAAATCATGAAAATGGGTCAAACCCCAATTCAATAAAACAAAATTGTGACCAAACATAGGCCAACCCGAAATGACCATCAATCAACATGAAATAGTTCAATCATCATGCAAACAGATGAAAGGGCCAATGATAACCTACCATGGATCAATCCAGATGAACTCGAACTCAAGGAAGCAACTGGAAAGCAAATATGCCCTAGCAACAAAAATCCAGACACCAGCACCCGAGCAATCCGCACGTAAGTCGCTCAAGCTCAATCCTCAAAGCTCGAATGAAAACTCTCAATCGCCAAAGCAGCAAGCAAGTGGATAATGAAATCAAAATGATGCCCAAAAGACTTTAAATCCACCCATATATGCATCTGAGCAAAGGTACCTCGAGCGTTAATGAGCGACAAGACATGTCTGAAAAAATTGGAAACCCGAGCCCAGGACAGAATTTCGGAAAATCTCAAGACACACGGAAAATCTGGATGAACATGAATTCTACGGAAATGGCAGAAACCAGGATCTTAATGAAGTTTAGGATTTTTGCGCAGTCCGAGAAAATCCGCCAGAACCAGAAAATACTAGAGTCAAGCAAAAACCCAGATTCGGAAAATTCCGTAGTGAACAGACAATGAACCAGAGCCCGGGAGAATCTGTCGGAGCCAGAAAATCCTGGATTCTGGTCAAAACCTGGATTTTCACCAAAAGCCAATTTTAACCAATTCAAGCCTCAAGGCAAGACCAAAACCAGCAAGATCAACATCTCAAGACCTTTAAAAGATAAATCTCATAAAACCAAAGGTTGAAAGACATCATGAAAAGAGGGTCCCTACTCCAAGTGGGGCATGTGTGCAAAACTGTACAACAAATGGCGACTCCACTGGGGAAATGCTCCCGAGCATTTCGATGACAAACTGGAATAAAGAACCCAAAACTTATGGTTTCAACTCACCTATCCTGCCTCCACCCATGTTAAAATAAAGAAGCCCCTAGTCACCCAGACTCTCCTACACTAGGGTCAAAGTGTGTGCATATGCATTTATTATCCTCCCTTAGTTGCAACAGGAACCAAACTTGGTATAAACAAGCTACATAAAGATTCATACTCTAAAAGTAACCTGGATAGAGTCTCGCTGCCAGTCAGGCGTCCATAGCCTCGACAAGGTTATCGTTGTGATTCTCCTGAACATAGATCTACTACCAGACATGCGTCTATAGCCCCTGTAGAGATATCCAGATCCCCCTGATAAGTTGAATTCAAACCCTTTTTAATTTTCAATATGTATTTCTCTCTTCTTCTTTTTATACTGCTTATCTTTTCACTGATTTCCCTTCAACCTGTGAACAATGAAGTTCACACTCAGGGATGAGAACCACAGTGGCACTAGAGCAGAAGAAAGGATTTTTCACTTGATCAAACCTCATAAGGACCTTATGCAACTTCAGTTACCTTCAATTTAAAATATGAGACCCTAACGTATTCCTGTTCAAACTGACTAGAAAACCCTTTGTCTCAGCACAAAGATAAGTGACATTGGGTAGAGAATTCGTACCACGATGTCCTGGAAGGATGATTAGAGTTTGTAAGAGAAATACCAAAAACATTGGACCTACTTTGTCACCATTGTCATACTAATGCACCCAAAGATCCCCAAAAGAGAAAGAACCAAGAGCAAGAGCAACGTAGACCAAAACACACAAACCAAAGCAAACTTATTCTAACCAAAGCAAAACAAGCAAACCCAAAAGGAAAACCTACTCTAACCAAACGAAACAAGCAAAGGAACCTAAACTAACTATATACAGAGCAAGGAGCTGAAAACAGCTCAAGACTGGAAATAATGTTTCAAATACTGCCCATTGACAGGCAGTGGGTTATCTTCTCCCATAAGAGTCCTCAGATGGAAAGCATTATCTCCAAGTATTTCAGTGATCTGATATGGGTGAAGCAATAGTTTATCAAACTTCCCATGGTTTCCTTTTTGATCATGAGGTTTATCCTAGTATAGGACCAGGTCAGAAATTCTAAAGGCCTTGACTTTAGCCCTTCTATCAAACGACCTCTTAACTACCCCCTGATGTTTGGCAAAATTCTCAAGGGCATTGTCTCGTTTCTCTTCAAGGTGTAGTAGTTCTGTCAACCTAGCCTCCCTTCTGTCCCCTTCATCATAAAACTGATTTATAAACTGTAAAGTTGGGATCTTGAGTTGGATAGGGAATACTGGCTCTAGACCGTATACCAAGTGATAAGGAGATGTTCCAATGGATGACTTAAGTCTTGTACGATCTGCACAGAGGGAAAACTGAAGTTGGGTATGCCAGTCTTTTGGGTTCCTTTCTAACAGCTTATGGATGATAGTCAATAAGTTCTTATTAGAGGACTTTGCTAAGCCATTACCCTGAGGATAATAATTGGACGCAAATTTCACAATAATTCCATGATCAAAAGCCTAATTTAAAAATTTCAAAGATGCAAAATCAGGACCATTATCACAGACAACAGAAATAGGGCATCCAAATCGATTAATAATAGCAGATTCCAAAAAATCAATCACTACCTCATATGTGCATTGCCTACAAGCAAAGGCTTTAGTCCATCTTGTAAAATAATTAGTAATAGTGAGAATGTACCTGTGTCGTGCAGAAGATGGTGGGTTTATGGGGCCAATGAAGTCCATACCCCACTGAGCAAAAGGCCTTACCTCAGCGAACGGTTGGAGTGGAAGCGCCGCATACCTTTCCCTTGTTGCTATAGTCTGGCATGTGTGACAGGTCCTGACATGATGGTGAACGTCTTTGAATAGCGTGGGCCAGTAATATCCTACCTTCAAAATCTGATTTGCTGTGGCAATCATAGAACCATGGCCAGTACCATATTTTTCATGAAATTCATTTATCACCCTTTCAGCTTCCTGTTTCCCAAGACACCTCAAATAAATATCCTCATGATTTTTCTTGTACATAACAACTCCCTTTAGCATGAAACTGTCACTCTTCAATCATAGGGCTCTCCTCTGAACAACATTAAGATGACCTGGAGATCGTTGGTTCAACAAATAATAAACTAAGTCATCATACCAGCCATCTGGGGAAACCTCCTTAATGTTATAATTCTGAACAGTCAGTTCAGGACCTATTTCTGCCATAGTCTGAGTAAGTCCCTGTCCTCTTACCAACTTCATGGGTTGGATCTCAATGTCGTACTCTTGTATCATTGTCACCCACTTAGCTGTATGCTCTCCTAGCTCATTTTGCATCAGAAGTAACTTGAGTGCAGGGTCTGGGACAACTGCATAAACCTTATTCTTAAGGATATAATGTCTGAATTTCTTCACTACTCTAACCAAAGCATATGCCTGCTTTTCTACACTTGGGTATCTCAACTCAGCATCTTTTAATGGTGCACTCATAAAGGCAATGGGATGGTCATTTCCCTCATCAAACTTTTGAGTTAGCATTCCAACACATGAATGGTCTGAGGCAAATGAATAGATGTGAAAAGGCTTACTGTAGTCAGGGCTCACCAATACTGGAGCATCAGCAATGGCTCTTTTGATTTCTGCAAATGCCTCATTTTCTTCTATAGTCCATTCAACCTTGGCATCTTGCTTCAACATTGCATTGAGTGGCTTAACAATTTCAGCAAATCTCGTAATGAATTTTCTGACAAAGTTGATCTTGCCAAAGAAAGATTTCATTTCCTTTTTACTAGCAGGTGGCTGAATCTTCAGGATGGCCTCCACTCTTTCTGGATCAATAGCAATTCCATTCTCTGATATCACATGTCCTAGCAGCTTTCCCTCTGTTACTCCAAAAATACACTTTTTTAGGATTCAAGGATATGCCAAATTCTCTGCACCTTTGGAACACTTTGTGCAAATCTGAGATGTGATCTCCTCTGTGTTTTGAGAAAACAGTCAAGTCATCCATGTAAATAATGATGCATTTGCCTATGATATCCTTAAAGGAAATATCCATAGCCCTTTGAAATGTGGCCCCAACATTAATGAGTCCAAAAGGTATCCTCCTATAGGCAAAGGTACCCCATTTAGTTGTGAAAGAAGTCTTATGCCTGTCCTCGTATTGAACCATTACTTGATTGTACCCTAAATAACCGTCCAGAAATGACATCATCTGAGATCTATTAACCACTTGAAGTACTTCATCCAATGAAGGGACTGGATAGTTGTCTTTTTCTGATGATCTATTCAAATTCTTGAAATCAACACAGAGTCTAATTTCTCCATTCTTTTTCCTTACTGGAACCAGATTTGCTACCCATGTTGAATGCCTGACAGGAAATATAATTCTGGCAGACAGTAGTTTCTGAACTTCTTTCTGTATGACTGGTTCCAACAATGCATTAATTGGTCTCTATCTCTGCCTGAAAGGCTTGGCACTTGGCCTCAAGGGGATAGTATGAGTTATGATTGATGTATCATAAGTTTTCAAGTCCTCATAACTCCAGGCTACTATATTGGGAAAGCTACGCAATGCTGCAATTATTCCTTGTCTTTCTTCTGGAGTGCATACTTTTCCAATAAAAATGTTCTTGGTGTTATCTTTAGTTCCCATGTTGTAAGTATCACACTGTCCATTGATGGACTCCTTCTTTGATTCTTGTTCCTGATCCTTGATCTTATCCATATCAAAAATTTGTTCCAACTGTACTATTCCCCTTGGAATAGTATTAGACTTTAGGTTCATCACTCCTAAATCCAGTTCTACTTCCTGAAGCTCTATTTCATCGATGATTTGGGAAGCAAAGACATCTGTATTTGTGATTAAATCCAGAATATGTTTATCATCCTCAAACACCTGAAAGTTAGTAACATTGTCTGGGACTGATGGTACAAGAGTCAATTCCACAATGAACTTCTTCAAACCCAACAAAAATAAAGGCTGCAGGGCGCTTGCTGCCTAAGCTAGGGAATCAACAGTTTGATTCTTCTACCATGGTATTAGTTGAATATTGAAGGCATCAAATCCCTCAATGAGGTCCCACACTCTATGCCTATAATTAGTCATTCTTCTATCGTGGCATGAATATTGTTTCCTTACTTGCTTAATTACTAACTCAGAATCACCAAAAACTTGTAAAATATTAACCTTTTTCTTAAGTGCCATAAGAAGTCCATGAATTAATGTCTCATATTCCACCACATTATTAATACAATGGAACTGAAGCCTATGAGCTGCAAAGAAATTCTTACCTTTTGGACTGATCAGTTCAAACCCTACCCCAGCTCCATGCTTGGACTTAGATTCATCAAATCTAAGCGTCCAACACTCAGTAGCTGTAATCTTCTTCATCACATCCTTTGGCTTAATATTGCTGGATGGTTTTTCAGATGACATGAACTTCTTTTCTTGATAGTCTTCCTGAGGGTTTTGTATATCTGTTTTAACTGCCAGGGTTGGATTCATGCATTTCTGCACTTGTTCTACTGATTTTTGGTATAAACAAAACTCCAACTCAGAATGGGAAGCATTATGAACCCTACACCAATTAGGTAAGAGTAACTCTTCAAAGCTTGTCCTTCTACCTAAGTGAATTTTATTTTCAACACACTGGTTGATGAATTCCTAAAAATTGTCTAATAGGCTGATCTGATTATCTTCAGTTTCCTCTTCTTCCTCCACTGATTTTGCTAGAATAGTAACATGAATGGATCTCGTTTCTGCATCGATAGGCATCATGTGTAGCATCAATACCTCCTCGGAGTCTGACTCCTTATACTATGTCGACAACATATAATTTCCTATGCCAACTTATGATATCAAAACTTCTGTTGAAGTCTTTTGGTATTCTGTGATCATGTATTTCATTCTTGGCTCTCTCTCAATCCTAATCTGATTGGGCACTCCTTTCCAGGGAAGCCACATGTGGGAGTGATCAGTAGATACATAGCCATTAAGAGCCTTAGTAAAATCTCTCCCTAGAATCAAACCATATGCATCCGGGATATCAGCTACTTGAATATTGATAACCTGTTGAATCCTTGGGTCTGAAGCTATCTGCATGTGAATCATATTTAATTCTCCCACCACATTTACTTCAATTCTATCCAATTGATTTACCTTCTTCTGAGAATCAGCTGGTGTAATTCCTAGAGCCCTACAAACTCTAAATGGCATGACATTGGTGGAAGCACCAGAATCTAGTAAGCAATTGTGTAGATTCTTACCGAATATGTGCACAGAAATAAGAAATGGTGGGGTTTCCAACTTCCCTTGAAACAAAGTTGGTTGAGTATCTACTTGAGATACCTAAGTCTTATCCTTCTCCTTTCCTTTATCTCCTGGGGGCAAATTAGTCCAACCATGAGCTTAACTTTGTGTCTTCACAGGCTGAGAACTAGAAATATTGCTGATATCCTCGCCAGAAGGTTTATCCAAAGATACTAAACGAGCATCATAAGTACCTAAAAATGCCTTCCTAATTGCAGGGAACCTCAATAACTCAAATACTAAAAGATTTACCTTTAATTTTTTGAACTCCTTAGTGACATATGAAGCCATTTTCTCCTTGCTCATATCAGTTGATACTTCCCTAGGAGGTTCCTACACCTTGTCTTCGCTTGCTGGAACAACCTTTTCCTTTTGTAGGTTAGTTTGAGCTTGTCTTTCTTTCAAAAGGTACTGTCGAGAAACATGTGGGAAGGATGGATTATTGCTAGCATTAGGATCTGGAGGGGTATTGAAATTATTCAGGGGAATGGAAGTGGTCAAAGGTCCTCCAGCTTGTAGGCGCCTATGAGGCATATCTCTCAAACCTTGCCTCTAAAACATATGTACTTATTCAACATAAGCTTCTTCCCTATCAAGGGGGCCATTATCATTTATTGCTTCCTCATTAAATAATTGAGCCACCTCATCTCCATTGCAAATTTGATTTATTTTGTCTTCATGGGAATCAGACTCTTCTTCTGATATATTTTCCTTGCTAGCTGAAAAGGGAGCATAATTTAACACTAACACAGGAGAGTCATAGGGAGTGGATGGAACAATCTCTTGTCCATTTACATTATTTTCTACCTCATACTGGAAGATGGAGGCAGCAGTTTGGAATTTAGGGCATTCCAACTCTGAATGTTGACTCATCTTATGGAGCCTACACCACCCTGACAGAGCAGCTTCAGCCAAATATACACCACTGGGAGGCTTTTCTTTACTGACTAGATGATTAGCAAACTGGTTGACGGTTTGATTAACTGGTTGATCCAATGGAGTGGGGACTCCTCCATTATTGGGTCCTGTATTCCAAGTCCTACTATGTCCGTGTGATTGCCTCTTATCAAATCCTGATCCACTACCTTGTCCTCTATCGAAATTTTGTCTCCTTTCATTATTGAATCCTTTTTCATTATTGTAACCCTTATCCTGATTGTATCCCCTGTCATTATAGAATCCCCTTTCATTACACTGCCCTTTATCAAAATTCTGCCCTTGTGGAAATTCTCTGCTTTGATTAGACTGGATATTCTTCCGGGTAGCTTGTAATTGGCTATTTTGATTTCTTAGGTAGGTCACCTCCAGATTTAACTTCTTTATCTGTTCAGCCATTTCATCAATCATTTCCTTATTTGGATCTCAATATGGGATCTAGTTTGGATTACTCTGAGGAGGGACAGGCATTGTAGCAGATCCCATAAACTGATGCAACACTTCAGAGTTTTGCAGATAAGTAGAGAAACTATTTGGCTGTGGGTGATACATAGGCTGGCTAACCTGCTATTGGGGAAAATTCATGACAGGAGGGACTTGGCCCATGGGAGGACCAGGATGTGGTACCAACGGTAACTAGGTTATTGGATTCATGATTGGAGTCTGATTAGTAAGTGCCTGATTTACTACCTGAACCTGATTGGGATGTGCAACTGGTCCTAAAGAAGGCAATGGTCCAGTCACATGTTGTCTCAAATTTGTGCTAAGCTTAACAACTTTTGTATAGGCATCAGTTAGGTTAGCTAGAGGGTTGGGTGTCCACTTCAGAAAGGTTGCTACAAGGCTATCCAATGCTTCGTAATAGACTCCCAGGGCTATATTGTTATCCAAAACATAAGGATCTTGAAGTCTGGTATACGCACGGTGAAACCTATTATTGAAACTGGATATTGGTTCATTAACTTCTCTTTTGACTCTAGTGAATTGCAAGTACAATTCATTGGCACTGATGGGTATTCTAAACTTCTGTAAAAAGGTAGTTTCAAGATCATTCTAATTAAGAATTGAGCCGGATGGGAGGTGATTGTACCAGTAAAAAGCCTCTTCCCCTAGTGAATAAGGAAACAACCTACAGGAAACATCCTCATGAACAATCCCTCTATCTTTGAGACAAGTTTGAAAAATCCTTATATGCTCCTCTGTAGTCCTGTTTGGGTCATTAACATGGAACTTTGAACAAAAATGTTCAGGGTTTTTGGGCATTACATTATAAGCGTTGAAAGACAAAGAGGATGGATTATTAGCTAGGAAAGCCATTGGTAAAAGTGGGGGAGGTGGTTGTGGTTGGTTAATGATAGGCTGAGGTTGTTGAATGGGAACTGTTTCAGGGATGGGTATGGCCTCAACCTCTGGATGCGAAGATATAGATGATGTTGGTGAAGGAATGGGTGATGATGATTCTCCCCTTTCTCGGGTCCTTCTTGACCTAGTAGGGAACTACAATTCCTGTAAATCTTCCTCTCCTCTGGTAGATCTGGTGTTTCTCCTATATCTCTCAGGAGAGATGGAATTCAAGAAATGATCCAGTGTGCTCATTCAGGCCCTCCTTCTAGCGCCAATCTGTTAATGGTGTTTTCTGCACAGCAACTCAGATAGAATGCAATATTCTATCTCTCTTGAAAGGTTATTTTCAACAATAAATTGCTGAAAATCACCCCAAGGTCTCTCAGGTGTCAGGTCATGATAATGCATAAACAACTCAGATAATATGTGAAATGTTGGTAATCACAATCGGACCTTACTACAAGAAAACTGTATTTTCTCACTTATCAGATTTTGCAATATGATGATCCCAAATCCTATATCTAACCGGATAATAAAGAAATAGCAAAAGATAAGGGTGCAAGGATATGATAAGATCTAAACTACTCCTAGAATGAACAATGCAAATGATAGATATCTAGAATGGACCAATCTCAAAATAACCAATTCTTGATCAACCCATAATGCAATCTCACAAGAACGGTGCAATCTTCTGAGGTATATAGATTTTCAAATCATAGATATTCATCCACAATCGAACTCAAGCACATATAAATATATGGTCCAGGTTGACTTCACCAACCTACTACAATCAGATAGTTACTAGGAGTATAGACCAGAGATTGTTACAAATATTCCAAATATGAAATCATGAACATCATTCACCACACTAATCTAATTCTCAACACTGAACCCTAAATCTTTAAGCAATTTGAAGGATAAAACAATAGGAACCATGCAAGATAAAATAACACAAGAGATTTCACCAGGAAAACCACAATGTCTTCAATTGTATTAGATCACCAAAATGTTGCAACAATTCCACTGTTCTGTCATAGTATTTGATTCAAGAAACTGACTACTACTTCTACTACAAAATACTCTAGCTCTTTTCTCTAACTTGTCTCTACTATCTCTTCTAGCTAACCCTTTACAATGAGCCAAGAATTCCCTTTTATAGCAAATTCTCAAGACATGTCGGCCCAGCCAAACATTTACAAAATAAGAACACAAGTTGGCCTTAGGAATTCAAACCAAGGCACACATTAAATGTCGATACATCATCAAGGTCAGCCTAGACACATTCCCCAATGTAACCCAGATCAATACATGCCCCATAATAATAGGGAAGCACAAATCTCAAAATGGTATTAACTACCACCTCCCTGATCCTTGTTTTGGTCCAACGATCCTTGAACCCTCAAAACCACTTTATCCAGCTTGGTGACAAGTGGCAAGGGAAAGATCCTAAGCCGACATTCTATGGAGCTAATCTCCTCCTTTGACTGCTTAACAGTTTGATTCCAATTATCTTTGTGAGATTGATACTTATCCATCACCACCAAATAAGTTGCTACATCATCCAACTGGTGTCCTGTTATGACATTCTCAGAATCTAGAGCATAAACATCATGCCACCATTCCGTTAGCTACTCTAGGCTTAGATATTTAAGAGCAATTTTCATCCTGCCAGTCATAACCTCAAAAAATGCAATACACCCCTCATATACTCCAATCAGGTCGCCATCTATCAACTTCTTTCGCTTCAAAATCTTCCTCATAGCCTTCTTCCGAATCTACAAAGCCTCAAACCATTCCCACGATTCACTAAGTATAGAGGAAGGAAGAATCCCATCTGTAGCCAACTGATCTTTACCATATTCCATGATGACTTTGGATTTCTGCAATAGAAGATCAATATCTTCCTTATCCTGGGATAGCACATGCTCCAATAAGTCCTTAGCTCTGATTGCATCTTTCCCAACTAAAAGGATATCCTTGATTGCATTATCTCCTTTTGTTTGCACATCCTTTAACCAATCCGTTGTAGTTTGAGCAGAGGCCTTCATCTTTTCAATCTTGGAGATGGTTTCCTTGGGCAAGAAACCAGGAGTAGCAGAAGAGGATGGGTGAAGAGATTGCAGAGGTTTCATTACATCCTCCAAGCATTTCCTAAGTCTCTCATTTTCCTTTCTCAGCTCATGCTTGGTCTGAGTCTCTTTCCTTAATCTGCCAATGATCACAGCGCTAGACCCTTCACACTCCTCTATATCTTGCTCCATAGATGCTAGTCCAAGGTTAAAAGTTTGTACATTGTAATCCTCACCAATGACATCTCTAGTCTTGTCTATAGCAGGGGTGGCAATGTGGATAACTCTGTTATTTACCTCATCCCTTTCTATTTTTGAAACCACTTTAGTTGCCTTCCTCTTCTTACCTTTGACGATCTTAGACATCATCTCATCCTAATCCAAAGGAGTGTCCTCAACAATGACTTGTTTCTTCTTTGTAATCTCCTTTTCAAGCCAATCCGGGACAACAGGTTCCACCCAAATTTCCTTTGTTTTTTGCCTCTTCATGCTATTCTATTGTTTTATCTTCTTCCTTTTCAGGGAGCTGCTCACCTTGATCACCTTTTTCAACCTCCTCTTCCTGCACCGGTGATGGGGTTCTAGCAGGGATATCCTCCTTTTCAGGGGATACATTTCCTTTGCCACTCTTCGGAGAATCCTCATACTGCACTAATGGAGAATTATGTTTTTCTTCTTCTTCAACCTCAAGCTTAGCTGCCGCACCAAAGAGTTCTCCTTCCTTAAAGGGCTCCGTCTCTCCACTAGTCTCATGTTCCTCAAGAGTCTCTTGCTCGGGCATGCTTGGCGAAAGGGGAAGTAGCCCTAGGTTGCTCCATAATGGGTGTATTTGGAGGAGGATCCATCTTTTGCATAGTTTCCTTATGGGGTGGAGTCCTTGATCTCCTTGAATAAACCTTCATTCTTTCCCCGGAACTCTCCACATCAACAATCGGAGTCTCATCCTTGGAAGTATCCTAACCCTTCTTCTTTGAAACCCTGGCTGTTCTTGTCTTCTTTGGTCGTGGAGGAGCATCCTCTTCTTCTAGTTTTTCAAATTCTTCCTCATTAGACGACCTGCATATCTTCAAAGCTCTACTTTTTTTCTTTCCTTTTGGCTTTCTTTTTGGTTCAGGCTCACTTTCTTTAGGGCCTCTGATTTTTATTTTGAAGGGTGAGCTCCTTTTAGTCTTCCCTTTGGGTTCATCTTCCCCGGATTCTTTATAATTGGACATAGGATTGAGGTCTCCCATCAAATTAAAGGTACAAGGTACCTTCTCACTCTCCAGCTCCCAAACCTTGTGTTTTAGACATGAAGTAGTGAATTTCATAACTGGTGCCATCAGGTCCTCCAATTCAGTCACCTCATCCTCATTCCAATTTATTTCCCCAATTGACCTATCTTTCATGAACTCATATGCATGGTCTTGCACCAGATTCGCATCATCCTCTAATTGGTCAGGGATTAGCTTGACATTGTATTGTTTGATCACATCAACAAGAAGCCTAGAGTACCTTTTCTTCCTTGCCTCAAAATCATCTTTGATGTTGGCCCAATAGTTTTCTAGATCATCCTTATGACGATACTCTTTGGTAGCCTTCTTCTATGCTTCCCCAATGATATCAAAGTTTGTTCTTTTGGAGTGGAAGGAAAGACCATAAGCTACCAACTCATCACCTACTACATGTGCTGATTGGATCGAAGGACACACCTCCGCTACACCAATTCCAAGAGGGAAATCCCCACCGAAACTAGTTTTATGCTTCTCCTTTTTGACAATGGCATCAAACTCACATATCTGTCTAACAATTTCCAATAACAAAATATGATCAGTAGGGTACCAGGGCAACCTGTATGGAGCAGCTAGACATCCATCAATTTTGATGTAGGAGAAGGTAGGAAATTGAATGAACTAGACCCCGTATCTCTATATCAACTCCTTTGCTCTATCTGACAATCTCACATTCTCGGCATTTTGAAGCATTCTAGTGATGTGCATTGTGAATGCATCATTGGCCCTTCTATAATCCTTATGTCCTAGATGCAACTCCGGGTAAATCTCATAAACAATGTCCTGTCCAAATGTCCCTCGTGGATTCAAACCCCTGTATGGGTAGAATCTAGCTAGCACATACATCACATATGAAGACATGGTGAACTTCTTCGTTTCTAGGACGTCCCTCAACTGTTTATCAATTATAGTGCTAATAAGTCCTGCCCAATGATAGTTGGTTCCTTGTTCAATCTTGTTTATCACATGAACCATCCAACTCTCCAACACCCCAGCAGTCTTCAAACCTACCACTCTGCTAAAAAATGTGATAGCATCATAGATATCTTTCCTGAACTTAACCCTGTGCAACTGCTTGGGCAGTTTAGAATAGTGTGACTTTGGCTTTTCCAACCAAGAATTAATCATCTATTGGGCTTTAGTTGGTTCATTCTCATAATATGTCTTTGCCAGGTCCATGTTCAGAGCGGACACAGAAGGAAAATCTGGCATGTCAAAGGCTTGGGCAATAGAAACATGACTAAAATTTTCCAAGAGTCTTCCTTCAGTGCTGACAACCCTCTATGTGTCGAATTCATACTGTCGGGCACACTCAAGTATCAGCTCATAGCATTGGATTGCTGAAGGGAACCCTACCACATGGACCAATTCGGACTTCATCTTCCCTGTCTCAGGACCGACAAATCCTTCTGAGCTATTCTCACTTTAAACTCCTCATATTGACATGCTCCAATGTTCATGTCCGAGACCTCAGACCACACCGAGGATATCTTTCTTTTAGGGAGCTGGCTCTTGGTGTCTAATCTTAACCTTTCTACCTCTAAAATGGAAGATCCTTCCATGTCACCTTTAGATTTTCTAGCTGCAGCCTTGCTTGATTCGGCCTGCATCCACAAAAGATCGCCATAAGTATCCAATTATCATGCATATACCGATCAAAGGATTAGCAAACTATCACAAATCGCCAATCTTTGAAAATTGGGAAAAAGGAAGCAATCCGGGAAAACAAGGTAAATAGGGAAAATCCAGTCAAGGCAAAATTTCGGAGAAATCCGACCCAGATGGATTCCTGTTGCCAGGACACCATTTTCCAAATAAATCATTAGTACGAACAAAATATTATAAGATTATCATAAATTCATCCATTAGCAACAAGAAATCAACATTTAGCACCTACTCCATTAATCCTATCTTCGGGAAATCAAAAGAAGTAAAACCAGATAGGAAAACCAGAAAAGTCTAGATAGGAAGGATTTTCGTGGATAGTTCAAATATTCTGGAATTCGCTATACCCCACGGAATTGGCCGAAACCGGGAAAATCCAGGTGTACAGAAATTCCGCGGACACCTCGGAAACCCAATGGATAACAACACGCGAACCAGCGACTTAATGAACATGCAAACTTCCCTACCTAGATTCTAATGGTCCCAGAATCAACGCTAACCAAAAAAATTCGGAATGCACTTGAACTTGAACTTCAAAAGACCTCGAATGACTAAACTCCATGGCGAAATGACGATGCCCTAATTTTGAACAATAAACCTCCCGCCATGAAAATCAGGGTAAACCTCAAGGTTTGGAACACTATCCCTAATGATGAATCAAAGCATTTGAATCTTCACAAGGTAGGGGACTAGTTTAATCTTGGCACAAGATACAAAAATCATGACTGTTTAACCACTCCTAATAGTTTCGAGCAAAACACCCAAAACCCTAATCTCGCCAAATATAATGCATTGCGCATCTAGAACAAAATCCTACCCCGAATGTCCATCAACACTGATCCATCTGACATTTATTGGGAAAACAAAGTGTTGCATAGTGCGAGTGATGAAAAATCATGAAAATGGGTCAAACCCCAATTCGATAAAACAAAATCGTGACCAAACATAGGCCGACCTGAAATGACCATCAATCAACATGAAATAGTTCAATCATCATGCAAACAGATGAAAGGGCCAATGATAACCTACCATGGATCAACCCAGATGAACTCAGACTCGAGGAAGCAACTGGAAAGCGAATACGCCCTAGCAATGAAAATCCAGACACCGACACCCGAGCAATCCACACGTAAGTGGCTCAAGATCAATCCTAAAAGCTTGAATGAAAACTCTCAATTGCCAAAGCAGCAAGCAAGTGGATAATGAAATCGAAATGATTCCCAAAAGACTTTAAATCCACCCATATACGCGTCTAAGAAAAGGTACCTTGGGCATTAATGAGCAACAAGACATGTCTGAAAAAACCAGAAACCTGAGCCCAGGATGGAATTTCGGAAAATCCCAAGACATGCAGAAAATCTGGATGAACACGAATTCCGCGAAAAATGGTAGAAACTAGGATCTTAACGAAGTTTGGGATTTTGGCGCAGTCCAGGAAAATCCGCCAGAACTGGAAAATCCTGGAGTCAAGCAAAAACCCGGATTCAAAAAATTTCGTAGTAAACAGACAATGAACCAGAGCCCGGGAGAATCCACTGGAGCCGAAAATTCTTGGATTTTGGTCAAAACCCGGATTTTCACCAAAAGCCAATTTTAACCAATTCAAGCCTCAAGGTAAGACCAAAACCAGCAAGATCAACATCTCAAGACCTTTAAAAGATAAATCTCATAAAACCAAAGGTCAAAAGACATCATGAAAAGAGGGTCCCTACTTCAAGTGGGGCATGTGTGCAAAACTGCACAACACTCAGCCCAATCAGTTCATTTCTATCTTGAGGTGGATTCAGAGTTTTGATCCTCTATCTATACTTCAATCTGATTGACCAAAGCCTTAAGTCACCTAGGGTGATTTTTGAACTAGGTTTAGAATCCCTTGCATCATCCATTATCCAATCTTGTTAGTCGTTTCATCAAACAATCTTGATCTATTAATCATTTTATCAATCAATCCTTATCCAATCATCCAATCTCAATCCAATCCAATCGTCTAATCAATATTTATTCAATCATATAATCTCAATCCTATCCAATCATCTATCTCAATCCAATCCAATCATCCAATCAATCCTATCCAATCGCCTAATCAATCCTTATCCAATCATCTGATCTCATCATCCTATCAATCAATCCTTTATCCAATCCAATCAATCTCCCAACCATCATTACATTAAGGTCCACCTAGTCATTTTTCATTTTCATGCCCATACAGACTAGATCACAAATCAAGAAGCAAATGGCACAACAACAAGGTCAAAGTTCCCAATTGAACATTCCTCAAGACCCTAACAAAGGGGAAAACATATCCCAAGATCCCAACAATGGTGTGAATGCCTCTCAAGATTCTAACAATGGTGTTAACATTCCCCAAGACCCTCATAATGGTGCTTCATCACAATCTAACACCAAATTCAAAATAATTCACTACCTGGTGATGAAAACATGATAAATTAGCCTGAAGTCACCGTTGATGAATACCTAAGCAATCCCACTAATGTTCAAATGACAGATCGCCTCCTTGACGAATGTGGGAATAAGATCCTTGCTAATCTACCCATGAAGGGATTGAAACCGCCATCTGGTTTTGACATGTCATAGTATACCAACTCCCAACCTCTACTAGTAAATGAAGACCCACAAAATGTTCCCAAAAATTCCTATGTTCCCGAAGGTACACCTATAGATAACTGGTACCATCCTAAGTTTGGAAATGTTGTGATACATCAAGTTGCTAATTATCCTCCCATTCCATTTTCTTCCCCTACTGCACCATCTAATCCTTATGATCTCTATGCCTATGGCATGCCACAAAACATCCCATGCGCTCCACCACTCCTGCCTCAATATCCTAGTCAAACACCCATCAACATTGGGAGCAATCCCTTTCTCGCATTGATGCCACCACCAAAACCTAGGCTCACAGCCAATCTCCTACCACCCCCTCAGGGTAATAATACTCATCAATCCATTGCTTCACAAGCACCGCTACAACAATAAACTATCCCCTCACAAGCACCACCACAACATACCATTATCATTTTCATTCCCATGCAATAGCATCATCAATAAACCCCACAACAAAATGTTTCAATTCTGCAACAAAATATGCCACAACAAAATGTTCTAAACCCACAACAACATATTGTCACTCATATACAAACTCCACATCAAGCAACACAAAATACATCACACCCTCAACAACCACCTCATGGTGGTTCTGCAGCAGTCCCACAACAACAAAACAACCCATCTCGCCCTCCTTATCAACAATCACACACACGCATTCCCACACAAATGTAGCATAATCCTCTCGCACAGTATCTCTATCATCCATCCAACACATACACTACTTATGCTAATCTGAACATCCATGTGACTACTCAGAATCCACCACAGACACAACAACCTCCTTACAAAAATCCCATGCAACTGCACACCAACCCATACCAGTAGCAGTCTAATCTGCAAGAGCTTCCATATGTCATGCAACAACCCAATGTCACATTTAATTACCAAACCAATCCCTATTATGCTCAGTAGTAGCTTTTACACCAACAAAGTGCCCCATCCACATCTTACACACAACAACAACTACCACATCAACATTATCAGTAACAACTACCTTATCAACAAGGGGCATCCATGTCACCATACTACCAAGCTCCTCATAATACCCCATCCACCTCATATTATCAGCAACAACCACTTCAGTAACAGGCACCCTCTGCCTCTTATTACCAAAGTCTTTCATTATCCCATCTACCTTACTTTAATCCACACCCACTTATGCTAATTAGTATCAACCTATATCCTCATATGATCCTAATGATTTCATCTGATCTTCATCACATCAGCAATATCCACCCAATCCATCTAATCCAACTCCACCTGCCAATAAAGATCTGGAGGAGCTCAAAGCTTCATTGAAAGACCTACAAGCGGGTACATCCATAAAATCCTTCAAGTTTGAGGATATTTTCCCATATCCATTTGATTCTTCAATTTCACTTGTCCCCTTTCCAAAGTATTTTGATATACCCAAATTTGACAAGTATATAGGAACTAAAGATCCAAAATCCCATCTGCAAGAGTTCTATGCACAATGTCAGGATTTCCAACATAATGACAATTATCTCCTACGCTTATTTCCTAGAAGCTTAAGAGGGCCAACCTTAGATTGGTTCATGGGTCTCAAGAAGGGGATAGTTTCTTCCTTCGTTGATCTTTCTGAATAGTTTTTTAAACAGTTCTCCTTTAATTTGGAGGACATTGACACTCTAGTCCTCTTGAAGGAGAAGCAACGTGATGGAGAAAATCTCACTAAATACCTGCAAAGGTGGAGAACTATAGCTAGCCATATGAAATATCCTCCCAGAGAGAAAGAAATGGTCACCCTTTTTGTGGCTAATGCCCATCCTGAACTAGAACATGCTCTTAATCTTCATTGTGTCACTACTTTCACAGAGGTTATTAAAAAGGGCCCCATCATTGAAAGAGAACTTATCGCTAAAGGAAAAATTAAACTGTACAACTCAGATAAAGACAAGTCATCCAATGACAGATCCCATTACTAGAATAAGAACAAGAATGCATTCAACGATGGTGCCACTGATACTAAACATGTTCAGGTGGCCAATCCTCCTAGATGTAACAACCATCCATATCTGTGCCATAGGGGGCACTTCGACCCCCTCAACAATCCAATCAAAACAATCAAGGGAATGGTAAATGTCAATACACTCAATTAGGAGAACCCTTAAGGGTATGTGCAGGATCATGATGGGCCAAAAAGTGGCGATATGATGGGTTTTTGTAGGGTATGTGGCTGACGACCTTTTTTTACCCAAAATTGGTAAAACGAAAAGGGTTTTAAAGGATATTCTCAGCTTTCCACCAATATAAATTATGCTTTACTTTGAATTTAATAAATAATTATTATTTATTTTCTATTTGAATTACAACTAAAGTCCTCATTGATAGGCTGATTGAAAGACATCTATAGCTTTCAAACGGTATCATATTTTTTGAATCCAAAATATGCATCACATTCTATGCTTCACATACTATAGGATTAAAGAAAAAAAATGAATTTTATGAAGTTTTGACCAAGTTAAGGTGGTTAGTGTTGGGTGAAAATTATGTAATCAACTCTCGACAGATTACACAACTTGGACTTCAGCCACAGCTATGTGAGATATGAATCTCTCCTCTCGGAAAGGGGAGGCGCCCTTCTTACTGCTAAGAGAAACAATAGTAAATCACAAAAGTAATTACACAATGTACACGAAATTCACGGAGTGGGGGGGGTGTGTTACATTCATCCTTCTCTCTTTTTTCAGAGAAGATGTTTTACAATGCTTCACGTGTTGGAAGTTCCGAATTCTTGATAACTTAAAACTAACAACTAGCAGTAATGCCAATATCTCTATCTCGTCAAAGCAAAGCATAGAGATACCAGAAGTAATTAACAACAAACAAAAGAAAATAAAAAGGGAAAGCTCACGAAGGCACAAAGTCGTTCCGTAGCTTTATGAATGTTGGATCTGCATAAACGTACCGTTTGCTATGTTAGAAGCACAAAGTCTTCTTAGACGCAACAATTCTTCAAACAACATGAACGATTACAAGCACAAAGTCTTGTAGATCATCCAACAAGAGTGTCAATAGCACGAACGATTACAAGCACAAAGTCTTGTAGATCCTTCGACAAAGTATCCAAGAGAATGAATAATTATAAGCACAAAGTCTTATAGATTATCCAACAAGAACATGCAAGAGTATAAATGATTATAAGCGCAAAGTCTTATAGATCACTCAACCAATGATAAACAAAATAACAATGCAATCTAAATAATAGATGTAACACAAAGTTTACATCAACCACTTAGAGTCTTTCAGATTCCTCGAACTAATCACTACCAAATCAAATCAACTTACAAAAGTATTGAATCCAACGCAAAGTCTGGCTTGCAATCCTTTTCTTTATTGATTGAATCTCATTCACAAAGTATGAATGCAAAGTTTCACAAGTTTGCTTACAAAAGGGCAGCACTTCGTTGCAAAAGACTAAAAGATAATATTACAATGAAAATCCCTCACATTATATAGAAAGAGGGATGAGCAAAAGAAGGAAAGAGATTGAGAAAATCAGGGAGAGTTAGGTGAGTAATTTTAGGAAATCTCACCTAACTTTGACCAAAGTCAAAGTGTAATTTGTTTTGAAAATATTACATATTTGGACTTGGTGTAATTACAATTTACAAAATGACATTCGAAAATGTCAAGAAATATTTACAAGATGCATAATGGGATGCACTGGAAATGTCTAACACTGGAGAATAGGGGGCCGCTTCACGTCTCTTTGCATTGGGCGCAGAAGTCTTCAAATTTCCTCCTAGTCTCCTGCACGAACTTCTCATCTGGACCAACGGTGTAATCCATAATGGTGTGAATTCTCGTGATCGATCTCATGGCAGATGAGTGAACCTTTTTGCACCTATCAAGATGCGTCTTTAGGTTGTCCAATGTGAGCCTTGTATCACAAATGATGTTCAGCGAAGCTTCTAAGAAGTCTGAACTGTCGATCAAATTTGTGATGGTTTCCTTGAAGATCAGGGATATTTCTGCAGCCAGTAGGAAGATACGATTGTCCTCAAGAAGTTGACCAGGCAACTCTCTGATGCTTTTGTCAAGAATGTTGCGATGCCCATCGACATCTTCTTGTACTTGGTGAAGATCTTCAATGAGAGATTGAACCACTTGAATCTTGTGTTTCAGTGATTCTCTTACCTCTACAAACTTTTCTTTGTCGGGAATTACCCCAACCTCCACCAATTTGCTGAGCTTTACCTATTTCATTTCTGACCATGACAACAGGCATTTTTCCATGTCTCTGCACTCCTAGGAAAGTACGCTTTTTTCTTTATCAAGCTCTGTGGTGAGCTTGGCTAACATGGTGGTTTTCTCATCCGCAGCCAAAATTATCTGAGATCTATGTTCGATGATCTTTTCAACAAAGTCATACAACACCCTGCCTTTGGAGGAGAATTTCTCAGCTTTCTTGACAACTGGGTCTTCAATACTTACCACTGTCAGCGGTTGTGCATTACTGGGAGAACTGGCAAGTCGCTTTACAACAGTGGCATAATGCTCTGCCCTCTGTTTGTAAATGTTACGAGATTGCTCAACTTTGTCTAGCCTTCCTGCCAAGATATCCAAAGTGACTTGCGCATCGGCTTTTGCACTTTCGTTGGTAACCTTGCCAAGCTGAACCTTTGTCACTGTGTAGTCCTCCATATTGACATCACCTTCTTGATTCGGTGGTATGCCAATTTCAGCATACTTGTGGCCAGCCTTACCAACATTCAGCCTCGAGTATACTTTTGCCTTCTTCTTCCCTTTGGCCTTTGGAAGAACTATCTCTTCAAGGTCGAGCTCCTCTGGAGAAATCATTTGCTTTTTACACTTCGACACTTGAGATATTAGCCAAGGAGGAAGAAAAGAAGTGTGAACTTCTGGATTTACTGTCAAGTCAGTCGCCATTGCCACTTCTGAAGTTATTGTCACATCTGAACTCACCATTGGTATCATGACAATTGGAGACGTGTTTGTCATCATCACTCCTGTAGTTGACACATTGAGCTAATCACGCATTGACTCATTCATGAAACGATTGAATTCGTTCTCAGAAGTGATATCGTACGTTGGCGAAGACAAGCTAGGAATGGACGATGGTGGGCTTGATAGTATATCAACCGTATGGATGCTTGTCACTGAAGGAGTATCAAGCTGGGTTGATGCTATAGGGATAGGGGATATTTCAGCTACAGGAATGCTTGTGGTAGGAATAGGTGACGAGGGAACGGGAGGTGGAGGAGTTCTTGACTCAAAAGGGGTATGAGGAACGTTTGAAATCACGGGCGATGATGTTCTGTGGATTTCCTCAACTACGTTCTCGGGAGGAGAAGTAGTTATTTCTTCATCATGCTCGGGTTCCTATTGATCACCCTCTTGTCTCTCTGATTCTGGCTCACCTTCGAAGTCACCTTCAGATCCTTCTTCAGAATATTCATCAAACTCTTGCCCGCTTTCAGAAACCTCTTCAGCATCGGAGTCTGCTTCTGCTGAATCTTCATCTTCAGCGGATTGGTCGCTTGAATTATCTTCTTCATCAGAATCTACCTCCTCTAGAATGGGCTTTTTACCCTTTAAATGAGATGGATGGGATTTTGGCTTCTCTGTCTCTTGGACAGCCTGGGTATCTTTCTTGCCAACAGTGAACTTGATCCTTGGACCTCTTCGTGAAGAAGTGGGAATGGCCACTGATTTGTTTTTGTCGCGGAGTTCTTGCTGTTGGCGTGCCTCTACCTCGGACTCTTCTCCTTCTAAGTCTGTCCTGAAACTTTTCATCGTATGACCATGTTTGTGTAACCATTCTTCTGTGTTGGCTAGGATTGGCCTCAGCCTTTCTCTCATGCTGGTGACCTCTTTCCTAGACCACTGTATTGCAGGAAACGGCCTCTTAGTAATGCCTTGCTCATCATAGACAGCGTTCATGATATCGCCTAGATCCTCAAAATCCTCTGGTAGGTCAGCGATACCAAGATCTCTGATTTGTTGAATTGTCAATCTGCAATAGTCCATTTTGCGAATGGCTTCTTCATCTCTGCAATCTGCCTAGATGTCTTCAAAATAGTACCTGTGTTGGTGACCCTTTTGCAACTTCTTTTTGACATCTCGGTAGTCAAAATCAAACCTATACCTGTAGGTTTTGATGGTCATGATCTGCATCTCAGCATAGACAGACTTAGCTTTTTGTGCAGTTTGGATAGTATATTTGCCGATGGTTAGTGGGAACTTGAATCCACGCTTGTGGTTGCTTCTTCGTTCTTTCTGCACTGACATCAGCTGTCTACATGTTTCCATGAGAACCCACTTATCCGAAGGATAACGTGGTAGCATGTAGGGACAACCGGTGTAACAACCTACTCTCAAGTAAGTAAACGTTGGGAATTGAGAAAAATACATCCAACCTTTACTTACCACCTTATAAGCCTCTATCGCACATTTCTTCTTCTTTCCAAGCTGGATCAAAGTTGAAGAGTAAGGGCGCAAAGAAAGCATCAGTGACCCGTCTGAAATGGTGAAAGCTCTCCTTTAGCTCCAACTGATAGAAATATCTGTACATAGGCACCATCATTCGATTCCCCTTTGTAGATAGACTGGAATTGTCTCATTACAGCTGCTGCGTACACCAGGTAAGAAGTCATGTAGAACTTCAATGTAGAAGGAGCGTTGATCAACTGCTCGTGCATCTCATCACTGATTTGTTTACCCAGTCAATATGCACCTTCTGCCTCCTTATGATCCTGATGTACTCATACATCCAATCGTGAAAGGTGGATGATTCCGGAAAACCTTTCACTCTGCTCAGAAACGTGATCATATCCTTGACGTCCTCTTTGAAGTCACTTCTCAGGAGTCCTTTCGGCCATCTAGAAACAGACGATCTAGGCTTTTTGAGCCATTGAGTATTTATCAACTGTTTGGCTTTATTAGGATCAGCATTGAAAATCTCCTGTGCTTTTGATATAGAAATGTCAATATATTTATCCATGTGAGGAACCTTGAAGACGATGTCAAAGAAATCGGGGTCGAGTCTTAGAATCTCGTGCCCGGAAGAGTCGATCACACTT
Source organism: Sequoia sempervirens (assembly GCA_007258455.2). NCBI lineage: Eukaryota > Viridiplantae > Streptophyta > Pinopsida > Cupressales > Cupressaceae > Sequoia > Sequoia sempervirens. The sequence goes on from VDFB02000017.1 coordinate 127,036,091, forward strand.
CTGCTTTCTCGGATGTAATGAGACGCAATTTGAAGAACAAATTCAGTATTATGCGCAGCTGTGGGGAACATCGCCACCAAGTGGAGATTGTTGTGTACGATTGCCCTCATTGAATCAGGGAGAGGCTTCGTCTCTGTCAACTTTGCAAAGTCAACCAAGTCTTGATGGCCAACTTCTGTATCCTTTATTTCTTCAACTTTTGAAAGCACCATAGTTGGTGGATAGACGCCTTGATATTTGTACTTCATCTTGCTTTTTGCTCTTGAAGAAGGAGGCTTCGTAGCAGTCATCAAAAGAAACTGGAACACTGAGCACTCTTGACTTGATGATCTCTGAGAGTAGACTACAATCCGTCTAGCCAGAACAAACACCAATTGTTAGGAAACATGGGAAAGTGTGAAATGAGCACGAGGGTGGAAAAGCATGGAGCGGATGGCGAGGCACACAAAACGATGCACGAATGCGGAAAAATGAAGCTCAGGGATGTACTGGTCAAAAATGAAGTTCATTTAGAAGGAAATGGGAAAAGTCAGAAAAAAGTGTAAGGGCGCTAAAATTCAGCGCCCTTACATTCTGAGAAAATTGCTTTTGGTGTAAGGGCGCTAAATTTTAGCGCCCTTACACTTTCAGTGTTAGGAAAATTTCTGACATTCTCAAGATGTCATAGCGCTAAAATTCAGCACTTTAGCTTTTTGTGAAAGATGACTTTGATGCAAGGGCGCTAAATTTTAGCGCCCTTATATCTCACAGAGTTAGGAAAAATATCATCTTCTCAAAAATGTCCTAGTGCCAAAATTCAGCGCCTCTGCTTTTTTCTTGATAATTTTGAGATGCAGATGCAAGAGGGAATGGCGATAGCGCTCAGGCTTGGAGAAGGAAATTTGTTTGAATCATGAAAGCTTGAACTTGCTTTCATCCTATTACATACGCCTTCAACGATTAAGGGAATTCTCTTTTACAATGATAGATCTTTTCAACGTTCACCAAAATGCATAGAGAGATACACGAAAAGATTTCAACATGAATACATTGGATAGATACAAGTTTCCACAGAACATCGACCATAGAGGAGAATAAGGAAAGAAACACGTAGGGAGAAGAGAGAAGAATGCGTAGGGTTTAGGAAAGAAACGCATAAGGAAACAAAAGCTCACTACGCTGAAGACAAACAATGGACAGAAAACGCGAATGAAGAACACTTGAAGGGTGAGAACAAAACGCGAATGTGTAGGGTAAGAGCATAGAAATGAAAAGAAGGAATGAGCCTCGAATGAACATGCACAGAAGAGAAAGACGCATTCAAAACAATGAATGAGGGTTACATTGCATAAAGGGAAGAAAAACGCGAATGGAGAAGGGAGGACGTGAATGTCAGAAACCAAAACGCGTATCCAATGAAAAACACGAATGCAAGAAACCAAAACGCGTATGCAAGACATGAACATATACAAATGAAAATACAAAAACCAAATGAAAGTCTTACCAGGGCAAAACGCAAATCTTGCTGAAGAGATGAATGGCGGAAATCTTCCAAAACGTGAATTTGCAGATGAGAGGCAATTCGTCCAGCAAGAGGAGAGGAAAAAGAAATAAAACATAAACAACAAAAGTGGCGAATTCATTCACTTAACTTGCAAATGAAAATTAAAAACCTAACTCAAGTCGTGCAATAAATTTAGGCACAAAAAGTGGCACGATTGACGAAAAACGCGAAATTGTGAAGAAACGTGCCAGAGGCATAAAAAAAAAGTTGTGTCGAAAGAAAATGTAATGGCGCTAAAATTTAGCACCCTTACATTTTTTTGGAAATTCACTGCATGTAGGGGCGCTAAATTTTAGCGCCCTTAGATTTCCAGACTTAGCCAAATTTTTGGATTTTCCCTGCAGGAGCGCACTTTTTCAGTGCTACTGCATCTTTCGCAATTTGCAAAGTATGAACAGTGAAACGTCGTGAAAGATCTCATTTCGAAGGTCTTTGCGAGGCAGACAAGGGGGAATGCTCGAATTGACTATTCGAGACTTGGGAACGCATTTCAAGGAGGCTTGAAAATCACTTCGTTATGCGTATTTGAACTTCACGAATCCTAGGAAACGGACAAGTTTCATAGGGGGGTTATCCATGGAACGAGCGCTGCTAGATTCCGTGATAACAGTTAGACATATGCATTTTTTAATTTTTTTAAAAGTTGTAATAAAAAATCATAATTAATTATTTAATTGGAACAAAAAAATATGTATCACATTGGGACATGAGTCCTCTACTTCATATCTAAAATATTATCATTTTATTTGCTATGGTGGTCGACAAACACCTACTTCTTATTTTTTCCCTAAAATTTAAGTTCTCCTGCAGTTGAAATTTTAATTTTCACCAAATATATATAGAGTGATTTAGGGTTGAGAGACTTGATTTGAAAAAGATTATATTATTTCATTAAGAATAGTTATAGTAATAAGTTTTAAACTAATAGGCTTATTTTAATATATATATATATATTGATACATACATATATATATATATGTATGTATATATATATATATTAAATAAACCTAGTAGTTTAGAAACTACATTTAATTTGCTACAAATTCTATTCTTACATATTTTTGAAATAATATAGATAACTTATTCAAATTTTTACATCAAGTTGCCTAACTCTGATTTTTCTAAATTTTTTGCAACTTAAGGGCCTATTTTTTCCATGATGATCCTGCACATACCCTTAAGCACTATCTTCAATAGGTTGTTATGGGTCAATTACCCAATTATGTATCTTGTGACCAAGCCACTCGATGATTCCAAGCCTAAACTAGCTTGGTTTAAAGAGAATAAATATTGTGAGTTTCACAAGATTAAAGGGCATACCTTAAATAAGTGTCAAAGTCTGAAAACGTACATCCAAGATCTTAAAGATCGAGGAGATATCCATTTGGATGCTAATCAGGCCTCGTTGTCCAATGGTCAGTTACAAATATATCAAAATGCTTTCCCCAAGCATAACCAAGGTCCTAGTACATCCAATCCTGGACCTAGAAACAATAACAACCAGGATAACAACACTAATAATATCACTTACAAGAATGTCCCGCTTAACTATGAGACTCCTTTCACACATATCGGACAAGCAGAACCGCATGTGTCCATGATACATGTCAAAGGAAAGGAGCCTCAATCTGCATTTACAACTCATTGCACTCGCATTACCTCTTGTGAGCTCTCAGTATAACATTCTGAACCATCTAGGAAAGACCGTAACACAAATATCTATCCTAGATTTGCTAAAGTCTTCTCTTGTATATCAAGAAATCTTGACAAAAGCTTTACAAGATGCCCGTTTCCCCAATGACATTGACCCCACACAGTTCCAAGCTCTGGTGGGACATCTTTCATCAACCTACCAACTAGGTTTTAGTCAAAATGACATGCCTACCATCAATTCCAATCATAATCGACCCCTTCATATAGAGTTTCTAGTCACTCGATGTAAAGTGAAGAGGGTCTTTAATGGATTTTCTCTCAATCTCTCTACATTAAAGTTCATAAAGTAGGTAGGATATACCCACATTGATTTGAGAAAATAGATCATCACTATAAAGTCTTATGATAATGCAGAAAGGGATTTTGAAGGGGTTATTGAGCTTCCAATTCAAGTTGGCCTAGTTACACAATACACCACATGTCATGTCCTTGATCTAGACCTCTGCTATAATCTTCTTCTTGGTTGACCATGGATCCACACCATGCAAGCTATCCCATATACCTATCATCAATGCTTGAAGTTCCCATTTAATGGAATAGAAGTTATGATACAAGCAGATCCCCAACCATTTGAATACTGTCATTCACTTGAAGCTTCTTTCCATCATTCCCATTATTGTTTAGGAGTGGAAATGGGACCATGGCCAACATCCTTATCCCATCCATCATCTAATTCATCACACACCACCTCATTTGCCCCATCTTCTACATCTAATTCCACTATCACCAAGGTCGATATCATTAACAATGGATGTGGTGAGTATGAGATGTGTACTGCTTTGAACATGGCAACCATGCCACCCTCACCACACACATATGATCAACCCTCCAAGTCTACACCGAAGGAAGAACAAAAGATAGTCACCTTGAGCTCCAAAAATGTGGGAACCAACACTTATGTATCTCCTGTGTTACCACAATATACACCTAAAGATGATATAAGTCAATGGATATATCGTGAAGAACTTGAACCTACTCCCCCTTTAAAAGAATATTTTCAAGAGATGTATCCTTGTCCCTCTAAGTATGATTAGAAACACAATTACCAAGGGGGAGGTCTTGGTCCAGAAGAGTTACGAAGAAAGTAGCCAATTGACACTTCTGTATGTCCAAAGAATTCAGGCTTAGGCTATAACAAAAAGAAAAACGGTCCTATCCCATTGACTAATACTTCCAACAACGTTATTATGGGAAATGGTCTTTTGGAAGATATATCAGAGGAAGAGTGTATCATACACACGTATGATGATGTAGATCATGTAGACCTTTCCTCCATGTTTGAGTGCCTGTCCATTTGCACCATCAGCATTACCCTTCACCATCCCAAACTCATATATTGGGACCTACATGAAGGCACACCTACCAACTCACTTACCTCAATGGATACCTATGTACACCTCATGGGATTTGGGGAAGAGGAATGCCCTAGTCACAAAAATAAGAAGAAAAAAAAATCCAAAAAGGTCACCTAGTGAAAACCTCCTTGAGGCACTTCTTGACTCAAAAAATTCAAAACAAATGACATATCTGATGGTGAAAACTTAGTGAGGCACCAAAATATGGGGACGTTCATCTTCCCCTTGTTGGAACACAATGGTCTAAACGACCATCTATCCTGATAGAAGAAATGAAAGAAATTAATTTGGGAACTAAAGAGGATCCCAAGGTCACCTATGTAGCCAAGGCATTATCAGAAGAAGAGTATTCTACTATCTCCAAGCTTCTTAAGGAAAGAAAGATCAATTTCATATGGGCATATTTAGACATGCCCAGGTTAGACCCTACCTTGGTGGTACACTACCTAGCTATGCATCCTAATGAAAAACCAATTAAGAAGAAGCTTCACAAAATGCACCCACAAGTTGCCCTATTGGTCAAGAAATAATTGGAGAAGTTATTAGAATCCAAGTTTATAAGACCCATTAATTATTCCAAGTGGATCTACAACATCATGCCAGTAGCCAAACTCAATGGGAATGTTAGAATATGGACAAAATTCTGTGACCTCAACAAGGCTTTTCCTAAGGATGAATTTCCTTTGCCAAACATAGATATGTTGGTTGATTTAACTTCAGGACATGAGATGTTGTCCCTCATGGATGGCTTTTCTAGATAAAATCAGATCAAGATTGCACCTAAGGACCAACATAAAATAGATTTTACCACACCTTGGGGTACATTCTGTTATAATGGTATGCCCTTTGGTCTTAAGAACATAGGGGAAACCTACCAATGTGCAATGATCATCATCTTCCATGTTCTTATGCACATCATCATGGAAGACTATGTTGATGATCTATTAGGAATATCAAGAACCAAAGAAGAACACCCTATAGTCCTAAGGAAAATCTTTGAATGGCTAGAGCACTACAAGTTGTGCCTCAATCTAAAAAAGTGTGTGTTCGTGGTTACATCAAGAAAGTTGTTGGGATTAATTGTCTCCAGGAGAGGTATAAAAGTGGATCCAGTCAAGGTCAGAGCAATTATGGATATGCCTCCACCTCATAATCTGAAATAGTTAAGGAGTCTCCAGGGTAAGTTACAGTCCATCAAAAGGTTCATAGCATAATTAGCTAACAAGTGTCAACCATTCACCCACCTTTTGAATAATAATACATCCTTTAAGTGGGATCCTATGTGTCAGTAAGGTTTTGACAAGATTAAGGAATACTTAACTCATCCTCCCATCCTTATGCCCCCAATCCCAGGGAAGCCACTTTTATTGTACATCTCAACTACTTCAGTGGCACTGGGGGCACTATTAGCACAACATGATGAGTCATCTAGAGAACGAGCGATATACTTTATCAGTCAAACCTTATTTGGATATGAGCTTAACTATTCTTCAATAGAGAAGGAATTCCTAGCCGTAGTTTTTTATTCACATAAGCTTAGACATCACATGCTCAGTCATCCAGTCAAATTAATATCAAAAGTTGACCTACTTAAGTATTTGCTATCCAGAACAACTTTAACTGGTTGAATCGCTAAATGGGTCATGTTGTTGAGTGAGTTTGGCATATAATATGTCGACCACAAAGCTATTAAGGGATAGGTGATAGTGGATCAATTAGTTGATGCTCCCCTAGTTGATGCACATCCTTTGGTAACGGAATTTCTTGATGAAGAGGTCTTTATAGTAGCAGAAGCCACCACATGGACACTATATTTTGATGGGTCATACACACATAATGGATAGAGGGCAGGCATCTTTTTTGTCACCTCTAAAGGTGATTACATCTCGAAGTCATTTAGACTAGCCTTTCCATGCACAAATAATATAGTAGAATATGAAGCCCTTCTCACCGGCCTTAGAATTGCAATCAAATGGAATATCACTCACTTAAGGGTCTTCAGCAATTCACAATTAGTCATCAAATAGGAAAATGATGAGTTTTTAACAAAGGATGAGAAGTTGTTACCTTATAAATGCATGGTCAATGATTTCAAGAAGTCTTTCACCTCTATTTAGTTTGACCATATCCCCAGAGTACAGAAAAAATTTGTTGATGTGATGGATACAATTGGTTCCTTAATTAGCATGCCCAAGGATTAGACAAAGTGTGAATTCCCAGTTGAACAACTTTTAATCCCTACATACGATGTCCATGAAACTAAGATGGTGTGTGAAATCATAGGTCCTGCCTCCCCATGGTATTCTAAGATCTATGCTTATCTTCATGACAACATCCTACCCACTAACCTTACCTGCAATCAATACAAATCATTCATCCAATGTACATCCCATTACATCATCGTAGGTGATACTCTTTATCGTCACGGATATGATGGAACTCTTCTTTAGTGTTTGAATGAGGCTAAAGCTCACACTACATTAACAAAAGTACATAGTAGTGTTTATGGGGGGCACTCTGAAAATGGCATGGCCTTAGCTAAGAAAATTCTCAAGGCTGGTTACTATTGGCCTACATTGGAGCATGACTCTTGTGACTTCGTGAAGAAATGATTACCTTACCAACAACATGTGGACCTAATACATGCTCTTGCCCAAGATCTACAACCTATCATAGCACCATGGCCCTTTTCTCCGTGGGGTTTTGATTTAGTTAGAAAGATATATCCTCCATCCTCTGATGGCCACACCTTCATTATCACTACCACTGAGTACTTCACTAAGTGGGTGGAATCTATATGACTCTCCTAGATAACAGGTACTCAGATATCCAAATTCATCCTTTATCATATTCTATGTCGTTATGGCCCCTCCACCATCATTTTCAACAATGGAAAACAATTCAAAAACTAGGCTAAAAGAGCTATGTGATACATTCCATATCTAGCATCGGTGGTCCACACCCTATTACCCTCAAGGTAATGGAAAAGCAGAAGCCACTAACAAAACTTTGATCAAAATATTGAAAAAAAATTTCAACAACACTGGTCGAGATTGGCACCTCCATATCCACCCCAGCCTTTGGGCTTATTGCACATCCATCCACACTCCCATTAGCACCACTCCATATTCCCTTGTTTATGGTTTTGAAGCCATCTTGCTGATTGAATTTGAGATCCCATATCTGAGATTATCTTTGAATAATCTCATCACTAAAGAAGACGCGTGGGTTGCTCACCTTGCTCAATTGGAGCTCCTCGATGAAAAGAGGATCAAAGCATACAATCACCTTCAGGTGTATCAGAACCATCTCAATAGAATTTACAACAAGAAATTCTACCCCCATCAATTTAACTTTGGAGATCTAGTTCTTAAAGAGAATCAACGTAACCAATAGGACCAAGACAAGAAAGGAAATTTTGAACCTAATTGGTTGGGTCCTTATGTTATTACAAAAAATTATGGAACAGGGGTGTACCACCATGCCACACTTAAAGGATAGCCCCTCAAATATCCTATCAACATCATGCACCTGAAGAGGTTTTATACCTAAATCAGCTGGGGTATCCTATCCTTTCAAAATTATAAAAAATACAAAAAAATTAAAATATTATAAAAACCAAAAAAATAGTAATGAGAAATAAATTCATCTTATGGTGAAAACCACCCTTGGTGGCACCTTGGATAAGTACGGTTGGTGAAAACCTAGTAACAGGTGTCATCCATAGAGAGCTTAATCATTATCTACATTGTGTCCTAGTTACTATATGTCTCCATCCATCCTATCCTCACATCCAATTCCTAACACTCTATCCTATCCTATCACTTCATTTGCATCTCATCCTTGGCCACTTGGTATGTTTTGATTGAGCATTGGACGATCATCAACTATCTATAATCCTAAGTTTTTTTATCCTAATCTGAGCTTATGTCAATTTCATGTCATCATCTAGGGTCCTTCATCATGTCAGTTTCATCTGGTTCCCATCTTGTCCTATTAGTATTTGGTCTTAGTCGAACTACGTTGCCCCTACGCTTACATGTAGGCAAGGTTCATCATTTGATCCACCCCTGGGAAATTTTGACCATCTTGTTTCAGTCATCCATCATCTATCTCCATCATCTCCTTTTTTCTCTTATCCATGATCAATCATCATTTTTCTTTTCTGAACTATGTTGCCCCTATGCTTTCATGTAGGCAAGGTCGATATTTTGTTCCACCCCCGAGGCTTTTGTTGTCATCCATCATCAGTCTCCATTGGTCCTCTTTCTACTTTTATCCATGGTCTTTTTCTTGAACTATGAGAGCTCTACGCTTTCACATAGGAAAGGCTAATCTTTGATCATTCCTTGAGCCCCTAGGTTGTTAGGGTGTGGTAGTGTGATAGTCTTTTGTCTTGAGTCTTGTATCATGTTGTCAGGTGTGTCCCTATCTAGTTGGTTCTTCACAAACGAGACCCTCTAGTATCAAAAGATCTGATTACTGTCAAAAATCTTGCGTCGTGTGGGTCATCTTAGTTTAGTATCCATCATCGGTCTCAATAGGATGCATCCTTCCTAACAAACCTCATCAATCCCATCCATCCTCCCTAATCCTATGGAAAAGGATGTTTGAAATTGATTGTGATCTTGTAATTCTCTTAGATTTTGTTTATTGTTTGAGCTCCCTATTACAACTAGTCAAGGTCACCATAATATATTATATTATGGTGTGTTTTGATGGGTTAACATAGGGGAATATCTGGATCATTTATTGTTGTTGTCTGCTAGGTTGTCCCGTGTAGTACCTACCAAGATCCCTAGGATCTTGAGTTATGCTAGGGCATCCCTTTGTGCTTGTGGTTATCCCAATGCTATGCTCGACCAAAGTATTTGTCACTTTGGGGTGTTGAGATAGCCTTGTCTGTTGTGTTTTTTTATGCATTAGATGCTAACTTTCCTTGGTTTCATAGACCCTGGCACCTGGTGTCTTATGCTATAGCAAAAATTAGTACTCTGAAGATGGAAAATTAAAATAGGATTGTATTTCATAATCAATTCTGTTGCATTAAATTCATTCCTATCCATTAACCTATGATTTTGATTGTGCAAATATTCACCTTCCCTCTTCTGTTCTTCTTAGGATCTCAATGGTTTTTGAAAGATGCAATTTCACACCATCTACTCACATTCCCACATAGATCCTTATTGACACTCATGTTCATGTTGCATTTCACTTTATGATATAAGCAAAAACAAGCATGACCACAAATTAAGCACGTTCACATTGCATGTTGCACTATAGGTTCATTACATTATCATCTCATAATAAGTTTTTTAGATTAATCATGTTTGGTTATTCTAGGAATCTTAGATTCATTTTATATACATTTCCATATTAGTTTACATCATTCCCATATTACATACATCTCCACCTACATCACAAATTGTTAGGTCCATATCCATCATAGATAAAATCATGCATCACATCCTACAATAAATACGTTAGTTGCATCCATATAAGTATCAACATATAACATCATAAACATACACATGTATTACATTACCATGATCACCCATCATAAAATCATAAACATACACATATGCATAAATAGAATCATCCATCATATACATAATGTGGTGTCAATAAGGGTTGTCACATATCATATAAATATCAAAATCAAATGTCCATCAATGTCATCAAAATACATTCCCAAAGTATACATCATAATCACAAAATAAAGTACAAGTACAAGGATCTGAATCAAATGTAACCACCACTACTCTGTATTGTCCACCCTGCACCTATCAAAATATGATATCCTATTATTTTCTAAATGATCTGCCCATGTCTAACCTCTGTGGAGAGTTTGGCATTGGCCCTATGCAAGGAAGGGTCCCTTGTGAGTCACTGTATCCTCAGGTTTGTGTCCCTCATGACTGGGATGGTCCAGGCATCTAAGGAGCCTATCAGATATAATGAAACATGTTTTGTGATGGATCTAGAACCACATATTGATAAGCGGTCATCTAGTAGGTTTCATCCCTCATATCGCAACCTAATATCTAGCGGCATTCTACTCATGTCTATATCTATCTCGATCTAAACTAGTAGATATTCGCTCTTGTGCCCATGCATCCTATGCCAACCTCAACTGATTTCTCTCTACTCTCAGTCATGACACCTACTTTGTGGCCCTATCCCTCTCATCCTGCATCTGTTCCTACATAGCCTATATCTGTGTCTACAATCATTGCACCTCTAGCCCTATCTCACCCCACTCACCCGGTGTTGCTTGTGCCTGACCTTGTGCCACATCTCTCTTCGCAATATCTACCTGAGCTACTGCTGCATCCTTTTCCCCCTGTAGGGTCTACATCCATTTTTGTGTAGCATCCATCTCCTCCTACATCACCTGTACCTATGTCTACCCTCTCTGTCTCTCACCCCAGAGGGCTTTCACCTTTGTATGCACTATGTCCCTCTCTCTCTGTATAATCTCTAACCAGGCCTCTACTACCTTTTCCTTCGCCCTCACATCCCCAAGTGTTGTCTCTGTCATATACACCCTATCTTGTAGCTCATTCCTCTCCCTCAACAACCCTATCACCTGTACCCTACACTCCTCCATCTCCCTCTCAGCCTACTACCGATCTTCTCCTGGGACCTAATCTGCTACCCCTCCAAGCTTTTGTTGTCCCCTGGATTGTGCTATAGTCATTCCTTCCTATAGTTTATCTCCATCTCAGGCCACCTTGGCTAGCTCACCATGTACTCCCTGCACCTCTGCTCATAGATCATCTTTCTCCCTCTTTGTGTCCTATACCTATTAGGTTAGGTGATCAACAATGAAACCATAATCTCTTTGTCCCTCTGCCTACAATCTATGCACTTCAGCCTCTGCTCTGTCATTCATACCCTCACCTAGGCCCCCCTCAATAATACGATAGGGTCCTCAGCTGGTACACTGGATACCATCACCAATGGTTCCACTATGAGAATGTTAACATCCATAGCATCCTCCTAAGACTCACGCTCCTACTTAGCTCCAATCATCACCCAAACTCTCCTTGATTGTCCCCTCCTCCCCACCCTCATATGTCATCCTACAAATCTCACCTCCCCCTCAGGCTCATCTCTTGCCTCACTCATCCTCATCTCTAGCTCATAGGGCTCCTGCTCAGTTTCGATCTCCACCTAGGCCCTCCTCTGCTATCTACTCCTTGCTGCCCTCCTTAGCTACCCTACAACTCATATCCCCTCCTCCCTCACCTCCATCTCTACCTCATCATGCTCCTACTCAGCCCTTCTCTCCACTTGAGCTCTCCTTGGTTGTCCTCTGCTCCCTACCCTTTTCTATTGTCCCACAACTCCCACCTCCACCTCAAGCACACACTACTATATTTGACTAAAAATTCTAACAAATGTTTGGTGACATATTAACAAAATATTGTTGACTTACTGACGCAAGACTGATTTAAATTTTGTCATTGGATTTTCGTCGCTTTAACGACCAATTTTTATATGTCAAAACCACGACCCAACATCATTGGTCAGCACCACAAAAAAATTTGGTGGTGTCCATCGCAAAATCAACGTAACTTCGACCATCTATTGATGCAAAAAATCACAAAACATTATAGAACACCCATTTGAAATTGTTGAAAAAACACCAAACATTCATCCATTTTCTAATGAGGTGGAGCAAACTTTCATTTCCATTACGACATAAACTATTTTGTGTGTACAGTAACCTCATTGCAAATTTTTGTGGTTCATCAGGCTATGTTCATTGAAATTGCAATGAAACCTTACAGTTTTTAAAAAAAAATATTCGTTCAAACATCTTCCCTCCCTAACATGGTTATATGTATGGGTTTTGTTCTTTGCATGAATAATTTATCTGATGTATCTTTTGGTATAAGTCACTTTGTTAAGTATTTATCTTTCCTTGTGTCCTTTATCAGTGTAGCTTATCAGATGTAATCCTATAAGAGAGACTTCATTCTATTAGGCCCAAAGTTATTCATTACTTTTGATGGTGATACTCCACCGATGAATTAATTCCCCATACCTGGTCATATAACATTAATCATTCACTCATCCATTAATAACATATAAGGGTATATGCAGGATCATCATGGAAAAAATAGGCTTTTAAGTGGCAAAAAAATTAGAAAAATCAGAGTTAGGCAACTTGACATAAAAATTTGAATAAGTTATGTATATTATTTTTAAAATATGTAAGAATAGAATCTGTAGCAAATTAAACGTAGTTTCTAAACTACTAGGTTTATTTTAAAAATAAATAAATCTATTTAGTGAAAATTTGAAATTTCAATGTACATTTTAGGGATAAAATAAGAAGTGTCTATATGACCACCCTAACCACGATAAAATGATAATAATTTTTTATGAGATTTTAGATATAAGTAAAGGACTCATTTCCTAATGTGATGCATTTTTTTTTTAATTTTTTTCTAATTAAATAATTAATTATGAATTTTTTATTTCACATTTTAAAAAATATAAAAAATAGTATGTCTAACCACCTTAACTTGGTCAAAACTTCATAAAATTTTATTTTATTTTTAATCCTATAGTATGTGAAGCATGGAATGTGACACATGTTTTGGATTCAAGAAAATGTGATACCGTTTGAAAGCTATAGATGTTTTTCAATCAACCCATCAATCAGGACTTTAGTCATAATTCAAATAGAAAATGAATAATAATTATTTATTAAATTCAAAGTAAAACATAGTTTATATTGGTGGAAAGTTGAGAATCTCCTTTAAAAACCCTTTTCATTTCATCAATTTTGGGTAAAAAAAATTCATTAGCCACATGGGCCATCATATCAGTTACATATTGCCACTTTTTGGCCCATCATGATCCTACACATACCCATAACATTCATTCATTAACATATAACATTCATTCTTTTAGTTTTTACATATTATCAAAAATATGGCTGTCAAAAACATCAGTTTTTAACATTCATTAAGATATTATCAAAAATATGGTTGTCATAATATGATTACAATAACTTTTTTTTTGTTTTTTTTTGCAGCTAAAAAAAGAAGTGGAGTATTGTTTTCTAAATCATATGTCTTCCCTTTAGTTGTTCTTCCCTCTACTTGTGATCTTAATATATTCCTAGTCGTGTATTCACGACGTGGAGACCACTGCAAGGGGAGGTCTGCTGCAATAACAAAGAAATGTTAAATTGATATGTTTTATTATTATTGTTACAAGTATTTCATTAATTAAAAAATGTTAGAGTGGTGCTCTTTATCTGATGGGGCCATATCATGTTCCTGATCTTTTCTTATAGCCTCGTGCTTAACATGTTGAATACCCTCTAAATCCTCTAGAGTTGAAACATGAAAGGTTACATTAATTAATACACCAATTGCAATTAAATATGTTTAAAAGAACATTAGAGTGGTCCTCTTTACCTGATGGGGCCACATCATGTTTTTGATCTTGTCTAGCCTGATCATGCTCAACATGTTGATCACACTCTACATGCTCTAAAGTTGAAACATGAAAGGTTACATTAATTAATAAACAAATTGAAATTAAATATGTTTAATTGTATTAATCTATACTACATTTTGTATAGGACATGAATACATCTAGTACCAGGATGGGCACCATGACCTTCATTTGTAGGTTGTACTCCACCCTCACCAGGCTACATTCCAATGTCATGTGCAGTATTATCATTGCTTTCCTATTTAAAACAAATAGGCACATAATTACTTTATGGTGGAAATTAATATTGAATAGATTGCACAAGTATTCAATTTTAAATAAACTTCATTGAGTTTATTTACCTACATGTTGGATGCAGTGGAAGCTTGTGTTTGCCTAGTCAAGAGTCTTAGGCGTTCAGCCACGACTCCATAGCCTTACTAGAAGGAAATATTCAGGTTCTCTTCTATGGGAACTCTATTGAATTCATAACCCTACATTTTTGCATAAGATCATGAATTTTTCTTCTATGGTGTGATAATACCAAAATTGTTTTCAATTTATTATTTGGATGCAATATTTCATTTATTGATACTTACAATTCATGTGGCTAATTTCATATAACCACCAGAGCAAGTTTGTGTTGCTCATGTTTTTCTAGTCTTTCCTTTGTTGCCTTTGATGTGTCGGGCAACCTAAGAAAAGTTTGAAATACGTTAGATTATGTAAAAAGAAAGAGTAATCCATATATAATTACATTATTGATAGTATCACATACCTTCCTTGGCCCGGTGGTGTCTTTCCTTTTTTTCTTTTTAGCCTTCTCCTTTCCATCCAATATTAGGTCCTTCCACTCCCTCTCTAGAATCATGGGGGGACACTCATACTTTTTTTTATTCTCTAAATGTGACCTATATTGGTCCCTCACATACTTTAGATAGGTACTAGGTTTCTTAAGGACCTTGGTTCGATTGAATGTGTTATTACTGAACAACACAACTAAACGGTTAATAAGCTCATCTTTTAAATCTTGATTTTGGGCATTCCACCATGTATGTATGGTGGGCCCGAAGATCTCCAATGTAATATCATTTAAGATGCTTATAAAACACATCATTTCCTACAAAATGATCATGGGATCATTAGTCTAAAAAGAGTGATCAATAAGTAAATTTTAATTGGATTATATATAATAATAATTCAAACATTTTAAAGTACCTGGGACCTTCTCTATCTTTATGGGAAAAAAATACTCGGCCACCACAAATGTGACTAACAATGTTCCCGTACTAGTAATAAAGGAAGATCCAAGAAATGCTGCTAAAACATCACTAGTACTAGTGGCCTCTGCATCCCCACACTATTGTATTTAACTACAAATTCTGAAGAATGTTTGGTGACATATTGAAAAAATATTGTTGACTTACCGATGCAACATTGATTTAAATTTCATCACTAGATTTTTGTCGCTTTAATGGCCGAGTTTTATATGTTGAAACCATGACCCAACATCGTCGATCAGCACCATGAAAAATGTTGGCGGTGTCCGTCACAAAATCAACATAACTTCATCCATCTATTGATGCAAAAAATCACAAAATGTTGCAAAATGCCCATTTGAAATTGTCGAAAAAACACCAAACATTCATCCATTTTTCGATGAGGTGGAGCAAATTGTCATTGCCATTATGACATAAACTACGTCACGTGTACAGGTATGTGTCGGATCATGATGGGCCAAAAAGTGGCAATGGGGGAAAAATTACATTTTTCATTGACCCAAAAATGTGAAAATGTCTAGTTGACTTTTTTGTGGCTTGGGTGTCAGTACACACCTCCAAAGCAATGCCCAAACCAAATCGAAGATCCTATCCAAATTGGATATCCAATTTGAGGCATATATATATATAATTCGGGCCTATTAAAATCATTTCACATTCATAAACAGGTCGCGGGCACACAGTGAGGAGGTTCTCTGCATATCAGATATCCAATTTAGCCGATATCCATTTTGAAAAGGTTAGATTTTAGAATTTTCTTTGCTTTGATTGAATTTTGAATTAGATTTGTATAATTACAGTTAGTTTTTTATGGATTTTTTTTAAAATAGGGTTTTTGATTGAATTTTTATGAAAATTTTGAGTTTAGAATTGATTTTGATAAAAAATGGACGTTTTTTATGGATTTTGACTAAAAATGAATGTTTTTTATGGATTTTGATTTAAAAATAGTGTTTTTTATGTATTTGTATTAAAAATTATAGAATTTTATATATTTTTGTTAAAAAGTAGGGTTTTTTTGGTTTTTTTTTAAACTAGGGTATTTTTACAATATTTTCATTTATACTGTCTAATTTCAATTAGATTAATTAGTTTTTAACTTTAATCAAGCATTATGGCTACTGAGAATGAAAATGCACAAATACCAAATGCTCCACCACCTCTGCAACCATGAATTGAAGAACTAATTGGTGAAAAATTGCAGCAATTAAAGGGAATTTATGAAGTTTATAAGAGAATCCCTCAATTATTTGAGATGTCAAACACATTGAAGGAAATAATTAAAAATATACAAACCCTCTCCACCCAACATAATGCCTTTCATTCATGGCAAGAATACATGAGGGAATATTATGCATGTGGATTGTTTTGTGATGATGTGAAACATCTCAGAATAACTAAAACCAAAATAGCCTCTTTATTTGTTAACCCCCATACTAGTTTTCTAGTTAATTTTAATAAACCAAAACTTTCTATAAAATGGTGCACCCATAGGGACATTGTAGATAACTTTTGGGATCATTGGTGTATGGTTTTTTATAAACCATCGAACAACAATTGTGATATACCATTTTACTTTATTAAAAAATTATATGTTGAGTTTGTGTTAGGGAATCATGCCAATCACTTTGACATTAAACCCTTCCAGGGTGTTGGTGGAGGTATTCCCTAGGATAGACCAGGGGTAGTTAGAGTAGTCCTGCACTCTTATTTTCCCCCTCCTCCCCTTCCTCTGCCACCTCTAGTATATCATCCAAATATTATGCAAGATGCGACCACACAGAATATCCAGGCTATTCACTCTTTGAGTGGTCTTTTGGTTTCGCATGCTTCTACAGTAGCTCAGCCACATTCTAGTGATGTTGGTGATGGCTTGAGTGCTACTATGTCATCCTCGTTAGGTCTACATATTTGTGTGCCACATATTTTCTCCATGTGCCACCAGATATGCTTGGGTCCTCTTGTATAGCTCATCGAGCATCCCTTCAAAACTTCTGATTATGACCTCCATAATGTGGAGATTATAGATCAGATACAGGAGAGTGGAGCACACCTTATAGAGTCCTCTCCTGCTAGAGAGGGGGATATTGGAATAGTGACATAGGTAAGATTTAAGTTATAAATTCATAACTTGCTTTTTTTTTAAATGAATATTAATAAGAGATAGTATAATGTACTAATATTTATTTACATGGTCTATTTAGCAGTTGATGTCTATGGAAGAGCTCACACAGGTGACTGATAACACCCTTAGGGCCATTTCATTTGGCCTCGACATGCACACAGTATATATTTTCGCACTCACTCATTTAATTTTTTTATTATATACTTGCTTGTCATTTGAATTGCCATGAATAAAATTATATAATAACTTATATGTTTATCTTATTTTCCTCTTGGAGGAATTACCTAGTGTGAGCGAGGTGCAGACTTGTCCAGATTATGGAAGTGCAATGTTAGATGAGGGGAAGGTAATTGAACTCAAATTCAATTGAATTAAGAATTTTAAGATCTTATATTGATTATACATACATCGACATAGATTGTTAGTTTCATATGTACTTCTCATTTTTATGTATAGACAGTTATGAGCTATACGTCGTTGTTGACAAGTGTGAGCAAGGTGCAGCCTTTTCTAGATTATGGAAGTCCAATTTTAGATAAGGGGAAGGTAATTGAACTCAAATTCAATTGAATTAATATTTTTGAGATCTTATATTGATTATACATACATCAATATAGATTGGTAGTTTCATATGTACTTGTCATTTTTATGTATAGGCAATTATGAGTTATACATCATTGTTGACAAGTGCCACAATGCCTGAAGGAGTATGTATTGGAACACCTAAAGGAGTAGGTGTTGAAACACCTCAAGGAGGAGGTGTTGAAACACCTAAAGGAGATAAAGAAAAAGATCATCCTAAAGAGGTATGTGTTTATTTTACTTTTTGTTTGGTATTTACATGTTCCTATTACCAACAATTGTATTGTAACTTGGATAAATTTTATGTTTTTGTTCACATATATAGATTGACATTACAAAAGTTGGTTTGGTTAGTTCTTTGAGAGGGGCATATTCTAGGACTCTTGACCCTTTGAAGAGATGGATATTTCAGGTAATCAAGATTTCAATTTTAGAGTTCAATTATAATTCAATGTATATTGATTTTGATGTTAATTATTCAATTTTAAATCATATAGTATAACTAATCTCAATTGTGGTTTGAATTTTTCTTGTGTAGCTACCTTCAGAGCCAACGAGTGCTACAAAGAGGCTCCATTTTGATGATCCATCAGTAGTTTAGGATGAGATAGACATTTTGGCATGTGAATTTTGAATAGACATCAAGATGGCATATGCCACATTTTGTAAAACTTTGTTTGAGTTAGCATTGATGCCATTTTTGTATATGGAGATACACTCAAGATTATTGGATAATTTGATATATAGAAGTTGACAATTGAAATTTAATTTCTTCCTCATGTGCATGATTAAACTCTTTGAAAATTTAATCAAGTGAGCAATGGTTAAATATCAATGTACAAGAGCATAAAAAAGAATGGTTGTATTATGTAGTTTATATTCATATCGTTGATTACATTGCATTGCACATCTTTCAAACTCAAAGCATTATTTCACATTGCATAACTAACAACTAGATGCTAATAGATGAAAAAATTTCAATTACAATATAGTTTTTACAAGGTCAACCTAAGTAGTTGTGCAATTACTTCACATTACATAACTAATAACTAGGAACAATTGTCAATTGCATTTGCTTGTCATGGAATTTTGTGAGACCACATTTCTTTGGGGCATTTTTTCAAATAATTCACTGCCTTGTCTATGCCACCACATTTTTCATACATGTGTACCAAATATTTTAATCAAATAGTTCACTATCTTGTTGTTATGGCTAAAAGCCTAAAACAAGTGCTTTCAAACAAGCTATGGATTGATACAAAGTGGGGGTGAAAACTACCCTTGACTCCTTTACACCAAATTTGAGAACCAATAACATACCCCTATCCTAGGCTAGTGAATTAGCCCTCTTTCACAAAGTGAGTTCCCTTTAAACACATTATCTTCACAAGAACACCCCAAAAAATCTTGAATTGTGTCATAAAACAACAAATTCTAAGATTATTCTACACCTACAGGTCCTTTAGCAAGATGTCCCATGAAATTGTCTATTTACCATGCAAATGCATAGGGTTTATTGAAAGTCCCACTTGCACAACTCCCCTTACCATGCCACTGACTCAGACACCTCTATTATGGCCCCAATATGCTTAAACATTAAAGAAATTCCCCCACTCATTTATTTTAACAAACCCTAGGCTAAAAGCTTCATTTTCATGCAATTTAAGCAATGATCTGCTTAGGACAGCAACTCCAAGACTCACAAATCATTTCCCCTTTCTTAAATGGACCTACACATATTCAAATCACATTGTACACATCCTCTCCACCAACCCACATGAAAGGTACAGAAGGTGGAGGACTTCAATAATTCATAATTTACTCAAAAATGAAAAATCTAGGTTCACTACTCGCCTTGAGAAAACTTGGCACAAAACTCACAAAAAATGAAAAGAAAGCACTCAAACCAACTTTAAAGTGGTCTCAAGCCTACTGCCCCCAAAATGATCTTATTGATTCTTCACAAAATTACATTCATCAATCCCCAAAATGACTTCCTCAAAAAATTTTAAGACTCTCCCCCACACAAAACAACCGATCAACTCCCAATAATTGACTTACAAACTAAGTTTTCTTTTTTAGCTTGACCTGTCCATCCTCCAACACTGACTGAATGAAATGATATCTCAACTGTATGTGTTTTGTTTTAGAATGCAAGGCAGAATTATTTACAAGATGTATAGCACTCTGGCTGTCTATAAACAAGTAATTTCCAGCCTATTGTTTTCCTAACTCATCCATGAAATGTTACAGCCATATCATCTCCTTTGCTGCCTCTATTGCAGCAACATACTCTACCTCTATGGTGGATAAAGCAACCACCTTTTGCAATCAAGAAATCCAACTCACTGTTGTCCCACTAATTGTAAATACATAACCTATGGTACTCTACCTGGTATCTATATCCCTTGCCAAATCTGAGTCAACATAGCCTTTTAAATCAGTATTAGAGCCCCCAAAACATAAACATTTATTGGATGTACCTCTCAAGTACTTGAGAATCTATTTTACCGCATTCCAATGCTCAACTCTGGGATGACTCAAATACCTGCTAACAACTCCTACAATATGTGCAATATTCAATCTCGTGCATACTATGTCGTACATTAAATTACCTATAGCTGAAGCATATGGTACTTTGGACATTTTTTCTTCCTCCTATTGTTTCTTTGGAAACATATCCTTAGTCAATTTAACATGACTGGGAAAAGGTGTGTTGGTAGCTTTTGCATTCTCCATATGAAATCTCTACAACACCTTTTCAACATAATTAGCTTGAGATAAAAAAAAAAAATTTATTTTTCCTATCTCTACAAATTTGCATACCAAGGATTTTTTTTGTTTCCCCCAAATCCTTCATAGCAAAATATTTTTCTAACTGTTGTTTTAGCTCACTTATGTGATCCATGTTACACCCAGCTACAAGCATGTCATCAACATATAAACATAAAATAATGTAGTTGTCATTATCTAGCCTCTTAAAATAAATACAATGGTCAGAATTACACCTGTTGTAGCCTTGCTCAGCCAAAAAATATCAAATTTCAAGTACCATTTCTGAGGTGCTTGCTTCAAGCCATATAAACTTTTCTTCAATCTGCACACTAGTCTCTCCTTACCTTTGACCTCAAATCCTTGTGGTTGTTCCATATATATTTCTTATTCCAAATCACCATGGAGAAAGGATATTTTAACATCAAGTTGTTCTAAATGCAAATCTTCAACAACCACAATATACTTAAAACAATATGAATAGAAGTCATTTGAACAACTGGAAAAAAAATCTCATCAAAATCAATACCTTTTTTTTGGCAAATCCCTTTACAAATAATTTGTCTTTAAATCTCTTCTTACCTTCATTCTCCTCTTTCAGCCTATAAACCTATTTGTTTGGTAAATCCCTTTTACCTACAGGTAATTTGCATAATTCCCAATTCTAATTTTTTTGGCAAGGAGTCCATTTAGTCTTCCATTCCATGCTCCCACTAAACCTTGGTATCCACCTGCATAGCTTCATCATAATATTTTGGTTCACCAGCATCAGTTAATAAAATAGTATACAAAGAGGGAGAGAATATTTCTGGAGGTCTACTTATCCTTGAAGATTGTCTAACACACTGGTACATTTTGACCCATTTTTTAATGATCGTTCGTCAAAATTTTGACGACCATTCGTCAAAATTTCAATGAACAATCATCAAAAAAATGGTTCAAAATGTACCAATGACAGGATTTTGTGGTATTTTTTGTTGTTTTTGTTTCCCAACATGAGGAACCAATGAAACATCATTGTTTGGAATATCATCCAACACTACATAATAATTTTCTTTCTTCTCATGTTGCAGCAACAGATCTTTGTACAAAACTTTCTCATTGAATATGACATCCCTACTTCTCACAATTTTCTGATTTTCAAAATCCCAAAGCCTATAACCAAATTCATCAATACCATATCCAACAAATATACATTTCTTTGATTTTGCATCAAGTTTGGTTCTATTTTCAGAATCTACATGTGTAAATGCTTCAAAACCGAAGGTTTTGAGAAAAGAATAACTCACTGTCTTACCTTTCCATGCTTCCTCTAGAATACCAAAACCCAAAGGATTAGAGGGACCTCTATTAATTAAATAAACAACAGTTTTTACAGCCTCTACCCACATTTTAAAGGCATCCCAGTGTGCAATCTCATAGTTCATGCACACTCCATTATTGTTCTATTCATGCACTCAGCCACTCCATTTTCATGTGGAGTCCTTGGAACTATTTTTTGCCTACAAATACCATTAGAGGAACAATAATCTTCAAACTCTTTGTTGTAATACTCACCACCATTATCAGATCTAATACATTTTAGCTTTTTACCCATCTCATTCTCAACCAAGCTTCTCCATTTTTCAAAAGTTTCAAATACATTAGATTTCTACCTAAGGAAATAAATCCATACCTTCCTAGTTGCATCATCAATGAATGTAACATAATACTAAGAGCCACTGAAAGAAGATACTTGAGCTAGTCCCCATACATGCATATGCACAAGCTCCAATTTCTCATCTTTCTTTTACTTCCCATCCTTGAGAAAACTAACTCTCTTTTGTTTTCCATACACACAACTTTCACATAAATCCATATTAACACATTTTAGACCTAGTAAAACATTATTTGAATGAAGTACTTTCATACCTTTTGCACTCATATGCCCAAGTCTATTATGCCACAGTGCTGATTCAGAGTCCACAGTAACTGTATGATCTTCTACTTGCTGAACTATAGCAACTATTCTTGAACATTGACCTTTTTTTGTAACAATTAAAGTAGAAGGAACAGTATGACCTATAAAAAGATATAAGGTGCCTACTTTCACACCTTTTTCTACCACTAAGGCACCCTTTGTGACCTTCCAATTTTTATCACTAAATGTAACAACACAACCTTCATCATCTAGTTGCCCTGCTGAAATTAAATTTCTACTTAACTTTGGAACATGCCTTACCTCATGTAGTAGCCAATGATTCTCATTCTGTACCCTAATCTTGATTCTTCTCTTTCCAACAATCTGATAGGGTTTGTTATCTCCTAAATAAACTAGCCCAAAATCCCCTTAGACATAATCAAGAAAATAACTTTTATGGGGGTAAGCATGAAATGAAGCCCTTGAATCTAACACCCAAGAATCATCAGTATTATCAAGGGAAAGAATCAAAGCATCCTCATCAGATTTTTTACTTACCACATTTGCCTCTTTAATTCCTTCCTTTTTGTCTCCTTTATTTTTTCTGAGACTAGTAATCTTTTTTTAAATGATCCGGCTTACCATAGTACTAGCAATCCCTCTTGTCTCTAGATTGGGATGTTTTGTCCTTTGATTTTCCTCATGACTTCTCACAATTTCCAAAATTGTTTCCTCTCCTTTTTTCTGCCTCTGCTTTCTGCATTCAAAACACTGCCTGATGTGGATGTTCCACTTGCGATTTTCCTACGAATTTCCTCGCTCAAAATAACACCATCATCATCAAATTTCAATGTATTCCAACCAAAAATAGAATTGCTAATAGCCATTACCAAGCTATTCTAGTTTTCAGGAAAAGAACACAGAATCAAAAGAGCCCTAACTTCTTCATCAAATTTTACTTTTACAAAATTTAATTGACTGGTGACTGTATTAAACTTATTTAAATGATCAGTAACTAACCCTCCTACCATTTCATATTAAATAAATGTTTCATAAGAAATACCTTATTCAAAGCAGAAGGCTTTTCATATAGCTTCGCCAAGGTTTCCATCAACTCTTGAATTATCTTTGTTGTTGTAATATTCAATGCCATCGACTATGCCAAGTATAAATGAATACTACCAAGAGCCTTTCTATCCAAAATATCTCAGTCCTCATCAGACATTGCTACAGGTTTCTTGGATTTCCCTTCCAATGGCCACCATAAATCCTTCTGATAGATATAGTCCTCCATCTACATCTTCCATAGCTAATAGTTCTTCCCATTAAACTTCTCAACCTTCTTATCCTCATCTGCCATTACTCCCACTCAACTGTGAGACCTTCCTATAGACAATAATCAAAACACAACCTACTCTAATACCACTTGTTAGGGTTATAAAGGAAGATATCTAACAATTAAATGCATATTTAATTAATAAACAGAGAAACTAAAAAACACATAGAATAAATTATAACATAGATAATTTAACGTGGTTCACCCAATCTAGGCTACATCCACCAAACCACAGCCATCCAATAGTTTTATTATCCAGTGCAAAAACCTATTACAATCTTGCAAATAATTGTGTTTTTCACCATACTGTAACCCCCATCTGAACCCCTTTTTAACAAGCTTAGAAGCTTCCAGATTAGGGTTCTAAAAAATTGGGTTCTTTTTCTTTTTTTGTTGATTTTTCCTTTTTTTGGTGATGACACAAAAAAGTAAGAAAAAAATTTCTCTAGGGTTGTCACCCTCGAACCCCCATGCAGGGCCCAACCCAGCCCCAAGCCTTGGCAAGGATACATGCCCCCGATGTACAGTATAGCATGATCACTCGCCACACACCAACAACATTTAGGTTAGGTATAGTCCCCTTTCACACCCAAATCAACCGAAGCAGTTCAAGCTACATTCAATCAATGAAATCCCTTAAGACTCTAAAGTGCAAAAAGGAAACAATCTTTGAAAGACTATTTTTTAGAAACTATGATGCCTACAAACTTATTTTTTTAGGATATGGGATCATGTTGGGCCCCTCTACAATAACCTCTCTTTTTTTTGGCTATCTTGGAGACATTTTCCTGTGGTGGAAAGTTTTTAGCTAAGAGAAAAGTTGTTAGATGCAAGCAGTGTAAAGTTGCAAAGTGGTGCAACTTTCATTCAGCAACTCGTAAGACCAAACAGACTATTCCAACATGTCTCGATGGGTATGTTTATGCTAGAGATGGTCCTCTTTTGTACCCAAATACACTGAATCACTCTTACCTACATTGGACCAATGATTTCCCTTAAGAGTCCAAAGTGCTAAAAGGCAGCAATCTTTGAAGGGATATTTCTCAAAAACTATGATGTTTACAAACTCTCCATTTGAGGCTATGGGATCATGTTTGGCCCATCTATAATAAGATCTCTTGGTTTTTTCTATCTCGGAGGCATTTTCCCATGGTGGAAAGTTTTCAGCTGAGGGAAAAGTTGTCAGATGCAACCAATGTAAAGTTACAAAGTGGTGCAACTTTCATTCAACAACTCGTACGACCAAATGGACTATTCCAACATGTCTGAATGGGTACAATTACACTAGGGATGGTCCTCTTTTGCAACTAAATATGCCAAATCACTCCGAGCTACATTGGACCGACAATTTCCCTTAAGAGTCCAAAGTCCTAAAAGGCAGCAATCTTTGAAGGGCTATTTCTTAGAAACCGTGATGTTCACAAACACTCTGTTTGAGGCTATGGGATCATGTTTGGCCCATATACATTAACATATATTGGTTTTTGCTATCTCAGAGGCATTTTTGTGTGGTGGCAAGTTTTCAACTGAGTGAAAAGTTGTTAGATGCAAGTAGTGTAAAGTTGCAAAGTGGTGCAACTTTCATTCAGCAACTCGTGTGACCAAATGGACTATTCCAACACATCCAAATGGGCACTTTTACACCCAAATACACCAAATCACTCTGAGCTACATTGGACCGATGATTTCCCTTAAGAGTCCAAAGTGCTAAAAGGTAGCAATATTTGAAGGGCTATTTCTCAGAAACCATGACATTTACAGACTCTTTGTTTGAGGTTATGGGATCTTGTTTGGCCCATCTACAATAACCTCTCAATTTTTGCTATCTCAGAGGCATTTTCCCATGGTGGCGAATTTTCAGCTGAGGGAAAAGTTGTCAGATGTAACCAGTGTAAAGTTGCAAAGTGGTGCAAATTTCATTCAACAACTCATATGACCAAACAAACTGCTCCAACACATCTAGATGGGTACGTTTACGCTAGGGATGGTCCTCTTTTGCAGCCAAATATGCCAAATCACTCTGACCTACATTGGACCGATGCTTTTCCTTAAGAGTCCAAAGTGCTAAAAGGCAGCAATCTTTGAAGGGCTATTTCTTAGAAACCGTGACATTTATAGAATCTGTGTTTGAGGTTATGGGATCTTGTTTGGCCCATCTACAATAACCTCTCTCAGTTTTTTTCTATCTTAGAGGCATTTTTCCATGGTGGAAAGTTTTTAGCTGAGGGAAAAGTTGTCAGATTCAAGTAGTGTAAAGTTGTAAAGTGGTGCAACTTTCATTCAACAACTCATACGACCAAATAGACTACTCCAACACGTCTAGATGGGTATGTTTATGCTAGGGATGGTCCTCTTTTGCACCCAAATATTCCAAATCACTCTAAGCTACATTGGACCGATGATTTCCCTTAATGGTATGGCCATAGTATATTTTATTAGGACTGTATAAGGTGACTATGTGAGTTTAGAGAGCTGGAAACGTCTATAATTGAGTTGGGGAGTTGCCATGCGAGGAAAAAATGAGTGAAATTAGGTGAAAATTTGATGCAGACACAAGGGCACAATCACAAACTCTTTGCAACCTGCCTATTTGAGGCATCTAACAATATTATTCTAACCTCTTGGGACAATCCAAAAATCCCTTAAAACTTGACAACAATTGAATACACATTTCCCTCTTGAATCCCCTTAAACCCTTCTAATAGTGAGAAACTAGTTTTTGTTCAATTACTGCACAATTTTGCAAAACACTAGACCAACACATGACTGATTCAAACAACCATTTCCAAGTTACACAACATATATGAGAAACAACATAGACTCCTTTTGACCAACATTGACTTCCTATACATTCACCCTTGAAAAGGCTACTCAATTAGCCCAAAAATGCAAAGAAACATACCTTCAAACACCACATAAACCCCTAAAACCTTGGGGAATCAAATAAATTTCCAAGAAAACAAATATTCTACAATTGGATTCCATATGTATGGACCTGTAACCATCAAATAAGAAAACCCTTATTTTTAGTGTAATTCTTGAGGGTTTATTGGATGTAGCACTTCCACAACCTTTCAAACTCTGCCATGACCTTAGACACCTTTATTTAGGCCCCAATATGCTTAGAAAACAAATAAACTTCTGGTATCTCAAATATTTTTGCAAACCCTAGGGTAAAAATTCTATTTTCAAGTGAAAAAAACCACCATTTTCAAACCTTTAACTCTTCATTTTATTTCAAAACCCATTTATCCATTCCTTCCACTCTTGAAATATCATTTCCTAAGCCCTAAAAAATCATCCCACCAAGTCACATTGGAACATAGTAGGTGGGATGAGATTCAAGCCATTAAAATTGCAAAACTCTTATTCCCCATTCAGGAACCTGTCTAGAGAAAGTCTGAGTTTTGAGGCACAAAATGAATAGAGAAATCCTCTATTAAGAAGTCACAATAAATTCAAGACATGTAATAATGTTTCTACATAAATTTTTGATACAAAAATTCTTGAATGGCCTGTGCACATGCATAAAACACAAGAAAAACAGTAAAATTTGAACTAAGCAATTGAAACTTTGATTCAAAGGAAAAAAATCCTTCAACCAAACCTGTCTTGAGCCATTGAAGGCCTTAAGTACATTTCTATGCCTTGGAATCCAACTCCCAATTCCTTTAACTACCAATCTTAACTGACTTTTGAAACCTTAATGACTGTTGAAGGCCAAAATACAAACATTTTTCACATTAATATGACTCATAATGAAATGTTGCACTTTTCCACTTCTAACTTTACTAAGACCTCACTTAATGGTTTGAAATAGCATCATTAAATTTTGAAAACACTGTTCTTGCTTGTCCCTAAACAAATTTACTAATTTTTCCTTCAAAGGCTACAAAGCAACAATTAGGACAAGTTGGGATCTCCATGTTTTTTTTGACCCTAAAACCTAAAAACTCCTAATACATGACCATTGATCCTATTAGATCTCATTAAAGACAAAAAATCAAAATATTAACACTTTACTCATTGAAATGATCCACAATGATATTGTGGTGTAAGTGCTCCTGCACCAAAAATGGTGGTTACATCTTGCTAATGGCAATGAAACGTGGGGGTAGCAAGATTTAAGGTTGGATCAAGCTTGTACAGGTCCTAATAGATGTGTTTGATGAATTTATAGGGTGTGGCAAGGTTGGAAACATTGATTTTCTTAAAAACCTCATGAAAGTTGCTAAAAATGAAGTTGCACCCAAGTTGGATTTGAGGAGAAAAAGTGGCAAGCTACTATAATTTATTATATATGAATAGGAGATATTACAAAACCTAGTTCAAATGAGCATACCAACAGGAAAGAACTAGGAAGAAAACCTTCAGTTCTAGCTCAATTAAGTACAAAAAGTTATTACATAATTGTCTTAATAACAATAACAAAGCATACACTTGTATGACTAATTCAACCTATGAGTTTCCAAAATATAGACCCCTTTACATTCTAAACATACCCTTTATACAATGCCAGACATTTGACCCATATTTCAAAAAACATCACTAGGTATAGATTATGCCCATACACAATTATGACCTTTTTACATTGTTTCCAATTTGAGAATTCAAATTTTACAAAATTTTCCTATTGGAAGCATTCAGGGCACAGTCTTCCACAATAGTAGTATGTTCATGTTTTGGACTAACATGCACCTATACAAACCATCAAGGTAGCTTAGAATAACAAATCTATATTATTCTAAATGACACAAAATATGATGAGATGGTAATGAAAATTATAGAAGATGCTTAGAATAACCAATCTATATTGTTCTAATCTGTCGCATACCTCTTCAAAAGTATCAAAGCTAGCTATTGTTGCAACAGGTCCATGATCAATTGTGCCAGAAATATCAAAAAAGTGGGAAAATGAGAAATCTATATTTTCACAATAGAAAAGATGCTTAGAATAACAAATCTATATTAATCTAAACAACTTGAATGATGATGAATTGGTGATGCAAACTATAAAAGATGCTTAGAATAACCAATCTATATTATTCTAAATGACAAAATATGATAAGATGGTAATGCAAACTGTAAAAGACGCTTAAAATATTCAATCTATATTGTTATAATCTGTCGCATACCTCTCTGAAAGGATCAGAGCTAGCTATTGTTGCAACAGGTTCATGATCAATCGTGCCAAGAATATTGCAAAAGTGGGAAAATGAGAAATCTATATTGTCGCAATAGAAAAGATGCTTAGACTAACAAATCTATATTAATCTAAACAACCTGAATGATGATGAATTGGTGATGCAAACTATAAAATACGCTTAGATAACCAATCTATATTGTTCTAATCTGTCACATACCTCTCTGAAAGGATCAGAGCTGACTATTGTTGCAGCAGGTCCATGATCAATCTTGCCAAAAAAAATAGCAAAAGTGCATACAAAATATCACTATTAAAGACATCTACATCGCAATAGTATATAAAATATCAGTATTAAATAAAGAACACTAATGAACTTAATCATAATGAACATAAGCATTGTACCTTCCATTCTTGCAAATGTTATTCAAGTGTGCTTGAAGGGTCATTTCTTTGCTTAAGAGGATCAAATATTGCTTCATGATCAACATTACTAAGTGTCCATAGTTGTTTTTTCTTTGGTCTGGCATGCTTCTTTAACTTAACATTTGTTGCTATAACAAGGTGTGAATACATGAGAATGGTTTTATGTTTCTTGTAGTCTTCAAATGCAGGTATGCCATTCTTTCTAATCATGTATGTTCACAACCAAGTTCCTGCAACCACAACTGAACCTGTAGGATACATGAAACCATCATCATCTTACATTGGTTGTGTTAGCTAATGCTTTATCCACACACATCAAACCAACCAATATTTTGATCTCTCTTCATTCCCCTATGGTACAACAACTGCAAAAACATGTCCTAGCTATAGTAGATCTCAAAGCAAGTTGTAATCAACTAAAATTTCCATTGTGCCATTTCTCATGGATATTGTTTGAGATAAAGGAGTTAGATACTGTGGAACCCATGTATCCACCCACTCACTTGACTCACATTGATCCCACTCACATTGAATACAACTCTGACAAAAACAAGCCAACTCTTACGTCCAAATGGTCCATGTGCCTACATCTGAGCTTTGAAATGAAGGCATGTTTGAAGAATCTTTGATTGTATGGAAATCCAATCTGCCTCCCATTGTACCCTCAACAAACCAAAATAATTTGCACACTATTGAATCAAGTGTCCCTCCTTGTGACAATGTTGAACTACACCAATCAACAATAGAACATGCATTGCTGAATTTTTCTCCTAAAATCTTCAATTTCTCCTTAACTAGAGCTCTCTTTATGCATGCTCCCCTTTCCCATGTCCATCTTTAAAAAAACTCCAAATATGAGGTAGACCACTCTCTACATGCATTCTACTCAACCAATAAAACATATGAGTAGTCTTGAATTGAATTTTGCAATTATCTAACCAAATTAGATATTGGCTCAGTGCTATATCATGCTCCTGCAAGAACTCAAAAAAATCTTGAAACAATGTTGGACATACTCGAATGAGTGAGATATATCATCACTCATATAAAAATGATTCTCTCTAATTATCTTTCAATCCTCCTCTGTACTATTAGGTGCATGTCTAAACGTTATGAGGACAAAAATAGAAATCTGAATGGAATTGTAATACTAAGATTGTACCTCATTTTATGGTTGCAATGTGTAGTTTTATGCAAAATCAACCACTAATATAATTGTTCCAATTGGAAAAGAGTCCTTACACATCCTAAATTTTTGATCCAACCACTGAGACCTATGACTATTCCTTGCATACTTGTAGAACAGAATGTCCTTAAAATATGAAATAAAATCAGCAACACTACATTCTTTTGTAACCAACTCACATCTAGAACCTTCACCTCCACATTGCAAAGTATATTTGACTATCTCATATCTCTTTTTCTCAACAATTTTCTTTCCAAATTCATGTTTGGAGCTCTCATGAAAACATTAAGAAAACTTTGACAAGCCACCACATTGTGAGCGCTTTGCATTTAAACAATCATTTCTATAGAAAAAGCAACCATCATCTCTAGAACATAAAAATAGATCTAGCAAGTCCCTTGATCATTTCGGAAGATGTATTGCACCACACTCTTGCAACATTTCATTAGTATGCAAAGTAGAACGGATATAGCATAATAGCTCATGGTACATTGAAAACTCCACATGGTATTTACAACAACAAGTATTACAAATCTTAAGAGGCACACAATAAAATGGATTCAAACCTTCAAAATCCCTTTGTGAGATTTCCATATTTGGATGTGTTTCAATAAATTTTTTGAACAACATTGTTTGTCTTGATTCCAAGAAATGTTTAGGATGTGGTGTACAGTCTCAATTTCCAATTCTTAACTTTAAAACATCATTTGCATTGGGTGATACTCTAGAGTTATCATGCCAAAAATGTTGAATTACCTTCTTTACATTATCGGTTATCTTCTTATCAACACGTGGAAGCCTCTTGGCAAAAGCTCATGTATCATTTTGAATAGGATCATCTATACTTTCTCTTCTTGTGAGTGCTCTATCCAAAGTTTTATGATTTATGGCAAAATCAATACAAGTTTTTCTCATAAAGCGAGCCTTTTTCAATTGATGGCTTACTAGGGTGGTTGTAATGACTCTCTGAGCAGCTCTCTTATGCTTTTCCTTGTTATTTTTTCCAATAGACTTGAGAGCATTAAAAATATTTTTGACAATAATAGAACTTTTTCTGGTCTTCTTGTTCACATGAATCTTCAATTTGGCTAGCAAAGGTCTCATCTTTTGCATCTTTAGCAATTGTACAAAAATTTGGCATTGCTCGATCAATGTCTTATCGCTAAAATATTGGTTGAAAATTCTTCTAGCTCACAACCGAATAGTTCATATTGACCACTTGCCTTCAAATTTTTTTATAATGTTCTCATCAAATTCAAGTAACCATTTAGGGGTTCTTGAAGGTATTGAATTTGGAATATGTCTTTCTTCTGCACAAGGTTCCTCATTTCTCATGTAATCTAGTGAAACATAATTTACACTTGCTTCAATATTATGTTTAGAATATTCATTTCCAACATTTTCACCTTGAAAATTTTCAATATCAATTTGAATCATTTAATTCCCAATTTCAATATCATGTTCAACATCTTCAAATCCAACATTTTCACCTTGAAAATTTTCATTGACAATTTTAATATTTTCATTCCCAATTTCAATATCATGTTCAACATCTTCAAATCCAACATTTTCACCTTGAACATTTTCATTATCAATTTGAATACTTTCATTCCCAATTTGAATATCATGTTCAACATCTTCAATTCCAACATTTTCACCTTGAACATCTTCAGTTTCCTCTTCACTTGAAAGACCATAGGGGTTAGGTTCACCAATATTTAACATACCTTGTATTCTCTTCCTATGACCTTCTCTATCTCTTTGTCTATATGCTTCATTTTTTTCTTTTGTAAGCTTTCTCTTACGTTTTTGCTTTTGACGACTACTGCTCCACATTATACCTCATAAAATATGCTAAAAAATCATTGCTTATGACAAATTTGAGTAGAAGATGCTCCAAAAATTTGATCTTTGTCTCTTCCTATTTGAAACTACGTGCATATGTCACCTACAAACAGAATGTAGGGTCCATTGGAATGCACAAAAAAACCCACATGGGGATTTTCTATGGCCCACAAATCCGATCTTCATTAAAATTTGATATCTTATACATTTGAAAAAAATTTAAAATATTTTGTAATAGTATGATTTTAGTTCTACAAATCAGATATCCCATTTGTGTACACATAGACCTAAGGGTTAATAGTAGATGGTAGAGGGTTTAAGGGTTAAGGGTTTAGGGTTTAGGGTATAGGGTAGAGGGTTTAACGGTTAAGGGTTAAGGGTTAAGGGTTTAGGGTTTCAGGGTTAAGGGTATAAGGGAGAGAGATAGATTGAGTGTGTGTGTGAGA
>VDFB02000017.1:127082648-127102627 GCA_007258455.2 Sequoia sempervirens
AATTAAGTATGGGTAACTATATGATCGTAGCCCCTATAAGGGAGCCAGATGTGGAGGAATTTCTTATGTTCCACACCGCACCTGTTGACCTTATAGTGGAATCCAATATTACTGAAGTCTTGATTGAACTAGTTGAAATGATAATGATCCAGAAGATAGTCAGCTTGGTTTGCTAGATAATTTTCAAGAGTTCATTCAAAAGTGCATTGAAGACCAAGTTCAGTTGGGAAGAGGAATGGACTTTGGGGAATTACTCTTGCCCAATTGGTGCAGGGTGCAGAATGCTTCTCATTCAGAACTAAACTATTGCTTGTGCAAGGCTACAATGGAAAAAATACATAAATGTATCAACCCCGCTCCTATAGTTAAAATTAATATCTAGAATGTCCAAGAAGATCCCAAAGGAAAAAGAGTAATGCCTTCTGAAAGACCATCTAGCAGCAACAGTGCAATTGATACAGCAGGGAAGTCTACAGTTGTTGGTTGTTAAACTTTAAGATTCGATGGGTCCAAATCAAAGCAAGGAGTTGGGGTAGGTTTCGAGCTAATTAGTCCTAGAGGTAAGACATTTTTTGTTGCTCATAGACTTCAATTTCACTGTACGAATAATGTAGTAGACTATGAGGCTTTGGTACATGGACTGTTAATGGTATTGAAGAAAAAGGTTAAGATTTTGCAAGTTTTTAGATATTTTGAGTTAGTAGTCAAGAAAGTTAGGAGAAAATACTCTTCTCTGATAGGAGAATGACCAACTATAAACATAGAGTGGGATCTTATTGAAGGATTTGATGCCTTTAATATTCAATTGATTCCACGAAGTAAGAACCAAACAGTTGACTCCCTGGCTTAGGCAGCCAGTACATTGCAACCTCTGTCTCTTTCTGGAATAAAGAAATTTACTATGGAACTGACCCCAGTACCCTCAGTACCTAATAACATCACCAGCTTCCAGGTGTTTGAAGATGACAAGCATATCTTAGATTTCATTACTAGTATTGATGTCTTTGCTTCTCAAATCATTAACAAAACTGAACTCCAAGAAGCAGAGATGGACTTGGAAGGGGTAATTAATTTGAAGACCAACACAATTCCCACAGGGATGGTGCAATTAGAAAGGATCTTTGATCTGGACAAGGTCAGGGAGTAGGAACAGGATACTAGGAAAGAGTCCATTAGTGGAAAGTGTGACAAATATAATATGGAAACTCAGGATGATGCCAAAAATGTCTTTATTGGAAAGGTGTGCACTCTAGAAGAAAGAAAAGGAATCATTGACGCACTACATAGATATCCAGATGTGATAGCCTAGAGTTATGAAGACCTAAAGACTTATGATACATAAATCATAACCCATACTATCCCCCTCAATCCAAGAGTGAAACCTTTCAGATAGAGGCAAAGGCCCATCAATGCTTTACTGGAACCCATAATATAGAAGGAAGTGCAGAAACTATTGTCTGCAAGAATAATATTTCTAGTCCGACACTCTACTTGGGTTGCAAACCTAGTTCCAGTGTGAAAGAAAAATGATGAAATTAGGCTATATGTAGATTTCAGGAATCTAAATAGAGCATCAGAAAAAGATAATTATCCAGTACCCTCACTAGATGAAGTACACCAGATTGTCAATGGATCTCAGATGATGTCTTTCTTGGATAGTTATTTAGGATACAACCAGGTCATGGTGTAATATGAGGACAGACACAAGACTGCTTTCACCACCAAGTGGGGAACTTTTGCTTACAAAAGGATGCCCTTTGGCTTGATTAATGTTGGAGCCACATTTCAAAGAGCCATGGAAATTGCCTTTAAAGACATAATTGGTAAGTGCATAATCATTTATATGGATGATCTAACATTATTTTCTAAAAAGAGAGGTGATCATATCTTAGATTTGTGCAAAAATTTTCAGAAATGTAGAGAGTTTGGGATATATCTCAATCCAAAGAAATGCATCTTTGGAGTTACAGAGGGTAAATTGTTGGGGCATGTTCTCTCTGAGAAATGAATTGCCATTGATCTAGAATGAATAGAAGCCATACTCAAGATCCCACCACTTGCAAGAAAGAAAGAAATGAAATCATTCTTTGATAAGATCAACTTTGTGAGGAAGTTCATCACTGGGTTCGCAGAAATAGTCAAGCCGTTGAATGCAATGTTGAAGTAGGAGGCCAAAGTTGAATGGAATGTAGAAGAAAAGGAAGAATTTGTAGAGATAAAAAGGGCTATTGCTAAAGCTCCTATTTTGGTAAGCCCATACTATGTTAAACCATTATATATATTTTTTTTTTGCTTCTAACCACTCTTGTGCTGCTATGTTAACACAAAATTCGGATCAAGGAAATGAGCATCCCATAGCATTCATGAGTGCACCATTGAAGGATGCAGAGCTGAGATATCCCATTGTGGAAAAGTAGGCCTATTCCTTAGTTAGAGCTGTAAAGAAATTTAGGCATTATATCCTCAAAAACAAAATCTTTGCTATAGTTCCTGATCCTGCAGTTAAGCTGTTGTTAATGCAGAATGAGCTGAGAGAACGTAGAGCCAAGTGGGTAACTATGTTATAAGAGTATGATATGGAAATTCAACCCATGAAGCTGGTAAGAGGGCAAGGGCTTACAAAGACAATGGCAGAGATAGGCTCTGATCTTACAGCCTAGAGTTACAATTTAGAGGATGTTTCTCCTGGCGAGTAGTATGATGCTATTGTTCATTATCTCCTAACTCAGAGATGCCCCGATCATCTTAATGTAGTACAAAGAAGGGCATTGCATTTAAAGAGTGACAGTTTCATGCTAAAAGGAGATGTCCTATATAAGAACAATCATGAGGGTATGTACTTAAGGTGCCTAGGAAAGCTAGATTCTGAAAGAGTGATGTTGGAGTTTCATGATAGGTATGGTACATGCCATGGATCAACACCTTCTACAACAAACCAGATTTTGAGAGCTGGTTACTATTGGCCTACACTGTTTAAGGACACATACAATCACGTCAGAACTTGTCATGTGTGTTAGACTGCGGCAGCCAAAGAGAAGTATGTAGCACTCCCACTCCAACCAGTCTTTGAGGTAAAACCTTTCGCACAGTGGGGGATGGACTCCATACGTCCAATTAATCCGCCTTCCTCTGTAGGTCACAAATATATCCTTACTATCACTAATTATTTCACAAGATGGACTAAGGCCCTTCCTTGCAAGCAATGTACCTCAGAGGTGGTAATTAATTTCATTGAATAAGGTATCATTAATCATTTTGGATGTCCTATGTCTTTAGTTTGTGATAATGGTCCTGCATTTTCATCGTTGAAGTTTTCTAATGGGGATTTTGATCATGGGATTATAATTAAGTTTGCATCCAACTATTACCCTCAAGGTAATGGTCTGGCTAAGTCATCCAACAAAAACCTTCTAACTGTTATATGCAAACTATTAGAAAGAAATTTGAAGGATTGGCATACCCAACTTAGATTTTCCCTCTGGGCAGATCACACAAGACATAAGACTTCCATAGGAATGTCACCTTAGCACCTGGTTTATGGATTAGAGCCTATGTTTCCTATTCAATTAAACATCCCCACCTTGAAGTTCATTAATGACTATTATGATGAAGGAGGAGATAGACGTGAGGCTAGACTTGCTGAATTGTTACACCTTGAGGAAAAAAGAGACGAAGCCCTGGAAAACTTTGCTAAACATCAAGGGGTAGTCAAGAGATGGTTTGACAAAAGAGCTAAGGTAAAAGCTTTTAGGATTTTTGACTTGGTTCTTTACTGGGATAAAGCCCATGACCATAAGAGAGAGCATGGAAAATTTGATAAACTTTGGCTTGGCCCTTACTAGATTTCGGAAGTTCTAGGAGATAATGCTTTCCTTTTGAAAAATCTCACTGGAGAGGACATCCCACTGCCTATCAATGGGAAATATTTGAAGAATTGTTTCCAGTCTTGAGTTCTTCTCAGCTCTTTTCTTGTATATAGTTAGATTACGTTTCCTTTCTATTTTGTTTGCTTTGCTTTGTTTTGCTTTGGTTAGAGTAGGTTTCCCTTTCTGCTTTGCTTTTGTTTGTTTTGATTAGTCTAGGTTTTCTTTTGGTTTGTTTTTTTGCTTTTCTCTTGCTTCGAAGGTTTCTCTATTTTCTTCTGGATGTGTTGCATCTATATGACAAATATATCATTACCTGGGACTGTTCTAAGTATTTTATTGGTGGACTTTAGTCTTGCATCTTGAAAGGATAGTTGAAGTCTTTGCTATTGCCAACAGTCTCAATGTTTGATTTATTGAAGATGGGTCATAGGTTTTGATTTGAATTTGAATTATTCTGAAATCTTATATCTCTCATATATCTTAAGAATCCTGATGTTACTATAGGAATCCTTGTAAAGTTTTGTCAAGTGAAAAATCCTATTTCTGCTTCAGTGCCACTATGGTTCTCAACCCTGAGTGTGAACTTCAGTGTTCATAGGTTGAAATAAAAGTGACAGAAAGAATATCAAAAGAAAGAAAAGTGAAATATTAAACATCAAAAGAAATAATTCAACTTATTAGGGGTATCTGAATATCTCTATCGGGGCTATAGACGCCTAACTGGCAATAGAGTTATGTTCAGGAGAGTCACAGTGATAACCTCATCGGGGATATAGATGCCTGACTGGCAGCGAGGCCCTATCTAGGTTGCTTTTGAAGTTAGAATCCTTACTTAGCCTGACTCGATTAAGCGTTGTTCCTGCATTAGCTTAAGGAGGGAAACAAACTCATATGCACACACTTGGATTTTCAGTTTATGGAAGGTTCGGTCTACCCTTTGGTTCTGACTCTTTAATCTTTGCATTTTGATTTGTTTGTTTGATAGTGAGATTGAAACCAGAGATTCTGGGTTCTCGATTCATATTGGTCATCAAATTCTCTAGAGCATTTCCCAATAGATTGTCATTTGTTGTGCAGTTTTCGCACACACGCCCCGTTGAAAGAAGGGACCCTCTTTTGCTTTGGTTTTGCTTTAGTTTTGGTGTCTTGGCCCATTCATTTTGGGGTTTTATCTTACTTTGGCATGTGCTAAAATGTTTATTTTGATTGCCTAAGTGATTTCCCTAAGTTATTCATTGAAGATCTTTAATTGTGAGCGAAGTTGGAATTTCACTGAAGTTTGGGACTTTCCACCCTAGCTAGATTTTCCCAGATTCTGCTCGGACTCCGGCTGGGCATTGTGGTTTGGAGATTTTCAGTCTTCACAGAATTCCGCGTGGTCCATATTTTTTGGATTCCGTCTTGTCGTCGAGTTCCCAGATTTTTCCTGGCTGTCTTGTTGGCGGCATTAATGTTTTCGTACGAGCTTTAAACGATGTATTTAACTGATTTACGAGGTCTTTTATGCCATTATTCTTATTTTTTTCCATCGATTGAGCTGTGGAGTGCATTCTTGCAAGTGTTTGATTTGATTTTAGGGCATCGAGTTGGTGAATATTTTGATTTGAGTGGTGATTTCCTGAGCATTGCTGATTATTGTCTTCGTTGGGCACCTTTAACTAGTATTTGCTGCTTCATTCAATTTCTGCTGCATCAAATGGTATGTATTCGATTGCCCTACTTTTAATTGATGAAAGTTAGCATTACTTTGGTGTCTTGATTTTATTGAGGTCCAAATTCTTGAGTGCTTGCTCATTTCATGGTTAGGACTACCCAGCATTGATTTATTTATCATCTCCCAAATGAGTTTTGAGGTCCTTTGTTTATTTTCATTTTGATGTGTCTTGCTTGAGAGCATTGAAGTATTCCCTAGTAGGAACTTAGCAATTGAAATGTTTAAATTCTAAGCTTGCATGTGCACTAATGGCGGATGTATAGGGTTTCAAACTTAGGGAATCACCATTTAACCCTAGTTCGCTTCCCAATTGGCCTAGAGTGCTAAGAAAATCCATGGAAGGCCCGTATCAAACTCGTCTCAAGCTTAAATCTTTAAAATTCATGATCAATCTGGTGTTCAGGGAAAAATCGTGATTTAACGCCGATGTTCGGGTTTCACAATCACCTTGGAATTTTTCGTTGATCCCAGATTTTCCAGAATCCGCTATCATTTTCAGAGTTTCATATATTCCACGGATTTCCATTGACCCCAAATTTTCCCAAAGTCCTGTGCTGCCTAGATTTTTTGAAGTTTGCAAAGTGTCTTCTCCTTCATGGAAATCTGTCTCTGGCAGATTTCCTGAAATCTGGTGAAATGTAATGAAATATGGAATAGCATGATGTGTTAGTGTTTTTTAATGCATTTTATGATTAATTCATGCTATCTTATGATCTCCTATGTGGTTTATTGATTGATACTAATTGTATTTAATTGTTAGTAGGTGTTTTCATGATTATTCTATTGGAATCCATTTGGTCTGGAATTTCCTGAAATTCCTTCCTGGCTCGGATTCCGCGGATGGTCCTAAAACCTGAAGTTCATCAAGATCATTTTATATGAGACTCAATGACATCTTGTTTGTATGAGGTTCATTATAACGGTGTTTTGATGGATTCACGTTGATTTCCTATAGTTTTTACGATGGTTTCCTTGTCAAGTGTAGGTTGAACCTAGGAAGGCAATGACTGGGTCTTCAATGTTTGAAGCAAAGAAGATTAAAATGGAAATCAAAAGAAGAATTCTTGAGATTAAAATTACATCAGTCTGGTCATAAATAACATATGCGAATGTTGGCCTCTCGGCTTATGAGGAGTTCAAAGGAAGAATGGCCACGGGTGATCTACCTATGGTATCTAGGAGAATGAAGGATTCAAACTCGTCACATGTGGCTGGTTTTCCTTCCAAAATCCGATGTTATGAGCTTGTCCTCGAGTGTGCTAGACACTATGATCAGGACACATAAAGAATTATTGGTCCTCGGGGAAGAATTGTAGCTAATCTAAATCCTATTTCCATAGCTCAAACCTTTGATATGCCAGATAGGTCTCATGTGGTGGCATTCAACATGGAGGCATCTCAAAAATATTATGAAGAGGAGACTATGAAATCACAATAGCTTATCAATTCCTGGTTGGAGAAGCCCAAGTATCATTATTCCAAATTGCCCAAGCAATTGTTTAGAGTAAAGTTCAAGAAAGAATACTATGATGTCATCACATTTCTCAGTAGGGTGGTTGGATTAAGGAATGCAGGTATGTTTGAGAATTGGATTTGTCATGCTATTGTGAGGATGGAACAAGAATAGATCAACTATCATTGGGCTGGTGTGATTAGTAGGGTGATCCATGAGCAGTTATCCAATGTGCTACAAACCAAGACCTTCACAATGACTTCATACTTGGTCTATGCACTTGCGAGATTTCACCCCTACAAAGGATTGAGCATAAGGGGAGTCTTTGGGAAGGATTTCATCTATGAGGTTTACCCTCAATTGCACCTAGGAAGCTCGACCTATAGGAGGGTGAATCATACATTCACCATGCATATCACCAAGTTGCTTTAGGGTGCAGAGCATGTAAGAATTTTAGACCAAGCAAAGGAGCTCATCAAGAAATATGGGGCATGGTTTATTTAGTTCCCAAAATTTTCATACATCTGGATTGAATATGGTTGCCAAAGGCCCCCTTACAGACTTCCAAGGTACCCTACTAATCATATCATACTTCTAGAAGTCACTAGACAGATATGTGACTTTGATGCCATTGTCAAAAGGGACAAGCATAAAACTAGTTTTGGTGGAGATTTTGCATTGAGGATTGGTACTGGAGAGGCTTGTCCTTCCATTGGTTCTCCCCAGGCTTCTAAGAAGGAGATGAGTGCTTTTGGTTTATCCTTCCACTCCAAGAGATCAAGGTTTGACATTACAGGGGAAGCCCAAAGGAGAGCCAACGTAGAGTACAACCATAAGGTTGAGATAGAAGACTATTGGGCCAACTGCAGTGATGAATATGAGGTAAGGAAGAAAATGTTCTCTCGACTCCCAGTAGAATCAATCCAATTATACAATGTGATGGCAGTCTCGGATCAACTCGAGGATGATGGAAACCTGATTCAAGATCATGCTTATGAGGCAATAAAGGACATGCCAATTGGTGATGTGGATTGGCTAGAGGAAGAAGAGATAGAGCTAAAACAACTGATGGATCCAGTCACCAAATTCACTAGAATGTGGCTAAGGCATAAACTGTGGGAGTTGGAGAATGAAGGTGTACAGTGCACCTATGAGCTGATGGGAGATTTGGACCCTCACTCTCCTTCTAAAGAGTCAACTGAGCAAGATCCTAAGGGAAAAGGTAAGCTGAATTCTCCTTTCAAAATCAAGATAAAACGTGTTCAAGAGGAGGAAGTCGAAGAGACAAAAAAAGAGAGAAAGCCAATAGCTAAAAAAAGGTCAAAGACTAGGAGGTCTGAATAGAAGGAAAATGAAAATCAGGGTCCTGAGGTTGATGTTCCTATACCCAAAAGGAGAAGAGTCATAAGAATTTCACAGAAGGCAAGCACCAAGCTAGGAGAAGAAGAAGTTACCCCACTGGTGGTAAATATAGAAATCTCAGAAGAGAAGGCACAGGTGTATACAAGGAGGTCTAGGACTCCTTCTCCCAAGGATAGTGTGCCTAAAATAGACCTTCCTCTAGTTATTTCTCATGAGGGGCAGCATAATGATGTTCCTTCCGCCCATGAAGCTCAAAGAAAACCAAGTGAATCTGAGAAAGCTAAAGATCATCTAGATACTGAAGGAGAGGAATTCCATTGGGTGGACCTTTATAGTGCAGAAGCTGAAGTAGAAAAACTAATGCAGTCTCCCTTGGTGGCATATGCAGAGTCACCTATTAGAACTGAAGAGGTTAAATCCCCTCTAAGAGAAGAAGAGGTAGAAAATATTACATCCCCTGAGCATAAGGAAGAACATGTTGAAGAAAAGGAGTGCAAGACGCATAAGAGTCCTGAAAAAGCAGGGTTTAAATGAGGAAGCACCTAAAGACCAACAAGAGGTAGTGGGGTAGACTGAAGTACAATCAGAATCCACTGTCCCTGAGTGGTTGGAAAAGGAGATAAAGAGAAAACAAGTTGTTGTGGAAGACACTCCACCAAATTGGGATGAGCTGCTAGCCAAGATCAGAAAGGATAAAGGTAAAAAGAAGGCTAGGGTGATTTCAA
This sequence comes from Sequoia sempervirens, assembly GCA_007258455.2. Taxonomy (NCBI): domain Eukaryota; kingdom Viridiplantae; phylum Streptophyta; class Pinopsida; order Cupressales; family Cupressaceae; genus Sequoia; species Sequoia sempervirens. The sequence goes on from VDFB02000017.1 coordinate 127,091,769, forward strand.
TGATTGAAAGAGATGAGGCCAGCAATAGAGTTGTCCACATTGCCACCCCTGCCCGAATAAGAATAGAGATGAGGTATCTACAAAAGGCTACAATGTGCAGACTTTCAATTTGGGGCCTACATTCATTGAGTAGGATATTGAAGATTATCAGGGTTCTAGTGTAGTCATCTTGGGGAGATTGAGGAAGGAAATTCAAACTAAGCATGAGCTGAAGAAGGAAAATGAAAAACTTAGGAAATTCTTGGAGGATCGAATGAAACCCTTGCAATCCATTAACCCCTCGGTTTCTGCTGTGAATCCCTTACCTCAGGAAACCATCACTGAGCTGGAAAAGATGAAGGCTTCCAATCTTACAACTAAAAATTTGCTGCAAGGGTGTGAACCAAAGGAAATGAGGCCATTAAAGATATTTTGTCATCAGGGAAGGATGCTATGAGAGCAATTGATTGGTTGAAGGAGGTGTTGGCTCGGGACAAAGAAGATACAGATCTCCTGCTATAGAAAACCAAAAATATCATGGAGTACACCAGGGATAAGTTAGTAAATGATAAAATTCTCCCTTCCTCCAAAGTTGTTGAACATTGGGAGTGGTTTGAAGCATTGCAGATCAGGCAAACAGTTCTGAAGAAGATTTACAAACAAATGAGGTAGATTGATGATACCCTGATTGGTGTTTATAATGGATCCATTGCTTTCTTTGAGATTATGACAGGGAGGAGGAAGATTGATCTTAAGTATTTGAGATTGGAATAGTTTAGGAAGTGGTGGCATGATGTTTATGGCCCAATTAGTGATGATTCCATTTCTGAGCACCAGTTGGATGATGCGGCCACCTACATTGTTGTCATTGATAAATGCCTAACTTATAAGGTGGAGTGGGATAGGTTGGTAAAAAAATCAAGGGAGGAGATGGCATCAATTGAAAGACGGATTAGGCTTTTTACTTTGCCACCTGTGGCCAATTTGGATAGGGTGCTTTTGAAATTTTATGAAATGTTGGATCAGAATAAAGACAAAGGGGAAGGTAGTTAATGATTGGCTACATCGAGATTTGTGCTTCCCTATTATTTTTCCATGCATTAGCCCAAGCTGCATATTGGAAATCTTAGGCCTACCTGGATGAAGTTCATGCATTTAATGCATATTTTATCTCATTTTGAATTTCTCTTGGCTGACTTGTTGTGCCTAATTATTATTGTAAAACCCTTATCTTGGCTACATGTTTTGGGGGTTCTATAAATATGGCATTTTGCCTCATTTGTAAGGGTTAAGAAGTTTTAGACATAGACAAATAGAGAGATAGTTAGAGTGAATTTAAGTAGAGCAAGAGTTAGCAAACAGTTGTTCTCAAGAAAATATTGTAACAAAAAGTTGGAATTGTTGCTACAGTGGATAATTTGATGCAAGTAATGACATTGTGATTTGGTGCCATACTTGTGTTCTTATCTTGCATGGTTCTTGTTATTCTATCTTTAGAATTGCTTCAAGGAAAATTGATATTTAGATTAGATTTGATTTAATGATGTTTATGGTTTGATATTTGGAGTGTTGCAGCAATCCCTGGTCCATACTTTTCACAACCAATTGATTGTTAGTTGCTTTACAAAGTTAGCCTGGACCTTTATATTCATTATGCTTAGTTCAATTGTGAGGTTTTATTCATTTCAATTGCGATAGGGTTATTTGAATGAATGCTAATGGTTTGAAAATCTTAAACACCTCAGAATATTGCAGATCTATCTGGGTCAAGTAGAAATCAGTTTTGAGGGATTGGTCCATTTCAAGTGTTTTTTCATTTGCATTGTTAATCTTAGGTTTAGTGTTAAGTTTGGAAATCTCTTTGAAACCCTTATCTTTTGGTATTTATTTGATTATTGGATTAAATTTATGATTGAAGTATCATCATATTGTTAGATCTGTTAAATTGAGATTTAGTATTTTGCTTGTAGTAAGGTCCCATTGTGATTACCAACATTTTCACATTTATCACTGAGTTGTTTATGCATTGTCAAGACTTGACATTAGAGACCTCGGGGTTATCTCCTGATGCTTGCTGATAGAGATTTACCTTTCAAGAGAGATGGGATTTCATATTATGTCTAAGTTGTTGTTGTGCAGAAAACATCATCAACATGTCGGTTAGAGACAATTAGAAGGCTAAATTTCAGTTTTTTTCCTTTAAATAGGATCTTTTATCTTTTAGAATTTCAAGGGTTGTTGAATAAAGAATAAGTTCAAGGGAAATCTCTGATTTTTAATCATTTTTCTTCAGAAATCTTGTATTTCCAAGCATTGTACAGAATTGTACAGACTTGAAGGCATGGTAGAATGGTTGGATATGGTAATAATCTCAATCACCTTCCTGTTACATCAAATTTCATGCATTTAGTTAAGATTTGTGTGAGTTATTGTGGATTTACTTCAGACTGCTAAAACCCTTAGTTAGGGTAGAAAGAGATAGAAATAATTATGTTTCTCCTTTATTAATTGGTGGAATCTTCTAGTTTCTTTTGAGATTATCCTAATATGAATTTTCTTTCATGTTTCAGTGTATTTAGGGAAAAATCATAGAGATAAGATGCAAGGGAATGAAGTTTCTTGCTTGAAAAATTGTGTGTACAGTTTGTGAACAAAGTAATTATGAAGGTTAAGCCCTTAGGGTTTTGTGAAAATACTTTGTAAATGGAATTTGGTGCTTTGAAGAGCATATACCAGTCAAACTAAACATGTCCCAAGCAATGGACAAGTGTACTTTGGTCAGGAGTTAGTAAAGCAACAAACCCCTATGCAAATCAGGCCTAATTAGGCCTAAATCTTTCTGAGACAACAATATTTGAAGCTTGTGTTGTAAAATTTTTGATACCCATTTTGAATATGTTTTAGATCTGCAAGGATGGAATTGAAAAGTGTGGATATACTTGTGTAATAGTTCTTAGATTTTGAATGAAGCCCTGACAAATAGGTTGGCAGACCTACAAGCGTTGCAAACAAGGTATGAAGGAACCAGTGACAATAAGAACTTTAAAGGATTTTGATGATTAAGTGTGAGTTCTTGGTTGTTTTGGTTAAGAGATTACCAAGGTATAATTTAGTCTCATTTGATATAAGGTTTGGTGTAAGCATGAAGTTAAAATGTCCATGGCTTTGACTGATTTGTCTAATAATAGCCCTATTTTGGAGACTAAAATGAAAGTACAGTATATGATTTTGTTAAATTGTCAAGAATAAAGGATGGGAGATGGTTTACATTTGTTTGAAGTGAAATGTAATAGAAATTGTGTGGTCTATATTAGCCTAAATACTGTTTTGGGTCAAATTACTTTATGTTGAGTTGAAATTGTGAAGTTTAGGACAATCATAAAGAGAGTTAATGGTAAAATGAAAGGGCGGATTGGGTAATTGTTTGTTTTGATCAAGAAGAAGTTGAATAAGGTGTTTGAAGGTATGGTAATGGTTTGGAACTATAAAGAAAAATTTGAGTGTTTTTGTTGAGTTTTGTGAAGGGAAATATAGTTGAATAAGTGTGTCAAAAGAAGGAAAGTTCAAGATTGTTTGTGACTTGTCAAATGAGATTTTGTGAGGTTGTTTCCTTCCTCTGACTCTGTATCATGTACTTCTATACATTCTCTTATGGATAGGCACTAGGCATTTTTCATTGCACTCATGGACCATGTATTGTTTTTAGTCCCTTTGATCATTTGTGGACCTTAATATGTAAATTTATTTCATCAAAGTTTAGAAACTTGAACCCTAGTGAAATTCGTGTGTTGTTATGTGAAGGGAATTCCTTTCAATCTTATAGTAGAAAAAATATGCTAAGATAGATACAAAAACTATAGTTCATAGGCCAAAAATGGCCACTCAACTAATTAAACATCTCAAAGCTTGGTTGTTCAAACTAACGAGACACCAGTACTAGGTAGTACTTGGGTTTTCAATGGTGCATTGGCTTGAATTGACCAAAATATAGCATGCAACACCTCGATGGGAACAAACAGAGTCTAAATCACTGTACTTGCAACAAGATTTCTAAATGTGGGGGAAAAATCACTTACAATCATTGTCCCTTGTTCAATTCTCCCTTCCTGAGTTCCCTCACCTCTTGCTCTAGCTTTCCTCCTGCCAAATGGTTCCTAGTCTTCCTCCTTGACTCAATGGCCTTGCAACACTTGTCCAGCACAAAGTCTTGCAACTCTCCACTCAGGGGATGGATATAGTGGTTCTCGATGCAACTCTCCAATTAGGGTCTTAGGGCAGTATGTTATGTCGTGCTCTTCCACACATGGGGCCAAAATTCAAAATATATAGTTTATATATCTGCTATGCCAACATATAGTTTATATACAAAATATATATGCTATGTCAATATATAGTTTATTTAATTTTCTACAAAATCTATTTTTTGTATGGTGGCTTGTTGAGCTCATATAATTGGTTTTCTCTTTCTTTATAATTTTTGATGATTTATTTCCTATGACATGATTGAATATTATCTATAGTCCTAGTGATTGTTAAAAAGGCTTATGATATGTGATGTTTAATCATGATTGATGTCTAAGAATCAATGATTGAAATGCTACTTGACTAAAGATTGAGTTATCTGATATTTTTTCATTTACACAACATGGAAGAAATGCTTGCAATCAATTTCTTATTAACGTAGCCTACAAGGTTTCTTTTCCTATATTTTTTTGGTCCTATTCTTGTTATGACTTATTTTTTTTTCATTGGTCTATTACAGTAATGGGGAGCATATCTAGTGAATCGATTCTTTTAGTCTCTTTGATTCTTATCCTTGTGCATAACAATTTTTCTTCTATCCTATGATTCATTGATTGTTGGTTTAAAACACTCATTACAACTAACATGGATATGAATTATGATGTGGGTGTGAGAAGGGATTGTTGAATATGAAGGAATGGTTTAGGAAAGTACTTAATCCAAATGAGTCATTTTCTTGTCATGGAATGTGTTAAGAGAATTTAAAATTAATATATTCAATCTAGATAATATTGACACATCCAAAGCATGCCAAAGGCACTTCAGAGATATGCTATGACATAAAGAAGATTGTTAAGGTGATGTCAAGTCTTGATCCATTAGGGTAGGAAAACATAGATGCATTGGTACAAAAGGTTCCATTCAACTTGGATGAAATGGATGATTACCTAATGGGAAATGTGGGATTGGACGAAGTTTATATTAAAATACAAATAGCTTGGGAAAAGGGATGATGAAATGGTTAAGTATGAGAAATTGCAGAGATAAATATAACACCAAGGGAAGAAAAATAGAACTAATTTTAGCACTACGGATTAATCCAAGACTCAAAATTCCACTAAGAGACATCCCTTATATCTTAAATTAATTCAATATGTGGCTTTATCCTCCAATATAGTGTCATTGGTTAGCTTATCATGTGAACTTCCGCTATAAGTAGGATTACCATACACTTTCATAACATGCATGTATGGTTTCAAAAGGTTTATACGTTCTTGTGAATTTGAAAGAAAGGAATTTTTTGACTTTTCCAATAGGTATTAGGGGTTAATTTGACTTGGTTTTAGCATTAGAGTGACAAACCTTGTGGTTTAGGTTCCATAAACAAAATATACTCATTTTTTTAGCTTCCTATTATCATCTTTATATTCAATGAGCTTTTTAAAGATCATCTAAATATTCATTTCTAATGAAAGTGCACAAAATGATGTGTAATAGATCCAAGGTGAGGCTTAGAGAGCCTCATCTTTTGAAACCATTAACCAAATAAATGCTAAGAACAATATATGAAAGAGACAAAGATAAAGGCAACTTGTATTATTAGGAAGGAAAAGATTCCTTTATATAGCATGACCTCATGTTTGAGTCTTGAAACCATCCCATATCATCAATGCATGCGTCTATGCTAACCATGTCAAGTTTCACTCCATACAAGCATAAATTGAAAAAATTTCAACATTGACCCAATTCACATGTCACTATGTGGGGTCAGCATGAGGAAATGTTAATTTTTTGGGAATGAGATAACCAAAGATATGATCAAATAATATCTAATCATAAATAGTCATAGAGTAATTAGAATTTGATCATATTGAAATTTCTAGGAGAGCTAAAATAGTTGTAACATCATGAATTAATTATGTAACCATATAAGTTAAATATAATTCTATCAAGAAATTAATATCAAATAGATAATATAATCGCATAACTCATACATTTCAATGTCATTAATATTCTTCTTCATCCAACTCTTTGTCTGTATCATCCAATCTAGATTCAACATTGTAAGGATTGGTCATATCATCGTCATCATCATTGATATCTTTTTGATAATGTCATCATCCACACGGATATCATCTTCATGAACTTTAATTCCTACATCATCATGATCTAGTTCCTCTTCTTCAACATCTTCGTCAGGCACACCATCAACTAACTATTGATCTTGATCACCATCTACATCATCTTCTAGTTCTTTGGTATCTTCTTCTTCCACCACATTATACATTACCAACCTTCCTCTTGGATCATGTCTAACAACAAATGACCAACCTAGTTTACCTCAATCCTCTGAGTAAAATACTTGCTCACATTGGCTTGGAAGAACATAGGGCTCATTTCTAGCTCGCTCGATCGACCTTGTATTAACCATGGTAAATCCATTATCATGTTCAATAAAAGTTCTCTCGAGATCATTTTCATTCAATCGTAGCCTATACCATTGGATGACAAACAAAACTAATTTGAAGGACTTAAAATCACACTCAAGTATATCATCCAAAATCCCATAGTATCAATTTTCTAAGACTTCTGGATGTATGTCGCTTCTAGATGAAACATTAGCCACCTAAAATATGTTAGTTATCCTAGAATCACAAGTTTTCTTTGTGTCATCCAAATTTTTGATTTGAAATTCACGATCATTGCACCACATAGCCTTGTGGTGTTTCACTTGCAATATGTCAAACATGTAAAAATTATTGCATCATCAGTTGATAAACATATTTATTCTTAGCTGAATGTATGCAAAGAAAAAAAAACTCAACATATATATACATCAATATAATTGAAAATAATTAAATAATATGGGTGATTAATATATTTATACGTACCTGTTTATCTCTTAAACCATATCCTAAATCAATTTCCATTGGTGTAGAATTGGAATCTCCATTACGGTGAGACTCTTTAACCAATGAAGCCACACCTTCCCATGCTAATGTGTGACCAGATTGTTGACATCATTCAATCCATACCATCATCCAATCAAGATTTTTTGAGACATACAAATGTAGTGCATCCCAATATTGACCAATTGTATAAAAAAAAATGAAATTGACAAATGACGTATAATTAGTTAATTACCATGGTATACGACCTTAATTTATAATTGATGTACCTAAAAACCTAACATCCCACTACCGATGATCTTATTATCTTTCGTTGTTGGATGAATTCAAATTAAAGGAGTATGCACAAAGAATGAATTATGACCTTGAAGGGTACATACACTCTTGTAAGAAAAAGAAAAACCTTAGTGGATACACCCATGTTCCTATACCGGGGGAAGATGTTTTTAAGAACAAAGAAGACAAAGAAGCAGAGGAGGTTATAGAAAATTTCATGGAGTTAGAGCAAAAAAAGCAAAGGTTGCAAGAAATGGATGATTCATCTGAAGAAGAATCTGCAGGAGAAAATGAAGCACAATGATAGCAGAGAACAGTCTCTCGGATGATGAATGATGAATATGAAGAACTCCCTAACATGGACTTACAAGTAGCCAAGGAATTGTGTGTAGATGAAGATGATAGGCTTACAGCCTATGAATCCTTTATTTCTGATAATGAGTTTGTCAAGTCAAGAGAATTTAAATCTTTTTTATATAATTACAAAGGAAAAAGGTTGAGGGAATCCATCCCAAATATTACCCCTGAAAATGAACAACAATTGATGAAAAGGTTGAAAGATGATATAGACAATGAAGTGCAAAACATGACCCATGAAAGGGGTAGACAATTGTTACTTGAAGTTGGTGTAATAGTATTTCCTAGTTGGGACCTCAGTGCCTCTTTAATTTTTGATATTTTTTTGCATAACAAGGAAGGAGAATACAAGTTAAACATAGAGGGTGTGAAGGAAATTTACATAGGGTCAAGATTCAATCCTGATGAAAATTCAATGTTGATATGGGCAATATACCCACCTCACAAAAGGCCAAAGATCATCGATATCAAAAAATACTTTGGACACATGATGACCCTTAAAGTTGGGGAAACTAACCTTGTGGCTTCAACAACCATGGGCATAAGCATTTCCAAGTTCAACAAGGCACAAACAATACAATTGATGAAAGAAAGAAATTATTACAAAATGAAAAGTGAAAAATCAGATTTGGAAATTACTTCCATGAAAGATTCCGGAATGAGGATCACCTCTGGAACTGATACAGAGTTGTAGAGTGAATATGAGAAGTTGCAAGAAGAACATCAACAACTAGTAGAAAAGATGAAGGACCTTCAGTTTGACACTGTAGCAATGATGTTGCACAAGAGATTTACAAACTTGAAGATATGCCTTGATGATTTTTGGCATGTTCACAAAAAGAACTATGAAGCCATTCTTGAGCATGGGAGAGTAAAAAATAGATTGGGTACCAAGAGACATGATATGCAACTACATGAGGGATTCGACACCAATTCCATCTTAGACATTAACACAATCATGAGAAAGCATGACAAATATGATGAAGACTTACACTCATAAAACACAGGGTTTGATGATACTGTGAAGTTGGGATTACCCAAATTATGTGATAAGAATGGGTTTTTGAAGGAACGAGATGATTGGATGTGTTGGAATTGTAAAATTTTAAAAATTCTACATTCATAAATACCTCATAGAAAACCAAATCTTGATGCAATTTCCTGTGATCACAATCAAATTTGATCCTGAAAAAATTCTCTAAGTAAAAACATTTTGATCCATATAGGCAAGAGTTGGTGCAGGTACCCCCGATCTCTAAGTCATTGTTTTCCAATGATGGTGTTTTCAGCATATCGGTAGGAAATCCAAGTTGTCATATCGATCAAAGTGCCTAGGTGAATACATATCAGGTGGACATAGCTCATGGTTTCATCAACGCAGAGGATCATCGGCAAGACAAATGATATCGGTGTGAGATCTATCATTCAGAATGAGCTTATGAGTTTCACCGATGAAATATATCGGTGAGACATTTATCCTCTCACACTAATGATTCAAAGGAAACTACTCATTGGAAAGAAAAGCATCATCAGAGTGAAGCCAACAAGTCATACTGAGCAATTATGCCTTATTGGTGAATCACCATCGATAAGAAGTTCATCGCGTCTCATCGATCAGGCACATAGAAGCATATCAAAAAAAAAAGAAGCTATTGGTGTAAGTTTGAAAGGTTCTCCTGATGCTCAATGTCACGCCAATGAGAGTTATATTGGCGAGAGTCTTGGCGAAATATTCAAGATCGGAGGAATGAACATTAGGGAGACTCGTAGCGTCAAAGAAACTACATAATGTCTTAGCAAAGCATGATCTCTTGCCAATGAAGATGTGAATAGATCAAAAGATCATTAGAGTGACTTTTGGAGACATTTACAAAGATCAAAAGGATAAATTATGTATTGGTGAGAAATATATTTTGTTTCTCTGACCAATAGGTTGTTTGGTGAACATTGGAAAAAACCAAATATAAAGAATTTCCCGAAATTCAAATTGTCTTGTCGATACAGGGTACTTGATGTGATAGTGAGAATTTCAAAAATATTGTGAACTTGTGCTTAGAGCTGAAACAACAATGGAGGCATGAATGTAAAGAGATAGTTGATTTCTTGAATTGAATAGAAATAATTGAAGAAGGTATTGAGTGGAATTCACAATAGAAGAAACAAAAGGAAGGACAAAGAACCAGAGAACCTTGTGGCCAAAGGATTTCAAATAGAATCTAAGTTTTTCACAATTTCATTTTCTAATTTTGTCATTTTAACAAAATAAGTATAATGGAGGGAATGAGCTTAGGGAAAAAAAAAGGAAGAAAACAAAGTGAGAGCAGTCACCCCAGGAGTAAAAAACAGAAAATTGAAGCTGAAAATGAACTAGGGGTAGTCGAAAGAAAATTGAACCAGGACCTAATTGATCAATTGCCTAGCTCTAGACCTAGGGATAGGTGCTCCGCGCAACTCAGGGTGGATGTAGAAAAGTTAAAATATAGGTGCAAAAACATAGGAGATTAGGGGATATGATTTATTCATCTTCCATTACCACTGAAGGAACCGGTGTGAACCAGTGTGTAACCCCTGGAAATTTAACCTAGGAAAGTTGGTCTGCCCAAATGTGTTTGTAGATGTGGAATTGATAAAAGTGTTAGCTAATAGTTATGATCCCAAGCTAAAATCTATTTGTTACCCTTCTGGAAAACCATTCATACACATATCAGAGGCTGCAATCTATGAGGTGTTTAATCTAGAAGGAGTGTGCAATGAGAAAATTGTATATGAGGAGCTAGAGAGAGAATTATAGAGATTGGATACAATATACAAGGGTTGGAGACTACCATTGCATAGATATAAAAAGGATGGAAAAACAACTCCATTGGATGATAATGAGGGTCCCCCATTCCATGTTGACCTATTTGAACCATACTTGAAGTATACATATTACTCAGTGTGCCAAGTGCTAGGGGTGGATACCCCTGAATACATGTCAATTGTGTCGATGGTAATTGTAGCAGATATTCAGTGCCATAAATATTGACCTTTTGATTATGCCACACATATTTTTAAGGAGCTCAATGTAGGATTGATGGCAATAAAAATGGGGTCTCT
>VDFB02000017.1:127102727-127494328 GCA_007258455.2 Sequoia sempervirens
AGGGTTTGATGATACTGTGAAGTAGGGATTACCCAAATTATGTGATAAGAACAAGTTTCTAGAGGAACCAGATGATTGGATGTGCTGGAACTATAAAATTTTTAAAATTCTACATTCATAAATCCCTCATAGAAAACCAAATCTTGATGCAATTTCCTGTGATCACAATCAAATTTGATCCCCAAAAAATTCTCTAAGTAAAAACATTTTGATCCATATAGGCAAGAGTTGGTGCAGGTCCCCTCGATCTCTAATTCATTGTTTTCCAATGATGGTTTTTTCGGCATATCGATAGGAAATTCAAGTTGTCATATCAATCAAAGTACCTAGGAAAATACATATTGGGTGGACACAACTCACATTTTCATCGACGCAGGGGATCATCGGCAATACAAATGATATTGGCGTGAGATCTATCATTTAGAACGAGCTTATGAGTTTCGCCGATGAAATATATCGGCAAGAAATTTATCCTCTCACACCGATGATACAAAGGAAACTACTCATCGGTAAGACAAGCATCATTGGAGTGAAGCCAAAAAATCATACTAAGCAATTATATCTTATCGGTGAATCACCATCGGTAAGAAGTTCATCATGTCTCACCGATTAGGCACAGAGAAGCATATCGGAAAAACAAGAAGCTATCAGTGTATGTTCGAAAGCTTCTCCCGACACTCCATGTCACGCCAATGAGAGTTATATCGGCGAGAGTCTTGGCGACATATTCAAGATCGGATGAATGAACATCAGGGAGACTCGTAGCTTCAGAGAAACTACAGAATGTCTTAGTGAAGCATGATCTCTTGCCGATGAAGATGAATAGATCAAAAGATCATTGGAGTGACTTTTGGTGACATTTACAAAGATCGAAAGGATAAATCATGTATCGGTGAGAAAGATATCATGTTTCTCTAACCAATAGGTTGTTTGGTGAACACTGGAAAAAACCAAATATAAAGAATCACTCATAATTTAGATTGTCTTGTCGATACAGGGTACTTGATGTGACAGTGAGAATTTCAAAAAGATTGTGAACTTGTGCTCAGAGCTGAAATATTAATGGCAGCACAAATGCAAAGAGATAGTTGATTTATTGAATTGAATAGAAATAATTGAAGAAGGTATTGAGTGGAATTCACAACAGAAGAAACAAAAGGAAGGACGAAGAACCAAAGAACCTTGTAGCCAAAGGATTTCAAACAAAATCTGTGAGTTTTCTGCAATTTTGTCATTTAAAAAAAAAAGTATAATGGAGGGAACAGCTCAGGGAAAACAAAAGGAAAAAAATAGAGTGAGAGTAGTCACCCCAAGAGTAAAAAATAGAAAATTAAAGCTCAAAATGAACTAGAGGTAGTCGAAAGAAAAATTAAACTAGGATGTAATTGATCAATTGCCCGGCTCTGGACCTAGGGCCAGGCGCAACGCACAACTCAGGGTGGATGTAGAAAATTTAAAAGATAGGTGTAAACACATAGGAGATACATGGACCCCAATTAGGGGATATGAGTTATTCATCTTCCATTACCACTGAAGGAACCAATATGAACTAGTGTGTAACCCCTAGAAATTTAACCTAGGAAAGTTGGTCTGCCCAAATGTGTTTGTAGATGTGGAATTGATAAAAGTGTTAGCTGCTAGTTATGATCCCAAGCTAAAAGCTATTTGTTACCCTTTTGGAAAACCATTCATACACATATTAGAGGCCGCAATCTATGAGGTGTTTAATCTAGAAGGAGTGTGCAATGAGAAAATTGTATATGAGGAGCTAGAGAGAGAATTCTAGAGATTGGATACAATATACAAGGGTTGGAGACTACCATTGCATAGATGTAAAAAGGATGGAAACACAGCTCCATTGGATGATAATTAGGGTTCCCCATTCCATGTTGACCTATTTGAACCATACTTGAAGTATACATATTACTCAGTGTGCCAAGTGCTAGGGGTGGATGCCCCTGAATACATGTCAATTGTGTCAATGGTAATTGCGGCAGATATTTAGTGCCATAACTCTCAACCTTTCGATTATGTTGTACATATTTTCAAGGAGCTCGATGTAGGATTGATGGAAATAAAAAAGGGGTCTCTGGTTTTGCATTTGAAGCATTATTCAATCCTAATGCATATGATTCATTACTATGGGCAAGAGTTGAAGATGTGGCCTGAGAAGCTAAGGGTTTCACAATTGGACAAGGAGGGAGGACTGTTACCAGTACAACTTTGGACTGCCATCTGGGATAGTATATTTTCCAATTCATGCTTCATACATTTTGAAGAATATTTTGTGAAGCCATTGTATCAATTGTATAACCACCCTTGTGAACATTCATTGTCTGATGAAATAAAAAGGTAACTCAGATCCAAGGACTTTAATGGGCCTATTAATCACAATTAGGGAGACTGGTACTATTTAGAAGATGTGACAATGATCAGGATATATAGATTTGAGGACACACCCTTTATCCTTCCAAGAACAGTACCTAACAAGATTTCCTATCTTGAGATTGCTAGGCAATTAGATTATTCAGATTTCATGAATTTAAGTTCTTTTGGAAAGCAAGCATTTATTCCTAACACACTTTGTTTTGGTGATTTCACTGTGTTGGCAAGGGAAGGATATGATTTGGTTTTGAATAAATTGTTGCAATATAACATGAAGAAAGGTCCATCTCGAAAAGGATTTGATCCAGAGGGGTATATCAACTTTGCAAGGGAAAAAATAAACTTGGGTGGGTATGATCATATACCCTATCAATATGATGATTTGATCAAAAATTTGGAAGAGGAAGCAAAAAGAGTGGTTGATGAGTACAACAAAGGATTTCCAGATGTTGGGATGTTATCTTTAGAGGAGGAAACACCTATTGATAACAGGCCTCACAACACAACTAACAAAATCTCTAGATCAAGAACTCAAGCTTACAAATTCCCTCCCAGGGAGATAGACGTTGAAGAGAATTCAGATACAAATGCAAGACAGATTGCATATGGATCCTTCATAGCTGATGATGAATTTGTAAAAACTCCAAAGTTTAAGCCTTTCTTGTATAAGAAAAAAGTGAAACAAATAGGGGAGTCATTTGGAAATATAACACCAAATAATGAAGGACAATTGTTGGCTAGTTTGAAGATAAGTGTGGGTAAAGAAATGGAGGATATGACCCCTCAGAAGGGGAGAAAATTGCTAGAAAATGCAAGAGTCATGATTTTTCCTAGGTTATATTTGAATTATGCCTTAGTCTTTGATAGTTTCTTGAAGAACAATAATTCCACATATAAGCCTAACCATGAAGGTGTGACAGAGATATTCGTAGGATCCAGGTACAATCCAGATGAAGGGTCACTCATGATTTGGGCCTTGTATCCACCTCACAGGAAATTAGTTGTGATTGATATTGAAAAGGAATTTGGGCATGTGATGACCTTAAAATTTTGAGAGGTTGATCCCATAACCACAACAGATATTGGCATTAATGTTGCTAAATTGAATAAATCATAGATTCAAATGTTGATGAAAGAAAAAGAAATTTGTAGAATGAACAATGAAAGATTGCTTAGAGAGAATGATTTTTTGAAGGATATGGTGGGAATAACATTAGGACCCACAAAGAAATTAAATCATGGAGAGAGCTCTCATACAAAAGATCAGTGGGTAGGATCAAATGTATACTCATGGGGAAAATATGATGCACTCACTACAATGATAAAGAAGAGGCAAGCCAGCTTGATGACTTGGTTGAGTAAAATTTGGGGAACACATTTGAAAAATTATGATGAAGAATGAGAACATAAGAGGATTGATGGGAGAATCCATGCGAAACTCCAAGAAATAAGTGAAAGAGATGTTCCAGATAAGGTAGTTATTGATATTGCCAATAATTTAATAAAGAGACATGAGGAATTTCAAGAAGAATTGCAGGGGGATGAATAGGGGTTGATTGATGCCACTAAGAAGGGATTACCAATGCTATTCAAAGGAAAAGATGAATTGAAGGAAAAAGACAAATGGATTAGGGAATATGAATCAATGTTGCAAACAATTCTGAAGGAAGCTACAAGAGACAATTCAACATTGGACGAGGCTTGTGAGCAGAACAAACAAATGGTGATCATGGAGATAGGAATTCAGAATGCACTTGGAGATGTTGACACACATGCACGTCAAGATTACCTTGGTCATTTGTCAAAAATCCATTTATGGCTTCATAGAGCCTAACCGCTAGCTTATTATTGTTGTTATGCAAAAACATTTTTGAAAGGACATGTTCTTTCATAGTTTGTTATATGTATACCTATTCTATATGATCAGGAGAGATATAGATAGGTGGATAGGAGAAATATACAGTAAGTAATTTTGCAATGATGTTTTTATCTAAAAGGACTCAAATGCATGTATGAATTTTGATGAAGTTAATGAAGATGTTTGAATTCATAGCTTAATCTTGGTATCAACTATTTGTTGGAATTATATAGTTATTTGGTTGTCTCCATTTTGATACTTTTCTATTGTTTAAATTGATATATCTAGCATATATTTAGTTTATCAATACACATTTGTTGCAGTACTTGTGTGATGTGGTTATTTGGTTCTCTCAAGTAGAGATTAAATCCTTCTAATCAATCATAGTAACTGGGAAGTATTAAGTGGATCAATAAGAAGAATCATATAACTATGGTTGTCATTTTATCTCAAGTAGAATCTATCAATCACTTGCACATTTGTTCAAGTTGCAAACTACATTTGTGTGTTGAATAGTTTGAATTATTTCCATCATAGATTACACTTTTCTAGACCTTCATTAGACTCCATATACCCAATGAGGCACTGGTCTTACCTACTTCATTTTAGTTCATGAATCCATTATATATTTTACATCTATTAATTGAACATATTAGGATTAGCCTTGATATTTCTTATACAATCTATACCACAATAAAGATTCAGTTGTCCACTCCCACTTGCCTAGGTCTAGCAACACCTAAAGAGAAGAAGGTCTAAACTATTTGGCCTTGTATGTTACCTTGAAACATACCAAGAGTTTGGCAACCTCTTGAGGTATTTTGCATGCATTTTTGAAAGATAATAGGATGGATGAATGCAATAGGATACTTCAGAAAGCATTGGATACAGTCAAAGTAGAAGGGATATTTCTAGACGGAGCTTGCAAACATATGAAATTGATGATAAAACTCAAATATGAAGCCCGAAATGCAGTGCATGATGTGGATACCCATACCTTGGAGGAGTATAAAAATAATCTCTCAATGGCTAAGTCAATGTTAGGAGAAGATTAAATTGTTTTATAAGTTTAATTAAGATCAGTAGTTTAATTATTTTCCAAAATACAATCCGAAGAGACACCTTTGTTGGGTCTTCTTCTTATATATATGAAATTTGAATTGTAATATTTGATCGTCAGCACTTTTTAAGATTTTAATACTTTTCAGTAGTGAAAGACTTATTTTTTGGAGTAATACAATACCAATACTTTTCTATTTGTGTGTGGAAAATTCTTTCATTTGGACTAGTTCTCTATTGTTTCTTTTCAAGCAATTGAAGGCAATGTAAAATGTATTCTAATTAATCTCCATGACTATCTTATAATTACCTCTCACTTTCCTCAATCTACCTTTCCCCATTAGGTACTTCCCTTTGAATTTGTTAATGGAGTTGGGATCCCAAATGCGATCTACTTGGATCTTTGTTTTGAACTTAGGAATATATTTAGTAATGTATACCATGGTCTGGTATACCATATATCCCTCCACCATACATCCCTCAGGATGTGCTCTTTGTCTAACCGAAACCTTCAAAAAATTTAAGTGCCTCTCAACCATCCACATTTACCTTGTGTGTACAGGTCCACACAATTCAGTCTACTCAACTTGGTGTATGAGGTAGTGTTCTTGTGCATTGAAAAATGTTAAAGGTAGAAACTTTTTCATTACACACACTAGACGAAGAATTTTTCTACTCCAATAATTTATATCTTCTTTATGGATTTCTTTAGATGACAACCATCTACAAGTGATTCAAGGTGCAAATATATTAATGATATTTAACAAAAATATACAATATATTGCATAACAAGTAAAACAAATGGCAAATATAAGATCTATACAATGAATTGAACAAATATTGCTACTTACCTCATGTATTTTCCAAGATCATATATAACTTGCTTGAAATTTTTGTCTAAGTTGTCTGGGAGAGATAAAGGTAGAACGTATTGCAACAATTATAAAATGATTTTTTCATTATTTTTTCAAAACTAGTAAAAATAATACACTGAAAAGTACATGTAATATAAAAATATGTATAAAATATACTAGAATAATTACCTTAATGAAGGTATTTCAATCATGTGTTTTCATCCCTAACCCAAATTCACCTTTCTCTGTTATGATATTGTTTATGTTTCACAGCAAATCTTGTGGAAAATTGAATTTTTCATGTAACTTCTTTATAGCATTGCTTTGCTACTTTCTATTATGTAAGGAAGGGCACTTGTATTAATTTAGTCCTCCACCACTATTTTAATTTAATGGCATTTTCATTGCAGTTGACACAGTGTCCACTACAAAATTTTGACAATTTTTCTGTCATACCTCATCAATATTTTCCATAATATTCTGTTATATTCTATCGTGTATGCATTACATATCAAACAGTACACAATTGTAGTTGCTCCTCAATAGGGAAACTACTAAATTATGCGGGATAAATTTTAGTCCTATGGAGTGATAGGTAATGCCTTGACAACCTTCATGAAGCATATAAGTTAAATAAATTAACAACGACAATCATTTTCAATTACAACATGAGTAAGCAAAACACAATATAAAAATATAAATTCCAAACATATCATATATTCATGATAGATAAACAATTTGATCCGATGTATAACCTTGACGATTAATTCTATTAAATTTCAACTTCCATAGGCGAGGTGTCATTCTTCGTGGTTTTGATGTAGTCTCTTATTTCCCATTGAAAAGATGTTTTTCAGTAGTTTGATACTTATTATTTATGTGGAGGAAGTGCCTATACTCATCAAAAACCTATTTTCCTAAACTTGTTGAAGGACTATATTTCATCTTTGGACCACAAACTAGACATGCAAATTTTCCCTTTGTTTGAAGACCTACAAGATCATATATAATTGGATTAAATATGTTAATTTTTATAATTATATATAATGAATAGATTATTTAAAAAACATGCATGATATCTACTTCATAAGATTAAATGTCGTTAAAGTCTTGAGTTGAATGTTATAACACAAAATGTGTTAGCCACAGGGCATCATACAAATTATCCATAAAGCATTGCATGGAATTGAAGTATCTTTGTCCTATTGGTCTAGAGACATCATGCATGGTAGGCATGTTCCTGCTTGTAGTAACTCATCGTGAAACGATATAAATTCATATTAACTTGGGTACTTACACAAAGATTGAATAGACATAAACATACATAATTATTATAACCATTTTGTGCAATATATATAAATTAATGTATGACTATTAGTGAAAAAAATACAAGTCATTGTAAAATAAGACAAATGAGGTGCTACTACGTTAAAGAAAATTGATCTAAACAAATACTTGGAACAATCATTGACAACATTATGTGCTCCCTCTTTATTGACATCCATGGAGGAATGTTATTGTTGATAACAAAACAAGCCACACTGAGTAAATAGATCTCAACTCTCCAAATGGATTAACTGCGCCTACTACAATGAAATCACGAGGATTACAAGGTTTTTTCTTTAAAGTGTGGTCATTTTCCATAATCCCTAGTGAAACCATCCCACTGCAGGCATTTCGAGAATATCAACTCCACTTCTATTTTTTGTGCAAAATTGTCCATAAAATTTTTGCTAAACTTTTGCACCTAAAATAATGGTTGCATCGTGGAATAATGGGAATGTAACAAACAACCTTGTGAGGCACCTTTTTATTAGTCAATTGTTCTATATCTATTATTCATAAGCCCATTCCGACTTGTTTGTTGCAAAATTCTATTGTTTATGATATATAATATGATCATTGGGACATGCATCTATTGCTTGATACCCCATTATGATATCTTTCATAATGCCAAATAAATCTCGGTATGAGCGAGGTAAAATATTTCATGGTGGTAACAAAAATTCACTATCATTCTAGCAAAATAATTTGTTAATATGAGTATTAATGGTACATATTTCATCCTTTATTTATTACGTTAGTAGCATGAAAATAGATGAAAAAAGATGGCATATATGACATACCTTAACATCCGTGAGATTGCTATGTTGGATAAACCATTCATAACCTTCAAGTTCACCAACAACAATACAACAAAGAGAAGAGTTGTTTGGGAGATTCCATAAAGGGGCTCGTATGCCTTCTCAAGTACAGGTAAATCATGAACATCATCAAATTCATCTCCATCATCATGATTACCTGCACCACTAAATGTGTCATGGATCAATGTATTTTCACCATCATCTTCAATTGTGTTTTCTGGCACATGATCATCTTATTCCATAGGATCATTAACTTCATCTTCGATATTCATAGCTCCATGTTCCTCCACTTGAAAAACCACATTCTCTAGGCCATGATAATCCATATCATGTTCCCTAAGGTGCCCCACCTTTATAATAATTATCGACAAAAATAAACCATGATCATGATCAAGTGATTTTTTTATATAAAAAAATGTTAAAATGATATAAACATTTACAAATTCAATCAATATAAAGACATATAATGAACAACTTACCAATGGATGATAATCATGTCCCCCTTCAACATGACCATGCTGCCTACAATGTTTCTCAATTGTTGTGATTAAAATTCTTCTCATCTTTAAGCCCTTGCAATTATTGCAAGGACAATAACATTTCCCATCACCCTTTCTTTCAATCTATCCCATAATCTAGCCAGTGTCTCTTCATTTTGTTCTACACTAATATTATCTGACATGATTTTTCTTTAATAAGCTTGAATATTTAGATCTTCAAAAAATATCAAACTCACACTCTAATAATTTTTAATCATAGACAAGTAACAAAATCTAATAATTATGGTATTTTGCACCAAAAAGATTTGCACCATAACCTCCACAAACTGTCACAAGTATAGCAAATTCGCAAGTATAGAAAAACACTATCACAAGTATGGATAAATTGTAAAACTCACTTTTATTTATTAAAAAACATTCATTGGAACCCTGATGAATGTTAACCATATACCCATCGGCCCAAAAATTGATGGAAGGGTATGGTTGAATTTAAGTGTATGTCGAAATAGTGACAAAAATCACAGAGCATCGCAATTTCGACGAACGTCGGGCATAAATTTTTAAAAAAAATGAAAATGTCACATTAAATACATAGGTACACAATGATACATCTAATTATACATCTTTCATGGGAAAGTTTCATAGTATTTTGCAGTGAAATGAGTTAGTGAAATCCAAAATATACACATCCAGCCCTATCCTATCCCCCTACTACCCCACTATCCCTACCTCCTCTGCATCGATCCTCACTCTAAGTCTCCTCCACTATCTCCTCCTCCTGCTCATCCTCTCTAGCTGTCATGTGGCCCCAACCTCACCCTGTCCTCCACCCTATTGTCCTATAGCTCCCACATCCTCCTGCTACCCCAGACACCTCCTGTCCACTCCTCTATTGAACCCTCCTCCCTCTCCTATGCTCATCCAATTGTCGCTCATCCTTTGATCCAAACCCTAAGGCCCCCAAAATGGGCTCCATGGGTGTAATCCTCTCCCACTAATGGTTTCAGACCACCCTGGAATATCACCCTATCACCCTTGCTTCTATCTCCCTAATAGCCCTCCCTAGGTATGGCACTAGATGTAATGTCTCCTAGTGCCCTTTGGAAAATCTCAAAAAAATTGTGTCTCCCCATGGCCACTCTCGGGTGAGCCACCAAAACATGTCAAGACCCTGCGAGATATCCTGTACAATCCCAAACTATCTGGCCACTCTGTCTAGCATGTGCACCTCCACTATGCGAGGCTCCCTCCCAACTAGAAAGCATTTGTTCATGAAGTAGTCTCATTTTCTCCCATCATCCTCCATCTCGTAAATCATCAAAACACATATGGCTACCACACTATGTGCACCTCCTGTAGATCATCCAAGGTCCTCCTCCATCTATCTACATCTCCCTGGACCTCATGGTGCAAAACTTATCCCTCCTCCTGATCATACCACCAAGATATGGGTGTTGTCTCATCCACCTACCCTCACCATTCCTAGCCTGGTGACACCGATGTGTTTCCAGGCCCATACCTACAACATCACATGTGTCATGCTCAGAACCTCTCGGTAACAAATGGTGTGCATGTACCCCATGAAAATTGTCCCTCTCACCTCACAAATGTGTTGAATCACCTCCATAAACCTCAAGCTACAAAAATACCTACTCTGGTCTGGCAGCAACAATCCATTGATTAGCCCACATAGATATAGTGGTAACAGTGGCACCCTCAATGATAGGAAATTATCCACATCCAACCTCCTCCTCTACATAGGTAGGTCCTCTCACCCAAACAACATCCACACAGTGTGATCCAGCTCCTCCCCCATCAACGTCATCACACTCACCAAATGGCTTGCTATGGGCAGCCTCAAAATCTGCCATATGTCCTCCAATGTCACTGTCATCTCCCTTGTCAAAAGATGGAACATCGATGTATCTGAACTTCATACCTCTATCAACACTTTTATCAATGCATGATTCACTCTAATCATTGGGTATCCTAATAAATGAAGCAATCCTTCCTGCTCCAAACCATGGTGATCCGCGTCGGTCATGGTTGCCATCATCGCTGCCAACATCTCTGAATGCCTCTCACATGTCTACAATGAGTTGAAACTCTGCATCCATATAGTCACACATGTTAGTCTGTTTATCTGTTTCTTCTTTTCTTCCCCTCCCAGCCCCAGGAAACTCATTTTACTATTTTTTCTTCTTTCCTACTTCTAGCTCATCTTCCTCCTTTCCCCTAGGTTTCCCTCTCTGGTGTTGGGCACACCCACCCGTGGAACAAGGTAGACCCGCCCTAGCTTAATAGGTGGACCCACCCCTAGCCTAGGGAAAACCCACCTTGGTTTGGTAGGTGGACCTACTTGGTCCTGGGGCAGATTTGCGTCGAGCTCGAGGCAAGCCCGCCTAAGCCCGGGGTGACCCTGCCCTGAGCTCAAGCAAGCTTGGGGTGACCCTGCCCCGAACTCAAGTGAGACTGCTCAAGCCAAGGGCATACCTGCCCTGGCTTGGGGTGAATCTTCCCTCCCTTGGGCGAACCTAGCCCGGGGTGGGGCGAACCCAGCCCGGGGTGGGGCAGACCCGCCTCGACATGGGGTGGATCCACCCTCCCTTGGGAAGACCCACCCTAGGTTGGGGAAAAACTGCCCCGGTGAGGGGTGTGGGGCGGACCTACCCAAAGTGAGGGGTGGACTTGCCCCTCCTAGGGAAACCCATCTAGGAAAGGGGCCAATTCGCCCTTCCTGGGGTGAGCCCACCCTGCTCCTCTTGCATGCTTCCCTCCCTTATTGTCCCTTCTGCCCATCTTGGGCTTTTTTTTTATCTTCGGGGTTCCTTTACCTTCTATTTGGGAAAATTCCTTCCCCGTGCCTCTAACTGGTGGTTTTTTTCACCCCCAACCCATTTTTCTACACTACCCCGCAAAAAAAACCCAGATTTTGAAATAAGCCTAAACATTAAAAAAACATATAAAATGCTTAAAATCACAAAGGGGATTTTGAATCTAACCTAGCGTGGAATCACACGCTCATGAAAAAACATTGTACCTCAATGCCCCAGTGGATATTGTCTGAGTCATAGTCCTCCGACATCTTCTCTCCTCGTATCCTTCCTCTCCTCTTCTCTCACTCTCACTCAACTGCCACTATGCAAATGAGGAATGGTAATTGCTCAAATTACCTTATATAAAATTTCCCTCCCTTTTTAACCTTTTTTTAAGTGAAGGGTATTTTTTTCCTTTTCTTTAACCTTCTATTAATTTAACTAATCCTCTAACTTCCCAAGGTCGCCATTTGCAAACCATATCTCCATTCGACTCCATTCAAAAGCCAAACCTGCCTAGTTTTTTTAGATCTACCCAACCCTGCATTCCATTTCTTCCTATCAAGAAGTCACCCAGGGCCCCTTTTTCTTCCCCAACCACTCTCTCAAGGGGCCATACCCTACCAATTCTTACCCACTCCTCCGTCATGATCATTCCCTCAATAGATTGGGGCATCTCCCTTCATTTCCCTATGTTTGGGAAGCTCATGCATCTCCTCCCATGCTGAGGCATCATTTTCTAGTCACTTCCTCTATAGAGTCATCTGCATTTTCTTTTCTTCAAAACACTATTATTCTAACAATATTTTGAAGAGGGGAAAAATGTAGACATCCAAATTTGACCACTCCCACATGGTCAAACTCGTCCACTTTATTCGTCTATTTTGTCAATATTAATTAAATAGTTTATTTAATTAATATTTCCCCTTCTACCTAAAGTTCTTAAAGTATTTAAGTTAACAATTAAATACTTTACCTTACACCTTTTCCTCTCTAAATTAAATAAACATATCAATTTATTTAATTTATCCATTTGACCTTTTTGACTTAAATCAATTTTAAATTCTTTCTTTTTCTCTCTCCTTGTCACATCCTCCATAACCCTCTTCTAATCTTGATTAAGCTAATTAATCCATGATTAGGATGTGCACTCCTTAATTAGGATTAATGTCACATCCTCCACAATCTCCCACTTTCTTCTGATCTCTCATTAATTTTCCTTAATCATGTGTTTGCACAACCTTAATCTAATCCCCTTGCTATATTTAGCATACCATTTTGGTCAACCTTCAAATTTTCCACATTTGGCATTGACCCTCTTCCCCATGTGAATTTTTAATTCACATTTATTCATCCAAGATTCATCTCTTCCCCGTGTGAATTTTTAATTCACATTTATCCTTCCAAGACTCTCCTTATTCCTATGCAAGTTCTAGAACCTTTTGACTTGTCACATAACTCACATGTGCCAAAGTCTTCTAGAACCTTTGACTTGTTACATCACTCACATGTGTCAAAATCCTATTTTTTGGGAACCTTGTCTTATCCACAAGATTATTCCCAATCATGTGAATTTTTAATTAATTCACATTTATTTGTCCAACTACTTTCCTCTTCACCATGGAGATTTTTGAGGAATACTAAAATTCTTCATATGTCACTTTCCTCACATATGGGAACAAGTTCCTTTTTGAGGAAATCTTCTCCTCTCCCAGGGTACTTTCAAAAGTACTTTTCCTTCTTCCACCTCACTTGTACCTTTTTCCATCTCATCATGTCCTTGGACACTTCATCCTCCACATGGAAAGATGTGAGGGCTTGTGAGTCCTTAACTCACCATAGCACTCCATATTCACCATGGTGGCTCAATCCTAACCATTGAATTCTCTAGAGAATTCAACTTCTTCTATAAATACCCTCCCTTTTTTCATTCATTAGGACAATTTATGCATTTTGTATCAAACTTATGCTCTTGTGTTATTCAAGCAATAATCAAGTATTTCCTTACAATTCAATCCATTTTGCATACTTACCTCCATTCCATCATCATAGCATATTTAGTCTAGATCTCATCCCACCTTGCATTCATTTCCCATCAACATTGTCATCCAAGGAGCACATATTTCAAGCTACATCAAGGGCCAACCAAAGAGATTAGCACAAAAGGTATAATCACTTCCATTGTTATTCTTCTTTTGTGCTTTACTTAGGCTTATCATTGAGGTGGTCTTGTCTTTCTTTATTTTGCATTTCTAGTTTAGTTTTGCATATTTAGAAAGAAAAAACTTGCATGCAGAAGAAAATGAAGCTATTCAAAGAAATACTACCAAGCATGAATGGGAAATACTATCTGGACTACATCATGGTCAAAATATATAAGTTTCTAAAATAGATATGTTGGGAATGATAGATATTGATAGACAAGCAAATTGGTGTAATGAATATCATAGTGAAATGTACATGATTCAAGCAATGAATTTCATAAGTAGCATGAGAAAAAATGGATGTCTCATACATGAAAAAATATCACATTCTATAAACTATACAACCCTTAGTGACAAACAAAAAAAGCACTCAACATAATCATGGCACACTACCATAATAATCAAAATGTGGGTATGTGCAGGATCATCATGGAAAAAACAGGCACTTAAGTGGCAAAAAAAAAAATCAGAGTTAGGAAACTTGATGTAAAAATTTGAATAATTTATCTATATTATTTCAAAAATATGTAACAATAGAATATGTAGTCAATTGAATATAGTTTCCAAACTACTAGGTTTGTTTAAGAAAAATAAAAATCTATTTGGTGAATTTTTGAAATTTCAATGGAGTAGTACTTAAATTTCAGGGAAAAAATAAGAAGTAGGTGTTTGTCTGACCACACTAACAACAATAAAATGATAATATTTTTTTATAATATTTTAGATATAAGTATAGGAATCATGCCCCAATGTGATGCATATTTTTTTGTAATTTTTTCCATGTAAATAATTAATTATGATTTTTTTATTACAACTTTTTAAAAAATATAAAAAATTATATGTCTAACCACCTTACCTTGGTCAAAACTTTATGAAATTCAATTTTTTTTTAATCCTATTGTATGCAAAGCATAGAATGTGACACATGTTTTGGATTCAAAAAATGTGATACCATTTGAAAGCTATAGGTGTTTTTCAATCAGCCTATCAATAAGGACTTTAGTCATAATTTGAATAGAAAATGAATAATAATTACTTATTAAATTCAAAATAAAGCACAATTTATATCGGTGGAAAGTTGAGAATTTCCTTTAAAAACCCTTTTTGGTTCATCAATTTTGAGTAAAAAAATAGTCGTTGGCCACATACCCATCATATTGCCACTTTTTGGCCCATCATGATCCTGCACATACCCATGTGTCTCCCTTGTTGATGATAATTCAAGGAACAATAGGGATAGGAAAGTCATATCTAAATGGTGCTATTAGTCAATCTCTTCAAAATGTAGAAAATCCCAGTTGTTCTCCTCTTCTATTACTTGCACCAACTAGAGTTGCAACATTCAACATAGGAGCATCCATAGTTCATTAAAAACTATGAATCCCAATAAGAGATTTTGCTCAATCGGAAGGAGCGAGACTCACAAGTTTTAAAAAATAAATAGCAAATGACAAGTACGTTTTAATTGATGAAATGAGTTGCATTGGTCTAAATTTGCTAGAGAACATTGATTCTCGACTCCAACAAGCATTCCCACAAAATGAAAATTGTAACTTTACAGGTAGATATCTATCTGATTAACCAAATTAATTATTTGATATTGTAATATAAAAAAATCATGTATATGAAAATTGTGTAACTATAAAGTTCTATAGTATTGACAATCATTTTTATCAATTTTCTATTAGGAATATCTATCATTTTTATTGGAGATTTAGGTTAGTTGCCTCCTATTAATGATAGACCAACATATGAAAGAAATACATGAGCTAAGTTGATATGGGAAGAATTCAAAATTGTAGTTACTCTAGATAAAATATTCAGACAAGATGGACAAAACATCCACCAACAAAGATTTCGTCAACTTTTAACAAATCTGAGAGATGCAAAGCCCACAATCAATGATTGGAAATTGCTTATGACAAGAACCACTATAACATTAGATGTAACAAGCAATGAGGATTTTGAGAGTGGTGTTAATTTATTCTCCACAAATGAAAATGTTAATAACCATAATAAGAAAATACTATACTCATTGAAGCATCCTGATGCACGTAGTGTTGCAACAAAATCAGGAAGTAGTAATAAAGTAGAGGAATGCTCAAATGATGAGCTCAATCTAGTATTATTGATATGTAAATATGCTAGGGTCATGTTAACCTTAAATCTATTGATACAAGCAGGTCAAGCTTGTTAATGGAGCTTTAAGATATATACAAAAGATTGTATACAAACTTGGAATTGGTCCACCAGAACCACCAACATATGTAATTGTTGAGTTTGAAAGCTATTCAGTAATACCATTTGATTATCGTCACCCAAATACAATTCCAATTATAGCAATACAAAAGCAAGACAATCCAAATTCCATGAAGATTGGCTTGGGCATTGACAATTCATAAATCACAGGGTCTCACTCTATCAAAAGCTACTATTGATATAGGACCAAGAGAAAGAATGGGATTGACATTTGTAGCTATATCCCGTCTAAAATCCATATAAGGCTTAAGAATTATGCCACCGTTCAGATATGACCATTATGAGAAAATGAAAAAGGGTAGACGACTTGCCAAGAGAGAGGTTGAAGAAAATAGATTGAAATTTTTAGAAGACAATTGATGTAACATGCATATGTTCTTCAATTTTGGTTCCATGACTGTAAAATTTCAAAATGTAATATATTTGTATGATATTTAGTTTTACGCTACATTCAATTCTTCTACTATATTAAAAATTCAACAAATTTTCATTTACTCTTCCATTTTTTTGGCCATGTTTGAATTCTACTAAATACTATTTTTCTTATATGATGATGATGCAGGAATGAATCCTACAAACAATCCATATGATCACCCAATTTTTGGAAAAAAATGAGCCTCCTACGAGAACCATTCCTATTGCAAAACTGAATCCATACCAAAATAGATGGTTAATAAAGGCGAGATTCACTACAAAGGGTCAACTTCATCATTTTAACAATGTAAAAGGAGATGGAAAAGTTTTTAATTTTGAATTGGTTGATTTAGATGGTTGTGAAATAATAGTAACATGTTTTAATGTTGTTGCAAAATAGTTTTATGATCACATAGAAATTAGGAAAGTGTTTATCATCTCAAAAGGGAGACTCAAACCTTACACAAAAGAATTTCAACCTTGATGTTTAAGGAATAAATGGGAAATCTTATTAGAAATTAATTTGATAGTTGAGTTGTATTTGGAGGAGGATAGCTTTATACGAAAACAACAATTCCATTTTACACCGATAAGTGAAATTGAGAACATGAAAAGAAATTCTATGGTTGATATCATTGGTGTTGTTTTGTCAATCAACACACCAAACACAATATTCAAAAAGAATGCCACACAAACTCAAAAAAGAACCCTTCAACTGAAAGACATGTCAGTTGTATGGTGGAATTAACAATGTGGGGTGGTTTTTGCAATAAGGAAGGCCAACAACTCCAAGAAATGTGCGATTTAGGAACTTTATCCATTCTTGCTATAAAGACTGGATGAATTAGTGATTTTGGTGGAAAATTTGTGGGAACAATTATTACAACCAACTGCTTATAAATCTAGATCTTCCAAAGTCACAACAATTAAGATTTTGGTTTGGTACATAAGGGAAGAATCTCCATTGACATTCTATTACAAAAGAAATCCCATATGTAATAGAAGATAAAATGTTAAAAAGTATCACACAAATAGAGGATCCAGAACTTGGTAACTATGATAAACCTTATTGGATAGTGATAAAAGCTACCTTATCTTTCATAAAGGTAGATAATTTTTGTTATATAGCTTGCCCCTTGAAAATTGGAGGTAGGCATTGCAAAAAGAAGGTAAACACTAATGGAAATGGTAAGTGGTATTGAGGACGATGTGATAAAACTTTCCTTGAATGTGATTATAGATATATACTTAAATACAAAGTGCAAGACCATGCTACTTTCACTTGGATTACTACTTTTGAAGAAGTGGCAGAAGAAATTATGGGTGTTATAGCAAAATAATTGAACATTTTGAAGTATGAAGAACAAGATGATGTTAAGTTTGGACACATTATACAAAAGGTCATTTTCAACAAATACATATTTAAACTTCAAGTGAAAAGAGAGACGTATAATGATGAACAAAGGATTAAGTGTGCTATCATTAAAAAAAAAGTTTTGTTATTCATCTAAGAGCAAAGATTTGTTAGATTCAATTACAAAGCTCTTTAGGCTTCATTACATTCAAATGCTTGAATGTATATCTTGTTAACAATGTATTCAAACATTTCAAAGAAACTTAGTGGATATGTTTAAGTTAGTTGATGTAATTTTTTTCGTTACATTGTTCTTAGTTGTTTTTAATACTAAATCTAATGATTGATGAAAATTTATGAATTGATAATAATACATGAGTTGTAAGATTGTTCCACTATTTTTTAATATTGTTGAAAATTTATTACCAATGTATAAATGTTTAAGTAAATAAAACTATTTATTTAAACAAATTGAAACTATTTGTGTTCTAATTAAATTGAAATGGTTGATGTTGATGTTATGTTTTGTTATATACAAGTTGGTATGATTTTAAGTTAATCTTTATAAAATCTAAAATTAGATACTTACAAAGCTACTGTTAATCAAAACATTAAAGTATAAGTTTGGGGGGAATTCCAATAAATTTTAATGTGTAGCCTTATATATGGGAATTGAAATAAATAATGATAGAAACTATAATGAAATCATATATATTACTTTTGAAATTAATGTTAATGAAGATGTAAGTTCTCAAGTCAATAGGCACCTGGATGATGATAACTCTCGCATTTTTTATATATATTATAATTAATATATGTATGCTAGTTATTAATTAGTTGAGAGATGTCTTACAATGTCATTTTCTATGTTCAGAAAAACTCTACCTTAAATCAAGGAGAGTTCTTGCAATCATCACTGTTTATTTTTTATTAATTATTATCAATGGTAAATTGATATTTATTCTCAATTGTTTCTTGAATATTTATTCTAAACTATTTCTTGAATATTTATCTTCTAAAAGATAAAAAATATTGACTAATTCTTTATGATAGTGAAAATTAAATTGATAATTATTCTCAATTGTTTCTTGAATAATTTGATATTTGAAAGATAAAATAAAAATAATTATTGATGATAGTGAAAATTTATTTTGCAACTATTTCTTAAATACTTATCCATCTAAAAGATAAAAATATTTATCGATTCTTTATGATATTTAATTTAATAATTTTAATTTTAAATGATTTATGCATAATGACTTTTTGTTTATGATTTATTCAATTATATAATAAATTTGTAAAATATTTATTGATTGTTTATGATAGTGGAAATTTATTTTGTAACTATTTCTTAAATATTTATCTAAAGATAAAAATATTTATTGATTCTTTCTAATATTTAATTTAATATTTTTCATTTTAAATTATTTATGCATAATGGTTTTTTTTTATAACTTATTCAATTAAATAATAAATTTGTGTAAATTAATGTCACAATAAATGATTGTATTTAAATTAATAATAGCATTCAAGTAATATACAAAATATAGTGCCTCTAGTGTTATTGTACTCCTATGATACCATTTTGTGTGTGTGCTTGTTTCTATTTGAATTTTGCTTATGTTTGATGCATACTCGTAATTACCTTGGTGACTGTTTCATCTTTTTGACTTATGTGTTTTGCTTGGATGCACATGATACTATTTTATGATGTTAATGATATAATGATTCATAATGTACGTATTTACCTGATTATGCTATATTGTGTGGTTATGTAAATTGTTTAATACTCGCTTCATGATATTTATGATGATGTGTTATTGTTTGAGGTTCGGGTGAGGGGGATGGTGTTGCATCGCTCATCCGTGAGCGCCCTACTACACGGCAATTCTCTCTCACTGTGTGTATGGCATTGAATATATATGTTATTTTGACACTTGGTTTTATGCAGCTCTACAAGTACCAGGCATCGACTCCACCTGCACCGTCGAGTTAGAGTGTGCCCAACATACCCAATGGATATGATGTGGTTTAGGGATTTGACAAGAAAGTACCCATATTTGTATTCATCGTCCCGTCGTCGATTGATGATGTCGTCTGTTAGTTCCCATTCTGTTTGGTATCATTTTGTCTTATGTCGTTATTTTTAAGTGGCAATTTTAATGTGTTATTTGTTTGATTTAGGTGTGTATCATTATTGTTAATTCATTAAATTGATAAAATGATGGTTAGAATTATGATTGAAACTAAACATTAAATGTAATTATTAATTTGTGTTGAGAAGGTTTAATTAAATGTTAAATTAGTTTGAAAATTTAAAATTATGTTTGTAAAATTAAAAGAATAATATCTTAATTACACTTTGTAAATTTTCAATTGGCAATTAAATAATATTCTTTATTTAATTAAATAATACTGTTTATTTAATTAAATAATACTATCTATTTATTTGTTATTAAGGATTTATTCAAAAATAAATAATTTTTTTAATAATCACATTTGGTAAATTTTACGCTAAAAGAATTCTTGGTTAAATTTATAATGGGATATTATGTTTACAAGACAAAATAATAAAATGGTGGAAGGGTTGTGTTTAATTTAAATTAATTCACTTTAATTTAATAAGGTAATAAATGTTTCCCTGATAAAATGTTAAATGGGGGTAGATTTAAGATTATTTAATTTAATATAATATAATAATATTTTCTGTGGCGGGTAAAATATTAATTAAGGTTGAAATTTATCTCCCGAGGATGCAACTAAACCATAGTGGAGGTAGGTTTCTATTTTGTTGCAAAAGGATGAGATTTACCTACAGGTGGAAATGGGGAGTAAGGAAAAGTGCCAGGTATTGGATATGAAAATTATGAGGTTGACACACATTTCCTTGTTTATCGTGAAAGAATTATGCCTTATTATTTTGGGGAATACGTTGAAAAGGGAGATGAGGGGAAATTCATCAAAGTAAAAAAAAAAAAAAAAAGAGGAAGGAAGAAGAAAGAGAGGAGGAGAATGAGGGATTTTCAATAGGTCTAATCTTCTTGAGTAGGAGGCTTTTGTTGGGAGGTAAGCCTTCTTCCATATTTTTATTTGAATGTTTGTAGAAAAATTGTTGTGATCTTATGAAAATTATGGTGAAACAGACCTAGTTTCTGGAAAATGCTTAGATTAAAGGTTATTCTTATGTACAAGTGTGTCTTCCTCTATAGTGTGAGTTTCATAAGGCTATACAACCATGATCATGGGTAGTAATATTTGGGAAGGTATTATGTTTCCTATGTTTTACTTGCTGGGTTTTTTTTGAGTGATCCTTTTGGCTTCGGGGTTGACTAGAACTCCTACGGTTCCATGATTTCATCTAGTTGGGTGGAGAGCTTTTTTTGTCACCATTGTCTTGCTAAGCTGGTGCTGGTTCAACTAGTTCTAACCCTTTTCCCTTTGAGATGTTGCTAATAGAAGGGTAGATAGAAACACCTGTGAAATTTTTTGTGTATCAACCATGTCATGATAGAGGAAAAGATGCATAAAAGATAAATATTCTGCAGAGTGTTTCGAACCTCAGCTGATTTACCTTTCCTGTTAAATGGGTTTTTTATTTAAATGTCATTCTTGAAATCTACCATTTTTTGTGTGTATATAATCTTTTATTAGTCTGTGCAAATAAGGGGAGCTAATGAAACCCATATGCCAAGGAAAAAACAAAAAAAAAAGAAAATAGGGAGAAAACAAGAAAACAAAATAAATGCCATATTTTATTATAATAATATCACATTTTTATTCAAGAAGAAAATAAATAAATAAGAAAAAAGAAAGAAAGAATTGGGGAGCTTCTGCTGATAGGGCTTTTCCTCTTCACCAATTTGGGTGAGCTGCAGCCTGAAAATCAGGATATCACATGAGTTTTAAGTATGCTCACTTAAATAAAAATTAAGGATCCTATTAATGAGCACATTCACGTTTAAACATTATGGATTGAATTTATGTAGATCACAAATAATATTAAAGGAAAATAAATAAGCAAAAAAAAACAATATGTAAACAGTTCCTAAAATCATAACACCAAATAAAAGCAATGAGATCACATAATAAGCTTGAAACTCAAATGAACACCATGAAATATGTCTGCAACATCAAACCATTCCTTCTAGTAAATATCTCAAGAGTCCAAATAATCCCCAAACCTATGTAAGGCAAATGGAAAAGAATTGTAATGAACTTATTTGGTGGTAAAAAAATTTAGTCTTACGGTTTCTTTTTTAATTTTCCCTAAACACAAAAATTGGAGTTTAGCAAAACTAAGTTGTTTAATATTTTATTACTTTTGTTTGGAGCTTTTCTTTACTAAGACATACCCATTTAAAATAAAAGCAACTACATTATTTATAGAAAGAAGTATAATTTACTATGATAAAGGGGTTAAAAGTAAATAAAGAAAAAGAATAAGATAAAGGGGTTAAAAGTAAATAGAAAAAAGAATATACTTTCATTTCATAAGATACACTATATTATTTAGGAAATAAATCTAATAGTATGAGACTTAGATTTTGGTATATATATTTATTTATTTATTTAAGTTAAAAGGATCATGGTGTATTAAGATTGCACGTTAATACATAAGTATATATAATTATATGTGTATATGTGTACCGTAGAGTATATTGGATAAGTAGAGTTCGAATATAGATTTTGGTAAAATTAAATGGGTATTTGAATTAGATCTCTATGAAAGATTATTTGTTAAGTCTTGGATTTTTTCTTAGTGTATGTATAGATGTTGAGCGTATGGACTAAGTGATTAGGATAGTGAATAAACAAAAGTGAGATATATATATTTGATATTTTAGCGAATGAAACTTAAAGGACAGGTAAGTTATTTTATGTTGCTAGGTAAGTTTTTTTTAAGAGTGAGTAAACTATGAGAATAACCCTACCTTTATCTATAAAAGTTGTTATATAAAGTTAAGAGTAGGGGCATCTGAAAACATCTTATCCTTCAAGTAGAATTAGTTTAGTTTATTCAAATCGAATTTCTTTTATATATATATATATATATATATATAAAAGATACCTAAAGTTGCATGATATGATTTTTATACTTAAAAGTCTAAGTTGAACTATTTGTAGTGCGATTTGTGAAAAGATCTGTTTAAATTAAGTAGAATTAGTAAAATGGAAAAGTTATTTAGTTTGAAGTCGAGTTGGGATTTTGGTCAATTATCATCAGATAATGAAATCTAACTTAATTAAGTATATTTAAAATTAGATTTATTTTCTAATGTACTGAAAAATGAGATTTATCTTCAAGTATATATTTTAAATTAGATTTATTTTTAAGTATATTGAAAATTAGGTTTATTTAAAATTAGATTTATTTTAAGTGTATTTAAAAATTAAATTTATTTTAAAGATATCTAAAGATAAAGTTAGTTGCAAACTCCTTCACCATTAGATTGGTAAATTGACTATAAAACAACTATGATGGATTAAAATTAGATTTATTTAGTTTGAAGTCAACAAATGTAAATGTTATATTTTGATTAATTTTATTTATTTGAAATAAGAAAATAGGTTACCTTTTTAATTAAATTTATTATTTTGAACTATCAAATTTATAGGTTATATTTAATTTTAATTATGTTGAAATAAACAAATGCATGTGCTAGGAATCACAAAACAAGAGACATCTAACGAATTACATACTATAGGTTGACATAATTCTTTGTTCTAAATTAAAGGTTTTCAACATATAGGTGTAAATAAAATAAAATTTAATAATCTAAAAGTTACTAGGTGAGATTTGATTCAATTGAGTTTATGAATAGACATGTTTGGATATAATGGGAACCTGAATGCTTTAGTTACTTCCTTGTTCGATAGTCATGGGTGGTAGGTCGTTAGGCTTCTAGAGGCGATGGGAAACCCATTTTATGTTGAAATTTCCCATGATTCAACCTTTTTGTTTCCATTGATCATACTCTTATTTTAAGTTCTCATGGGTGTACTTTGTTCTATGATTTTTTTTACCTTAGTTATGACTTTGAGCAAGATGTTTCATGCCTCACACACGCATTCCATTGTGATTTTTATGCTTGATACATCCCTTGTTTTCCCTCCATTTTCCTCCAGAAGCACTTACCTTGTAAGCGATCATTGAGATTATCGTATGTTATGTTTTGGTTGACCTTGTGAGTTGGTCTTGTGATCGTTTTGCTTATCTATCTTGGTCATGGGTCCTTTCTTGTCATATCCTAGCACGAGGGGTGGACCTTCGGTCCACATTGTCGGGTGGAATGTGCCATGCACCCCATTGGGTGCCCAGTCTGAGTTCATGTCGATGTTGTTGATCTAGGACCCTACCTCAGTTCTATTGTACCATGTTCAATTATGTAACATTCTAGTATTTGATGTATATTTTCCTCTGCAAGACAGGATGCATATGGACTCCTGAATTAATTTAATGTACTCCTAAAATGGTTGTAATGTATTATTTTACCTTTGTAAACCTTATGTGGTAGCCATTATCTAATATGTTGTATCTATGGAAATATGCTCCACTATTGTATTATGGAATTGTGAATTGACTTGTTGTAAAATGATGTATCGTTTTCTTTGCATTTGATCAATAATGATTGTATGTTATCATTATGTCATCTCAATTGTTATTTGCTTTCATTTGATTAAAGTTTAGGGATCGTAATGACCATCTCATGTACCCCAAAGGATGTAGATGAATTTTCAAATGTATAATTGCTTTTCATGTTAAGAATGTACATATTCATCTTATGCAATGTTTCACTTTCAAAAAGAAAAAATTGTGGTGTTTTGTTGTCCTTTGGGGTTCACACAGCGGGGTGTTACACAACAATCAATTGAATGTTCAATATTTTTTATTTTCATGGACTATAATCCATTTGACAATAAAATAAATTGATAGAATACTATGTTAAAAAAAAAATCCTTTTATTTTATTAACGACTTTTTATTAACTTGAATTGTATCATTGTTGGATGGACAAGAAATCATAAATATTTTTTTTGTAAAGAAAGATTAACACATAATCCCAATTGTAATAACATAAATCATAAATAAAATAATTTGTTTGTAAAGATGATTTTGGATGAGGTTGCTCCGCTAAAATATGAGATTATGAGGGGAAATAGCATGTGTGTAGTCCCTCATTTGCAACCACTTTGTAACTTTATTTTGAACTGTTGAAATTGCTTCATAACTTATTTTGAATTATTTTTAGAACCAAACCTTGTAGATTATTGTTTATACTTATTTTTCATAGAGGAAAGAGGTTGGTGGATCTTAGTATCATCACCATGTTAAGTGGAGAGGAACTCCTTTTAAAGAGATGATTCCAGTGATAGAAGCAAGTAACAAGTAGTGTAAGCAATACAAGATAGGAGGTTAACGGGTTTAAGTGTGAGGTAAACACCAAACTGAAGAGCTTCAATTCAAGAGACTTTTTGAGAGTACTTTTCTATAACTTTTCTGAGTAGGTAAGAAAACATTGTTTTTTTATATGCTGACATTACATGTAGTTTCCTCATATCTTTCTATATTGGAAAATCTTCAAAATTGTTAATTTTTTAAATAAACAAGAAAGTAGCCAACCTTTGACATCTCCATTATCAAAATTGTTTTCATAACCACCAAACTAGTAGGTGGTGGTTACGAAGACAATACTTATAATGGAGATGTTCAACGAAAGGGAAAGCTAGAGCTACCATTTCAGATGTATCCATCGTTTCATCATCAAAGTGGGGGGATCTATGTCATGCATTATCTTCCATTCGGCAGTGGTGTTGGATCCCTTATTCCCTTGACCTATAATATGCCCAAGTAAGTAATCTTTTCATTTCTAATTTACTCTTTATTGGCCTTAAATTCATGTGTAGAGCAATATTTGTGATTAAGACTACATTGCCCTATCTGATGGTGGCACCTTTAGTGCATGTTAAATGAAATAAATTTGTGTTGGAGTGTCAATTAGGGGGAGTTCGTTGCAACCATCAAGTGAAGCATGGCCAAACTACAAATCTTCAAACTCATGCTTTCACCTAACCACTAATTGGTTGTCATTCATAGGGCGATAAAGTATGTCCCTGTCAATAAAAACCTACTCCACTTCTATATGGATTTTGTGATCTACATTCTTACCTCTAAGTGCCATAAATGTTGGATAGTAAATGCTCCGACCACACTTTTAGGCATCAAGTCAATTTAATCTGAAAGTACATAATACAAATAAACTTTCCTTTCATTTGGTTACCGAACTTTTAATTGGCTGTCTTTTTTTTAGGTGATGGAGTATCCCTTGCTGCCAATGAAATCTTGTGCTACTTCAATGTGATTTGAAGCTTACACCATAACTATTTCGTACCATAAATTTTGACTTCATATTCATCTTCATCTTCCTTTTCCGATCCACCAATAAGCTTTGATAATTGCTGCTATTTAAATTAGTAATGATCTCAACATCTTCTTTTGAATTTTACACACCTCCCTTCCAATGTTGGTATTAATATACAATTAATTACATAAACCCAATATTGTCCTTCACCTTTTCACTTCACTTCATGACAATCTATTGTTGACCAACCATTCTTTGCATCCCTCGTAAGCAATACAAAATTATAGAATGATTGAATGATTCCTTCACCTTTAATTTTCAAAAGGTGGGTTGTTCATGTATTATTTGGTTAAAATACTAAAATATCTGAGTTATTTAAACTATTTAAGATTTTAGAAAATAATTCTTATTTTTTTATTTTTTTAGATAGTGTAAGAAGTACTATTTTCATATTTACACCAAAATAAGTATTTGATACATATATATAGTTTTCTTATTAAGAATGTTAAGAAAATAGAAGTACTTATAGTGTAGTTTTTATATACACTTCTTTTGAGTAATTATAGTGTATTTTTTATTTACATCATTTTATTTGTTTCTTTTTTAGTACATTTTTAGAGTTACATTTACTTTAATGTAGAATTCATTATATTGAAATTTTATCAAATAATGGAGAGAGAGAATGTTAGGATTCTTTTTTAGTTAGGATACTTTGGATTGTTAACAAAAATTTAAATGATACATATCATTTATTCTTATTGTTGGTTGTGTATCAAATCTAACTATATATTGAACTTTTTGAAAATATTATTCATCATTCTATGTATTCTTTCATCATTCTACTATGTTTGATTCAAATATGAAAAGGAACTTCTCACTTCACATAGACAAATATCTTGATCATGTTAATTGCTTTCATCATTGTTAATACCAAATTATCATGTTAATTATCTACACGCATTGAATTGTAGAGGATTTTTGTATGTTAATTTCTTATCATTTCTTCATCATTGTATGTCTTCTTTCATCATTATATTCTATATGATACACATATGAAAAGGAACTTCTCACTTCAGATGGACAAATATCTCGTGCTAGAAAATGGTTCATACCAAAGAGACTGCCTGAAAGTATTTTGCAGGAAATGAAAGATATTTACAAGGGAAAAAAGAGCGGGTAGCTCTCACAAATAATACTCTTCAAGGAAACAACATTGATGGGGAAGGATGGCTTCGAGATGATGAATGTTTCTCTGACACAATGACTACAATCAGAGATGAAAAATTAGAGCTAAAGTTAGTGGAAAAGCTTCATGCAAGTATTGTACAAGACTTAGCCAATCAACCATTCACCTCAAAATCCAAACAAATAGAACCAACTCATTTGATATTTGTATCAATTGGGCATAGTACTAGCAACTTTCCAAAAAAAACTAAAAGGAAAGATGAGCACGT
This sequence comes from Sequoia sempervirens, assembly GCA_007258455.2. Taxonomy (NCBI): domain Eukaryota; kingdom Viridiplantae; phylum Streptophyta; class Pinopsida; order Cupressales; family Cupressaceae; genus Sequoia; species Sequoia sempervirens. Next base: position 127,130,388 of record VDFB02000017.1, read on the forward strand.
ACGTGTGCATGAACCAAACGATGTTATTGTCATTAGCTCAGATGAGTCAAAGGAGTCTAGCCCAGTCACTCCAAAATTAAAGTTAAACATGTGAAAACATTTTTTTTTCAACTTATGACTATGTGTGAAACCTTACACTAGATTATAAATGTATGAGTGTGTTATGCATTGATGAAAAATTATGTATTAAAAGATGGAGTTGAATGGGATTAAAAATTTGACCAAAATCATATGGGATGTAACATAGGAATTGAACTTGATGTATAAATGGGTGAACAATCCACACATGTTATGACATTATATTCGCATGATCATGCGATAGAAATATACATTCTAAAAAAAGAAAGAAATCAATTACATTATGTTATATTAGTATTGATATGATTGTGAAGTTGGACCACTATTATATGTAGTCCTTGTAAATGAAATTTGAATTTGATGCAGTACAATAATTGGGGGTTTTGTCAAACAACCCATCCAAGCAGCCATAACACCATCAACAACCATACTTCAAAAATTGAAAATATTTGCAACAACTTTGTAATGGAAAATATAACAAAATCTTCTTCATTAAAATTTAATAATTTTATTTTTTACATACAATGAGCATCCATAACAACAACATATGCTACTAGCATCCCATAAGCTAAACTGAAATCAATTCTACAAGTAAGAATCACTACAATTCCACAAACCTGACACTTTTGTCCATCGCTACTCCCTGATTATCATGAATCTTTGAAAATGAAAACATGGGTTTTTTGTGTCTCCTTCCCAACTTTCCAGATCATTTTTAATTTTTCAATTTCATTACCATATGAGAAATTTATGCCATTTTTACTGAAATTGGGTCACATAGTCATGACCCAGACAATATTCTCCAAAAAAATACAATCAAAACTCTACCTCTTCCATTTTGGGCATGGTAATTCATGCAAATGGCCTCTTTATTGTTATTTCCTAACAATTTTCAAATATTTTCCTAAATTGACATCCCTTATCCCATTCTTGCACCTCCACTACCTCAAGCACTTGCACCAAGAAGACTCCAACACTAATGGTTAATAATTTCAAATTCTTGAGAGTTACAAATAATTCCAAATTGGAAAATTCATGCCTAGGCATGGGTTCTTGGCTCCCATAAATTTTTTGAAATATTAATAATTTAAATCTTTGAAACTTGCAATTTCAACTACCTTTATCACCTTGCCAAAATGACTTCAAATAAATTGGTTGAAGAGGGCACATGAAAATTTTACCCCATGCCTACAAGAAAACCAAAATAAAGTAAAACCAAAGTTTGGCAACAAAAGTACTAAATATTTTGGTGATACGATATTTCCCAACCCCATGGATGCTCCTACATCAAACACACAAGGTAAGAAGAAATGTTCCATTCATAGTTGAAACTCATGAACATTTGAAAATCCTATGTTTGTTCTTCAACCATCTTTCTTCTTTATTAACATGTTTCTTTTTCTTCACCTTACTCTAAATTTTGTATCTCTTCCTTCCTTCATCCTTCTTCTCTTTCTTCCTCTCATTAAATTTATTTGGCTGCTCTATGTTTCATATTTCCATTCCATTTTTTCATTCTCAACACCCATATATAAATCTACATTAACAAATTCATAGAAACAAATGAATTCCATTTGCATTTATTTATTACCTTTTCTTTATTCATCCTCTTCTTCTTCTATGTGATTCATTATACCTTGTTTTTTTTCATCTTGAAACCTCTTATTGCTGCTCCTAATCATCTTTCCTATTTCTCTTTCTTTCACCATTTCATCACAATATAAATCAGCTTTAACATCAACATCCCTAAATTTTGTAAAAACGTCAAATACTCTTATTTTCTCCTCTTCCCCTATTAGTGCATCATTAATTTCAGTAGTCTCATCTCCATTCATATTAATCATGTCATTTTTATATGAATAATTTTTTTTTTATCATCAAAGAATTCTGAAAAATGAAACTTTACCTCTTTGTCAACTGCAACTCTTGTTTCATTTGCTATCAAATTTATCCACTCCTTTTCAACTACTACAATTTGGACTAGTAAGTTATATTCTTCTTCATTTTCTACTACTCCTTCAATTTTCTCATTTGTCTCCCTTTCTATATTTTCTTCTTCAAACTACTACCCCAAACTTTTCATTGTTTCAATGTCCTTCATTGAACCAAGCTTTGCTACAACTTCACTTATTTTTACCTCTATAACTTCATTGTTACATACTACATCAATACTATCCTTTTCATTCATTTTCACACACACAAAATCATATATCTCCTTAACATCAAATTTTCTTTCAAAAATGTCATAAAAATGACTATTTACCTATGTGTTTTCTTGCTTTTCTACTATTACCCCAACTTTTTCTTCTCAACTATTTGTTGCAATCTTGTTACGTTCTTCTTCTACCTCCTCCATTGCACTCAAATGTACCATTTTATTCAACATATTTATGTCTTTCCAAGGACAAATTTATTCCCCAACTTTGCAGTCACTTGCTTCAACATATGCCTTTATCTTTTCTTCACACAAATTAGCATCAATATCTTTAAACAGTACCTCTTTTTCAGCTACGAATTCATTCTTCTCTTCTTTATTATCCTCTTGCATGAGGACCGCTTCCTTTTTAGTGCCATATGCATGAAATTCCATTTTATCCTTTTCTTCATCCACATCCAAAAAAATGGTAGCACATAAAATAGGGAATTCATCTCTTCTCACCTTCATTTCCTCTATTACCTCTCTTTCAAACAAATCTTCTTTTTTTTCTCCTCTTTCTTTCTCCATTCTTTCCTTATGATTCTCTTCTTTTCTTTCTTTTCTCTAATCACAGTCACGTGGTCTAATCCCACATGTTCTTCTTTCCATGCCACTTTCATTATAGGGCTGCAACACTTCATTTTCTCTTTCTTCTCTTTGTTGTCCTCTGTCAAATATTTTTTTTTCCTCTTTCTTCTCTTCACCTGCATACACAAATTGACTTGAAAATACATTTTTGTTAGAAAAATAATGGGAATCCTTTATGCCCATATATTCCTCTTCAACCTTCTTATCTATTGCCACTTCTACTACTGCTAATTCCTTCTTTTTTGCAATCACAAATTTATGAGGAAAGTAATATCTTTCTAAGGCTTCCACTCTAAGCTCAATATTATTTAATTCTTCAAAATCTCATTTTGTAAACCTATTTTCTTTCCACTCTTCCATAGGAAAAATCCTCACAGGCCTTCTCATGACCCATCTTATCCTCTTCTTCAAAGACATCTTCAGAGGCTCACAAGTCCCTCTACAGTTACAAGTCCTCCTTGCAAAAATCTCTCACTTTAGGGTATCAACCCTCTCTAGTCATAGGTCCTCCCTACAAAAAACTCACTATTTCTTATCCTCTACCCAATAGATGGTTTCTTGAAGACATGTGCCTCTCTCTCATGCACCTTCTACTTAGTTGTAACCTCTACTGGAGGATAACATCTACAAACATATTTCAACTCTTCTTACTAATCAACTGCTGCAACACTTCCCAACCAATCTTCCTGCTATGATATTGTTTGATGCAATACAAAGATGGGGGTTTTTTCAAACAACCCATCCAAGCAGCCATAACACCATCAACAACCTTACTTCAAAAATTGAAAACATTTGCAACAAATTTTTAATGGAAAATATAACCAAATCTTCTTCATTTAAATTAAGTAATTTGATTTTTACATACAATGAACTGCCACAACAACAACATATGCTACTAGCATCCCATAAGCTAAACTAAAATCAATTCTATAGGCAAGAATCACTACAATTCCACAAACCTGTCACTTATGTTCATCACTGATCTCTAATTATCATGAATCTTTTAAAATGAAAACATGAGTTTTGTGTGTCTCCTTCGCATCTTTCCATAACATTTCTAATTTTTCAATTTCATTAATGTATGAGAAAGTTATTCCACTTTCATTGAAACTGGGTTACATAGTCATGACCCAAACAATATTCTCCAAAAAAAATGTAGTCAAAACTCTACCTCTTCCATTCTGAGTGTGGTAATTCATGCAAATGGCCTCTTTATTATTCTTTCCTATTAATTTTTAAATATTTTCCTAAATTGGCATCCATTATCCCATTCCTGAACCTCCACTACCTCAAGCACTTGCACCAAGAAGATTCCAACACTAATGGTTAATAGTTTCAAATTCTTAGGAGTTACAAATAAGTCCAAATAGGAAAATTCATGCATGTGGATGGGTTCTTGGCTCCCAGAAAGTTTTTGAAATATTAATAATTTAAAACTTTAAAACTTGCAATTTCAACTCCCTTTATCACCTTGCCAAAATGACTTCGAATAAATTGTTGGAAGAGGGAACATAAAAAATTTACCGCATGCCTACAAGAAAACCAAAATTTGGAAAAAAAAGTATTGAATATTTTGGTGATGCAAGATTTTCCAACCCCATGGATGCTCCTACATCAGAATTCTTGTTAAATAATTATACCAACCTTATGAAAATTTCCACGATGATGAAATATTGCATAAGTATTTGGATTTTCATAAAATAATTATATCATTGATGAGTGTTGTTATGTGTTGTAGGAATTTGGACCACTCCTATCATCTAGAGCTTTAGACGAGAAACTTTCTTCGTTAAAATAAATTTTATTCCAAGTATGTAATTACACTCGATGTACTCCTGTGACACTAAAGTTGATTTTTTGTTAAATATTTCTAGCAAGATTTTCCAAATTTCCATTATGATGAAAATTTCTATCATTATTATTTATCTTATGAAGCTTTGTAAACATTATTACCACTACTATCATCTCTATCTATAACTCACCAACCATTAAAAGAAATTTGATACCAAAAACTTGTTAACACTTCTACTTGTAGTCTTGTCAGCTTTGAAAAGTCAATTGAAAATCGTAAAGAAAACTGCTACAACTTAGGATAATACATATCTTTATAACTTGTTTCTTATTTATTAGTTTGATTTATTATTTAGATAATGGCTACCCAAAATGAATATGCTTCCAACCAACCATCAGTCCAAAAGCTAGAATCCCTTGAGGAGTCAATGAATTCAAACACACTTGTGCCAACTCTAATTGACAAGTTGTACTCATCAATTGAAGCCCATTTAGAACAAATAATTAGGGAGCTCCATGATGCTATACTGTGTAGTACAACGACAAGAGATTAATGACATGGAATACATTGCTTGCAAATTAAATAGAACATGCAAGAAAGTTGCAGGATTCTCTAGTTTTTTAAGAGAACTTTATTATGGCGAGCAATACAAAGAACCAAGAGCTGCAAAAAGCACCATTGAAGAATTTATTTTGTACTTGTATGATAATTAGGATAAACACATATGAACCATATAGAGGTTTGTTCCATGGTTGGTCGACTTTTATAAACAAAATTTTGATGTATACTTTTGTGTCACCAAAAAGTGTATAGTTGGCATTTTTGTGCTCACTTGAGTCTTTCTTATGGAATTTGGCTTGATTTTTCCTAGATTTAATGTTGTAACATGGCCAACACATTCACATTAGGTCTTGGACCCTTGTGAATCGTTAAGACTTCTGGGATGTCTTGTAAGGGTGTTATGAAGTGTTGTAACCCACTTTCACACTTTTCTAGGACCCTTTCATTATAATATACTTAAATAACCTCTTTTTATCACTTACCAAGTCTTAATTCAAAGTATTGTAAAGAGTTCTAACAAACTCTCACACTTTTCTAGGCTTGTCATCATTAAATCAACCCTTTCTCATTTCTAAACCTTAATGTGCTTTGTGTCCATACTTAAGTGTATTTTTTAGGATATTCTCGTTAAACCTTCTTTAATGCACTTTAATTTTTGACACCCAGTGAAATTTCCCTAGTGGGACCAAGTCACCCCCTGGGGTAACTTAGTCCCACTGGGCACAAAAATAAAAATAATTTTAATTTCTAGGAGGGATTTTATTCTCTTACCCTTGAGGTTGGCCTGTGATGTGTTATTTTTGGGAATTAATGGAAAATCAAGTATAAATAAGGGTTTTTCTTCTTATTTTTCATCTCCCACAATCTCCTAATTTATTAAGCATTCAAGCATTCAATCTCTTAATAATTCTCAAGCATTCAATCACTCTAACCATCATCAAGTCATCCATTGGAGCACTCATTGCATATCTTCAGATTTCCACATCAAGGGTTTGGTAAGTTTATGACATTGCATGTTTTTTATTTATCATTCTCTTCTCATTTCATTTCATTGTCTAGGGTTTGATTACCAAAGTGGGTTTTGACCAAGGAAAACCCCTATACTCTAACCCTTAACCCTTTCCCCCCTCATTACATGTCTATTTGTAGGTCTTGTATGCAAATTTTTTAAAGATTTTGGTGTCAAAAAGTGGTCAACAATCCATCAAAGTCAACATAACCCTAATTGAAGCTTGGAGACTCTTTTCATCCCCTTTTTTGTAGATTCAAATTCAGACACCTTCCAGAAAAGAAAGTGTAGACCGAGAGCCACAAAATCATGTCCTGAAATTCCAAAGATTCCCAGGTGGACTAAGTCACCATCTATGGTGAATTAGTCCCATTGCCAAGCCTAAAAATTGGTTTCTGCATTTTTCAACACCCATTTGGGAGATTCCTATTCTGGCATATTTTCCCTGAAACTGACTAAGTCGTCTAGCTTGGCATAATTGTCCTAGTCAAAATTTCTATTCAACTCTATAGGATTCCAAAACCTCACTGCATTAGACTTCAGATTCTAGGTGCACCTCTCCAGCTTTGTTTAATTCTTCTCAGGTGTTTTTGCATACTTCACTTTGTTTTCCAGCACTTTGCATTTCTTAGGTTTAACATTAATAAATCATCTCCTTTTTAGTTTGTTGCATTAGGGCATCATATTTAGATACATTACATTCCTATTTACATTAATCTTGAGTATAAACATTAGCATTTTGGGCCCATTTCTCTTCTTTTAGGTGAAAAAACTAGAAGAGTTAGAGAACCCTTGGGTAAGTGTATGTGCAGGATCATCATGGAAAAAATAGGCCCTTAAGTTGCAAAAAAATCAGAAAAATTAGAGTTAGGAAACTTGACATAAAAATTTGAATAAGTTTTCTATATTATTTTAAAAACATGTAAGAATAGAATCTATAGAAAATTAAATGCAATTTCTAAACTACTAGGTTTGTTTAAAAATAAATAAATCTATTTAGTGAAAATTTGAAATTTCAATGCAATAGTACTTAAATTTTAGGGAAAAAATAAGTAGGTGTCCGTCTAACCACCCTAACCACAATAAAATGATAATAATTTGTTATATGATTTCAGATATAATTAGAGGATTCATGTCCCGATGTGATGTATATTTTTTGTATTTTTTTTCCAAGTAAAAAATTAATTATGATTTTTTTATTACACTTTTAAAAAATATAAAAAAATCGTATGTCTGACCACCTTAACTTGGTCAAAACTTCATGAAATTCAATTTTTATTTTTTTAATCCTATAGTATGCTAAGTATAGAATGTGACACATGTTTTGGATTCAAAAAATGTGATACCGTTTGAAAGCTATAGATGTTTTTCAATTAGTCTATCAATCAGGACTTTAGTCCTAATTTGAATAGAAAATGAATAATAATTATTGATTAAATTCAAATTAAAGCATAATATTTATTGGTGGAAAGCTAAAAATCTCTTTTAAAAACCCTTTTCATTTCATCAATTTTGGGTAAAAAAAAGTCGTCAACCACATACCTATCATATTGCCACTTTTTGGCCCATAATGATCCTGCACATACCCATTACCAAAATTATTGTCCACATTTTGGTGAACCTGACTTTTTTAAATTTTTACTTTTGATTTCAAGTGCATCCTAGGTTTATCTTGCATTAGCATTGCATTAAGTGTTTCATTATTAAATTGCATCCTAGGGTTTTTAAAATTGCATTAGTGAAAATCTCATATAGCTTGCATTTTTGCATCATATTTCATTAGAAAACAACAAAAAATTTGCATTTTCATACTGTAGTTGCATCTATGCATCTGAAAGACATAAAATTGCATTCAAACTTCCATAAAAATCACAAAAAAGATCCTCACTGGGACTAATTCACCACACTGGGCAACTTAGTCCTTTTGCACATTTTGCACTGTAATTTCTAGCATTTTCTGGGCATTTTCTGCATTTTTGTTTTCTATTATTATGTTGATTTTTTATAGTTTCTATTAGCATTTTATTTCTCCTAGTTTTCATTTCATTTGCATCTACCCTGCCTTTAGTAGCCTTTGTATGAGTGTTTGGTGCCCTATTGATAATACTTTAGTGAGAATTTCATGACTCATGGCATCCCATGATAACACACTCATTGTGGACCTTGGGTTGTCCTGAGCTACTACTCCTAGAGTTGACAATAGTACATTGGGCATAGACCCTACCTTTAGCAATACTATGCCTTCCAATCATATGCAAATTGACACACAAAATGATCACATTCTACAAGACAAAGTCATTAACATTCATGAGTATTTGGCACATTTGGAACAATTTTTTTGTCTTGAAAACATTTCAACCACTGTGATTCATGTTATAGAAAACATCCATCTCTTGATTGAAAGTGATGAAGGCTTACACATTATGAAATAAATTATTGAGATATACAAGAAATATGCTCCTTCCACCTCTAGTGTGCATCCCAACCAGCAAACATTGTGGTTAGTCAAGGATGACTTAACACTCCTCCTTCTATAGTAGCATCCATACCTACCTACACCATTTTGCAAGTCACAACCATGATGTGATAGGTTAGCAATGTGATTCCTTCCTTGACTATTCCTGCTAGCATTCCTAATTCTTATGTGGCATCAAATGTTCGCTCCTCATCCACCATACCCTCTATTGCCAATACATTCACTTGCCCCACCACTACATACACTCCATCACCACTTTCCCTTCCACCTCATACCACTTACACTAAACCTCTCATAACACAACTTTTTCAAACTATCTCCTTTATGCAAAAACAATATCCACCATCAACCAAAACCAGAATGGACCACCCACCTATTATGTCTGAAGCAACCCACTATCCTTATAAATCCTACAAACACTGATGCAGCAAGGAATAGAAATGCATAGATTTGAGAAAGTATGGAGGAAAGGGTGATCCCACTAATCATGTTAATGCTTACAAAACCTTGTGCAGTGACTTTTTCCTTGACAATAAACTATTGGCCAAACTGTTTCCTAGGACTTTAAAAGACATTTCCTTAGAGTGGTTTTCATCCTTACCAAATAATCCAATTCATTCATTTAATGAACTAGTTGATGCATTCATAATTTTAATTATCACAATTCAGTTAGTAGTCATGGTCCGCAAATTCCACTTCCAACTGAATTGAAAAATCTGAACCTAGCACTTCAAACAATTCACAACCATTTTGAAAACCAAACAAAGGGTTCTTATAGTTCAATCCTCATCAATAACCAACTCAACCTATCAACAACCAAGTAGAAGTTGTTAAGACCATGATACCTTATAGTTATGGAGATCCAAAATGACATTTTACACCATTACCGGACACTCTTTATAACACCATGTCCCAACTTATACAACAAAAAATGATTTCTTTACCTACTATTAAACCACTAGATCCAACTAAACCTTTTCCTCCAACCTTTCAACCTAACACTTATTGCTATTATCATAGAAAAAATGGACATGACATAGAACATTGTAAATGTCTTAAACACATAGTATGTAGACAGTCTTGAATTGATTTTGGCCGTCTATTTTTTTCCAATGTTAATGTTAAAGAAAATGCATCCATTGCCCCACCCAATCAAAATTTGAAAAAAAATACCAATCTAATGCCTAAACATAATGTGTCATTCGTCAAAGCCAGTGAAACTCAAAACAATGATGTGATGATTGTTCATAAAGATATTGAACATCCTGATCCTATCCCACATACCACTTCTATTAATCCTATGGATGATTTGGTAGAAGTGATAGATGTTATCCATCATAAGGGAAACCTAAGAAAGCTCTTGATATTACTTTTTCTTCTAAAGATATCCTTCTAAATCTTCTCAATGGTCCTCTTTACATAGTCAATTGTATTTATGATAAGCTTGCTAATGGGATACTCATAGATCTTTCCTGTGGCAAGAATGTGATCACTAAGGAATTTTTGGTATTACATGATCTTTATCAAGATATTTATAAAAAACCAAGAGCATGGATAAAAACACATAATGGTTTTGCATGCCCTACAATAAGATTGTTCATCCTTCAATTACAAATAGGACCTAAGATAGTGGATGTAACATTCTCCATCATTCCACAATCAGATCTGCTTCTTTTGGCACTAGGCCATCTATGGCTTCGCTCAATGAAATTTTTTCCTTTAGTCATACACAAATGTCTAAAGATTTTGCTTGACAATGACATATTCATTGTTCACCATAGTGGCTTTAATCCTTTGTCTTCTAAAGGAAATTTCTCCTTACAATCCTTTTTTCCCAAGCCCATGGAACCTATAACACCTTGCAAAGATTTCTTTTTCATTGCTTATCAAAAGCTTAAAGAAAATAAAATTATCAAATTTTCCCTTTGCAACCAATCCCCGTCCACCTCTAACACTCCTATCCTTGATGAGACATTGCTTCAACTTGAACCCGAACCACCAACTCCAAATCAACCAAAAATAAACACTTCACCTTCCTCATCCAAACTTCCAAGAGATAATGAAACCAACCCCATCATGCCCCCTCACATAAAACAAGTTTATAAATAAAAGAGAAAGTGATTGAACCACCTCCCATGGTTCCTTATGTTCCTCCCCTTTAGGAAGAAAAGGAACCTATGGTGGATCAACCCGCTCTTACACCTACACAACTTTAAAATAGAATCGAAAGAAACTAAGGTGCTAGGGAGCACAGGCGTCGATGTCATCTCCTTGCTTGCCAATTACAAAATGAAGAAAAAAAATAAAATCAACAACCGCCTTTGACAGAAGCAATGCATGACAATCCATCTCCCCAATCATAGCAAAATTCTCCAATATAACAACCGTAACTCATAATACACCCGTCATTGGAACTGTCATTCATCCTCTAGTTGTAATTAATCTAGATGGTGATGACGAGATCACTAAAATAGATGAAAAGGTGCATAATGATCTGAATACATTATTTTCCTCTTCCATGAGCTTAAATGAAAAATATCCTACAACAAGTGTAGAACCTAGCACTTCACCTAGTTTGGCCCTTGATCTTGTCCCTCTACCCATTTTTCCACCTTTCAAACATGATTGGGAGGTAGATGACTTGTTAGATGGTTGACTTGCCTTCACCTTGCTAGCATTTTACATTTTTCTTTTTCTTTTGTGTTTACATGCTTGTATCATGTTCCCCTGTGACGTGACATTTGATGTTCTCCTCTTTGTGACATTCCTCTATTTGTACCTTCATTCTTCTATATGTCGTACATTTCTTTTTCCTTTTTCTTGTTTTTTTTCCTTTTGGGGATGATGCAAAGTGTGGAGACACCCTATTTCTCTTCCATGTTTACCCAAAATACCTCTTTTTCTTTTTGGCTTTTTTTTGTTTTTGGGCATGACGCAAGGCGTTGAGACCACAATGTCTCCTTCATGTTGATCCAAAAGCTTTTCCTTTCTCTTTCACCTTTTCATTTTCATTTTTTCTCATGTTTTCCTTTTGGGGACGATGCAAGGCATTGAGACAAAAATGTCTCTTCCATGTTGACCCAAAACAAATCTTTTGTTTTCTTTCTTTTTGCTCTCCTTGTGTCATTCTTCTAGTTCTATGTATTCAGGGAATGATGATAGTTCTGAGCTCTTTAATCAAAACATTGCAGCAACTAGCATACTAACCCCAAATCCATAGATCCCTTATGTGTTTTTTGTGTTCCTTTTGTGGGAAACCCTTCTTTATTTTGTTTCACTTTATTTTGCATGAAACAACCTTACTTGGACACATATGACTTGGCATAGGGGATTTCCAAGTTGGCTCTCATGTTGTGTTTCTTTTTGTATTTTTCATTCGCTACTTTAAATTAATTGCTCATAGAACGGTGTGTAGCAATTCCTTTAAAGTGGGGGAATACATTGGCATAATTCATTTTGATTTTTTTTTTCTTTTTTTCCTTGGTTCTTAGTGTAGACTTGTTACTTTATACGATGTGTTTGTCACTTTGTGGATGACATTGGGTGTAATGTCTTTCATTAGTGTGATCTATCTTAGTATATTACATTCCTCTTGGTGGCCTGATGTGATGCACTACATCCCCTAAGTTGTGAATATTCTATTCTTTGATCTGTCCTCTCTTGGAGACATCAGACACAATGTTCCCTAAGTTATAGACCTTGCATGAACTAAGCAAGACTTCATTTGAATATTCTTTTTCATGTTGTATTTTGCATTTATATGGCCACCTTGCATAACACAACTTTCATGCCTATGGTGCCATTGCATTTGTTCATGAGTTCTAAGCATACAAGATTTTCTTGTATCATGAAGCATGAAATGAAATTCTCCTTTGTTGCACCTTATTAAAGTTATCAGCAGGTATAAGTTTAGTATGGTTGAGCACGAAATCCCATTCTGAGGCATGAATTTTCCCCATATCCACCTACTTGTGTGCATGAGTGCATACCAACCATGAGTGTATGTTCCTCACCTTTCGATCCCTCTCACCCCACGAAAAACCAAATTTTTGGTGGCCCTAGAGTGAGCATACTGGAGACTTCTCACCCGACATACTGCCATGAGTTTTGTCACCCCAGAGTGAGTACACATTTCTCATTTCAAACAAACAACCTAGATCTAATCCACAACGAGATGGAAAAACAATCAAAGCTTTCTTTCATTCATTTTCATCATCTTCATGTGTGTTCCTTTGTATTTATGTTTGATTTTTCATGGGATCATCATCCTGGGGGCTTGATCATCCCTCTTTATTATTGTTATCTCATCTTATCATCATGAGTACACTTGGACACCTCCTGATGTGCATGTTGGGCTACTTTAGTGTGAGTTTGAAGCAAGTATATCCTCTCACTAAAGTGGGGGCTTAATGTGTCACCAAAAAATGTATAGTTGACATTTTTATGCTCACTTGAGTTTTCTTATGGACTTTGGCTTATTTTTTCCTATATTTAATGTTGTAATGTGGCCAACACATTCACATTAGGTCTTGGACCCTTGTGAATCATTAAGACTTATAGGATGTCTTGTAAAGGTGTTGTGAAGTGTTGTAACCCACTTTCACACTTTTATAGGACCCTTTCATTATATTTTACTTAAATAACCTCTTTTTATCACTTACCAAGTCTTATTTCAAAGTTTTGTAAAGATTTATAACAAACTCTCACGCTTTTCTAGACTTGTCACCACTAAATCAACCCATTTTCATGTTTAAATGACCCCTTTAATGCACTTTCCAACCATACTTAAGTGTATTTTTTAGGATATTCCCTTTAAACCTTATTTAATGCACTTTAATTTCTAACACCCAGTAAAATTTTTGTGGTGGGACCAAGTCACCACCTGGGGCAACTTAGTCCCACTGGGCAAAAAAATCAAAATAATTTTAATTTCTTGGCAAGATTTTATTCTCTTACCCTTGAGGTCGGCCTACACAATGTGTTATTTTCCAGAATTAATGGAAAATCAAGTATAAATAAGGGTTTTTCTCCTCATTTTTCATCTCCTACAATATCCTAATTCATTAAGCATTCAAGCATTCAAGCATTCTAAGCATCATCAATTCATCCATTGGAGCACTTCATTGCATATCTTCGGATTTCCACATCAAGGGTTTGGTAAGTTTATGACATTGCATGTTTTTTATTTATCATTCTCTTCTCATTTCATTTCATTATCTAGGGTTTGATTACCAAATTGAGGTTTGACCAAGGAAAACCCCTATACTCTAACCCTTAACCCTTTTCCCCCTCTTTGCATGTGTGTTTGCAAGTATTATATGCAGATTTTTAAAATATTTTTGCATCAAAAAGTGGTCAACAATCCATCAAAGTCAACATAACCCTAATTGAAGCTTGGAGACTCTTTTCATCTCATTTTTGCAGATTCATATTTGTACAGCTGTCACAAAAGCTAGTGTAGACTGAGAGCCATAAAATCCTATCCTCAAATTATAGAAATTCCCAAGTGGAAAAATTCATCCTTTGTGGCGAATTAGTCCCACTACAAGGCCTAAAAAGTGGTTTCATCATTTTTGGACACCCATTTGGTAGATTCCTATTCTGATAGATTTTCCCCAAAACTGGACTAAGTCACCTAGCTTGGCATAAGTGTCACAGTCAACTCTGCAGGATTCCAAAGCCTTTCTCCATTAGACTTCAGATTTCAGGTGCACCTCTCCAATTCTTCTTAATTTTTCTATCATTTACTTGCATTCTTAGGTGTTTTTGCATACATCACTATGTTTTCCAGCACTTTGCATTTCTTAGGTTTAACATCAATAAATCATCTATTTTTCACTTTGTTGCATTAGGGAATAATATTTAGATACATTACATTCCTATTTACATTAATCTTGAGTGTATACATTATAATTTTGGGCCCATTTCTCTCCTTCTACTTGAAAAACCTAGAAGAGTTAGAGAACCCTTGGGTTACCAAAATCATTGTCCACAACTTTCATGTCTATTTTGTAAAAACATTGGTCATACATGTTGTATGTAGGTGGAAACCATGTTTGGATTTAATGAAGGATACTCCCCTTACAATCTAAAACTCACAAAAACAACAAATAATGGCACAAACAAAATGCAAGAAGGAAAAATTATTTTCTATTATCACTGAAATGAAAATTAAATTACAACATTATATTTGTGATCACATGGGCTTTCTAATTACATAAATCTACAAACATACAAATTGAAGCCACCATCTACTCTGCTCTTGCCTCCCCTCTGTAGTCCCCCTTTACATCCTTTATTTGGAAGGTGTAACCACCCTAGAATCTTCTCGAAAGTGTAACTACCCTAGAATCTTCTAGAAAGTGTAACTTCCTCAGGAAGATAATTTGAAATTTTATTAATTTTGGTATTACAACTTCGCAAGGTCACAACTTTTGATCCAACTGTCAGATTTTCTATTATAATACCTTTTCAGAAAGGCCTCGAGAATTCTTTCGCCAAAAACTAGGGCCTAAAGGCCATCCACTTTCATTTTCCACCAATTTTTAGGCCCATCTAGAACCTCTACATGCCTCAAAATTGACCCCAAAGATTTTACTAGGATTTTTGAAAATTAAAATTTTAATATCTCTCAAATGACAAATGGTATTGAAATGATTTCTTCACCATTGGCTTCAATTTACCATTCTCGAGGCCTGTGTAAGATTTCGTGTCCAACTATGCATAAATGCAAACTTACAAAAATAGTAAGGTTACCAAATTGAGCCCTTATTGAAAAGAAACAACATTTTTTTTTTGGTGATGCAAGATTGCTCTTACACCCTGGATGCTCCTACATCAGGCTTACTCTTACGAATAGTATTTTAATATAGACTTTAATGTCTACTTTTCGATAAGACTGTTCATATGTTTTTTATGTACATGGCCTACTTGGTATATAAATAGTGAAAATTGTTCTATTTCAAATGTATTGTACCAATGTCTATTGAATTGAATAGTTCAATGTATGCTTCAGATTATGTTCAACAAAAAATTCAAATAACCATTACATCCATGGATGTGCATCTAAAATATCCAACAAATCATATATTTTAAAAATCAACATCAAAACATGCTTATACAACTCTTGCATGCACGTTGGAATCTTTCAATGAGATGATTTTCTCCAATAGCAACTACTTGACTTCTACTTTATTTATGTTTTGATAGGAAAAGGTGAAAGAAAAGTAGTTTTAAAATCAAAAGAAAATCCCAAACCAAAACCAAATACAAGAGGTTAGTTCCAAGCACCTTGTTGGGAAATACATGTAGCACAAACAACATATTGACAGTTACAAGATGCATTCTATCTTAGTAATGTTCATTTGGTACATATGTATAATATTGACATTATTTGGGAATAGGTATAGATCATGCAAAACATGGAGGTTGAAAAAAATTTGTTCCTATCAGAGCATTAAACCCTTACCAGAAACAATGGACAATAAAAGCTCGAGTAATGCCAAAACAACTCTAGTATTTCAAAATAAGAAAAGGGGATGGAAAAGTTTTCAACTTTGATCTTTTAGACTATAATGGTGATGAAATCAAGGCAACATGTTTCAATGCAATAGTAGAACTATTTTATGATCGTATAGAGATTGGGAAAGTGTTTCTCATTTCCAATGGAACCTTGAAGCCAACAAATAAAAAGTTTTGCAATTTAAATAATGATTGGGAAATTCTTTTGGACAATAATTCAATAGTGGAAATTTGCTTAGATGAGAACACACAAATACCACAAATGAATTTCAACTTCAAAGCAATAAGTGAACTTAAAGATATGGAAAATAACATGATTGTTGACATAATAGGTATAGTCTTATCAATCAATAGAGTAAATACGATATTAAGAAGGAATGGGACACAAATATAGAAACAAACTCTACAAATGAAAGATATGTTAGCTACCAAAATTGACTTGACAATGTGGGGTGATTTTTGTAATAACGAAGGTTTTAAACTTCAAGAGATATGTAATGTAGGGGCCTTTCCAATACTCATTGTAAAAGCTACACGAATTAGTAATTATGGAGGCACATCTATAGGAACCATTATGACAACTGAGCTACATATAAATCCTTAGATACCAAAGACCAACGAATTGAGATCATGGTTTGAGAATCAAGGAAAAGCTCTCGTGTGCCAGTCTCCAAGAAAGGACTTCTTATTTGTTCGAGAGGAATTGAAATTGAACAATATTGTCGAAATTAACACATACAAAGTTGATTTTTGTAGCAACAGTCAGTACATGTAAATAAAAACAACATTGTATTTCATAAAACATGAAAAATTTTGTTTCATAGCTTTCCCCATGGAAATTGCTAGTAAGAAATGCAAGAAAAAGGTGGACAGAGCTGAAAAATGGTCAATGGCATTATCAAAGATGTCAAACTACTTTTCATGATTGTGATTAGAGCTATATGCTACAATCCAAAATAGAAGACCACACTAGCTCAACATGGGTGATTGCTTTTGAAAAAGCAGCTAAAGGAATTATGGGCATCACGGAAAATGAACTAAATAGTATGAAACACACAATGGAAGATCAAACAACTTTTTTTGAAACAATACAAAAAAGAGTTTTCCAAAAATATTCCTTCGTGTTACATGTTAAAGAAGAAACATACAATGATGTATAGTGAATCAAAATCATAATCATCATAACTGAACAATTTGATTACTCAACAAAAAGAAATGATTTGCTTGCTTTAATAACAAATGTGTAAATATCATGTACTTTCTCCAACAATGGTATATAAACCATCCATGCAAAAAAGCAGTCCACTGATTTCTTCAAAGATTGTAAATAATAGTATCTATTTCCATAGTGTATGTTTGTAAAGTTCTCTGACTAAAGAAAACCTATACAATTATATGCCTTTGTCAAAATAAATTTATGAAATTCTCATGTTTTCAACAAACATTTCCCCACATGATAGACTTTTTTACTAATCTATACTAGAAACTATGATAGGATAATACAAACAACTACAGTCATGTTATGCTCACATTAAAAGAAAAACAGACCAATTGAGAAATTATATTATAACATTATTAGATAAAACAAATGCATGTTCAAATAAGTTTGATATAAAAATACAATAGATATGCTTGAAAGTTTAATTGTGTAAAGAGGTTACAAAGTATATTTAGTTCTATCATGTGGCATATAAATGACATGCAAAATGCATAGTAACTATTATGTACCATAAATGTTGACTTAATATTCATCTTTAGTTGTCTTGTTTGATCACCAATAAGCTTTAATAATGTTTCGCTGCTATTTAAATTAGTAATGAGCTCAACATATTCTTTTTAATTTTTCATGCCTCCCTTCCAATATTGATAATAATATACAATTAATTGCATAAACCCAATATTGTCCTTCGCCTTTTCACTTCACTTCACAACAGTCTGTTGTTGACCAATCATTCTTTGCATCCCTCATAATTAATATAGAATTATAGAATGATTGAATGATTCTTTCACCTTTAATTTGCATAAGGTGGGTTGTTCATGTATTATTTGGTTAAAATACTAAAATAGCTTAGTTATTTAAACTATTTGAGATTTTAGAAAATGTTTTTTAAAATAATTTAATTTTTGTTTCGATAGAGTAATAAGTAGTATTTTCATATTTACACCAAACTAAGTATTTGATGCATATATATAGTTTTCTTATTAAGAATGTTAAGAAAATAGAAGTACTTATAGTGTAGTTTTTTATATACACTTCTTTTGAGTAGTTATAGTGTAGTTTTTATTTATATCATTTTATTTGCTTCTTTTCTAGTACATTTTTAGAGTTACATTTACTTTAATGTAGAATTCATTATATTGAAATTTAATAAAATAATGGAGAGAGAGAATGATAGGATTTTTTTTAGTTAGGAGAGTTTAGATTGTTAACAAAAATTTAAATGATACATATTGTTTATTCTTCAAATGTAAGTATATATTGAACATTTTGAAAACATTATTCATTGTTATTTGTCTTCTTTTATCATTCTACTCTATTTGATTCAAATATAAAAAGGCTCTTCTCACTTCACATAGACTGTTGGCCTCCTACAATGATTTAACAACTAAGCCCTTAAATTTGTGATTCAGATATTGGACATATAATTTGAATAGTTATCTCAATCATCATGAAGGTGCATTTAACTTGTCAACCTAGGGACATAGATTTTAAATGGGTTAGCACAGTATGTGCACTAGGAATCCACAGTAGCCATGTTCATTCTACAACTCAGAAAGACATAATGTTGAAAGTAAATTGCTTGGAAAGAAATAACATCAGTGATAAAAATCAACCAACAACTATACTAAGCTGAAGTACATGAAAGATGAAAATCTAAGCAAAAAAATATGAAACTACTATGTCTACTTTGGTTGCAAGAACAGTCATAGAATGGAATTCTAGCGGCTACAGGAATAGACAATTGCCAGATTCTTAACTAATTGCTGAACAGAAAATAATAACTAAACTAAAGGATGGAATGCTCACCAGGTGGTCCCCCCTAGATGAGTATCAGGCTTAAGACAAATATAAACTCAAATGTATGAACTTATAACTTCATTTTATTCATTGAAAAGCATGAGTACAATCAAGCAACATAACTGTATTACTGAAAACTAAGAATGTAATTACATCAAATTAACCAACTTTTTGAGAAGGAACATTTGAGTCTTATTTATTGAAGGAAAAATACTAGCTAACTACCTAGCAAGGCAGTCAACTCCAACATATTAGGAGGATACCACTTTAGGGAAAGCATAAAAAGTGGAGAGTAGGTTATGCATGTGTGGAATCTGGTCAAGCCTGTTTGCCTTAATGCAAATCTAGCAAAACAGTAGCTCCTATATTTTCTCAACAAACTATTAAGACCATTTACAAGGCACTTACAATCTTTTTATTTGAACTAGGAATCTCCCTCCATTGACCTTTGAATGATCTCATGGTTGACCTTTATGGAAAATGACCAGCTGGAAAAATCTTCCTCAACTTTATAGGCTCTAATTATATTTGTATAACAATATTAGTACACACAAAAATTGCATATATGTAACTATCTTAAAGAAAAATTCATTAATCCACATGTAAAATCAACATAGATAGTTCATATAGCATGTCAATATCATTTAAAGGTTACAAAAAATAATCTTATGCCTAATGTCCATAGTTTCAAGTAAATAACATAAAAATGTCAACATCCAAGTATCAAGGTCTATGACAACTACAACAAATGGATAATAAACTCTATCAAAATTGGACCATAAACTGGACTCATCACCCCCCCCCCCAACCTAAGGTTTTGTTGGTCCTCCAATAGAGGAAGAGTTATTCTTTTGCTTAGTCAATGCCCTGAAATCTATAACTACCAGCTGCCCAACATCAGTTCTTACAGTGAATGAATTAGGGTCTCAATAGAACCCTTGCTTGATGTCCAACCTGTTCCATCTTTTCCTTTCTATAGCTATATCATACTGGTAATACCTGAAATTTGGCACAGGCCATAATAAGATAGGTGGCTGAAAAGTTAGTTGAAACCAAAATTGTACCTTTGTCCTTCCAATCTATATATACCTACCAACTCTTTTAAGTGTTGCAACATAGTTCTATAGGGAGTGAGGCTCAGCTTGTTTCAACTCATCAGTCAGATTGTTCCACCTCTATGATAGATATCTCATTATAGATTCCTCTACGGTTTTTGCTACCTTCTCATATTTTGTGTAAACTGCTTCTCTCTTAGGCAGGATCTTACTGCTATAACTTGGTCTATAAAGGAATCTATGTCATTCCCTAAAAACATCTCCTAGGTTTCTAGATTCAGCTCTGATAGGCAGGGGAGTGTTGGATTCTATTTTCCTATAAGTCCTAAATTATTGTCCCCAACTAATTTCATTCTATATCTAGGACATGAATTCCCTTAATTGGAGATCCCCAACATACAACAATGGATTCCAATCATGATCTTGGGACACAACATAATTATGCAAATAGAATTCACATAACAAATTTTTCATTTCAGGAGGAGCAATTTGATAAGCTTGGAAAAATGCAAGAGGAGTCTCAATGGAAGGATTCAAACCTGAAATAATCCTTGAATATTTAAAATATTCTTCTCCTTAAAATATAGAGCATAGACCCTTGGAGGAGTCTTGTACTCTAATATCTAAGGTACTCAGGTTGCTATATTGTCCACCTTTTCCTTTAAAGCAATTTTTTTTGTTTTCTTCTCTCCAATCTCCTCATCTTTTTTCTTGATTTCCTCCTTTAGCTTGTATTTCTCCTCTTTCCATTCATCTTCCATCCTTTTCATTTCACTCCATAAGTTCATGGCTACCATGTACATTGAAAAAGTCAGAGGGCTTGTGTATTCGTAGTAGAATTTTTCCTGGTACTGATGTTTGCTCTTCATGTGGCCCCAACTGCAGGGATTCTAATTGTTCAGCCAATTCCAGCTGTAGGGGTGCTAATTATTCTCCTAGTTCTGGCTATAGGGGCTCTTGTTCTTGTTTTTTCTCTTTCTGTGGGAATTGTTTCTCTTGCTCTTGTCATAGGATCTATTGATTCTCCTCATTCTCTTGACTCCCAACTGTTTATGCGATGTTAGCAAGATCTGTCAATGTTATATTTGTTGCTTCCTCAAATATGTCCTTTTCGTTAACATTCACCTACCCCATTGGGGAATCTATGTATTCTTGTGATATTCTTCAAGCCCTAGGGCTTCCTTTTGGAGATACACCAAAGGCTGACCCAGCTAGTCTTGATATTCTAGGAGGGCTTTCATGTTTTCCTTTGGCTGGAGGAAGAACAGTGGTAGCCTTTCGTTTCTTAGAGCTTGACATTTCTTTTTCTGTGGTTTTCTTTTTAGCTTTTCCCTTCCTTATTTCTACCTGTTTCTTTTGTTCCCTAGTTCACATTAGGGTTCTAAGAGAGACATCATCATCAGAATCTGAAGAGGAACTTTCTTTGTCTGATTGTTCTATCTCAGAAGAACTAATCTCTATAGTTTGTTTGGTGATAGGAGGGTTTACACTAGGGCTTGCACTAGAAGTTGAGGCTCCAGGAGTGGTTTCAACATTGCTCACTCTCCTACTAACCCTATGAGGTTGAGGAAAAACCCTAGGTTCTAAATGCTCTGATCTAATTTGATCAATATTTAAGAATTCTTCCCAAGTCATACCAGACACATCCTACAAAGACTTCTCTACTAATAATTTGATAAAACAATGGTGGAAAATGAAATTATCCCTACCTTTTTTATTTTCAAACACCATGATTAAAAGGAGATGATATTACACATTTGGCATGTTCATTCTTCTCCCATGCTACATATGATTCAGGCGTTTGAAGTGCATAGAATGTAGGTTCGATAGGCAGCCTTCACAAGTGATGTACTTTATAAAGTAGATAGATATTTTCTTCTATGGCTTAGGCAAAGAGGTTCTCTTCACACCTTGCTTGTCCACATTCAATGGAGGATTACCTGGTTCTGTAAATTCAACCCTAGTTGACTTGGTGTCTCTAGTAGCAGGGTAATGTTCACTGTCGGTAGGCAACCTTGTAACTTTTGCAATCCTTTCTTTAGTAGCTATTACCTCCAACCCTTTTACCATAGCTTTTCCTTCAGACAATTTCTACGCAAATTCCAATGCAACATCTTCATTATAGCCATTTATCTTCAGGAAATAATCTAACCACCCATAATTTATGAATTCAGCCTAGGCAGGTACATCCTACAGCACAACATCATGAACCATGGGTTCATTTCTAATTAACCCACCTTCCATTGTTTAGTTTTTTGCAATTAAACAATCACTCTACAAGGTTTCCTTTGCTACAATCTTCATTTGAAAGCTAAATTTTTCCTTGCTGCAACACTATAGATTTCCCAACACCAATATCTTTTGAATTTTACCTTTTTGTGACTTAGGATTATGACAAAGGAAATAAAGGTAGTAAAGGAGTAATAAATGAAAGATATGATCAAGAAAAAATGGTGGCGGTTGATGTCATCTCACACATGTGAGCCGTCACCTCACTCAAAATTCAAATTGGCTCAATTTAAACTTTGCTAACATAGACCGACATAGATTGACACATGGACATGGTAACACACTTCCCCCCAACCTAAAATTGAGCATGTGTCCTCACATGCGAGGTAGTAATGGAGATTTGACAAGGGTAGGGAATAATTACATGCTATGGTGAACGTCTATATTAATGTACAGTAATTAAATGAATGTATTAAAATACAAT
Organism: Sequoia sempervirens; assembly: GCA_007258455.2. Taxonomy (NCBI): domain Eukaryota; kingdom Viridiplantae; phylum Streptophyta; class Pinopsida; order Cupressales; family Cupressaceae; genus Sequoia; species Sequoia sempervirens. The sequence goes on from VDFB02000017.1 coordinate 127,153,397, forward strand.
TAAGATTTAACAAATTGATGCACACATACCTAAATTCGTGGAATATTTGTTGCAAAGAATATGGAGGAAGTATCAGTCACCTTTTAAGAAGTTTTTAGAGCAATTAATGAAAGTGGATATGGAATGAAGTGGAGTGGAATGAAGTGAAGTTATGGCAGCATGGTGGAAGAGAGAGAAAGGTGGAGATGGATGGGTAGATGGGTGAATGAATGAAGAAGTAGACTCCCACAAAAGTGGAAGTCTTTATTATGAAAAGTTACGTACCTTAGCTAGAAGAAGGGACACTAGGTTTGCTTCCTTCGGTTGTAGGAAGTTTGGATGTTGCATGTTGAGTGAATTGTTGAAGGAATTCCTCCTTGGAAGTTGGCTTGTGATACAACCTAAGGTGATGATTTTTGACAAGCAACCTAAATCTGACACATGTGGTCAATGGTTGTGAGCTAAAAAAAACCATTGGAGAAGACTTCAATAACCTCATATGGTCCTAACCACCTTGTTTGCAATTTTCCTACATTATCTTGATACCTTGAGGACCATAGAGCAGTGTCCAGTCACCTAGCTAGAATTTCATGTCGTTTATGAATTTTCCATGCCACTTTATTCTATGATTCTACACTACCTCTGTGTGATACAAGGCTACCTTCCTCATTTCATCCAAAGAATTTAGTTGCATGATTATATCCCTTTGTGCCTCAAAAATATCCATCCCTAAGTATAGAGTAGTCCTAAGAGTCTTATGCTCAAATTCAATGGGAATCATAGTTGTCTTTCCATACAACAACTCAAAAGGAGTGAAGCTTGTGGTTGTTTTCTAGGTGGTCCAATAGGCCCAAACAGCTTCTGGAAGCCTATTTTCCCAATCCTTCCTATGGATGGCCACTATTTTGATTAGAATAGCTTCAATTTCCTTGTTAGTCACCTCAACTTGACCATTAGCCTAAGGGTGATAAGGAGTAGACTTCCTATGCCTTATGTTTTACTCATTGACCAATGTTGTAACAAGGGTTGAGGTGAGTTGAGCCCCTTGATCAGTCACTATCTCCCTTGGAACCCCATATCATGTGAAAATTTCCTCATAAAGGAAATTTTCAACCTTATTATCTCTTGCATGCTTCATGACCTTGACTTCTACCCACTTGGTTACATAATCAGTGCATACCAATATATAGGATTTACCATTGGATGGAGGATCAATGGGTCCTACAAAATCCAATCCCCTTTTATCAAATGGAGTGATTACTACCTAGGGGTAAAGTAGCATCTCATCAAATTTGGTTGGTCAGCCCATCCTTTGGCATCTATCACACTTCCTTGTATATTTCCCTACATCCTTGTGGAGTGTGGGCCAATAATATCCTATGTTCAAAATTGTCATTGTTTTCCTCTTGGCTGCAAAATTCCCTCCACAAGGTTCATTGTGACATCCATGCAATATATCATATGTCCCATATTCCCTCACACATCTCCTCATGGCATGGTCTAGTCCAGTGTAGAACAAGCATCCTACAATCCATGAGAAAGGAAAGGTTTTCTCAATGAGCACCCTTCTCTCTTTCGGATAGAAGTGAGGAGGAACTCTCCTTGGGACCAGATAGTTAGCTAAGTTAGCATAATAAGGTGTATGCACACTGATGGAAAATAAGTGTTCATCAGAGAAAGAATCATCAATGACTTGATTTTCCTCTAATCTAGTCAGCCTTGAAAGAAAGTCTACAACAACATTGGCCTTCCCTAGTTTATCCACAATAGTTATGTCAAACTCCTACATTAGCAATAACCATCTTGCTAGCCTTCCTAAGATCAAGGGCTTATTCATGAGGTATCTAATGGCTAAATTATCAGTGTGCAAAAAGATCTGATAGCTTGTTATGTAATGCCTAAATTTGTTAAGTTCATATATTACTACCAACATTTCCTTTTCTATCACTGTATAATTGAATTCAACTCCTTGCAGGTTTTTGCTGACAAAATAAATAGCATTTTCAATTTCTCCTTCTTTTTGTCCCAGGACTACTCCTATAGCATAGTTTGATGCATCTATATGAATGTGAAAAGGAATCTCCCAATTAGGACCTCTGAGTATAGGAACATGAGTTAAATCTGATTTCAAGACAAAGAATGCCACATCATAGTTTTTTGTCCATTGGAATTCAACATCTTTCATTAGGAGACTGTACAATGGTTCTGCTTAGCTCTCTACCATTGACCCTATTAGATTTAAGTTGATTTTCAATGGTCATCACCTTATGTTGTATCACAAGATAACTTCCAAGGAGGAATTCCTATAGTAATTCACTCAGAATGCAAGACCCAAACTTCCTGCAACTGAAGGAAGTGGACTTAGTGTCCCTCCTTCTAGCTAACTAAGGTATGCAACTTGCTATAATAAAGACTTCCACTTTTTTGGGAGTCCACTTCTTAATTAATTCACCCATCTGCCCATCCATCTCCACCTTTCTCTCTCTTCCATCATGCCACCATAACTTTACTTCATTCCATCTCCACTTTCATTAATTGCTCAACTAACTTCTTAAAAGGTAACCGGTACTTCCTCCATATTCTTTGCAACAAATATTCCATGAATTTAGGTATGTGTGCATCAATTTGTTAAATATTAATTATTATCTTTTAGTACACTCATTCAATCAGTGTACATTAATATAGACATTCACCATAGCATGTAATTATTCATTGTAGTATAGTGGTGAGTATTCCCACCTATCACGCAAGTGACCCAGGTTCAATCCCTGGCAACAGTGCCAAAAATGTTGGCCTCCTACAATGACTTAACAACTAAGACCTTAAATTTGTGATTCAAAGATTGGACATCTAAGCTGAATAGCTATCTCAACCATCATGAAGGTTCATTTAATTTGTCAACCTAGGGATGTAAAGTGGAAATGGGTCAACACATTATGTGCACTAGGAATCCATAGTAGCCATCTTCATTCTACAACTAAGAAAGACATAATGTTGAAAGTAAATTGCTTGGAAAGAAATAACATCAATGTTGAACATCAACCAACAACTATACTAAGCTAAAGTGCATGATAGGAATGAAAATCTGAGCAAAAATTTATAGGAAACTACTCTATCTGCTTTGGCTGCAAGAACAATCACAGAATGGAATTCTAGTGGCTATAGGAACAGACAGTTGACAAATTCTTAACTAATTGTTGAACAAAAAGTAATAAATAAACTAAAGAATGGAATGATCACCAAGTGGGCCTCCTTGGATGAGTATCCCTTGAGACAAATGTAAATTTAGATGCACGAACTTATAACTTCATTTTATTCATTGAAAAGCATGAGTACAATCAAGCAGCATAACTGTATTACTAAAAACTAAGAATGTGATTACAACATTAGATTAATCAACCTTCTGAAAAGGAACATTCAAGTCTTATTTATAGAAGGAAAACTACTAACTAACTACCTAGCAAGGCAGTCAACTCCAACAAATTAGGACGCCACTTTAGGGAAAGCATAAAAAGTGGAGAGGACATTATGCATGCATGGAATCTAGTCAAGCCAGTTTTCCTTAACATAGCTCTAGCATGACAATAGCTCATAGATTCGCTCAACAAACTATTAAGACCATTTACAAGGCAGTTACAATCTTTTGATTTGAACTAGGATTCTCCCTCCATTGAGAGTCTTCCCTCCATTGACTTTTGAATGATCTCATTATTGACCTTTATGGCAAATGACCAGCTGGCAGAATCTTCCTCAACTTTATAGGATCTAATTATATCTACATAACAATATTAGTAGGCACAACAATTGCATATATGTAACTATCTTAAAGTAACATTCATTAATCCACATGTAAAATCAACATAGATAGTTCATATATCATGTCAATATCATTTAAAGGTTGCAAAAAATAAGCTTATGCCCAATGTCCATGGTTTCAAGGAAATAACATAAAAATCTCAACATCGAAGTATCAAGGTCTATGACAAATAAAGCAAATGGATAATAAAATATATCAAAATTAGACCATAAATTGGACTCATCATAGGAAAATATCTCGATCATGTTAATTTATTTCATCATTGTTAATACCAAATTATCATTATAATTATCTGCATGCATTGAATTACAGAGGATTTTTGTATATTTATTTATTATCATTTCTTCATCATTTTTTGTCTTCTTTCATCTTTCTACTCTATGTGATACACATAGGAAAAGGAACTTCTCACTTTAGATGGAAAAATATCTTGTGCTAGAAAATGGTTTGTACCAAATAGACTGCATGAAAGTCTTTTGCAGGAAACGAAAGATATTTACAAGAGAAAAAAGAGTAGGCAACTCTCACAAAGACTCTTGAAGGAAGCAACATTGACAGGGAAGGATGGCTTCAAGATGATGAATGTTTCTCCCATGCAATGACTAGAATCAGAGATAAAAAATTGGAGCTGAAGTTAGTAGAAAAGCTTCATGCAATTATTGTAGTGGACTTAGCCAATCAACCATCCACCTCAAAAGCCAAACAAACAGATCCAACTCATTCAAGATTTGTATCAATTGTGCATAGTACTAGCAATCCACAAAAAAAAATAAAAATGGAAGATGAGCACGTACGTGTGCATGAACCAAGCAATGTTATTGTCATTCGCTCAGATGAGTTGGATGAGTCTACCCTAGTCACTCCAAAGTAAAATTTAAACATGTGAAAATAAATTTTGTTCAACTTACGACTATGTGTGAAACCTTACACTCAGATTATAAATGTATGAGTGTGTTATGCATTGATGATAAATTATGTATTAAAAGATGGAGTTGAATGGGATTAAAACTTTGACCAAACTCATATGGGATGCAACATAGGTACTGAAATTGATGTATAAATGGGTGAACAATCCAATCACACAAGTTATGATATTATATTTGCATGATCATGTGATAGAAATATGCATTCTAAAATAGGAAAAAAAATGCATTCTGTATATTAGTATCGATATGATTTTGAAAGTGGACCACTGTTATCATGAAGTCCACATAAATGGAATTTGAATTCCCCTTAAATACTTGTACCAACCTTATGAAAAATTCCACAATGATGAAATATTGCATAAGTATTTGGATTTCATAAAATATTTGTATCATTGATGAGCATTGTTATGTGTTGTAGGAATTTGGACCACTCCTATCATCTAGAGCTTCAGATGGGTAGCTTTCTTCGTTAAGAGAACTTTTATTCCAGGTATGCAATTACACTCCATTTACTCCATTGACACTAAAGTTGATTTTTTGTTAAATATTTCTAGCAAGATTTTCGAGATTTCCATTATGATGAAAATTTCTATTATTATTATTTATCTTATGAAGCTTTGTAAACATTAGTACCACTACTATCATCTCTATATATAACTCACCAACCTCCTAGATTAAAATAAATCTGATGCAAGGAACTTGCTGACACTTCTTCTACTTGTAGTCTTGTCAGCTTTGGAAAGTCAATTGAAAATCATAAAAAAAGTTGCTGCAACTTAGGATAATACATATCTTTATAACTTGTTACTTATTTATTAGTTTAATTTATTGTTTAGATAATGGCTACCCAAAATGAATATGCTTCCACCCAACCATCATTCTAAAAGCTAGAAGCCCCTGAGGAGTCAATGAATTCAAGCACACTTGTGCTAACTCTGATTGACAAGTTGTACTCATCAATTGAAGCCCATTCAGAACAAGTAATTAGAGAACTCCAAGATGTTGCACTTTTGCACATGTAGTATAATGATAAGAGATTAATGACATGGAAGAAATTTCTCACAAATTACATAAAACATGCAAGAAAGTTGTAGGATTCTCTAGTTTTTTAAGAGAAATTTATTATGATGAGTAATACAAAGAACCAAGAGCTGCAAAAAGCACTATTCAAGAATTTATTTTGTACTTGTATTATAATTAGGATAAACACATATCAACCATATAGAGGGTTGTTCCATGGTTGGTTGACTCTTATGAATAAAATTTTGATGTATACTTTCATGTCTATTTGTAAAAAAATTGTTCATGTGTGTTTAATGAAGGTGGCAACCATGGTTGGTTTACTCTTACAAATAGTATTTTCATTTAGAATTTAATGTCTTCTTTTGGAAAAGATTGTTCATATGTTTTGGATGTACATGACGTACTTGATATATAAATAGTCAAGATTGTTTTATTTCAAATGTATTGTACCTATGTCTATTGAATTAAATAGTTCATCATATGTTTCAGATTACATTCAACAACAAAGTCAAATAACCATTATATCCATGAATGTGCATCTAAAATATCCAACAAATCATATACTTTAAAAATCAACATCAAAACTTGCTTATACAACTATTGCATGCATGTTAGCATCTTTTAATTAGTGGACAATTTTCTCCAACAACAACTACTTGAATTCTATACTCTATTTGTGTTTTGACAAGACAAGGTGAAAGAAACGTATTTGTAAAACCAAAAGAAAAACCAAAACCAAAACCAAATACAAGAGGTTAGTTCCAAGCACCTTGTTGGGAAATACATGTAGCATAAACAACATATTGACAGTTACAAGATGCATCTTATCTTAGTAATGTTCATTTGGTACATATGTGTAATATCAAAATTATTTGGCAATAGGTTTGGATCATGCAAAACATGAAGGTTGTCAAAAATTTGTGCCTATCAGAGCATTAAACCCTTACCAAAAATGATGGAAAATAAAGGCTCGGGTAATGGTAAAACAACAAATCCAGTATTTCAAAAATATAAATATGGATGGAAAAGATTTAAGCTTCAATCTTCTAGACTATGATGGTGATGAAATCAAGGCAACATGTTTGAATACAATAGTAGAACTATTTTATGATCGTATAGAGATTGGGAAGTGTTTCTCATTTCCAATGGAACCTTGAAGCCAACAAAGAGTTTTGGAATTTAAATAATGATTGGGAAATTATTTTGGACAATAATTTGACAGTGGATATTTGCTTAGATGATAACACACAAAAACCACAAATGAAGTTCGACTTCAAAGTAATAAGTGAACTTAAAGATGTGGAAAATAACATGATTGTTGACATCATAGGTATAGTATTATCAATCAATAGAGTAAATATGATATTAAGAAGGAATGGGACACAACACATAAAAAGACTCTACAAATGAAAGATATGTCAGCTACCAAAATTGACTTGACAATGTGGGGTGATTTTTGTAATAATGAAGGTTTCAAAATTTAAGAGATATGCAATGCAGGTGCCTTTCCAATACTCATCATAAAAGTTGCATAAATTAGTGATTATGGAGGAAAGTCTATAGGCACAATTCCAACAACTAAGCTACATATAAATCCTCAAATTCCATAGACCGATGAATTGAGATCATGGTTTGAGAATCAAGGAAAAGCTCTCATGTGCCAGCCTCTAACAAAGAACTCCTTATTTGTTCAAGAAGAATTGAAACTGGACAATATTGTTGAAATTAACACATAAAAAGATGATATTCTTAGAAATAGTCAGTACATGTTAATAAAAGTAACATTGTGTTTCATAAAACATGACAAATTTTGTTACATAGCTTGCCGCATGGAAATTGCTAGTAAAAAATGCAAGAAAAAGGTGGACAGAACCAAAAATGGTCAACAACATTGACAAAGATGTCAAAATACTTTTTGTGATTGTGATTATAGGTATCTATTGCAATGCAAAATAGAAGACCACACTAGCTCAACATGGGTGACTGCTTTTGAAAAAGTAGCTGAAGGAATTATGGGCATCATGGAAAATGAACTAAATAGTATGAAACACGCAAGGGAAGATCAAACAATTTTTTTTGAAACAATACAAAAAATAATTTTCCAAAAATATTCCTTTGTGTTGCATGTTAAAGAAGAAACATACAATGGTTTATAGAGAATCAAAAGCACAGTCATCAGAATTGAGCAATTTTATTACTCAACATAGAGAAATGCTTTAATAACGAATGTGTAAATGTCATGTACTTTCTCCAACAATGGTATATAAACTATCCATGCAAAAAAGAAGTCCACTAATTTCTTCAAAGATTATATATAATAGTATCTATTGCCATAGTGTATGTTCGTAAAGTTCTCTGACTAAAGAAAACCTATACAAGTATATGCCTTTTTCAAAATAAATTTATGAAATTCTCATGTTTTCAACAAACATTTCCCCACATGATAGACTTTTTTAATAATTTGTACTAGCAAATATGATAGGATAATACAAACAACTATAGTCATGCTATGCTCACATTAAAAAACACAAACCAACTAAGAAATTATATTTTAACATTATTAGATAAAACAAATTCATTCAAATAAGTTTGATATCAAAACACAATAGATATGCCTAAAAGATTAATTGCTTAAAGAGGTTACTTAGTATATTTTTGTTCGCTTGTTAGGTTACTCGATATATTTAGTTCTATCATGTGGCATATTAATGACATGTAAAATGAACAGTAACATAGAATGTTCTATAATTTCTTGCTATACGAACAAAACATGAAACTTGAAAAATTTTGTTTACATTTTAGAGATGGGTTGCCCAAAGAGGCAAATTGAATGAGAAGCAAAAAGGAAATAATATCAAAGACAATACTATAGAGAATATTGTAAACAACAAAGGGAGTAGATGATAGATGTAGAAATGGAAGAGCAAAGGAGGAAAAACATAGAAGCACAAAAAGAAACATATGCAAGAAAAAGGAAAGGAGTAAATGAACAATTAGACTCACAAAGAGGACAAGATGAAAATGCACACATATCAAATCCAAATGGATTAATCTCCATAAACTTCAAATAAATTAAGATAGCTTTTCATAATTAGTTAGACTCTTACCAATCACTAGTAGTTTGTTACATTTGTGAAGAGAGCTACATTGGAATAAAAGTAATAATGATGTAGGAGCATCCATGGGCTCATGCAATCCTACATCAACCAAAAAATATATATATTTTAATTTTTGTTTCGTTTTCAATAAATGGTTGCCAATAATATTTGTAATTATTGGAATAATGTAATTATTTGAAGTTAAATTACATTAACATTTCATGTTGAATGATTATGCCCGAAAAAGAAGGTGTTGCAAAGGAAATGGAAGTGAAAAAATTCAAAATTTTCATTTTTGCAAGTTAAAGGCAATTCTTGAGATTTGAAATTGAAATCAAATTTCAACTACCACAAATCCCTAGAAAATAGGGACTATCAAAATGGGCACCCAGGTGATCAAATTGGAAACTTTGATGAGTGAGTTCAATTTTGGAAACTGTCGGTAAAGTGTGTGTGAGACTAGTTGCTTGCACAAGTGAAGTCTGATTTTTTATTTTTTTTGAATTTCAATTTGGAAATTCTCTCCTTTTGGGTGTGGATTTTTGGGAAGGATGACTTTTGAGATTGAAAGGGAAATGTGGATTTGGAAAGTTGGTAATAAAAGACAATTCATTTGCATTTTGAATTTAGTTTTCAGAGTGTAGGAAACTCACAACTTGGGTGTGGATTTTCTCTGAGGAGAAATTGTAGCAAAGTGTGAAGGCTTCAATAAGTTTATTTCGGTCATTGTTGAGGAGTGACAAAGTGTGCATGTGGGTTGGTTGTAGTGCTTGAGAAGCATGGGAAATTCTATGGAATGTTGCAGATTTTTGTAATGAATTATATGATGTTGTAAATGGAATATATGGCGCACATAGTCTCAATGAGACTTTATTAGTTTGTAATTGCAGATTTTTCATTTTTAATTCAATTTTGCATGTTGCAGTTTCTTTCATACTTTTGTTGAAATTCACAGTGAATTGAGAATTTGTGTTTGTGTTGAAATTAAGTCAATGGAGAGGGTTTTGTGTCACCCCCTTCCTGCATCAGTGGTATCAAAGCAAGGTCATCTTGAGTGTCTAGTTATATTGTTGAAGAGAAGAATTCTACACTTGGATATGTGAGTGTGGGTTTTCTTTTTTGTGAAGATGAATGCCAAAGGCGCCCATACAGGTAGATATAGAGGGAGAGACCAAGGAGGTCAGGGAAGAGGAGAAAATTATATGAGAAATGATGATTTTAGGGTTCTAAGGAGACAATTTGAGACCTTACAAGAAGAAACAAGGAGAGGATTTGCAAACTTGAGAAATCCTATAAGTGAGGATGATAGCACAAAATTTTCAAGTGTAAGTGAGGTTGGAATTCAAGAAGCAGCAGCAGCAGTTGCAAGGGACCCATTAGTAATAGCATTGTCAAGAATGGGGAAGAGACCCAAAATGGATTTGCCTACTTTCAATGGAAACCTTAATCCTAAAGAGCTAATTGATTGGCTCAATGAGATGGAAGAATATTTTGAATTTGAAGAGATTGGAGACCATAACAGGGTGAGATTTGCAAAGACCAGATTGAAATTTCATGCCTCCATTTGGTGGAGAGAGATCCAGTTGGAAAGAGAAAGAAGAGGAAAGGAGAGAATAACTAGATGGGAGAAGATGGTTGAAAAGATGAAAAGACATCTCATACCTATAGATTATGAACTAGAGTTGTTGAAGAAGATGCAACCTGTCTTAAACAAGGACCTAAAAAAATGAAAGAGTATACAGAATAATTCCACTGAATTCTTATTAGAGAAGGACATTCAGAAGCAACCAAAGAAAAGGGTGCCAGGTACATTCATGGGTTGAGAACTAGCATCCAGGAGGAGATGGCGCTTGTCAGAGTGTTGACAATTGAAGATGCATATCTGTTTGCATTGAAGATAGAGGAGAGAATGAACAAGAGGTTGGAGAAAAAACAAAAAGGAAAAGGTAGAGATTATGTGCAGAAAAAATAGAATAGAAATTAGATTGAAGACATTAAGTGCAACAAAGAGGAAAGAGGTGAGAGTTCGAACAGAGGAAGAGGAGGACCAAGTAGAGGATATGGAATAGGATGCTTCTATGGAACTTTTTATGAGTGTGGAGAAGGAGGACATAGATCCTATGATTGTCCTAATGAAGAGGAAGGACCAAGAAGAAGTTCAAATATGCCAAAGATAGAAAGGAGGCAAGAAAATGTGAATGAGGAGGATAGATAGTTATCATGCCCTGAAGAAGCAGAAGGAGAGGAAGCTTTGGTGACTAGAAGGATCTTGACAAATGGAGTTAAGAAAAGATGAACAAATAAGAAGATTTTTCCAGACCAAATGTAAATGTGAAGTTCAGGTATGTAATGTGATTGTTGATGGTGATAGCACATAAAATATTGTTTCTAAAGAGATGGTGAGAAAATTGTAGTTAGAGCTAGAAGGAGGCATCCATATCTGTATCGAATTTCTTGGTTGCAGGATAACTGAAAGGTTTTGGTGAGTGAAAAATATTTGGTAAATTTCAAGATAGGTAATCACCATGATGCAGTTTTGTGCAATATTATGAAAATGGATGTCTTTCATTTTTTATTGGGTAGACCATGGAAGTTTGACACAGGTGCAGTGCATGATGGATATGTTAATACCTACACTATGGAGAAAGATGGGATCAAGCAAAAAATTGAAGCCCTTGAGTGATGAAAAGGGGGAGGTATGTGCTAGAGTTGGAAATTTTTGGATTAGTGGAGCTAAAGAATTAGTGGAGGATGATGAGGATGCATATTTTGATTGGCTAATGCAAGATACAATAGTGTCGGTGGCATGTAGGAATGGTAAAGTAAGAAGTTCAATGGAGAAAGAGGTAAACTCTGAACTTTGTGGTATTTCTGAAAATGGTTTAATTGAGCATGAAGATGTTAGGACAGCATTGGTATGTAATGTTACTTCACTAGAAAGTGAGGAAGAAAGTGTGGAGGTGAAGGTTGAGTTATTTGGTGATTTACCTGTTGCATCTGTTGATAATATTTTGTGTAAAAAGGAGGTTGACTGTAGTTTGTTAAAGGAGGAAGAGGATGAATATTTTGATTTTATTTTTGATAATGATGGGGAGGATGTATAATTTGGTTGTATCTCTAATAGTGATGTGAGCACAGAGGAGGAGGTGAATGCATATGAAAATTGTCTTGTAGAAGACATGGAGAAAAAGGAGCACAAAGTTGAGTTGAAGGAGGGTGGTAATCAACCTATTGCAATAGCAAAAAAAAGGGAGGTAACACATGGTTTCATTTGTTTTAATGAAGAGAAGGATATTAATTTTTGTTTTCCAAAATTTCATAATGCAAGATGGTGGGAGCTAAATTTTGTAAACAAGGGCAGAAAGAGGGGGAAAATGAAGTAGAGTAGAGATAACATATTGCAGGAAAAGGGAAAAAAGAATGTTCATGCTAATGAGGTTGAGAAGTGGATCTAGTGTGAACATATCATATTCAAATGTTCATGAGCTTCACTCATAGAACATTTTATTTCTACCGTGGGTCTCTGATGTAGGAGCATCCATGGGCTCGTGAAATCCTGCATCAACCAAAAAAATATTATTTTAATTTTTGTTTGGTTTTCAATAAATGGTTGCCACAAATATTTGTAATTATTGGAATAATGTAATTTGAAATTAAATTACATTAACATTTCATGTTGAATTATTATGCCTGAAAAAGCAAGTGTTGCAAAGGAAATGGAAGTACAAAAATTCAAAATTTGCATTTTTGCAAGTTAAAGAAAATTCGTGAGATTTGAAATTGAAATCAAATTTCAACTACCAAAAATCCCTAGAAAATAGGGACTATCAAAATGAGCACTCAAGTGATCAAATTGCAAACTTTGATGAGTGAGTTTAATTTTGGAAACTATTGATAAAGTGCGTATGAGACTAGTTGCTTGCAAAAGTGAGAAGTTTGATTTTTTATTTTTATTTTTAATTTCAATTTATAAATTCTCTCCTTTTGGGTGTGGCTTTTTGGGAAGGATGATTTTTGAGTTTAAAAGGGAAATGATATTGAATTTCATTTCATTTCATTTCAGTAGATTTGGAAAGTTGGTAATAAAAGATAATTCATTTGCATTTTGAAGTTAGTTTTCAAAGTGTAGGAAACTCACAACTTGGGCATGAATTTTCTCTGAGGAGAAATTGCAGAAAAGTGTGAATGCTTCAATAATTTTATTGTAGTCATTGTTGAGGAGTGACAAAGTGTGCATGTGGGTTGGTTGTAGTGCTTGAGAAGCACATGAAATTCTATGGAATGTTGTAGATTTTTTGTAATGAATTCTATGATGTTGTAAAGGGAATATGTAGCGCCCATACTCCCAATGAGACTTTTATTTTTTTTAATTGCAGATTTTTCATTTTTAATGCAAGTTTGCATGTTGCGGTTTCTTTCATACTTGTGTTGAAATTAAGTCAGTGGAGATGGTTTGTGTCAACCCCTTCCTTCATCAAATAACCACTTCAAAAGGTAGTATATGCACATTATGTAAACAAGAGAAACAAAAACACCAATTCTCAACAAAAAATAATATGAATCCAGGATTCCAACCATTTGAACTAAAAATCTTACACAAGTAGAAGAAATCTTGATTGCATGTTTGAACCCAATTATACAAGTCACACATGCAAGAGGCCATCAACATAAATATAGAGGACACACGATCAATTTCCTATAGAAAATTGAACTATCAAACACATTGCCACATTATATTGCAAAACTACTAATCATTATAGTAAGGAAAAAATATAAACATGACATAAATTACCACTTCACAGTAAATAAGCATTGTATTTATCAAGCATTGAAGTATAAAATCAACCATGAAAAATTTTCTAAGATGTCAATATCAATGAAAATGCTCTTGATAGTATAAGTGGGAATCATGAACAAAATATTTTTGATTAGCTTAAGACCATTCAAATAGAATCTGAATCACATACAATAGTTATAAAACATGTCAGCACAGATATCAAGGATTTTGAATAAAAAATTATTGAACACACTTCATCGATGGTTTTCCAACCACCAAATTTACAAAAGGAAATGGACTTGATTCATGCATGGGTGAACAATCAAAATATAGATCCTATGAGATTAATGGACTAGCTAGCAATTGGTGAATCTCCAATAAATGAATATGCTACAACAGGATTATTACATATCACATTTCAAACATTGTTCCCAACTAGAATATGTGATTGTTTAGAAGCACACATCACGAAAGTAGACCTACATGAATATGTCAAACATCTATACCTTTATAAAGATAACCAATTTGGTAAACACCCAAGGTTTTGATATTATATGGAAAATATGATAATGAGACATCGTGCCTAGACATCAGTTGTAGTTTTCATGAAAAGAAATCTTCATGACATGCCTATTACAATCAACAAACTCTGTGAACACCTAAAAAATACACCACAATCACAACTTGTAGATAGAATAATGTGCTTTGGAACTTCGCTCAGAGGTACAAGCTCATAATAGAGAAAATGTTGGGGAGAATTAATAGACATGTTGCATTAGATTAGTAAACCAACCATTTTTTTTACATTGAGTGCAACAGACTTATACTGGCCTGACTTACATGCACTCATGCTAGGGACATCACCAATAACACCAAGAGAAGCACATCTTTGGCAAAAAAAAATGTAATTTACTTCCCTCATATAGTTACACAGTACATGCACTTACAACACTCCCAATTTAGACAAGAAAACCTGCAAAAAGGAATGAATGTTCAAGACTATTGGTGTAGATATGAGTGGAAACATAGAGGATTAGCACGCATCCATGGATTTCTATGGATCAACGGAGCACCAAACATGGATACTATTGATTGTTCAAATGAACAATAATGACCTATTGCACAAATCTATTTCAACTTAACTGTCCATGCATAGAACCCTAGACATGAAACCAAAAATCATAATCAACAGGTATGATCCCACATGCTATATGAAAGACCGTAATTATCAATTTTATCACTCTACAACTAGTATATGAACTAAATCAATCAAATTAAAAAATGTAGCCATACAACATATCTGATATCAATCCATGTCTAAAAGACATAAGGAAACTACAAGAGAAAAATCTCCAACAAGACTACGATGAGCTAGCTAACACTTTCCAAAGACACAATGTGTAGAGAAGGTACATGTCTACAAAAAAGGGAAAATGATTTGCAAGTAAACATCTTTCCGCACATGATAAAAAATTGAGCATAAAAAAACTTCTCTATTCCATTATTTCCATTAGCATGGTCACATTCAATTTCATGTATAGGTACAATGCTCCTTGGCCTCTAAAATTGCAAGGAGGATCATTATATCAATATATAGAAACTGGTAAAAAAAAAATTGATCTTGCTAGAAATGATGATCGACTCAATTCACACAATCAGTACATACTAAAATTATGGAGAGAAAATATAGATTAGAAACATGTCCTATCAAAACATGCAGTCATAAATATATTGCTAAGTATGCATCCAAGTCAAAAAAAGCTTTGAAACATACCAAGAAATGTTAATATGTTTAGCAAACATCAACAATCTAGATGATTCAACTACAAAATTTTATAAAAGATTACTTATAGAAACACTAATAGAAAGGGATGTTGGAGCTCAAGAAACAATCCATCTATTATAATAACTTCCACTTGTTCAAAGTAGTAGATGATTTATCACTCTGAATGTATCAACTGAAGTTTTCAAACGTGTGAGATTGTAACAAAAAATTGACAATGAAAATGAAACTACCTCTTTCATTGATGCATAGAAAAATAGGCCTTACTCTATGGAATCAATCCATCTTATTGAAGTGGCAATATCTTGGATATATAATCCCAACCGCAAAACAAAAAACAAATGGAATGCAAGGAAAACAAAAGCTATTGTTAGATTATTCCCAAAATTCCTATCAATTCCTCCACATGACTCAGAAAGATGGTGTGATTATTGTTTCTTAGAATTGATACTATACAAACCATTATGTGATATACAAAGGTACATTGGTCATAATAATGATGCAATACTTGCATGTTGGTCAAACTTCCAATACACTCAATGGCATGTCGAATGTAGAATCTGAAAGTGATGACAATGAAATCGCCATAGCTTCTACAATCAAGAATGAATGGGAAATTCTATCTGGGCTTCATCAAGGTGAAACTCTACAAATCTTAGAAATAGACATGCCACAAAGAAGATATTTTGGCAAGCAAGCCAACTGGTCTAATAATTTTCATGGTGAACAATACACATATGAAGCAGTCAATTTCATAACCACCATGAAAATTAATAGTTGTATGATGCAAAAGTGTATCCAACAATCAAATAACTATGAAAATATTAGCAACAAACAATCACAAGTAGTAAACATGATAATTTCAAACTACAAAAGAAATGAACATGAATCTCCTCTGCTCATGATAATTCAAGGCACAACAGGAACAAGAAAGTCATATGTGATAGGTGTCATATCCAAAATCCTTCAAGATGATTCATCAACAAATAAATCTCCACTGCTTCTACTTGCACCAACAGGAATCGTGGCATGCAATACAAGAGGATCAACTATTCATTCAAAATTAAAAATACCATGTAATGATTTCAAGAAATTGGATGGAAGCAGATTAACAAGCTTCCAAGAAGAATTATCACATATCAAATACATGTTGATTGATGAAATGAGTTTTCTTGGTGTAAATTTGGTTGATAATGTTCATCGATTCTCAACTCTGCCAAGCCTTCCCTCAAAATGAAAATTGACCTTCTGTAGGTATATCTCTTACACAACTATGGCATAACTCTCACACAACTATGCAGCATATAACATGATTTTCATTAGTAAATTGAATATCTATTGCACAACCACTCAAATAGATTATATATTTCAACTTAGCACTTATCCACTTCTTACAGGAATATCAATAATCTTAGTTGGGGATCTACAACAATTACCTCCTATTAATGACAAACCACCCTATGCAAGCAACGAACAAGTAAAGATCCTATGGGAAGAATTCAAAATTATAATTAATTTGGATCAGGACTTCAGACAACATGGGTCTACCAATCAACAACAACATGATGCAGGAGCATCCAGTGGTGTAAGGGCAATCTTGCATCACCCAAAAATAGTTAAATTTCAAGTTTATAATTTTTTAATTTTTTTTACATTTTTGGATACCCTTTTCATCATAATAAAATTCCCAATTTATGGTTTTTATTTTCTGTTCTTGGGTTGAAAGATATTGCAGTTTTAGTTTCTCATATTTGCACCTGAAAATCTTCTGAGTTGGATTTGAGGCACTTAGAGCTTCTGGAATGGCCCTGAAACTTGCCAAAATTGGCGTAGCAGATCTTGAGCGTGTTCTTGACTTCGAGACCTTTCCAATGTTTCAAACAGTTTGTGAATCGGAGCCCCGGATCAAAAGTTATGGCCCCGGGAAGTTGGCACACTTTCTAAAAGATACAATTGCAAATGTTCTTTTGAAATTTGAACTTCAAGTTGTAATTTTCAGTGCCAAACCACCTAAAATAAAATTTTAAAGTTGTTTTGGCTCCAAACTAAAGAGGAGCTCTATTTATGGGCAGGTTTCTAGTATTTTTGGGTAACTTTCTGGGGGACAAGCTCGCATATTGCGAAAGGGTTATTCTGTAGCTTTCTGTAGCTTGCATGTGTTGTAGAACTTGGGGATTTGAGATCCTCTACATGTAAGAAGCTCCATTTTTTTAATAATAAAATTATTCTCTTATTTGTGGGTTATTTTCTGTGTCTCGGGCTGCACCCTCATCAAGTGGTATCAAAGCGAGGTTTTCTTGAGCATGTGGACAGATCGCCGATTGTGAGGCAGTTCGCATCAGGACCGTGGTTGTGGGTCGAGGTCAAGAAAGATGCCTCCAAGAGTAATGCCTGGTATGCATGGTGGTGCCAGAGGTGGTTGAGGTGGCAGAAATGCTGGTGGAAGAGATGCACTGGCAGCCCTCCAGAGACAGATTGATGTGTTACAAAAGCAATTGAGAAGAGGGTTAAACCCGAGGGAGGAAAGTGAGGATGAAGGAGAGGAAGAAGGTTCAGAGGTAGAAGAGGAAGAAGAAGCAATTGATCAAGACCAAATGTGGCTAATAAGGGCCATTTTGAAGATCGGGAAAAGACCCAGAGAAAAAGTCCCTAGTTATTCTAGAAGTTTGAACCCGGAAGAGTTGATCGACTGGATCAATGAGCTAGAAGATAATTTTGAGTATGAGGAAATAGAGGACCCATATCAGGTTAAGTTTGTGAAAATGAATTTTAAGGGCCATGCCAATATTTGGTGGAAAGAGGTCTAGTTGGAAAGAAATCGAAGAGGAAAAGTCAAGATCACCAGATGGGATCGCATGGTAGAGAAACTGAAGAAGCAATTCATACCAATGAACTACGAGTTAGATTTGTTGAAGAAATTGCAAGGGTTGAAGCAAGGAAGCAGGTATGTGAAAGAATATACTGAATATTTTCACAATATAATCATCATAACGGGTCACACAGAGGAAAATAAGGAGAAGGTAGCCCGATATCTTAATGGGTTGTGACCGAGCATTCAGGAGGAGCTAAGCGTAGCTAGAATGACCACCATTGAGGATGTGTATCAGTTTGCTTTGAAGGTGGAAGAGAAGCTAAACAAAAGATTTGATGGCAAGCAAAAAGGATGAGGAGGTCAAAGCGGAAGGGGCAATGGAAGACCTTCAAGAAACCGAAATGATGATGAAAAGAAAAGTGAAGATGTGGGTACCAGCCAAAGCCAAAAGAATGACAACTGCTACCGCCCTCATGATCAAAACAGTGGTGATCAAAAAGGTAGAGGACGAGGGAGATATGGACAAGGATCTGGAAGAGGTGGTTTCAGAGGAACATGTTTCCAGTGTAGTGAATAAGGGAATCGAGCCTATGAATGTCCACAACACCAAGGAAGGGAAGACAAAAGGCCAGAAGGTCGTGAAAGGGTTGCGCATGTAGATGAGGAGGCCCTATCTGAACATTTAAATGATGTTGAAAGTGGAGAAACCATAGTGATTAGGAGAGCCCTAGTGACTGAAGAAAAGGAACCAGAACAGAGGAAGAATCTATTTCACACAAGGTGCAAGTGTGAAGGAAAATGTTGTGATGTCATTATTGATGGTGGGAGCACGATAATCTGTGTCAAGAGATGGTCACAAAGTTGAAGCTAAAGAGGAAAGGCACCCACATCCATCGACAGTTCGGGTTGCGTAGTGCCTTTAATAGTCAATGAGCGTGCTGCTCAGTAAAGTTCAAGATCGAGCTACCATGATGAGGTACTTCAGATATCATCCCCATGGATGCATGTCACATGTTGTTGGGAAGGCCGTGGTAGTTCGATAGGCGAGCTATACATGATGGCCATGCAAACACTTATTCCTTGACAAAGGATGGGGTTCGTCACAAGTTGAAACCCTTGAAGGAGATTGAAGAAAAGGTATAAAGAGTGCTAGAATTTTTTATGTAGATGGAAGAAAAAATTTAGAAGGCATGAAGCAGAGCTGCAGTGTGTTATACATTGATTCCTAGAGTGGAGCAAGCATATGAGAAGGTTCCGTAAGAAGCTTATGGATGTTGGATGAGTTTCGTGATATTATTTCCGGAGGTAATGGAGGGTTTACCACCACAAGGAAGATTAGTCATCGATTGACTTGATTCCTAGAGCCAGTTTGCCAAATAAGGCAGCTCATAGAATGACTCCAGCAGAAAATGAGGAGTTGAACAAACAAGTTCAAGAGTTGTTGAGAAAGGGTTTGATATGGTAGAGTTTGAGTCCATGTGCAGTACCTGCAGTACTAACACCAAAGAAGGATGGGGAGTGGAGGATGTGTACAGGTTCCCAAGCCATAAACAAGATAACAATCAAGTACAGATTTCCCCTGCCAAGGATGGATGACCTGATGGACTGTTTGAGTGGAGCTCAGTACTTCACAAAGATTGATCTGAAGAGTGGATATCACCAGATCCGGATTCAAGAGGGAGATGAATGGAAGACCGCCTTCAAGACCAAAGAGGGCCTGTACGAGTGGTTAGTCATGCCTTTTGGGCTAACCAATGCACCGAGCACATTCATGCGGCTCATGAATGAGGTACTAAAAGAATTTCTGGGAAGTTTTGTTATTGTGTATTTAGATGATATTTTGATTTTTAGTAAGATGTTGGATGAGCATTTGATGCATATTCGGAGAGTCTTTGAGAAGTTAAGAGAAGAGAAACCGTTGATTAATCTAAAGAAGTGCAGTTTTGTGAAGAGGGAGTTAGTGTACTTGGGGTTTGTTGTCTCAGCAGAAGGTCTCAAGATGGACCCAGAGAAGGTGAAGGCTATTCTAGAATGGCCTACCCCAACTTCTACCGAGGTGAGATCTTTTCATGGTTTGGCTAGTTTTTATAGAAAGTTCATTAGAAACTTCAGTAGTATTTGTGGACCTCTGACTGAAACAATGAAAGGGGATAGAAAAGAATTCAAGTGGAGCACTGGAGTAGCAAAAGTTTTGAACTGTTGAAGCAGAAGGTGACAAAGCAACCTGTTCTAGCCCTCCCAAATTTCAACAAGGTGTTTCAGGTGGATTGTGATGCCAATGGTTGTGCCATTGGAGCAGTATTGAGCCAAGAAGGTAAGCCCATTGCCTATTTTAGTGAAAAGTTAAATGATGCCAAGAGAAAGTATTATGTATATGATCAGGAGTTTTATGCAATAGTTCAAGCATTAAAGAAAATAGAGACATTATTTGCTGTCAAGCGAATTTTTTCTATATACCGACCACTGCCTTGTAGTACCTAAATAGTCAGGAAATTAACCAAAAGGCATATGAAATGGGCGCAGAGTTATACCTTTGTTTTGAAACAGGAGGAATTCAAATAGGGTTGCGGTGATGCCTTGAAGTAGGAGGCATACATTGATGACAAAGATGCGCATTGAAGTGGTTGTCTAATGAACTCAAGACATTGCATGAAGATCTTGATTTTGCAAGAGGCTTGGAAAGCTTGCAAGGAACCCGCTACGCTGATAGGACAAGGTGGCTGGATTTCCTCATAATCCAGATGGCATGTTATTTAAGGGAAGTCAATTGTGTATCCCGAGGAGTTCCATGAGGAGAACTTGATAAAGGAGAAGCATAGTGGAGGAATGGCAAGACATTTTGGCTCCGATAAGACCATTGCCATCGAGCATTATTATTGGCCTCGCTTGTCACAAGATGTGAAGAAGTTTGTACAAAGTTGCAGGTATGTCGATGGCTAAAGGAGGAGCTGTATCACGCTTATATCAACCCTACCTATACCAGAGGCCATGGGAGGATATAAGTATGACTTTTGTTCCGGTTTTCCAAGCGACACAATCCAGGGAATGATTCAGTCTTTGTGGTGGCTGATAGGTTTTCAAAGATGGCATTACTTCATTCCATGTCGAAGACCCATGATGCACCACATTGGTTTTAATTTGTTCTTCAAAGAGGTAGTGAGGCTACATGGTCTTCCAATGAGTATTGTTTCAGATCGTGACACCAAATTTGTGGGGTACTTTTGGAGGACCTTGTGGAAGAAGCTAAAGACAGAGTTGAAGTTCAGTTCTGCACACCAACCACAAACAGATGGGCAGATAGAGGTTGTTAATGGTGAGTCCGGGTAACTCCATCGAGATGCTTGGTAGGAGATAACCAAGGATGGACTTGGATTCCACCTTAGGTAGAATTCTTACAACAATTTTGTCAACAAAAGCACCGGGTAGATCACCATTCCAGATTGTGTATGGAGGTAGCCCGCACAACTCCAAAATTGAGGAAGATGGACCAAGAGAAGAAAATAAGTGTCGGGGTTTAAGATTTTGTAGAACACATCAAGGATATACATGAGAAGGTAAGAGAACATATTAACAAGATGAATATGATAAGGCTAAGGCAGATCAAAAAGCGAGGTATAAGGAGTTTCAGACAGGATGAAGTTGATGGTCCACTTGAGGAAAGAAAGGTTTCAGTGGAACATATAACAAATTGAAGATGAAGAAGTTCGGGTCCCCTCGTAGAAAAATTTTAAAGAAGCATGCCAGATTCAAAGAAATGCATATGAGTGTAGAGTTGCTAGATGGTTCAACATTTCCCCGCGGTTCAACATTTCGTGATTCAAGACAAAGTATCATGAAGGTGGTGTAGAGGAAGTACCAATGATGGAACAGTGTGGGATTCCAGCATCTACTTCTGAAAAGGATGAGATTGAGGAAATCTTGGATAGTCGTGTGGGAAGGAGTACTAGAAACATGCAGTATGAAGAATATCTGGTGAAATGGAGAGGAAGGCTTGTGGAAGATTTATCCTAGCTATCTAAGGCAGTGGTTGACTGGTTGGGTTTTCCTCAACCATCTGAGATGTGACGGGGTCACTTCTCAAATTACCCTGGGTGTCTAATGCAGGAGCATCCAGTGGTGTAAGGGAAATCTTGCATCACCCAAAAATAGTTAAATTTCAAGTTTATCATTTTTCAGGATGTTTTTACATTTTTGGACCTTTTCATCATAATGAAATTCTAATTTGGTTTTTATTTTTATTCATGGGTTGAAAGATATTGTAGTTTTAGTTTCCCAAATTTGCACTTGAAAATCTTCCGAGTTGGATTTGAGGCACTTAGAGCTTCCAGAATGGCCTTGAAACTTTATGAAATTGGCGTAGAAAATTTTGAGCACATTCTTGACTTCGATACCTTTCCAACGGTTCAAACGGTTCGCGAATCAGAGGCCCGGATCAGAAGTTATGGCCCCGAGAAGTTGGCACACTTTCTAGAAGATACAATTGCAAATGTTCTTTTGAAATTTGAACTTCAAGTTGTAATTTTCAGCACCAAACTGCCTAAACTCAAATTTTAATGTTGTTTTGGCTCCAAACTAAGGAGGAGCTCTATTTATGGGTGGGTTTCTAGTATTTTTGGGTAACTTTTTGGGGGACAAGCTCGCATATTGCGAAAGGGTTATTCTGTAGCTTTCTGTAGCTTGCATGTGTTGTAGAACTTGGGGATTTGAGATCCTCTGCATGTAAGAAGCTCCATTTTCTGAATAATAAAATTATTCTATTGTTTTTGGGTTATTTTCCGTGTCTCGGGCTGCGCCCTCATCACAACACTTCCACCAGCTTTTAACAAATATAAGGGATGCAAACCCTACACTTGATGACTAGAATTTACTAATGACACAATCTACTAAAAAATTAGATCAAGAAATAAACAAATAATTTGACAATAATGTTCATTTGTTTTCAACAAATGAAAATGTCCATTGATGGAATTTGACAATAATGTTCATTTGTTGACAATCGAAGGAAATTATACTCCTTGAAAAATCCAATTGCATGAAGCATAAAAATTAAAAATTAAAAATTAAAAATGGAAATGTCAATGCAATTGATGGATATACAAAGATAAATCCAATATTGAAATATTGTTAAGCAAAAATGCAAAAGCTATGTTAACATCAAACTTGTGGATAGAAGCATGCCTTGTTAATGGAGCTTTAGGTACTATCCAAGAAATTATATATTGCCCAAGAAAAATCCCCCCAAAACCAAATTGAGGTGTGAGCTTAGAACCCTTTCCATAATGGATTGGACTCTTTCTCATTCACACTCATAAGAAAACTTGGTCACCTACAACAAACTAGCAATCCACACAGCATGCATCAACATACTTCTTTTTCCTATCTTGTGTAGCTACTAAATGCTCTCTGATCCGAACCACCTACTGCTCCATATCCTGAAGCATATTAGGAAAAAATAAAATCCTATCCTCCAACCTATCCCAACACAATGGAGTCTGACATGGCCATCCATACAAAGCCTAAAAAGGTTCCATTTCAATAGAACTCTAAAAACCATTGTTATATGCAAACTCTACAAGATAGAGATAATCCTCCCATTGTATCTATTGGTCCATGACATACATGCATAGCATATATTCAAGGATATGATTGAACCTCTTAGTATGTCCATCTGTCTCAGGGTGATATGATGAACTAAAGTTCAACTGTGTCCCCATAGCATGTTGTAATGATGTCCAAAGAGCCGAAGTAAACACAAGATCCCTATCAGAAATAATCTGACAAGGATTACCATGCAACCTCACAATGTCCTCCATGAACACTCTAGCAACTAACAAATCATTATAGGAGGAATGGATAGGTGAGAAGTGTGCCATCTTCGTCAACCTATCTACCATCACCATAATCGCATCATGTCATCGCGAAGAGTTAGGTAAATCAATAATGAAATCCATTGAAATGATGTCCCATTTCCACTCAAGAACCAAATGGGGTTGTAGAAGACCAGCTGGATGTTGGTGTTCAGCATTAACTCACTGACACTCCAAACACCGTGATACATAATCAATGATATCTCACCTCATACCTACCCAGAAATAAACCAATCGCAAATCGGCATACATCTTCTTCACTCCAAGATGAGCTGAATAAGGTTCCTGATGTGCCTCTATCAAAATTAAGGTACGAAGACCTTTTGAGGATGGAACATATATACGTCCCATGTATCTCAATAACCCATTTGTCTCTAAAGAATATCCTAACTTCCCTCCTGACGAGGGTGCAACTCGAGACAAAGAAAATAACTCACAAAACAAAAGAATAATTTTATTATTTAGAAAATGGAACTTCTTCATGCAGAGGATCTCAAATCCTCAAGTTCTACAACAAATGCAAGTTACATAAAATTACAAAATAACCCTTTTTGCAATGTGTGAACTTGTTCCCCCAAAAGAATACACAAAAAAAGAAACCCACCCATAAATAGAGCTCCTTATTAGTTTGGAGTCAAAACAACATTCAAATTTGAGTTTTCTGCAGCCTTGCACCAAAGTTGCAACTTGAAATTCAAATTTCATAATACATTTGAAAATTAGTATCTTCTAGAAAGTGTGCCAACTTCCGGGAGCCATAACTTTTGATGCGGACCTCCATTTTTTGAACCGTTTGAACCGTTGGAAAGTTCTCGGAGTCAAGAACGTGATTGAAATTTTCTAGAACAATTTTGGCAAGTTTTGGGATTGTTTCGGGACCGTTTAGTGCCTCAAATTTGACTTAGAAGGTTTTCAGGTGCAATTCTTGGAGACTAAAACTACAATATCTTTCAACACAGGAATAGAAAAGAAAAACTGTAAGTTGGGAATTACATTATGAGGATTCAAAGGGTATCCAAAAATGAAAAATAATCTAAGAAACTACAAACATGAAATGAAACTCCTTTTTTGGGTGATGCAAGATTTCCCTTACACCACTAGATGCTCCTGCATCAGACACCCACTTGAGGTAATTTGAGAATTAACCCCATCATGTCTCAGATGGTTGAGGAAAACCCAAATGGTCAACCTCTTCCTTAGATAGCCAGGATGAATCTTCCACAGGCCTTCCTCTCCATTTCACTAGATATTATTCATACTACCTATTTCTGGTACTCCTTCCCACACAGCTATCCAAGATTTCTTCAATCTCCTCCTTCTCTAAAGTAAGTATTGGAATGTCATACTGCCCTATTGTTGGTGCATCCTTTGTGCCACCTTCATGATACTCTATCAAATATGAAATGTTGAACACAGGGGAAATGTTGATTCCATCTGGCAACTCTACTTCATATGCATTCCCTAAATCATGCTTCTTCAAAATCTTGCAAGGACCAAATTTCTTGATCTTCAATTTTTTATAGGTACCTATTGGAAACCTTTATTTCCTCAAGTGGACCATTACTTCATCACCAATCTAAAACTCCTTATTCCTCCTTGTTTTGATCTGCCTTGGCCTCATACTGCATATTCATCTTGTCAATATGTTCTCTTACCTTCTCAACCTTCTCATGTATACCCTTGGTGTGCTCTACAAAATCTTCAACTTTGGAACTTATCTTCTTCCCTTGGTCCATCTTCCTCAATTCTGGAGCTATTCTGGGGCTACCTCCATACACAATCTGGAATGGTGATCTACTAGTGCTTCTGTTGACATAATTGTTGTAAGAAAATTATGCCTGGGGTAAGATCAAGTCTCATCCCTTGGGTTTATCTCCTACCAAACATCTCAGTAGGTTACCTAGACTCTTGTTCACAACCTCCATTTTCCTATCTATTTGTGGATGGTGTGCAGAACTAAACTTCAACTCCGTTCTCAACTTCTTCCACAAAGTCCTCCAATATTATCCCACAAATTTGGTGTCATGATTTGAGACAATACTCTTTGGCAAACCATGTAGTCTCACCGCCTCTTTAAAGAACAAGCCATCAATTTGGACTGCATCATGGGTCTTTTGACATGGAAAGAAATGTACCATCTTTGAAAACCTATCAACCACTAAAATTACTGAATCATTCCTTCTCTGTGTCCTTGGAAAACAAAGAACAAAGTTCATACTTATACCCTCCTATGGCCTCTCTAGTATAGGTAAGGGTTGGTACAACCCTGTATTCTAGCTCACTCCCTTAGCCATCTGACATGCCCTATAACTCTGTACAAACTTCTTCACATCTTGTAACAACTAAGGCCAATAGTAATGTTCACTGATAATGGCTATGGTCTTATCCCAACCAAAATTTCCTTCCATTCATTCACTATGCTTCTCCTTTATTAGGTTCTCCCTCATGGAACTCCCCATAATACATAATTGACTTCCCTTAAACAACATGCCATCCTAGATTATAAAATCTAGCCACTTTGTCTTGTCCATTGTAACTTTCTCCTTGCAAGCTTTCCAAGCCTCTGCAAAATCAGGATCTTCTGCATACAATGTCTTGAGTTCATTGAACCCAACCACTTCAATCTGCATCTTCATGAACAATGTCTGCCTCCTTCTTAAGGCATTTGCAACCCTATTCAACCTCCCTCTCCTATGTTTTAAAACAAAGGTATAACTCTACAAAAATTCTACCCATTTCATATGCCTCTGATTTAATTCTCCCTAACTATTCAAGTACTGCAATGCTTGATGATTAATGTACAAAACAAATTCCTTCAGAAATAGATAATGCCTCCATTTTTTTAGTGCTTGAACTATTGCATAAAGTTCCTGATCATATACAAAATACTTTCTCTTGGCATCATTTAACTTTTCACTGAAATAGGCAATGTTCTTACCTTCTTTTCTCAACACTACTCCAATGGCACAACCACTGGTATCACAATCCACTTGAAACACCTTATTGAAATCTAGAAGGGCTAGAACATGTTGCTCTGTCACCTTTTGTTTCAACAGTTCAAAACTTTTCACTGCTCCAGTGCTCCACTTGAACTCTTTTCTATCCCCTCTCATTGTTTCAGTCAGGGGTGCACAAATACTACTAAAGTTTCTAATGAACCTTTTGTAAAAACTAGCCAAACCATGGAAAGATCTTACCTCAGTAGCAGTTTTTGGGGTAGGCCATTCCAGAATATCCTTCACCTTCTCTGGTTCCATCTTGAGACCTTCTGTCAAGACTACAAACCCCAAGTACACTAATTCCTTCTTCACAAAACTACACTTCTTCAGATTAATCAACAATTTCTCCTCTCTTAACTTCTCAAAGGCTCTCTAAATATGCATCAAATGCTCATCCAAAGTTCTATTGAAAATCAAAATATCATCTAAATACACAATGACAAAACTTCATAAAAATTCTCTTAATACCTCGTTCACAAGCCACATGAATGTGCTTGGTGCATTGGTTAGCCTAAAAGGCATGACTAACCACTCATGCAGGCCCTCTTTGGTCTTGAAGGTAGTCTTCCATTCATCTCCCTCTTGAATCTAGATATGGTGATAACCACTCTTTAGATAATTTTTTTTGAAGTACTGAGCTCCACTCAAACAATCCATCAAGTCATCCATCCTTGGTAGGGGGAATCTGTTCTTGATTGTTATCTTGTTTATGGCCCAAAAATCTGTACACATCCTCCACTCTCCATCCTTCTTTGGTGCTAGTACTGTAGGTATTGCACATGGGCTTGGGCTCTCTTGAATCAAACCCTTTCTCAACAACTCCTGAACTTGTCTATTTAACTCATTTTTTTTTGGAGTCATTATGTGAGCTGCCTTGTTTGGAAAACTAGCTCCAAGGATCAAGTCAATCTAATGACTGATCTTCCTCGCTGGTGGTAAGCCCTCAATTATGTTATCAGAAATAAGTTCTTGAAACTCATCCAACAACCTCGAAACTTCTATTGGCACCTTCTCACTACCCTCCTTACCCACTCTAGGAATCAATGTATAGCACACACACACACATGCTTCGTACCTTCTAAAAAAATTCTTCCATCAACATAATAGATTCTAGCACTACTGCATACTTTTTATTTGGCCTCCTTCAGGGGTTTCAACTTGTGACAAACCCCATCCTTTTTCAAGGAATGAGTGTTTGCATGGCCATCATGTATAGCTCGCATGTCGAACTACCACAACCTCTCCAACAACATGTGACATGCATCCATGGGGATGATATCATAGAGTACCTCATCATGGTAGCTCTCGATCTTGAACTTCACTAGGAATTGTTCATTGACCAAAACTTTGTGGTCCTTCTGCAACCAAGAAATCTGATACGAATGTGGATGCCTTTCCCTCTTTAACTTCAACTTTGTAACCATCTCCTCTAACACTAGATTATCGGTGCTCCCACTATCAATGATGACATCACAGCTCATTTTCCTTCAAAAATTCTTCCTTTGTTTGGGCTCCTCTTCAGTCACCAATGCTCTTCTAATCACTAGGACTTATCCCCTTTCAGCATCATCTAAATGTCCAGATTGAGCTTCCTCATCTACATGTGCAACCCTTCCATGACCTTCCGGCCTTTTGTCTTCCCTTGATTTTGTGGACATTGATAGCCTCAATGTCCTTCACCACACTAGAAACACTTTCCTCTGAAACCACCTCTTCTGGATCCATGTCCAGATCTCCCTCATCCTCTACCTCTTTGATCGCCACTATTTTGATCACAAGGATGGTAGAAGTAGTCATTCTTCTAATTTCAATTGGTACCCACTCCTTCATTTTTCTTCTCATCATCATTTCAACTTCCAAAAGATCTTCCACTGCCCTTTCCACTCTGACCTCCTTGTCCTTTTTACTTTTCAAATCTTTTCTTTAGCTTATCTTCAGCTTTCAGAGCAAACTAGTATGCATCCTCAAGGTGGTCATTCTAGCCAGGCTTAGCTCCTCCTGAATACTCAATCATAACCCATTAAGATAACGGGCTACCTTCTCCTTGTTGTCCTTCGTATGACCCATTCTGATGATCATCTTGTGAAAATATTTAGTGTATTCTTTCACAGATTTTATTCCTTGCTTCAACCCTTGCAATTTCTTCAGCAAATCTAGCTCGTAGTCCACTAGTATGAATTGCTTTTTCAATTTCTCCACCATGCGATCCCATCTGGTGATCTTTCCTTTTCCTCTTCAGTTTCTCTCCAACTGGACCTCTTTCCACCAAATACTGGTGTGGCCCTTCAGCTTCAGTTTTTGTGAACTTGACCTGATTTGGGTCCTCTATCTACTCATACTTGAAATATTCTTCCAAGTTCAAACTTCTAGAATAACTAGGGACTTATGCTCTAGGTATTTTCCTAATCTTTGAAATGGCCCTTATTAGCCACATTTGGTCTTGATCAATTAATTCTTCATCTTCTACATCTGAATCTTCCTCTTCTTCATCCTCACATTTTTCTCTCCTTCTCGGGTTTAACCCTCTTCTCATCTGCTCCTGCAACGCATATATCTATTTATGGAGGGCTCTGAAACACTTAATCTCTAGTGGATCTCTTCCACAAGAATTTTTTCTACCTCGACCACCTCTGGCACCACCATTCCTACCAAGAATCACTCTTGGAGGTATCTTTCTTGACCTTGACCCACAACCACAGTCCTAGTAAGAACTGCCTCACAATCAATGATTTTTCCACACACTCAAGAAAACCTACTTTGATACCACCTGACAAGCGTGCAACTCGAGACACAAAAAATAACTCACAAAATAAGAGAATAATTTTATTATTCATAAAATGGAACTTCTTACATGCAGAGGATCTCAAATCCTCAAGTTCTACAACAAATGCAAGTTATAGAAAATTACAAAATAACCCTTTTTGCAATGTGCGAAATTGTTCCCCCAAAAAACTACACAAAAATCAGAAACGCACCCATAAATAGAGCTTCTTATTAGTTTGGAGCCAAAACAACATTCAAATTTTAGTTTTTAGTGGCTTGGCACTGGAAGTTACAACTTGAAATTCAAATTTCAAAGTACATTCAAAAGTTAGTATCTTCTAGAAAGTGTGCCAACTTCCAGGAGCCATAAATTTTGATCCAGACCTGTGTTTTTCAAACTGTTTGAACCGTTGGAAAGGTCTCAGAGTCAAGAACATCCTCAACATTGATATGCCAATTTCAACAAGTTTTGGGGCCATTTTGGGACCTCTTAGTGCCTCAAATATGACTTGGAAGGTTTTCAGGTGCAATTCTTAGAGACTAAAACTACAATATCTTTCAACCCAGGAATAGAAAAGCAAAATTGTAAGTTGGGAATTACATTATGATGAAAAAGGTGTCTAGAAATGAAAAGAAATCTAAGAAAATCCTTTTTTGGGTGATGTAATATTTCCCTTACACCACTGGATGCTCCTGTATCACCTCCAGAGTCCTACCTGACTCAATCTCAGATCTTACCTCCTGATACCAGCTGTCTGTAGGAAGTTTGGTAAGAATTTGGCTCCTCAAATCCACAGTAAGAGTTATCTCTGATAGTTTTTTCCTCCATATATTGAGAGTGTCAGCCACAACATTCTCCTTCCCCTAGATGTACTTCACCTCAGAATTTTACTCATAGAGGAACTCCATCCATTGCCTTTGCCTAGCATTAAGGTTAGGTTGTGTGAAGATGTATTGTAGACTCTGATGGTCACTATGTAACTCAACTCATGATCCTTGAGCTTCTGTGACTTGTATGCAATGACTCGACCATCCTACATCAATACTAATCCTAACCCCTCCAAAGATGCATATGCACATACAACAAAGCCTCTTGTAGGATTAGGTATCGCAAGGATCATTGCGCTAGTCAACCTCTCGTTCAATGTTTGAAATGCAGCCTCACTCTGTTCTAACCAATCAAACTTCTTCCCTTTCCTCTGAAGAGAAGTGATAGGATTTCCTACCCTAGAAAATTCCTGAACAAAGCGTTTGTAGTAACCTGCAACATGAAACTATGTAGCTCTGCCACATTCGTGGGTGTAGGCCAATCCATGATCACTTGGATCTTCATAGGATCCACTGTAATGCCCTCTCTTGATATAACATGTCCAAGGTACTTGACCTTAGTTTTGAAGAACTCACATTTGGACAAGTTGGCGTACAACTTATTAACCCTCAAACACTATAATACCTGCCTCAAATGTTCCTCATGCTCCTCAACTGTCCTGGAATAAATCAATATGTCATCAAGGAATACAACTACAAATATATCTAGGTATGTGCGAAAAACTCTGTGCATCAGGCTCATGAATATAGATGGTGCATTCATCAACTCAAACAATACCAATGTAAACTCGTAGTGACCATATTGTGTGTGAAACATCATCTTATGAATATTAGACTCCACAATACACAATTGATTGTATATTGTCTTAAGATTGATCTTATAAAAGACTGTAGCACCCTTGACCTGATCAAACAAGTCATCAATCCTAGGTAGAGGATATTGGTTCCTAATGGTGACCTTATGTAACTGATGGTATTCTATGCACAAATGAAGAGAACCACCCTTGTTCTTCACAAAAATAATAGGTGCTCCCCAATGTGAAACACTAGGGCGGATGAAACCCTTCTCTAATAGCTCCTCAAGCTACAAGTGGAGTTCCTTAAGATCCTGAGTTGTCATATGGTATGGGGCTCGTGAAATGGGTTTGGAACTAGGTAAAAGATCAACCTTGAAGTCTATGCCATGCTGAGGTGGCATCCCTAGAATATCATCTAGAAAAACATTTGCATACTATTGAAGTATGGGGTGGCTATCTATAGACACCTTCTCCTCTCTATCACCCATCTCCAAGTCATCTACTATCATAGCAAATAATTGACATCCTTGATGAACACATCTTCTCAGCTGCATAGGAAAGATCATCCTTAATGATATAGGTCTCTGGACCCCTACTAACTCAACCTCACTACCAGATGTATCAATGCATCATATCAACTTGCGTCAACAATCAATCACAATCCTATGAGCCTCGAGCCAATCCATCCCTAGGAAAATGTCATAAGACCCTAATGGTATAATTTGGAGATCTGTGGTAGTGTGGAAAGATCCAATCTCCAAACTAAAATTTGATACATAGGAATGCACTAGTGTAAGACAAGGTATGCAACTTAATTCCTACGCAAACAACTTAATGGTTTCCACATTAACCTAGAGTTCCCAGTGTTTAAACCTAGGCTCTGATACCAAGTGTAAAACCCCACCCTGCAACCTAGAGTACGATTCAACACTGTGAAAGTGCAACTAATTTTTTTCTTAAAAAGAGTAACAATGACAAGTAAAATAATCTACTCTAACCACATACATCCTCTAGGCCATGCAACGTGTCTACATGTGAATTCAAAAACCTACAAAATTAATCTAACCATAGCATATAAAATTAACTCATGATAAACAACATACATCAAGCATTAACTCAGTGAAAAATAAATCTAACACATAGAAAAGTAATGAACATATTTCCACAGATACAACACCATATAAAACAATATATACCATTTAGTCCAATAATAAATAGATCTTACATAATGTTACAAATTTTATGAAACACATGGATCCTCCTTGATTACAAATGAGGAATACAAATACATAGTATCCCATTGTTGCAATAAATATAAGAGAAGTAAAAATCCATAGAAACACACGAGCTTCTCAAACTAGAAGATCCTACCATCACGAACAGGAAGAGAAAGCCCAAAATTTTAAGGTGCACACCACCCAGCCATGTGGTACCTGTAGGCCCGACCCCCATGCTAGGAGATAGTAAAAGGTAACCAAGACAAACCTACTACCTCTAGACACAGGCAATATACAAAAGAACACTGTACCAATACACAAAATATAAGGTTACATTACTTCCAGAATCACTGAATCAAGAACAACCACTATACAATACAAACTGACTATTTTCATAGGAGTGTCATCACAAAGGTTGCATTGGTTATCCTAAGGAGATCTGCCTAGGTCCCGACCCCCATCTTGGGTTATCTTGGTAACCTCTCATGAACTCCAGCCCCACATGCACACCAGTGTGGAATTGATTATCTTTCAAGAAGATAAGATAACGATCTTTCCTATCCAGGCCTTCCAGACTCATCTCAAGTCTAACACAAGCCCTTGAGCCAATGAGCGAGGCTAAATTATTTGGTTAAATGTATTAAGCTACTCTATCCCTAATATAGGTTATTTAATTTTTATTGATTAAACTGACTCTCACACGAGTTATCCTGGGACGACTTTGTGTCCCAGCCCCCATTGAAAGCCACTCCCCTATTGAAAACACAATAACTTATTCCACAACCCAAGGGTAGACAGTGCACTGAAACTGATAACAAATAACCACCACATCTCAAGAGGTAACACATCCCTATAGATGTCAAATACTGAATCCCAAATATGTGCACTAACCAAGGAAATCTCAAAGGGTGAACAAAAGATACCACAACCCTTTCACAATTACAATCTCTGGAAGGCTTACATTTTCTCAACAACAAATATCCCCCCACAATTCACAATTATAGAAATACTTGTAATTAAAATAAACCACTCATGTAATTAAAAGCACTACCACTTGGATTTCTTAAATCCAATAGATCAATATCTCATAATTAAAGTATATTGTTCAAGCATAATTCCAATTAATAAATCAAAAACCAAATAAAACTAAATGTTTAAGCTTCAGTTTCACAACTGCTCATATCAATTAACTCAATTTCTCAATTAAAAGAACTAATCCTTTCAATTTAACTACTCGTGCTTGCATGCACCTAAATAAATATTCTTTTAAATATATATATATATATATGTTATCAAATTATAAATCAAATTATACTTTTCCAATATTCATTTAAAAATCATCTACTTTCCTTCTAAAATCATCTTTATAATAACATCAATTAAATAATTATATAACAATAAATTACATTTACAACCGTACAAAATATATATATATATATAATATCTATAAAATACATAACATATATTATATATAATATACATATAAATTATATATTAAAAAATAACAACAAATGAAATCACAGGCTCACGGCCTGCCACGCCATTCATAGAGAAAGGGAGTGTTGTCTATGACAACACCCCTTCCACATAACTGTGGAGGGTGCTGCCATAGCAGCGGTGCCCCCCTCCATGGGAATGGTGATGGGGTAACCCCCTCGCCTACCCCATAAAATTATAAAAATTTAATAAAAAGAACTTCCCCTCTCAAAAATAAATTCGTTGTACAACAATTCTTCAGTCTGTTCTTCAACAAAAAATTTACCAGAAGGTAAATCAATAAAATAAATAAATAAATAGATATATATATATATATTTGTATATGTATATATATACATATACAAATATATATATTTGTATATGTATATATATACATATACAAATATATATATTTGTATATGTATATATATATATACAAATATAAATATTTGTATATATATAGATACAAATATATATATTTGTATATGTATATATATATATATATATTCCACTATATATATGTGTGTGTGTGTATGTCTAAATTTCAACCAAATTTCCTACAGGAAGATAAATTATTGTCTCAAAAGTTTTCTACAAGAATAATGTAGAAATATTTTACAGAGGTTTCCTAACTCATCAAATACTTTCCTTTGAATTTTCTATTGTGTTAAAAATCATTCCCTATAGAGATCTAAATATTTCACGGTGATTTATCATTTTCTACAGAGAAGATTAAATAATCTTGACATAGAGGATAACAAATTTCTATAGTTTCAATTCCATTTTCACAAAGGCTCTAAAATTTATCTATAATTTTCTTTTGTATAAATCTATTTCAACTAATCAATTTAAATAGAGGATCTAACTTATTTTCTACAGAAGTTGCAACATTCACAGCAATTTCTTTTCAAAAACAAAAGCTTCTAAAATGAAAGAAATCCTCTTCTAAACTTTTCCAATTTACAATACAGTAATAATTAAATATCTCTTTCAAATTTAAAATTCACACAGAAATAAAGAACCTATTCCAGAATATCTTTCAATTCGAAGATTAATGTCAAGCTTTCATTTAATCTTCAATTTCCAAAGCTTCCTCAAGAAGAATTGTCACTTCCGAGAGAACAAAAAATAATCCAGAACCAAGATTACAACAAAACTTAGATTCCTAAAATTATTAGAGAGCCTCTAAGATTAACAATTTCCTCAAATCGTAAAACAATTCTACCATTTCCAAATCCTCTCTTTTTTTTTCCCGTGAAAACAACTTCCTTTCTTTTCCCAATTTTCAATCAATCTCTCTAAAAATCAATTTTTTAAAAATTAGAAAACAAAACCTTCTAACTTCCAATTAACACAACAAATATCTTTTCTCAATAACATGCATTTGAAATTAAAATAATTTATTTATTTCAAATCACATTTAAGTAACTTATTTATTTTAATTCACATTTAATCTAATAATTAAAATTACTTTATAACATAAATTAAATTAATTAATTTATCTATTATAAAGTCTCCACATCAATAATACAAATTAATTAAATACTTAATTATAACATATAATTTAATCCTCACAATTAAACTTTGCACGATAAATAAAATAACAAGACAAATGTAGATAAAGAATACAACCAATACATGGATTGACGACAGACTGTACTAGGGTAAAGGTCTGACTAGGTAACCTGATACTATCTCCCAATCAACATTATTGTTGGGTATTGGACATGCTCAGACCTATGAAACCAAGTGAAGTCATTGTCCTATGCCTACAAACTTACAAACAAAGCAAATATCATACATGTATCCAGATAATAAATCATACACACCGTGAAGAGAGAATCATGGAAATCACAAGGCACTCGCAAGCAATTGATGCAATATCGTTCTCTTCACCAATACAATATCACATCAACTAACAAGATAAAATATCAATTAAACTACCATAAGAATATATAATAATGTCATCTCAACTAAGCATCTATGCAAACATAAAGCATGTCAAACATAATCACCATGCATATAATGTATCATCACATCAATATAGTCTATTATCACTTTACTGTTAGCGATAGAATAACAGTAACATAAAATATGGTCTAACAAAATATTTGAGTTGTCAAAGAAAACATAACAAATCGGAGGGGTGTTAAATTATGAGTCTCCTCAACTGAGAATATCTCTTGACCACTATCCAATGAGTGGTTGAGGCTAAGATTAAAACATCTTCTCATAATACATGAGCTAGTTATAATATCCAAGGCTACATTTTTTTATTTATAAACAATTCCATATAGCAACTATAATGTTCATCGCTAACGTGGGTGGGGGTGAGTCAATTTGATAACTATCAACTATAACGGATTCTTGATGTTATCACCTTCAAACCACTCTTTGGCAAGGATGAGGAATTGTGATAACTGTTGGGAAGATATTCTTACCTCAACTTGGCAACCGTTTGACAACCGAATGACCCATTCTAAACCAATCCAAAATGCATGCTTTCTAGATGGGAAGAAGGGGTTGGAAAACATAAGATTTGAAAAAATGCTAATCTGAGAAAAGAGAAGAAGTATAAACTAAGCCAGATAGTAAGCTAAGGAACAAGAATCAATAAGAAGCTGAAGCTCGATAGTTG
Organism: Sequoia sempervirens; assembly: GCA_007258455.2. Classification (NCBI taxonomy): domain Eukaryota; kingdom Viridiplantae; phylum Streptophyta; class Pinopsida; order Cupressales; family Cupressaceae; genus Sequoia; species Sequoia sempervirens. Next base: position 127,190,197 of record VDFB02000017.1, read on the forward strand.
GAAATGGATACCCAAAATATTTTCTTAGTTTGATGCTCATTATAGTAAAGGTTTTTTTTACGTAGTGTCTACTACAAGCTGCCATCAGGCCACGTAAGGTCAAACACAAAGAAGGCTTATAGCAAGAAACTATTAGGAACTTTCAATGTTCCTTTTCTCTTTTATTTTACATTGAATTTTTGCCTAATCATAAATACATTGTTTGTTGCTCATTTTTTTCTTTTGCACATAAGTAGGCATCAGCCCCCTGAACATATCACCCATATTTGTTATCAATCACCTTAGAAAGAAAAATGGTCTTTCCCCTTACTTATTGCCATGTTTTGCAAATGAGTATAGGAATAGATATCTGGTCATAATCATGTAGAGAATTTCTTGAAGTGGCTTAGTTTCCTTTATAAGTACATGCCAAGCTCTCTTTAAGTGACTAAAGTTTCAAGAGCTCTTGAAATGAATTATTTTTTTTTTAAAGGTTGAAGAATCTTGTAGCTATCAAACTTGTGTTTATTGTGAATAGATTGAAGCCCCAACGATATGGAGAATGGTTTTGGGTCATTTAATTTTCTACTTGGGGTATAGTTTCATAATATTTTTCTTGCAAAATTTTTCCATCTTTTCTCATCAATGCCATACACAAAATAACTCAATTTGTGTAGATTGTTGAGGTGTAAAGAATACATTTTCCTATTAGAATGTAAAAGAAAAAGAGTAATGCATGTCCTTACTTTTACTATCCAAAATTACTTTTATTATCCTCATTCTTGTATTACACTTAGAAGATAATATAGCATGCATACAACACCTTGTTGCTAACCATAGCGTGGTAAGCCTAGGAGAAATAAAGGAACTAGGGAGATTAAGGGTTGCATTTATGAAAGAGAATTTTTTTGAAGGTTTTATCATTGGAGGTGCCCTCATTGAACCTAAAATAGGTATGTGCAAAGTTGGTTTGGCTTTGGATAGGTATACACTATGCAATTGAACATAGCTCCCTTGAAAGGCAAAGAGAAGGGACAATTCAAGATTTGGAAAATCCTCTACATGTAGTATTGCTCGCTAATATACAATGTCTAAGAGAAGGAGCAACGATGTGTTTACATTCTTTGGTGAACATAGAGGTATGGAAAATTTCACTTGATTAAATTGTGAATGAGGTTTGTTTTAGAGTCACTGGAGCATAAAAGGAGAAAGGAACCCAAAACATCGATCACATGAAGTTACTTTCTTCTCCAAAAAAGTATAATAGTCTAATTATTGAAGCCTATAGAAGGGCTCTACTTAAGGAAAAAGATGATATCCTTGTCAAATTGAAAATTAGAAGCTATATTTGCATGTTGTGTGAATGATCAATGTTATGTTGAAATCTGTGGATTCTCACATTTTAGCTTCATAAGCTCCCATTACTATTACACATATAGAGAGATGTAGGTCTAATAGAATACCTCCAATAATAAATTTAGTTTTAGAAACACTTAAAAATTGTCAGGCTATAGTTTTTGAGATGGGGATGATACACAACATCAAGATCAAACACCTATTTGCAAGCCTCAAATGATGTTAGGTAAAAAACAAGTAGACAGAGATCAAGAATTCTCAAATGATGTTAGATATTTTTTTTATTGATTTGGTCATTTATATGAATAATTGTATTATAGAGGTGACATAAAATGATTGATAAGTATAGATAGTCATGATTTAGGAGTTAAGTTTGTATATTTATACTTTTTTAGAAATATTTTATGCGTTGTGTCAAAAGATTTTAGATTCTTGTATAGTCTTTGATTTTATTTATTCAAAAAAAAATGCAAGTATTTTAATTTAATAACATTTGATGATTATGTTCAAGGATATTCAATAGTATCATCAAAATATTACTATAGCAATTTAAGGAAATGGAATTCAAAAAAGAAAAATAAAGAGTAATTGTTTTCTTTACTATAACACTTGTGGTAGGTTTGTTGAAAAGGAATATGTTTATCTTTTCACATAGAAGAGTAAATAATGATGGAACTCTCATTGCATATTATGGAAATATAATGTAGTTATTAACTGGCTTTTTTGTTTATTAGTGTTTGGTGAAAATCTCAAGGTAAATATGTGTCAGAAGGAGACTGATGTAAGAACACCCTATGCCATAGAAGTAATCATTGTAAAACTATTGTGGGAATAGTGGGAAGAGGAAAACTGTTATGAAAATAGTGGGAATAGGAAAATAATATATATCAAGTAAATTTTTAAGGTACAGTATTATAGGATAAGTGGTTAAAATAGCGATAAGTATTCCAACACTTTTTGTTGCATACAAGTAGAATTTGGATGGGTCATTTCATCTGTGAAGCATTCAAAACTTTGACACTAATATTTGGAAACCTTGTGCTAGGAATGGTATGTACCAAGTAGACTACCAAGAATTCTATTGTCAAAAATGAGTGATACTTACAAGCTAAAAAAGGAGTAGGAATCTATGACAAAAACTATCGAAGGGACAAACATTGATGGGGAAGCCTAGCTAGGATATGACAAAACCTTCTCTATGAGGCTGCACTTCTTGCACGAGTAGTCAAACCATAAGAAATCCATGAAATTGAAGATATTTTTGTGAAATTTCATAAAACATGTCACAAAGTTGTAGGATTCTCTTGTTTCTTAAGAGAAATGTATTATGACGAATAATACGGACAACAATCTACAAAAGACATCATTGAATAATTCCTCTTGTATTTGTATGGATAATTAGGATAGAGAAATATGAACCATATATAGGGTTTTTTCCATCATTGGATGACTCTTATGAATAGTATTTTGATGTAGACTTTGATGTCTATTTTTGCAAAAGATTGCATTTGTTTTTGATGTAGGTGGCCTACTTTATATGTATATAGTCAAACCTGTTTTAATTAAAATGTGTTTTACTACTATTTCTATTTATATGAATAGTTCTACATATATGTTTCAAATCACGTTCAATAAAAAAGTCAAATAACCATTAGATCCTTGAATGTGCAACTAAAATATCCAATTCGAGGAAAATAAACCTCATGGGGAAGCCTGGCTTGGATATGACTAATTTAAAACTTTAATTGAAACTAAGGCAGGATGTAACATACGAAATGGACTTGATCCATAAATGGGTCAACAGCCTAATCATGCATCCTATGACATTATATTATCATGGTCATGTGATTCAACTATACATTCCAAAAAAAAAAAACCAATTACATTATATTATCATGTGTGCCTAAAAATATATTATCAAAAACACAAAACAATAAAATAGGCATAATGCATTTTTGTAAATACATGCTTTGAACTCTTGGCTAATCCATCCCTTCGTTGTTTCATTTATTAGTACTTTTTGTTGTTTCATTTATTAGTGTTATTTTATGTTTTAGGCATTTGGAGCACTATTATCATGTATATCTATAGGCGACCAACTTTCTACGTTTAGGAAACTTTGTGTACAATCCTAATATCTCCCATTATCACCTACATCTTTGGTTAAGCATTGAATGGGTGGCAAGTTATTTATGATTTACACTATCATCGAAATTTGCATGATTTTTATGCATGTTATTGTCAATGTGGCATATATGAACTAATTATACCTAATATTAATCTAAAGCAATTTCAATTGGGAAATCCAAAATATTTTGAATCTCACACTCACCCTAATGCGGTTTCAAGCCTATTTTAAAAAAATAATTAAAACATTGAAAGTGTAGATATTTAATTATAAGGATTTAGTTAGTATTTCTCAAAATAAAATTTCCAAACTATCTTCACATGTATCTTTATAACTTGTTACTTATTTATTAGTTTGATTTGTTGTTTAGATAATGGCTACCATAAGTGAATCTACTCCAACAAAACCATCATTCACAAAGCTACTAGCCCCTGCGGAGTCAACTAATTCGAATACATATGTGAAAACTCCTATTGAAAAGTTGTACTCATCAATTGTAGACAATTCTGAACAAATAATTTAAGAACTCCATGGGGTTGCACTTCTTGCACAAGCTATAGTGCCCCTCCGTATTTGGCCTCGACATTTGAGTAAGTTTGTTTGGTTGAATTGAGTTGTCACATTGTGTTCGTGAATTTGAATTTGAATTTATACGATAAATTTAATATTGTGTCTGGCCTTGATTAATCAATTTAACTAAATTAAAATTGATTACAAGGTAACTTAAGTTAATTTAAAATAATAATTAAATATATATTGTGTTTATGAAAAGATATTATGTGGATATCGATTATTAATTATTAAATTAAATAAAGTGATTAAATGTTTTAATGATAAAAATAATAAAATAATAAACAAAGATAAATATTATTATCATTGGAATCTAAATTAAATGTGAAAAGAAATATGATTTTAAATTAAATAAATGAGATAAATTTTTTGAATTGAATTGTTAAAAGCAGGAAAAGATGGAAAAAGAGGAATGCGTGCGGCTCTAAACTGAAATTGTTGATTTTTGTATTCCAAAACTCATATTTCATTTGGATTTTTATATTGGGGTTTTTGGGAGAAATTGGAACCAGAAAGTTATTTTGTTTTCAATCGGAAGTTTTGCCCTGCAATTATTCTCTTGTCAAATAAAAATAAAAACAATACAGCATTTATAATTGTAAAGAAATTGTTGTTGTGAGAACGGAGGACGAATTTGGGGGCTGCGAAAGACAGGATGTTTTAGCATACCATCTCCATTGTCGAAGCTCTATATTCCAGGTTGGTGTTGCGTTTTTTTTTCTTCTCATTCTCCATTTAATTTCAAATGGAAATGGTTAGCAGAGAAAAATATACTCGCAGAGAAACTCCTTAGTTTTCCTTTAAGCAAATCATTTGTGATTTATTTGGGTAACACGCCTCTCGTTATGCTGTCGTATCTGTTATTTTGAATGATCGTTCATTTGAGAAAATCTGCAGTTTACCAGTTCTTTTTACAGCCGCCCCATAGTTTTATTCAATGAGCTTACAGTGGGCAAATCGATTTGTTTCAAATATATATTCTTGCCGCATTTCTTAGCAGTTGCTTAGCAATTCGCCATTTCATGCTTTTAAACACATATTTAAGCTGCCTTATTTGGTGAATGATTCGATCCTTGCCTGGCTTTTAGTATTTGCAATTCTTAGATGAATGTTGCGTCCGATGTCTCATTCAATGAAATTTAAGTTGGAGAATCGATTTGGTTCAAAATATTGTTGTTGTTTTTATGACGTTTACTTGCTTTTATACATATCAGCTACCTTGTGTTTGGTCTGGGTCGATCCTTGGGAGGAATAGAATTTGATTATTCTTAGAGAAGTCGGCTGCACCATTATCAATTTGGGTGAGATACTTAATTTGCCTTTCCTTGGATGTGATGGTCGAATAAGCTCGGGATTTATGTTATATTGAATTCGACTGGTAGGAAACTTGTGTGTGGCGCCCATGTTTATATTTCTTCCATGTTAATCTTCATGGTGGGTGCGTCTATTCGTGTTCCCTCTCTCTCAGCCGCTTTTTGGTTTTCAATTGCCTTTTGTGAAGAGTCGACCCTTTCTTCGAGATCTGATGGCTTGACCACAGATTTTTGGTATTGATGCATCTGATAATGTATGGGCAGTCGAGTTTTATATATATATATATGCACATAGGAATGTGAATACATATATATATATATAGTCATCTTGGCTGCAATTTTTGCTGACTGTGCTTCGAGTTGGGTTATTAATAGTTAGTAACCATTGAAACTGTATTTGTTGGGTTTCGATGTTTATGTCTTAGGTTTGAATTCGATTCAAATGAAGTCTTGGCTGAGAGTGCTACCATAATATAATCTATTATCCTGTGTGGTAATGCGAACAACAGTCTGATTATATAAATATGTATACGTTTAAGGTATGTGTATATGTATGTTTATGTATGTGGATATATATTTAGGTAAGGGAACAAGCATTTAACATGTTTAAGTTGTAATATATTTTTCATATTTCAATATTTAATAAGTTGTTATATGCATCACTGTATATGTATTTAGATGGCTAAAAGTGAAGGGTTGGGAAATCTAGTAAGGATGAAATATTTTAGAAAAGATAATTTTGCCTCAAGATTTATAGACTCCTTTGGATAAGTGAATTAAAAATAATTAGAAACGAAAAGGAATTGTTTTAGTTATATATAGATAAATGAAGAATTTTATTTAGATGAAAGAGTAGGATAATCTATTAAAAATGATGATTTCTTAATACTTGTTACCAGTTGATTTGTAGACCCTATACATGATAGATAATGTTATTGTATAGCTTTTGACCACTAATCTTAAGGTGTACATTGTTTTAGGTATTTATTTATTTTACTTTATTGAAAGTTTTCATCTTGAGTTTAATAGTGGATCTATTTTAATGGATTAATTGAGGTTATCATTTCATCTCCCCATTATTAAATCCAATGTTAATCACAAGTAGGCTATATTCTATTATAGGATAGATTAAAAGAGCATCTATTATTTCTTGATTTTGTAATAGGACATTTTTTTGCCTCTATTGATATCTAACTTATATCTTATGTAACCCTAATTAAGTGATACGTAGTTGACTCTTGTTCTTTTCATTTTAAAATTGCTATATTGACATAATGCTTCTCATGATAGCGTTGCTTAATGTGTTTAGTGGGATTTGGGTGAATAATGGTGATTGTTCAAAATGGATGTATTGTCTTATCTTTGGAGTTTTCATGTGTGTGATGTAATGATTGGTTGAATTGAATACCATGTCATTTATGGTTAATTGGGGGTGAGTTAGATAATTGTCTTAAGTGGGGAAATATTGCTTTATCCATTTAGATAAAAGTTTTATGAAATATAAGAACTAGATTTTTAATTAATGGTTGTTGATTTTATTATGTGGTTGCATGATGTGGGTCTTTCTCTTGTGTTAGTTTTCAAATGAGAAGACTTTATGTGATGACTTTCTTGTAGTCATGTATGAGAGTTTGTTGGGAACCTGTAGTGTTGAGTCACTCTCATTTAGAGTTATGAGTAGATGGCCTTTTAGGATTCCAGGGGAAATGGGGGAACTTACTTTATGTTGGATTTCCGTGTTTGGATCTTTGTGATTTCATTTGGTACTATTTCTAATTTTGAGCTCTTGTGGGTGTTACCTTGCACCATGGCTTTACCTTTTGATGTGGTTTTGTGCGAGAAGGTTCATGCCTCGTGTATGTTTTCATTTTGTGATATTTTTGTGCTTTGTGTGATTTGGTACACCCCTTGATGTCATGTGGTTTGTTTGGTGCTACTAGGGAGAGTGGCTCTGCATGGGGGTTGGCGCACAAACGAGCAACCTACGTAAGCCATGAAATATTTTTCTTAATAAGTGATAATCTAATGAATTAACTAGTGGGTTTGGGTATGTTCACATTAAAAAATATAGGTATGATACCTCGCCCATGCCTATAGTGCTTTTTCGGGCTAAGGATAGGCTAAGAAGGCCTGGTTGGCAAGATCACTACCTTGTCCCTATGAAAGGTAAGTGGTCCCGCATGTGTCACCCTATGGGGTTGGCACCTAGTGAGAGGCAGTCAGAGTAACCATAGATGGGGGTCGGCGCCTAGTGAGAGGCAGCCAAGGTAACCCGTGCTAGCGCCATGCGATGACACTCTTCCTATAGTATCTTTATTGTTCCCTTTGCTTTTGTGTGCCTTTGGAAGTAGTCATTTTTTATGCAGTTGTTATTTATGTTGTTTATTGTTTGTGGAGTCTTGTAGCCTTTCTTCTTGACTTTTTTATGTTGTGGGTCCTTCTTGTCATCTCCTAGCACAAGGAGTGGGCCCTAGAGTCCACATGGTCAGGTGGAATGTGTTATGCACCACATTGGGTTCCCAGCCGAAGTTTGTGAAGTGTAGAGTTGTACCATTGCATTGATTCCAAAGCTTCACCAGTTTGGAGATATCATTGGCAATATGTACCTTGTTCATTTGAGTTGTATTATTCTATGTAATTGATGTATCATTCCCTCTTTGTGCTGGGAAGCATTGTTGTACCTTTGTTATCTTGAAGCAATGTAAACTCTTATGATTAATGTAATGTAAATATAATCTTGGTTTTATCATGTGTTCACTTATGGATGTTATCATTGATGTAATGTAATGGACATATGAACATTATTTACTTATTTTACATAATGGATTTGTGATGTAAACTTGTGATTTGTAATCATCATTATGGGTTGGGATTATGTTAAGTAATGTAGTCATGTTTACCCTAGAGGACATAGTTAGATAATGTAAATGTATAATTTCCTTACAAGTGTGGTATGTTAATGCACATTGATATTAGTCTTTTTTTGTTTAAATGTGTCATTATTGTTAGTTAATTAGTTGTCCTTTGGGGTTTGCATGCCAGGGTGTTACACGAATAGTCGAACAACAAGAAATTGATGAAATTGAAGAGATTGATGTGAATTTTTATAAAACATGTCACAAAGTTGCAAACTTCTCTTGTTTCTTAAGACAATTTTTTTATGAAAAATAATATGAACACGGATCTACAAAAGACATCGTTGAAGAATTCCTCTTGTATTTGTACGATAATTAGGATAGACAAATATGAATCGTATATAGGATTGTTCCATGGTCAGTTGATCTTATGAACAGTATTTTGATGTAGACTTTGATGTCTATTTTTGTAAGAAATGGATCATGTGTTTTGTATGTAGGTGGCAACGATGGTTGGTTTACTCTTATAAATAGTATTTTTATGTAGACTTTGATGTCTATTTTTTGTAAAATACTATTCATATGTTTTCAATGTAGTGGCCTACTTTAGATGTAAATAGTCAAACCTATTTTATTTGAAATGTGTTGTAGCTATTTCTATTTATGTGAATGTTTCTATGTATGTTTCAAATCACATTCATTAACAAAGTCAAATAACCATCAGATCCTTGAATGTGCTTCTAAAATATCCAATTCAAGGAAAATAAACCTAACCAATAATATCCATTGAAATTCAACATCAAAAATTTCTTATATAAATTGGAAATCTATGAAAAATTATGAAATCCTTGCATGAAAGTTGACATATTTTTATGACTACACAATTTTCCCTGATGACAACTCCTTGACTTTTATTCTATTTGTGTTATGGAAGGACGTGGTGAAACAAATGTATTTGTAAAATCAAAAAAATACCCCCCAAATCATCAATAGATACAAGATGTTAGTTTCAAGCACCTTGTTGGGAAATAAATTATCACAAATAAAACATTGACACTTACAAGATGCATGCTATCTTGATAATTTTTATTTGACACATATCTATGGTATCTACATTATTATGCAATAGGGATGGACCATGCAAGAAATGAAGGTTGTAAAAGAGTTGTGCCTATCAGAGCATTAAACCCTTACCATAAATGTTGAACAATAAAGGCTCGAGTAATGGTAAAACATCACCATTAATTCAAAAATGTAAATGGGGATGGAAATTTTTTCAACTTCAATCTTCTGGACTTTTATGGTGATGAAATCAAAGCAACATGTTTCAATTCTATAGAAGAAATTTTTTATTATCGTATAGAGATTGGGAAATTGTTTATAATTTCCAATGGGGCCTTGAAGTTGGAAACAAATAAAAAAATTAGCAATATAAACAATGATTGGGAGATTCTCTTGGAAAATAATTCCACAATGGAGATTTTCTTAGATGAGAAAATGTAGATACCACAACTGAATTTCAACTTCAACCGATCAGTGAACTTAAGGACATGGAATATAATATGATTGTTGACATAATAGGTATAGTCTTATCAACCAATGAAGAAAATATGATCTTAAAAAGGAATGGTACATAAACACATAAACAACTCTACAAATGAAAGATATGTCAGCTACCAAAATTGACTTCACAATGTGGGGTAATTTCTGAAATAATGAATGTTTCAAACTTCAACAAATATTAGTACAGGGTATTTTTGAATACTTGTCACATTGGCTGCATGGATTAGTGACTATGGAGGGAAGTTTGCAAGAACCATTCCAATGACCCAGCTGCACATAAATCCCAAAATACCAGAGATTGACTAATTGAGAACGTGATTTGATAATCAAGGAAAAAATCTCATTTTCTAGTCTCTAACAAAGAACTCCTTATTTGTTGGAGAGGCTCTAAAATTGAAAAATATTGTTGAAATTAACACTTACATAGTTGAAATTGCTAGCAATGATCAGTGCATTTTTGTAAAATCAACATTGTGTTTCATAAAACAAGACAAACTTTTTTTTACACTACTTGCACCATGGAAATTAATGGTAATAAATGCAAGAAAAAGGTGGATAGAACAAAAAATGGTCAATGGCATTATCAAACATGTAAAACTACTTTTCATGATTGTGATTATAGATATCTATTGCAATCCAAATTAGAAGACCGCACTAGCTCAGTATGGGTGACTGTGTTTGAAAAAATGGTTGAAGAAATTATGGGCATCTTAGAAAATGAACTAAAAAGTATGAATCATGAAGGCGAAGATCAAACAAAGTTTTCAGAAACAATACAAAAAACACTTTTCAAAAGATATGTCTTCCTTCTTCATTTCAAAGAAGAAACTTATAATGATCAATAGAGAATCAAAAGCACAATAATTAGAACTAAGCAATTTGATTACTCAACTGAAATCAAGTCTTCACTTTCTTTAATAACTAATGTGTAAATTTCATATAATTTTTCCAACATTGGTATACAAACCCATACATGTAAAAAAATAGTACATTGATTTCTTTCAAGATTGTAAATAATATGATCTACAGCCATAGACATGTATGTAAAGTTCTTTGTTTTAAAAAAAACTATATAGGTATACATGACTTTAAAAAAAAAAAAAACTAATGGAATTCTCATGTTTTCCACCAAATATTTCCCAATGTGATATACGTTATTACTAATATGTAATAAGAAACATGATAAAATAATACAAACAACTATAATTATGTCATGTTCACATTAAATCGAAAAATATACCAATCTATAAATTATGTTATATAATTATTTGATAAAATAAATGCATTGAGATAAATTTGATATAAAAACAAAATAGATAAGTCCCAAAGTTTAATTGCTTAAAGAAGATAGTGGGTATATTTAGTTTTGACAGGTCAAATGAACAATAACATAGCTAAAAGAACCCTTATACCTCTATTTTGCATAGTTGTTAATCATACTAACATATGATATTCTAGATCCACATGAAAATAAAAACTTTAGACATTGATATATGTCATACAATTATCTATTGTAGCTAACATAGAAATCTCTAGAATTTTACAATATACTAGATGCATGATACTTGACAAAAAAATTTGTATTCTAGATATGGGTCACCCAAAGAGGCAATGTGAATCAGAAGAACAAAGGAAAGAATATCAAAGACAATACCATAGAGAATATTGTAAATGACAAAGGGAGCATATGATATATGCAAAAATGGAAGAGAAAAGAAGAAGAAATAGAGAAGAAAAAAGAAAAAGAAATGTAAAAAAATGACAAGAAGGAATAAATGAACAATTAGATTCACAAAGTAGACATGATGAAAATGCACACATACCAAATCCAAATGGATTACTTTCCACAAACTTCAAAGAAATACAATTAGTATTTCGTAATCAATTAGACTCCTACCAATCACCAATAGCTTGTTATGTTTGTGAAGAAAGTTGTACATTGGAATCAAAGTAATGACCTCTTTAGAAGGTACTATATGCACAATATGTAAAGAATAGAAATGAGTAAATTGATTCTTAGAATAGAATAATATGAATTTAGGAGTCCAACCAATTGAACTAAAAAATCTTACACAAGTAGAAGAAATTTTGATTGCATGTGTAAACCCAATTTTACAAGTCACTCATGCAAGGGGTGTGTTGGATGTTGTTGATATGTGGTTGTCATTGAGGTCAACACTATTGGAATTAATGTCATTAGATGTTGTATATGTCAAAGATATTGAGAAAATTGTAATAAAGAGAGTTGTAGGTTGTCAAGTTTAGTATGGCCAACATGCTGATGGCTTGCTCAGTATATTGATGATCAGAGGTTGTGGATTAAAGGGTTTTTTTTTTAGTATATATAGTTTATCCACATTAAGTTTCAGAGATCCACATGAAGATTTGATCGAGTTATGAGTATTTATGTTATGACAGTCTTTTTGTTGCTTTAATTGGTGTTCCTGAATGAAGATGATGTGATTCTAGTAACATGAAGTGTTATAGATGCTTCTCTAGTGATTCATGATGTTTGTGGATGTTTTTATATCATGCTCTATCTTTGTTGCATGTCTGCATTGATCGTTTTGCTCGCAATTAGATATTTCTCTTGCATGTTCATGTTTTTCATGTTCTTGGTTGACAGGGTGATTGTAGCGTGTTGTGGATCTTCAAGGAATAATTTTTGAAGGTGTTTCATGTTTGAGGATATTATTTTGGGTCCTTACTATGTTGTGGCTGACTTTGGTTGATTTTCATTGCTAATTATTTATGTTTTGGGCTGATAGTTTGTATTTATTTTTTATTTTATTGAAGCCGAAATGTAAATGATGTTATTCTTGGTTGCGAATATATATGAGTGATTGTTTTATCATTTGAAGAAGTTTGAATGAGTGTGAGTGATTTGTGAAGCGAAGTGTGCAAGTCCTCTATGCAAACAAAGTTCTAATCATTTGAAGGTAGAAGTTAAGTGTGAAGAAGTGTGAGAAAATTTTATGTGCTTAACTAGAACTGTAATTAGGCATGAGCAGATGTTATTTTCTTAGTTCAATCTTGTGGATGTAATCCAAATATTTTTGTAAGATAGTGAGTCTTCCTTAGGCTGTAATCCTTATTGTATTTGAGCAGTGATCTCTAGGCAGTGTGCCTAAATGCATGTGCATTCCCATTTAGTCCTTTATACTTTTAACAAAGTATAATCTTGTGGACTAACCTCCACCATGCTTTTTCTCCTAACAGGGTTTCCACGTAAAAATATTGGTGTTATGTGTGTTTTTGGTGTGTTTTTTATTTATGCTTTCATGGATATTAATCAGATATGAGAATAAGGTTAATAATTTTAATAAGTTTGATTTGTTGTGACAAATGATTCACCCCCCTCTCAGTTGTTAGCCCTTGTGTTTCCAACAATTTGTATCAGAGAAGGTTCTTCGAAGAATTTTAATAGCTTGAGGTGATCTGGGATGGGGACATATAAGAAGGATAGTCTGAGATTTGATGGAACAAATTACTCTTTGTTGAAGACTCAAATGGAGTGTCATTTGATATGCATTGGTGAATCCTTCTGGAACATTACAAAGAATAGGTATGTTATCCCACATAATGGTCCTTCTACTTCTACTAAGATCAAAGATGTTGAGTACAATATCAGGGTTCAGGAAGCATTGGTGAGTGCTCTAACTGATTCTAAGATGACAAATGTAATGGATTTGAAGACTGCTTATGAGATCTGGAAAAAGTTGGTAACTTAGTATGAAGGTGATGCACATGTGAAGATTGCTAAGCTATAAAGTCTGAAAGGGAAATATGAAACATTGAAAATGGATGAAGATGAGAACATTACTACTTTCATGCAAAGAGTGAATGAACTTGTGTGTAATATTAGATGTGCTAGTGGAACATTGGAAGAATTAGAGATCCTTGCCTTTTGCATACAAACACAAAGTTGTTGCTATTGAGGAGATCCAGACTATTAAAAATGTAACCAAAGACATGTTGATTGGTAAGCTTGCTACTTTTGAGTTAAGTGAGTTTGGTGATGCTCTTCCTAAGATAGAATTTGCATTCAGAGCTACCACCTCTAGAAGGGATAAGTAGAGATATGATCTAGGTGAAATTTCTTCTAGAAAGGTGTTCAAGTATGAGGAAGAAATGAGAGAGATTGAAGAAGAAGAGAGAAAGCTAGATGAGCTTGAAGCACTTCTTGTCAAGAGAGAACCTAGAGGAGAAGGTAAGTATAAAGGGAAATTTCCTCTTAAATGTTTTTCTTGCAATAAGATAGGTCATTTTTCCTCAAGGTGTTCAGAAAGAGTTCCTAAGCCAAGACCTAACAAGCCTAGATTCCAAAGAAAATGTTATTATGTTGTTGATGAAGGTGTGATAGATGATGAATTTGATAAAGGAAATGCAAGTGAAGATGAATGGGTATTTATTGCTATCAAGGAAAATGATCTGGTACCTACTAAATTTGCTAGTTGCATGAATGTGGAAAAAGATCTAGCTGCCAGAATTGAAGAAAAGGATGAATGGGTGACAGTGGTCGCTCTCATCACATGGAAGGTAATAAAAGTAAATTTGTGAGTCTTGAAAAGTATGATGGTGGTATTGTAAGATTTGGTGATGATAAATCTGGTGTAATTCATGGTAGAGGATCCATTTCTTTTGATGGTAAGAATAATACTAATGGTGTTCTATATGTTGAAGGTCTGAAGCATAATCTTTTAAGTGTTGGAAAGATGGTTGACAAGGGATACAATCTTCAATTCAAGGATGGAAAGTGTAGAATATTGGGGAGTTCTAAAAATGTGATTGCATCAGGTACAAAAACAAAAGGTAATATCTTTCACCTAAATGTTGCTAGTGAAAGTTGTTTGATTGCTCAAGTTGATAAAAGTTGGTTGTGACATAGGAGATTGTGTCATGCAAAATTTGAAAATATTATCAAGATAAGTTATACTCAGGCTGTGAGAGATCTTCCTAAGTTGGTAAAGCCTACTAATACCATATGTAAGGAATTTTAGTTGGGGAAACGAACTAGAGTTTCATTTCAAAGCAAACAACATTGTTAAAATAAAGTATTGGAGCTTGTGCATATTGATCTGTGTGGTCCTTCTAGAGTTAGAAGTTTACAAGGAGATAGGTATTTCATGTTACTCATTGATGATTATTCTAGATTGATGTGGATTTATTTCTTAAGAGAAAATTTTGAAGCTCTAGAGAAATTCAATATTTTTAAGGCTAAGGTTGAGATAGAGACAGATTTGAAGATTAAATGTCTAAGATCAAATAGAGGCAGTGAATTCATTTTTGGTGAGTTTAATTCTTTTTGTGAAGAACATGGGATAAAGAGACAATTCTTTTCCCCATAGATCCCTTAACAAAATGAAGTTCTGGAAAGGAAGAATGGGATAGTTCTAGATGTTGCTAGGACTATGATGCTTGAAGGAAATGTGCCTAATATCTACTGGAGAGAAGTTGTGAGTAGTATTGTTTACAATCTCAACTGGGTACATATCAAAGGTGATACTAGTAAGACCTCTTATGAGCTATGGTTTGGTCATAAGCCTACTGTTAGATACTTCAAAAAATTTGGGAGTAAATGCTATATCAAAAGAGATTAAGATATAGGAAATTTTGATGCTAGGAGTGATGAAGGTATCTTTCTTGGTTATTCTACTAAAAGTAAAGCCTACCAGTGCTTCAACAAGAGATTAAGGAAAGTAGTTGAAAGTGCAAATTTCAAGTTTGATTAAGACACAATGAGACCATCCAGAACCTATGGATATGATTTAGATGATCAAAATGCCAGTTCAATTCATACTCAGAATCAAGTGTAGATCATTCTGGTGAATCAGGAAAGCCAAGAGGAAGGAAGTAGTGAAAGTACTAAAGTGAGAAAATAAGAAGCTAAAGTTAAAGAACATCCTAAGACTCCAACATATGTAAGAATGAAGATAAAATTATACGTGATAAGAACAAAGGTGTTCAAAGTAGGAGATGAATTGCAAAAGAATATTGTTTGATTTCAAAGACTGAGCCTAGTAGTGTCAATGAAGCATGAAAAGATAAAAATTGGATGGAAGTTATGAAAGAAGAACTACTACAAATTGAAAAGAATGATACATGGATTTTTGTTCCTAGACCTAAGGAAAAAAATGTAATTGGAACAAAAATGGGTTTTTCAAAACAAATTGAATGAGCAAGGTGAAGTTGTTAGAAACAAAGAAATACTGGTGTGTAAAGGATACTCGTAGATGGAAGGAATTGAATTTGAAAAAACTTTTTCCCCTGTTGCTAGGGTTGAAGTTGTGAGATTATTTCTTATGTTGCTTACAAAACTTCAAGGTTTATCAGATGGATGTCAAGTCAACTTTTCTAAATGGTGATCTAGAAGAAGAAGTGTATATTGATCAACCTAATGGATTTCAATTGACTGATCAGGGAGATATGGTTTTTTGGTTAAAGAAATAATTTTATGGACTTAAGCAAGCCCCAAGAGCATGGTATGACAAATTGGATAAGTATTTGTTGAAACTTGGATTCAATAAAGGTACTATTGATGGTATTCTATATTTCAATATTGATCATGATAAAGATTTGATTGTTGAAGTCTTTATTGATGATATCATTTTTTGGAGGAGATGATAGTTTGTGCATGAAGTTTGTTGGTGAGATGTAGAGTGAGTTTGAGATGTCTATGATTAGAGAAATGAAATTATTTTTGGGATTGCAAATCACTCAACTAGATGAAGGAATCTTTACATCTCAGTCCAAGTAAGTGAAATAATTGCTAAAGAAGGTTGGTATGGAAGATTCAAAGCCAGATGGTACACCTATGGTGACTAGATGTAAGTTGACACAAGATGATGATTCTCTGAAAGTAAACCAAACTAGATATAGATCCATGATTGGTGGACTACTTTATTTGACTCAAAATAGACCAGATATCATGAATGTTGTATTCATTGTTGCAATATTTCAAGTTGATCCTAAGGAGTCTCATGTGACTATTGTGAAGAGGATTTTCTGATACTTGAAGGGGACATTTGATTTTTTCCTATGGTATCCTAAGGAAGATGACTTTACTTTGATTTTACTGATGTTGATTGGGAATGAGATGTAGATGACAGAAAGAGTACCAGTGGTGGTGCATTTTTCTTGGGAAAGAAGCTAATTTCATGGTTAAGTAAGAAGTAGAATCCCATTTCCTTATCTACTACAAAGGCATAATACATTGTTCTTGCTAAAAATTGTACTCAAGTATTTTGGATGAAGCAAATGTTGAAAGATATCAGAGTTGTGTATGATAAACCTATTGCTATATTCTATGGTAATTCAAGTGCAATTAATATTTCTAAGAATCTGGTGGGTAAAATCAAGAAGTTGAGTACATGAAGAGGGGAAATTTTGGGCAAAACAAAAAGTTTTGAAGGAAACGCGTACGCATTTTCTAAAAAATTCGTACGGGTTACGGATTGGGTACCCGAGATAGAATCTGAATGCGTACACGCTCAGCTATGAGTATGAAAAACAAAAATGCATATGTTTTTTGCGAAGGTATTTATTTTTTTAAAATAAATGGTTGTGTTTCATTTTCACTCACTGGGTAACACGTATGCGTTATAAAATGCGTACGCATTTCATTTCAATAACGCGTACATGTTTTCTGTAACACATATGTGTTATTTAAAAATTGAATTTCCACACCACATCCAACCTTGGTTTTAGGCTTGGGAAAGGCTTGGAAATCTGAGCCTTAGCCTTCGACCTACAACTAAAAAATAAGGCAGATTGAAGAAGAATGTCCAACTTTCACAACATAGTTGATGAACTTTTTTTTTTAATGAATCTATAAAATTAAAACCCATTAGAGAACACAATTTATAATTTCTAAATATATAAATTTTGTTAATATTGGATTATTTTTTCTATTTTTTAATTAATTTATAAGCAAACTAGTCCTTAAACTTGAAATATCAAGTTTTTTTGGTTTTTTAATAACTTTTTATTGGTTAAGTTTCTTATAAAAAAAATTATATGGCATCAAACTTCATACAATTCTCTACACAATGAAAAAAAAAAGAGTCAAAAAAATGTTTTGTTTAGCTCCAATTATGTTGTCTGTACATGCTGATTTTAAAAAACATCAATTAAGGCCAATAAAAATTTAATTAAAAAAAAAATATTCAACCAAAAATTACAAAAAAAATTCCACATAAAACTTCATGTTGTTAGGTCTCTTTTCCCAAAAGGAATTATCAAAATATTTTTATTTGAGTCAAAACTTTTTGTCTGTACACCTACTTGGTATGATTAAAAAACAAGGACTTTTAAAAAGCGGTTTTTATAGATCTCTATCAAAATTTAATTTCTATAATCTAGGTATTTTAATAATTTACAAATTTAGAAACTAGATTCAAAATTATAGATTTCTTATTATTGTATTTTTTTAAGATTCATTATGTAAGTGCCTCAAATTTTCAATCTAAGTGTGACATATTCTGAAAAACAGCAAAAACATTTCCACTTTTTGAACTTTTTGTGTACCCAACTTCTTGTATCAACCATGGTGTTGCATTCAAAAACCAAACATATATCTATCAAGTTTCACTTTTTGAGAGAGAAGGTGAGTGAAAAGGAAGACATATTTGGAGTATGTGCCTACTAAGGAATAGATTGCAGATATCGTTACTAAGCCTTTTCCTAAGGATACTTTTAAGTATCTCAGAGGGAAGCTAGCGGTGATTACCCCTCCTAATCAGAACTAAGATGCAAGTCATTGCATCAATCCATGCATTTCATAGTCATATCTTGATCTGGATTGATGTTGGGTGGTTTCTACTTAGGGGGAGAAGTCAAATGTTTAGAAATATGGTTTATAGCTTGTGTGAGAAAGATAATGTGTATCTTTTCCATTTATGTCAAAGGGGAAGAAGAGTTGGGAAAAGAGTCAAAACCTAAGGGGGAGAAAAAATGCTAAGAGAAAGTTAAGTTGATAGTGTTTTCACATCATGTGTTACCATCAATGCCAAAGGGGGAGATTTTTGGATGTTGTTGATATGTGGTTGTCATTGATGTCAACACTATTGGCATTAATGTCATTAGAGATTGTAGATGTCAAGGATATTGAGAAAATTGTAATGAAGAGAGTTGTAGGTTGTCAAGTTCAATATGGTGAACATTTTGATGGCTCAATTAGTATGTTGAGGATCATAGGTTGTGTATTAAAGGGTTTTTTATTATATCTAGTTTATCCATGTTAATTTTTAGAGATCTGCATGAAGATTTGATTGAGTTATGAGTATCTATGTTATGACAATCTTTTGGTTGCTTCAATTGGTGTTCTTGAATGAAGATGATGTGATTCAGGTAACATGAAGTGTTTTGAATGATTCTCTAGTAATTCATGATATTTTTGGATGTTTCTATATCATGCTCTATCTTTGTTGCACGTCTGCATTGATCGTTGTGCTCGTGATTGGAGATTTTCTCTTGTGTGTTCATGTTTTTCATGTTCTTGGCCGACAGGGTGATTGTTGTGTGTTGTGGATCTTCGAGGAATAATTTTTGAAGGTTTTTTGTGTATGAGGATATTATTTTTGGTCCTCACTATGTTGTGGTTGAATTTGGTTGATTTGCATTGCTAATTATTTATGTTTTGGGCCAATATTTTGTATTCATTTTTTATTTTATTGAAGCCAACATGTAAATGATGTTATTCTTGGTTGCGAATATATACAATTGATTGTTTTATCATTTTAAGAAGTGTGAATTAGTGTGAGTGAGTTGTGAAGAGAAGTGTGTAAGTCTTGTGTGTGAACAAAGTTCTAATCATTCAAAGGAAGAAGTTAAGTGTAAAGAAGTGTGGGAATATTTTTTGTGCTTAACTAGAATAGTAATCAAGCATGAGCAGATGTTATTTTCTCAATTCAATATTGTGGATGTAATCCAAATATTTCTATAAGACAATGAGTCTTCCTTAAGTAGTAAGCCTTGTTGTATTTGAGTAGTGAGCTCTAGGCAGTGCGCCTCAATGCATGTGCATTCCCATTTATTCCTTTATACTTTCACAGGTTATAATCTTGTGGACTAACCTCCACTGTGGTTTTTCCCCTAACAGGGTTTCCACATAAAAATATTGGTGTTATGTTTGTTTATAATGTGTTTTTGATTTATACTTTCATGGATATTAATCAAATCTGAGAATAAGGTTAATAAGTTTAATAAGTTTTATTTTTTGTGACAATTGATTCACCCCCCCCTCTCAATTGTTTTCCCTTGTGTTGCCAACAAGGTGGCCAATATGAATATAAAGGACACATGATCAAATTTCCATAGGAAATTGAACTATCAAAGATGTTTCCACAGTATATTATAGAATTACCAATCATTATAGCAACAAAGAAATATCAATGTGGTACAAATTACCACTTCATAGTGAATAAAGACCATGTTTATCAAGCATTGAAGTATAAAATCAACAACAATATATTTTACTCGAATGTCAGCATCAATGAAAACTTTAAACATTTGTGTATGAATGAAGTGACAGCTTTCATTGAGTGAAGCTAGGGATGGCCTAGCCTCAAACGAAATTGGTCCAACTACGGGATGATGGAGAAGGTAGCATCCAATGTTTTTGATCTTATCTATAAGGATGATCGATCCTATCCTAGGGAAAGAAAAATAATTGTGTTTTTTGATCCATGTTGTTGGTTTATCATAATCATCTTGAGAAAGATCATGTAATAACAAAAATTCCTCAGTGATCACATTCTCTCCATAGGCAGGATCTATGAGTATCCCATTAGTGGGCTTATCATAAATATGGATGGCTATGTAAAGAGGACCATCGGGGAGATTTGTAATTATGTCCTTAGAGGAAAAAGTAATATCAATATATTTCTTAGGTTGGCCCTTACAAGGGATAACATCTATCACACCTACCATTTCATCCATTGGATTAATAATGGGATTAGGATATTTAGCATCTGTATAAACATTCATCACATCATTCTTTGGAGTTTCACTAGCTTTGACAAATGAAACACTATGTTCAGACATGGGATTAGTGAAAATTTTCAAATTTTGATTTGGAGGGGCAACAAACTTATTTCTTTGAACATTAACATTTGCAATGGATAGATGACTGAAATCAATGAGGTCTTGTACAAGGTGTTAAAGATGCTTACAATCTTTCATTTCATGTCCATTTTTTCTAGGAAAATGGTAATAATCATTGTGTTTAAATTTGGGAGGTAAAGGCTTAGTGGGATCAAGTGGTTTGATGGTAGGAAAGCTAATAATTTTTTGTTGCAAAATTTGAGACATCGTGTTATGAAGGGTGTCAGGTAAAGGTGTAAACCATCATTTCATATCTCCATAACTATAAGGTATCATGGCTTTAACAGATTCTACTTGGTTGTTGACAGGTTGGGGTGGTTGTTGAGGGGGGTTGAATTGTAAGAACCCTTTGTTTTTCTTTCTAAATGGTTAGGAATTACTTTGGTTGGTATGTTCAGATTTCTCAATTCAGCTAGAAGTGGACTTTGCATCACGACTACTAACCAAATTATGATAATCACAAAGGGTGGTACACAAGTACATAAAGGAGGGAAATTTCATCATGGTGAGTTTGTCCTGAAGTTTGGTTTGCAATTTTTTGATAAACATATTTTTAAGATGTGGATCAGGGATCTTGACATCAATTTGAGAGTAAATCGATTAATAATGTGATATAAAATTAGTTATCTTTTCTTCTTCATGTTGCTTACATCTCATCAAATCAGCCAAGGTCTTCTTTGGAGTCATATGCGCTTGGAAATGATTTATAAATGCATCAACTAGTTCATTAAATGAACGAATTGAATTATTTGGTAAAGATGAGAACCATTCCAAGGCAGTGCCTTTTAAAGTCCTAGGAAACAGTTTTGCTAATAGTTTATCATCAAGGAAAAAGTCACTACATAAGGTAGTTTAAGCATTAACATGGTTAGAAGGATCTCCCTTCCCTCCATATTTCTCAAATATAGGCATCTCTATTCCTTGTGGCATCAGTGTTAGCACTATTTCCAAAGATAGTGGGCTACTTCAAACATAATAGGTGGTTGGTCCATTCTGATTTTGATTGATGGTGGATTTTTTTTTTTGCATGGAGGAGGAGGTTTGGAAAAGTTGTGTTATGAGAGGGTCAATGTAGGTGGTAGGAAGTGGAAGGGAAAGTGGTAATGGAGTGTATGTAGTGGTGGGGCAAGTGAAGGGAATGATTATAGATGGTATGGTGGAAGAGTATAAAACATGTGATGCCATAGAATCTTGAATTAGGAATGCTAGCAGGAATAGTCGAGGAAGGAATCACATTACTAACTTGTTACATTGTTTTTGTGACTTGAGGAATGGTGTAGGTAGGTATGGATGCTACTATTGTGGGAGGAGTGTGAGGTCCTCATAGGCTAACCAAAATTTTTGCTGGTTGAGATGTACTAGAGGTGGAAGGAACATGTTTATGGTATATCTCAACTATTTGTTTCATAACTTCTAGGCCTTCCTCACATTCGAGCATACGATGGATGTTTTCTATGGTTGGAATTGTAGTGGTTGAATTTTTTTCAAAACACACTTGATCTTGTAGATTTGTTAAGTCCTAATGAATGTTAACAATTTTTTCTTGTGGGATGTGATTTTTTTGTGTATCAACTTGCATGTTATTAGAAGGAAAAGAGCTGTTGAGGGTAGTATCGATGCCTAGTGTACTAGTTGTAATACTAGGAGTGGAAGCATTAGATAATCCAAGATCCACAACATGTGTATTATCGTGGGATAACATGAATCTTGAACTTCTTCTCACTAAGGCATTAGCAATAGGACACCAAACACTCATGCAAAGGTTTCTAAATGCGAGTGAAGGAAAATGCAATGTAAACTAAGAGAAATAAAATGCTAATAACTGAAATTATGGAAAGCAACATAGAAATACAATAACAGAAAATAGAAATGCATAAAATGCTTTGAAAATGATAGAAATTATAATGCAAAATGTGCAGAAGAACTAAGTTGCCCAGTGTGGCGAATTAGTCCTAGTAGTGATTTTTTTGAGATTGTCAAAAAATTTAAATGCAACTTTATTATTTTTTATATGTAGGCACAATATGAAAGTGTAGAATTTTTTGACTTTTTTTTAAGGAAATGTAATGCAAAAATGCAGGTTATATGAGCTTTTCACTAATGCAATTTTTAAAACCCTAGGATACAAATTAAACAATGCAAACCCTAATGTAATGTTGATGCAAGGTATTCCTAGGATGCAAATGCACTTGAGATTAGAAGTAAAATGTTCTAAATTCAGGTTCACCAAAATGTGGACATCAATTTTGGTATCCAAGCTTCTCTAACACTTCTAGGGTTTTTCACCTAAAAGGAGAGAAATGGACCCAAAATGCGTAATATCAACACTCAAAATCAATGAAAGGATGGATGCACTATGCCTAAATACAATGTCCTAATGAAATAAACTAAAAAAAAAATATGATTATTAATGAAAAACCTAGGATATGTAAGTTGTTTGAAAACACGGTGATGTATGCAAAATGACCTAAGAATGTAAGCAAACAATAACAAAAATAAAAAATACTGGAGAGGTACACCTAGAATCTTAAGTGTGATGTAGAGAGGCTCTAGAATCCTACAGATTTTGTTGTTGAAGCCAACTAGGACACTTGTGCCAAGTTTGGCGACATAGTCCTATTTTGGGGAGATTTTGTCGAAACAAGAATCTGCCAAATGGGTATCCAAAAATGTAGAAACTACTTTTTAGGCCTGGCAGTGGGACTAATTCACCACTGATGGTGACTTATTCCACTAGGGAATCTTGATAAATTCAGGGAAGGAATCTATAGCTTTCTATCTACACTTCTCTTCCTCACAGGTTTCTTATTCAAAAACTACAGAAAATGGGCTGAAAGAGGTCTCCAAGCTTCAATTAGGGCTTTGTTAACTTGAATGACTTTGATGGATTTTCCACCACTTTTTAACACTTTCCTCTTTGAAAAATCTACATACAAGACCTGCAAAACACACATGCAAAGAAGGGAAAAAGGGTTAAGGGTTAGAGAATAGGGGTTTTCCTTGGTCAAACCCCGGTTTGGTAATCAAACCCTTGAAAATGAAATGAAATAAAGAGAGAATGATGAATAAACAACATGCAATGCTACTACTCACCAAACCCTTGAAGTGGAAATCTTAATATATGCAATGAGATGCTCCAATGGATGACTTGATAATGCCTGGAATGCTTGAATGCTTGAGAATGAATTAAGAGATTGATTGCTTAATTGTTGGATGAATTAGGCTGAATTAGGATCAAAATAAGAGGAAAAACCCTTTATTTATACTTTATTTTGCAATATTTCCCGAAAATAACACATCACAAGCTGACCTCCAGGCTAAGAGAATAAAATCACTCCAGAAAATTAAAATAATTTTGATTTTTGTGCCCAGTGGGACTAAGTCACCCCAGGTGGTGACTGTAGAAGCTGTTAAAACCAATTTTAGAGCCCAAGAACACCTACATGCAAAGAGATATCTGTCACAGGGAAGAGAATAGAGAAAAAAGTAAGAGAGGGTTTTAAGCTCTATAATATGAAATATTTATTATCAGAGCAACCGAATGAATTATTTACAAAGATCAATCCTTAAAAGGAGATCAAGAAAAACCTAAAAAGTAACCCTAATAGGTAGACATTTAATAATTAATATAATTATTAAATGTCACAATATGCAACTAAAGAGAAATCTTAGGAGGAATAAAGGTAACTTAATTAAGTTAAAACTTTTATTGTAACACCCCCCCTTAAGATGAGCAAGAGTGCAGCTACAAACATGTGCAAGAAAGCAAAGGTAACTACAATGCATGAAAGCAAAAAAGGGTCCCAACGACTAGGCCTGATTAGGTACCCGAATACAACCAAATCTCTGTAAAGTGGAGAAATAGAGAAAACCTCATGGGAAAAAACTCTACTCCAAAAAGAGATAAAAAACAAGAGTGAAAGAAGAAGAGAGATAGAAGGAGGACTCAACATGACCCCCCAAGAACTACTTCTATCACACAAGTAAAAAATATGTTCCCCCCATAAGAGAGAGAAGAGACTCCAAATCCCCCCCAGAATGAGAGAACCCCTGTGCCATTGATCAAACCAATGTGTCTCCTCAGAGGAAGAAAAAAATCCAACGGTCGAAGAAGAGGAAATTCCTGGATGTGAGGTGAAAATGGAAGTCCTGGATGATGCTCACTGAAGAACTAAATGATAGTATGAGTGCTTGAATAATAGGATGGTGAATCAAACAACTCAAGATGATCCAAAAATGGAATCTCCAATGAAGATGGGATAACCAGTGTGTTGAACCTGTCATTTGTGAGGAAAGGAATATCCTTTGATATGGCCTCAAAAAATACGCTTGATGGCTCGATGAGTGGAGCTACAATGTCAATCACAGCTGAAGAGGAATCATGTTGAATAGGTGTGATCTCAACAGGAGGTAGAGGTGTAGAAGTCTCAACACTAGTCTCATGAACAAATGGAAGAACACATAAGTTCAAGTGACCAAACTTCACATCAGATATTGCATGCTCTCTTGTAGAAAGAGAGGAAAAATTAGACAGTGGAGATGGTGGACCAAAGCGTGTGAATGCATACAATCGAGAAGAATGATCAACTGTCCCTATTGCAACAATGTTGCCAGTCTGAATGTCTATGATGTGCACTGAATTAGGTGTGAACTCAAATGTCTTCCCTGTCCCACTGTGAGCAATCTGATAGATGGAGAGAAGATTAGTGAACAAAGATGGTACACATAGTACATCATTGAATGTATTGTCATCAATTTCAATAGAACCTTTCCCACATACACTCATATAAGTGTTATTACCCATCAATACGTGTGGTGAGGACGTAGCCTTGAAAGATGAGAACAAGTCCTGAGAAGATGCCATATGGTGTGAAGCACATGAATCTAGTAGCCATCTAGATGAATGTGAACTGGTGGTTGCACATAAAGCATGACCCTTATGTGGGGCTTGCTCATCTATCTGGAATGAAGGTGAAGAAGAAGACTTGCTGATGTAGATGAAGAAAAGTGATGAATATTGCTCCTCTCAAGAAGAGTTGTCAAATCTGAAACCTATTTGGCATATCCATCTATCTTCTTCTCATAACACTTGGACTCATCATGTCCTGGCTTAGTACAATAATCACACTTAGGTATGTCTTTCTTCGAGGATTCCCCCTTAGGAGAAGGTGAATCAGAGGTGTGCCGTGAACTAGAATCCTTCCAATGCTCTGTGGTCTTTGGTTTCTATTTCTCCTTCTACTTTTGTTTCCCCTGAGATGACTATGCTACCAATGCTTGGTGTTGTGATCCTATGAGAGCATCCAACTAAGATATCTTGGCTTGCTCTTGTGTCAACCGATCACAAAGCACCTCAAAAGTAGACATGGTAAAATGGTTTCTCAATGCATCCATGGTGGAATAAAATGTCGAAGAGAAGATCTGAAAAGGACCTCGAAGCTTAGAAATAATCAAGTAAATACACTCCTCATCTGTTTCGTTCTTACCACAACCCTATAGAAGAGATCTTTGTTGTTTGAATTTTGGTAGAAAGTCCTCAATAGTGGGAAAAGAATCAGGTACAAGTGAATTCAACTCTGCCTCAATTTGAATGGCATGAAACTAATTGATGGTACCAAATAAATCATTGAACTTTATCCACATTTCAAGAGGATTGTTACACCCATCAAGATGAAACAACAAGCTGTCTGAAATATGTAAGGAAATCAAACCCATAGCCTCATCCATCTTATTTCTATGTTGCATAACCTCAAATGGTCATGTCAAAACTGGTTGAACTATATCTAAATAGGACCACAACCCCTTTGATCTAAGAAGACATGTCATGAATACCTTCCAAGTGTGATAGTTATGAGGTGTGAGAAGTTCAACAATAGAAGGGTTTTCGGCCATGTTTGGAAAGGTTTAATGAATGTTTAATGTGAAGAGTTTATGGTTTTTTGAAGTAAATGATAGAAAGCAAGAAAAAACTCCCCCCACAATGCAAGAAACCAAATCCTAGTAGAGATTTTTTAGCTAAAAAGTAGGAAAAAGAAAAAATGGCTTCAAACTAAATCTTGTGTGCCTGATAAATTTTCTAGAAAAAATAATAGAATATCTAAATAGAGGATGAGAATACCTGAAAAATGAGAAAGTTATGCCCCCCAAAGTGCAAAACAATCATTTGACTTTGACTGTGAAAAAATGCAACCAAACTGGAGAATTCTAAAAAATATCCTTCACCATAAAGATGGGAGAAAAGACATCTTTCCAACACCTATTTTTGTTCGAAAAACAGAGAAAAAATAACCATTTTATACCTGATTTAATGAAACTGCTTTGAAAAAGCACAGGATCCCTTCATCAAGCCCTGGGGGCTAAAAAAAAATGGGTCCCTGGTCCACTGGGAAACTAGGGGGCTAGGTGATGGCAGTCTAGGTGCTGGTGGCATGGTGGAAGAGCTCTAACGGTGAGCTGATGGGTGGCGAAGTGGAGGCGGCAGTCTGGTGGCTAGCCGGCAGTGGGTCGGTGGCTCGGCTACGCTGCTGGCTGAGCAGCCTATTGACATGTGTTTTGGCACAGCAACATGCAAACAAAATATTGCTATTTTGTTTCTCCTAAAATAGAAATACAACACATGGATGTCTCAGCTCCCAAGGTCTTTGTAGTTGGTTCTCAACTGTGCTGATGTCCCTTAGTGGTCAATGTAACAGTAATATTCAAGGGGCCTGCTGGTATGGGCTTCTGGATTGCTCTAAGATCAAGCATGAATTTAAACCTACTCTAACCAGAGGTTTTAAAGAAACAAAAAAAGATATATCAGAGTTTTGGGATAGAAAAGAACAATAATTCATCCAACTTTAATCAAATTTGTTAGCTTAAAGGAATTGTAAACTAAAACTACAGAACAAAGTAATCTTCGTGATTGACACACAGCCTCTTTCATTCACAGTGGTAATTCAAATAATAGATTTTTAAGTTACCATTTAAATAAACACAAAATAACATTTCACTCCTTGAAGAATTCACAAATCAAATGATCAACTTAAGACAAATATCATTCAGGAACACAATATGAAGTAGATTAAACTCTAATTGCTTCTACTGTCAGTAAAACAGATAAGCAATATTTACAAAGCTGGCACAATCACCAGTGTATAGAGAATCTGTGTCTCCAGATTGTTTCCAACTACACTAAGAGAACTTGGAAAATACATTATAGTCTATACTGAATCCAACTGCTAAACAAGAAGGCAAAAGAGCTCCCATTACTAAGAATCAAGATGCAACTCTATCTCCTTCTGTTAACTAACTAACTCCTAAATGTTTCTTCCTAACTATCTGTTCTAACACTATATCTTTCCCTTTCCTTACTTTTGTTTTCTCTATCTCTAACTGTCTCACCCTAAAAATGCTAACCCTTACAAAGAGGCAATAATGTCATTTATACATAGTGTGTACCAAAAGAATGTGTTGTCTCCTATGCTAGCATTTACAAAATATCTGCTTCTAGGAGAGTTGGTTCTCAGATCTTTCGAAGAGAGTCAATGTTGCATTCAATGAGAAGCCTTGTTGTCCATGCTGATGAAGGATTCCTGCCCTCAGGAGAAGCCTTTTTAGATCTTTTTAGCAGCTGCAGCATTAACTCTTTTGTCTTTGTGTCTGCCTTCGAACTCTGTTGGGGTCACCTTGAATGCTCAAAATATCTCCATCAATACTGATCTACTTCCTTCCCAATAGTCACTACAGCTATCCATATGAGTCATAGTTTCTTCTTCCCTTCGGCTTCCTTTCTGTTCTGGACTTCTCTGTATGTTGACCATCCTCTGGAAGCACCATCGGGCCTCCTTGCAGATCTGAACACCGTTGCCCAAGCCGATCCATCATCATCTATTCTCAGAAGGAATCCATCTTGCTTGCATTCTGTTAGTATTTTCCATAGGGGCAGTCAATTAGTCAATGGCCCACCTTCGTTCCTTCTGATTAGACAATCACATGCTACGCTAGATTCCTGAGCAATCAAAAGAAGTCTTCCTTAAATCGCATGTCAATGAGACACTTATCATGTCTCCCTGATGTAATTTTGTCTCTTAATAGTTATCAGCATAGCGTGGACCAGTCGATGAGACCCTTTAGCAAGCTACAGAAGTTATATCGATACACACTAAGGTCATTGAGACAATTGTTATCGGTGTGAGGTCATGGCGATCTCCTTAGTCTTTCGAGGAGCTTCTTCTGAGCTCAACTTTCCTTCGGCAAGAGCCTGCCTGGTCGAAGAGACATCATACTGAGTCCTGCCCTTCACTTTTGCTGTGACGCCATCGAGTCGGCAAGAGATTACCCTGAGCCCCAAATCCTTTGGCGAGCTCATTTCATATCGGCAGGACTTCTTGTGGTCGGGGTAACCTTTCCCTGAATTCTCTTTACTCTTGTCGAGCTTATTTACTTCAGTGAGACATTTCTGAGTCGCTCAGACACTACGCCGAATACATCCAATCTCCTTGAAGGCATACCTTATCGGTGGGACCCTCTTCTTTTGCTAAGACCCTATACTGAAGCCTCCCTACTTTGCTGATAGTTCCTTTGAGTTCATGGAGAGCCTACTTGATCGGCAAGACTTCCTGCCGACACCACACCCCTATCGTTGAGACTTACTCCTTTTGACAAGATGTTATGCCGAACTCAGAATCTTTTGGCGATGGCTCCTTCATATCGGTGAGACACATTGATTCTCTCGCCGAAGACTTAACTAATAGAATCCCCTCACACTATGTTGATGTGACCAGAGCTGCTCAGTGAAACGTTACCCCGACGCACATGAGCCTTTGAGGTCTACTTTGTTGGCGGTCGATAAGACTTTGTGAACTTGCTGAGACTTCACACCGATGAACAGATCTTTCCATGATGGGAAATTTTCACCATCAGTCAGCAAGACCAAAAGACTTCACCAAGACCACATGTCAAATGTTGATTGTTTGGCTGAGGCGTTCACTTGTGAACCGATCGGTGAGATGCAAAATACTCGGGGAGACCCTCCACCAAAAAGATAACTCCTGCCGAAGTGTTACCCCAGACTCTGCTGGTTGTTGAAACCTTTTGGTCTCGCTGAGACCTTTCTCTGAATGATAATTCCATGCTGAAGGGAAGCTCCTAGTCATAGTGACCTCAATTGATGTCTTGCCGATAGTTAACTGCACATGAATTTCGCTCGCTGTGACATCTCTAGGTTCTTGCCAACTTTTTCCTTAACTAATTTTTAGGACCAACTGGATTGAGGCATGCCTTCCAACTGAGCTCGCCTAGCAAATATCATCATGTGTAGGATTTAATCCTACAAAAGAAAGGTCTGCATTAGTCCTCAGAAGAAAATAAGGCATATTATAATAAATCCACTATTGCTTATAATTATTTTACTAAATTCCTAGCAAGAAGAAAACCAACTTAGGTTGAGATAGAACCAAGATTAAATCAAATAGATCAAAAGTCAAAATTGGGAGGAAAACAAAAGAATTTCAAAGAGAAGAGCAAGTAACCAAAAGTAAAAAGAAACCAAAAAGAGAAAGGGGGACCCATTTTGTTCCAACTCAAAATGGGGGTGGTTATGCAAGGCATAACAAATGGCAACTCAGCTGTGAAAATGGCTTAACCATTTTCAAGAAGCTGAAGGCTTCAGCTACCCAGAACTCCTAGTACATGACCGTCACAACTCCAGTTGGGTCAATTTTAACAAGCAAGGTTGAGCTAGAATCTCAAATGTACGCCAATAGTAACTACCATTGAATCTATGTGTGCTTGATAGTGCATCATCCTTTCATAAAGTTTTCCCTATCTTTCGAACAACAATGTGCAAGATTCGAGCTACATGAGTTGATTCCTTTTAGTTGTCATGCAATGATATCTTGGGAATTGTTGTGCTACCAGTCAGGCGTCTATAGCCTGGATGGAGATACCTCTAGTTTCCTCACAACATTGCTCTACTACCAGTCAAGCATCTGTAGCCCCAATAGAGATACTGGAATCACCCATTCATATTGAATCCTTTTCTCTTTCTTTTTTTTTTTGTTTTCTCATAGAGTTTTTAGATATTTCATTTAGTTCTTTTTCAATATATCAGATGTTTAACATCTTATTTGGGTTGAAAACTACCATGGACCTCAAGACGGCACTTGCGAATCAGATTTTTCACTCAAATCTTGCAACACCATAGTCCTAGGATAGATATACCCTTACAAGAGGGGATGTTCTTAATGATTTGTGAAAGATTCAGAGGAGATAATGAAGGTTACTTACTTTGCACCTTGTCTTCAAAACTCTCACAACTCTTATTGACAACAAGCATGAAACAAAGAGTTTAGGACAAAATCACCTAATCAGAAAGCTTGAAAATACCTAAAATACTTCTCTCCTAGCAACCAAAGTATCCTTTAGATAACAACCCACAGTTTCAGATGGAAAGGACAGATCAACCCCAAAGAACAAAACAAAATAGAAACCAAACAACAAGGAAACACAAAGGACAGGAGGAAAGAACAAACAAATAAACAACAAACTACTTACAAATAAAGAGTAAATTATTTACACAAAGAGTAGCAAATTATTCACATAAAGAGCAAAGCAACTTATACACTGAGACTATTTACAAGCAGAAATTATTTACACAAATGCATCACCCAACAAAATGCCAACTTCATGTTTCAAAATAGTGTTTAAGAAGCTATCCATTGATAGGGAATGGAACAGGTTCTCCAGTGAGACTACTCAATCAGAAAGCATTTTCTCCTAGGATCTGAGCAATTTGATAAGGACCTGGAGAGTTTTTCAAACTTTTTGTGATTGCCCTTCTTTTCACTAGCTTTATCCCATAACAACACAAGGTTTGATATCCTAAAGGCTTTGATTTTAGCTCTTTTTTCAAACCAACGTTTGACAACAGCTTGGTGCCTAAAGAACTGCTGCAAGGAGGCATCTCTCTGTTCTTCTAATTTTAACAAAGTAGCTAGTCTCACCTCTATCCTATTGTCACTAGAGTAGAATTTCTACATGAACTCAAGGATAGGTATTTGAAGATGGATAGGAAAGATAGACTCTTGACCATATACTAGCTTGAATGGTGAGGTGTTTAAAGTAGCCTTAATCCTAGTCCTATCTGCCCATAATGCAAACCTCAGCTGGGTATGCTAGTCTTTAGGGTTATGTTCTAACAGTTTCTTAATTACCCCTAAGAGATTCTTATTGGTTAACTCTACAACTCCATTTCCTTGTGGGTAATAATTTGAAGAATACTTTAAGACAATCTTGTGATCATATGCCTAGGAAATAAACTTAGCAGAAGAAAAAGTAGAGCCATTGTCACATACTAGAGCAAAGGGTACCCCAAACCTTGTAGTGATGCACTCAGTGAGGAACTTGATCACTACCTCTATGGTTTTGTTCTTACAGGGTATAGCCTCTATCCATCTTGTGCAATAATTAGTAGCAGTCAAGATAAAATTTTGTCATGTAGAAGAATTCAAGTTAGTCACCCCAATAAAATCCAGTGCCCATTGGGAAAATGGCCTTACCTCATAGACAGGCTACAATGGCATAGTTGCATGGCATTCCTTTGATGTAGAAATCTGATAGGTGGGTAAGTGCACCAAGATGGTTCCCAAAAAGGGGGCTTAAGTGGGTACTTTTTTTCTGAAATCAGGAAATGCTGACCTTGGACATGAAATTGAGGATAGTTACACTCAAAATTTTGAGATGGAACAAAAAAAAGGATCGAAGTGCTCCGAGTCTACTTTCTAAACTACTAATTTATTTTGAAAATAGTTGGGATTAAGGGGTTCAAAAGAGGGTTGTACACAAATTGGTGCTGTAAAAATAACATAGCAACTCTTTTACGACCTGAGCATGGTGAAATTTTTTGTAGTATTTTTAAAATCGCTACGGTCAAAAGTTAGCTAACAGCATCTAGTTGATGCACAATTTTTTTGATAATATTTTAATGAGCATTTTATTTTTTACTAATTTTCTAAATGGGCACTTCCTGAAAAGCAAAATTTTGGCCGTGCTCCTCCTACAAATTTTTGAAAATAATTGATTTTCTTTTTCTTTTCTTTTTTTAAATTTGTAGAATGGAATCTAGTTTCTAAAAATGTAATGTATTTGAAATTTTGATGAATGGTTAATTTATAACAAAAAAACTCCAAACACTGCTATTTAGCAAAAAAGACATACAAACAAAAGAAATTATTGATGAAAGGATTAACATTGTCAAAAAGTGAAAAAAGTTACATCGTTGGATAGCTAAGAGAGAACTTAACATTACCCATCTATTCAATTTTGTCGATTTTGGCGAGCACGTTTTTTAAAAAAAATTGAAAAGTGGACACAAAATTGGTACCCAACTTCATGCACCTACCCAAGTGTGACATGTCCTCACATGCTGATGGGCATCTTTGAATACACAAGGCCAATAATAACCAGATCTGAGGATTTGGTGTGCCAAATAATTTGCAAACCCATGACCTATGCCATGTTTCCCATGAAACTCAAAGATCACATGTTTGGCCTCTTGCTAATCAAGGCATCTCAGGTATACTCCTTTGAAATTATTTCTATATAGCAGCCCTCCTTTGAACATGTAATGGGAACCCTTCGGTCTCAAGGGTCTCCTTTGAGTTGAATTCATTTCCTCTAGACATCGATTGTTGAGAATTAGGTAGACTATATCAGCATACCAAGGGTCATTGGAGAAGGACTGGGTTGTGTATTGCTAATAGATGATGTTGTCACCAGCACTCTCCATGGACTCGGACAAGCCTGTACCTCTAACAAGTCTCATAGGGTGCATCTCCAGATTGAACTCCTATAAGATGGCCATCCACTTCCCTCTTCTTTCTCCCAGCTCGCTCTGCATCAATAAATACTTCATAGCCATGTCAGGAACCACAGTGATGATTTGGCTTTAGAGAATGTAATGCCAAAACTTCTTGACAGCCCAAACCAACACGAAAGCTTGCTTCTCGAGAGATGGGTATTTGATTTCCATGTTTTGAACAGAGAGCTCATGAATGCAATCGGTCTCTCCTATGCCTCTCCCCTTCGTTGAGTTAAGACGATCGCACAGGAATGCTTAGAAGTGAAGGAATAAATGTAGAATGGTTTCAAATAATCAGGACTCATGAGAACTGGTGCTTCTGAAATGGATCACTTGATTTTTGAAAATGCATCCTTAGCCTCCTCATTCCATTCTATTTTAGCATCCTTTTTCATCATTTCATTCAGGGGTTTCACAATTTCAGCAAAGCCTGTGATGAAATTTCTCATGAAATTGATTTTCCCAAAGAAAGACCTCATTTCTTTCTTGCTTCCTAGCCTAGTAATCTTTAGAATGGACTCAACTCGATCCGAGTCGATTGATATTCCTCTTTCAGAGATCACATGTCCCAAAAGCTTGCCCTCTAAAACTTTGAACATGCACTTTCTAGGATTCAAGGAGACGTCGTATTGGATGCATCATTCTAGAACCTTGGCCAAGTATACAGCATGGTTCAGTCGACCTCTGGAGAATACTATCAGGTCATCCATGTAGACAATGATACACTTTCCAATCAGATCCTTGAATGCCATGTCCATTACGCACTAAAAGGTCACCCTAGTATTTATTAGACCGAATGGCATCCTCCTATAATCAAACGTTCCCCACTTCATAGTGAAGGTTGTCTTCATTCTGTCTTCACTATTGACCATTACCTGATTGTATCCAAAATAGCCATCTAGGAATGAGATCATCTGAGATCCATTGATAGTTTGCAAGACTTCATCCAAAGAAGGAAGCAGGTAATTATCCTTTTCTGAAGCCTTATTCAGATTTCTAAAGTCGACACATAGCCTAATCTCCCCATTTTTCTTGCGGACTGGGACTAAGTTAGCCACCCACATTGAATGGCTTACAGGGAAGATTATCCTTGCGGACAACAATTTCTAGACTTCTTTAAGGATCAGTTGCTCAATCAAGGTGTTTATAGGGCATTGCTTCTGTCGGAAGGGTTTAGCTTTAAGCTTCAAGGGGATAGTGTGAGTCATTATAGTAGCATCGAATGTCTATAGATCTTCATACCCCTAGGCTATTGCAGAAATATCCTTTTTAAGTGCCCTCAGTATGTCTTCTCTAATTGCCTCAGGGCAGGCTTTCCCTATATAGATATTTCTTTTAGGGCCAGAATCAGCCAGGTTAAATATTTCACATTCGCCTCCTTTGTCTTCAACTGATATCTTCTCTTGAGCCCTTGGGTCTGAGTCGAAAATTCTTCCCAAGGCCACCATCCCCTTAGGAATGCTATTTCTCTTTAAGTTAAGGACCCCTTCTATATCACAATCTTCAAGGCTCCAATCTCCCTGGTCCCTATTGGACTCATCAATAATTTTCCCCTCAAAAACATTTGAGCTTGCTAAGAAAGCAATAATATGTTTATCATCCTCAAAAACTTGAAAGTTCTTGATATTATCAAGAGCAACTGGAGTGGACATTAGTTCTACTGAAAATATTTTGAGTTTGGAACCTTGCATAGGTTCCAGGGTGCTTGCAGGAACAGCCAATGAATCAGCTACTTGATTCTCTTCCCTAGGGATCAAGCTAATCCCAAATGCATCAAAATCTTCAATCAGGTTCCATACCTGATTTCTATAAGCTGCCAACCTTTTGTTGTGACATGTGTATTAGTTGTGCACCTGCTTGATAACAATTTTTGAATCTCCCTTGACCATCAGGGCTATGACTTTCTTCTTGTGTGTGAATATCAGTCCCTATGCCAGAGCTTAATATCCTGCCATGTTGTTTGTGCGTCCAAATTGCAACTTGTAAGAAGCAAAGAAGGTTTTCCCTTTCGGGAAGGTTAGTACAATTCCAACACCATAGCCCATTTTAGATTTAGATCCATCAAAGGTGAGGGTCCATAGTTGATTATGGGTTGGGGTTGATTCTTTGGGTGTTGTTATAGGCATTTGGATAGGATTAGCCAGAGGTGGGGCTCCTTGATCTTTTGTACCAGGTATAAGAAAAGGATGCTGTATAATCTCTTTAGGTATACTTTCTGATTCTAGTTCAATTGTATCATCTGACGTGTGGCTATCCTTCTGATAGTCACTTGCTTCTTTGGTTAACCCCCTAGGTTCTAGTATATTTGTGAGTGCATGGGTGTCAAACAAACCTTAGGGTTGCCCCTCATCAATATGCTGATTTGGACGTGGGTCTGGGGCAGGTTCAATTTGAGAAAGAATCTCCTTTGGAAGTGCCCTATCTCTAGTTAAAATTATTTCTTCCTTGGCTTCAAATGAGAAGTGATATGAGATGGTCTCATGGTGATTTATGCTAGCATCATCAGCCTGGGGAACATGTTTTAAAATGTCAATGCAGGGTTGGCACATTAACTCAAAATGATTTTGATAATGTACCCTGCACCAATTAGGGAGTAGGAGATTTTGTAGATCGGTATCTTCCCCTAAGAGTAGTTGATCTCATTGTAGCTTATTAATCAATGCTTGTTCATTTTCATCAACCAAAAAATCAAGGAATTTAGGTATTGGAAATTCCTTAGGGTCTAGGACAGAAAAGGTTAAAATTTCATCTCTCTTATAAACACCTATCCCAGTTTTGAAATATGCTACCTCATTGGGGCAGTCATATTTAGTGATGATATGCTTGAGGAGAGGCTCACTTTCAATCCTAATTTGAGTAGGAATCCCTCTCCATGGTAGCCACATATGTGAAAAGTCAAGGGAAAGATATCCCCCTAGACTTTTCATTAAATCTCTGCTCATCAGCATACCATAGGTCTCAGGAATGTCTGCTACTTGGATATCTATGTTGGTTAGGACCCTAGGGTCAGATCCTACCTAAACATGTATGTTTATTAACTCCCCACCACATTAACCTCTATTTTTTCAAGTTGAATTACCTTCTTATTTTTCTGAATGGGGTCCAATCCCAACTTCTTGCATATAGAGAATGGTATGACATTGCCGGAAGCTCCTAAATCTAATAGACAGTTGTGAAGGTTCTTCCCAAAAATTCTTAAAATTAAAAGAAATGGTGGAGTACCTACCTAGTTTCTGTATAAGGCTACATTCATGTCCCCAGCAGGTGCCACCTTGTTCTTTCCTTTTGACTTGTCAGCTTGCTCCAAAGCTTTTAGCACTATTTCCCTTTGAGCAAGGTACCACTTTAGAATGTCAAAATATGACAAAGAAGATTTTTGTTTCTGCATCTCAGAAATAATGTCAAATTTTGTATTACAACTCAGACCACCTTTGAAAACACCAAAGTAATTACCCTTGTTATGGAAATTAGGCAGGCCTTGTGGTGGAGGAGGATTATTATCAACACTTTGATTTGGAGGCGCCATGTGGTTAGGAGGTGTTGACATAGTGAACGGCCCCTTACTTTGATTTCTCAAGAAGTGTCCTCCCTTCATTTGAAAAGCTTGGGCATCATATGAATCCTCCTCTAGTTCATTCTCTTCTTTCCTTGGGAATGAAGATTCCTCTTCAAAAAGGTCATAAGTCATTGTTGTTTCTACTGAGTCACCTCCTTTGTTGGAATTCCCTTGGAAAGTTTGGGCATCTGCCTATGCTATCTTAACCATCTTCTCTACTTCAGGGAAGTTCACCTTAGAATGGACTGCAGTATCATGCAGCCTGCACCAATTAGTCATTAGATTGACGTCGGCCACATTTGCAGTGTGTGACCTCTCTTCATTTGCTTGATAGTTGTGCAAAACTCCACCATTATTGGGCCTTGTATTCCATTGTCTATTATTATTTGGCCTTTGGTTATATCTTCTATTCTTATTTTGATAGCCTTGATTAGAGGAGTTTTGGCCTTGGTAACTCCTTTGGTTGTAATTGTTATGATTCTGATAGTTACCTTGATTGTTGTTGTTTTGGGAGGGGTTCAATCGAAGCTGAGCCATGTCATTTGTGACTTGGGACAACGTTTTCTTCAAGGTTTCTACCTCATTTGTAAGTTGAGTTGTCTTCTCACTCTCTACACTCTTAGCAACAGGTGGTTGACCACTAGGATTTGGTGTTCCAATTTGGTTTAGATGACCATGGGAACTTTAAGGAAGGTGAGGTTGTTGAAAGAGATCAGAAGTTCTAGTAGCAAAGAATGGAATAGGTGGTTGGGTTTGCAGTTCAAACATAGGCCCATAATGGGAAGGAGACATCCCTGGGATAGTGTTGAATAGAGGAGTTGGGGTATGCATCTGATATCCCATTGAAGGAAAACCTCCCCACAAGCTTCCTTGTTGAGAACTGATTTGTTGTTGTAATTTAATAGCCAAGTGATAGACTTTGGCTAGAGAATCAATATCAGCCGCTTGATATGTCCTTTGCAGAAACAAACCTAGTAAGGGGTCTATAACATTAAAATATTCTTGAATAGCACTATTTTCAGTAACTAGATAGGGATCTTGCAATCTCCTATACATTCATTGGAACCTGGTATTGAATAAAGGCAAGGATTCACCTAGTTCCTTTCTAATGGTAGAAAATTGGTGGTATAAAAGAGTTAGATCCACATAAACCCTAAATTGGTTAATAAAGGCATTTTCCAAGTGTTTCCAAGTCAGAATGGAACCTTGAGGAAGATTAAGGTACCAATTGTATGCCATATCCTCTAAGGAGTAGGGGAACAATCTACAGACTAGATCATGGTGAGCTATTTGAGCTTTGGTACAAGCATCCTTGAAAGCTTCTATGTGCTATTCAGCACTTCCTGATTCACCATGGATGTACTTGGGATAGAATCTCTCAGGGTTCTTGGGCATATCATGAAAACCTCCCAAAATAGTCCCCAATGGAGAGGGATTCTTCTGAGAGAACGCCATTGGTGGGGGTGGTGGTGGTTGAGCCAGTTGTTGTATGTGTTGAATTAGCTGTGATGACAATTAAGATAAATTGGATGGTGGATTGATGGGTATCCAATGGGGTATTGGTGAAAATCCTAGTGGAGTGAGTGGAGCTAATAAAGGTGGAACAATGGTTGCCCCAGCTTTGTGATGCTTATTTCTTATTGAGGTCTTGAGTTCTACAAAAGGTGATGGATTCTCAGTTGATCAAACAACTATGTGGGGCTATTCTAGGGAGAAAAACCCAATTTTATCTAGCTTGCCCTTCTAGGCCCTCCTAGCGCCAGTTCCTGTTGACGTGTGTTTTGGAAAAGCAACATGCAAACAAAATATTGCTATTTTGTTTCTCCTAAAAGAGAAAGACAACACATGGATGTCTCAGCTCCCAAGGTCTTTGTAGTTGGTTCTCAACTGTGTTGATGTCCCTTAGTGGTCAATGTAATAGTAATATTCAAGGGGGCTACTGGTATGGTATTTTGGATTGTTCTAAGATCAAGCATGAATTTAAACCTACTCTAACCAGGGGTTTTCAAGAAACAAAAAAAGATAGATCAAAGTTTTGGGACAGAAAAGAATAATAATTCATCCAACTTTAATTAGATTTGTTAGCTTTAGGGAATTGTAAACTAAAACTGCAGAATAAAGTAAACTCGTGATTGACACACAGCCTCTTTCATTCACAGTGCTAATTCAAATAATATATTTTTAAGTTACCATTTAAATAAACACAAAATAACATTTCACTCCTTGAAGAATTCATAAATCAAATGATCAACTTAAGACAAATATCATTCAGGAACACAATATGAAGTAGATTAAACTCTGATTGCTTCTATTGTCAGTAAAACAGATAAGCAATATTTACAAAGCTGGCACAATCACCAGTGTATAGAGAATTTGTGTCTCCAGATTGTTTCCAATTACACTAAGAGCACTTGGAAAATACATTACAGTCTGTACTGAATCTAATTGCTAAACAAGAAGGAAAAAGAGCTCCCATTACTAAGAATCAGGATGCAACTCTATCTCCTTCTGTTAACTAACTCCTAGATTTTTCTTCCTAACTATCTATTCTAACACTATATCATTCCCTTTTCTTCCTTTTATTTTCTCTATCTCTAACTGTCTCAACCTAAAAAATTATAACCCTTACAAAGAGGCAAGAATGTCATTTATACAGAATGTGTACCAAAAGAATGCATTGTCCCCTAGGCTAGGGTTTACAAAATATCTGCTTCCAGGAGAGTCAGCTCTCAGATCTTTCAAAGAGATTCAATGTTGCAATGAGAAGCCTTGCTATCCATGCTGATGAAGGATTCCTACCCTCAGGAGAAGCCTTTTTAGATTTTTTTGGTAGCTGCAGCATTAACTCTTCTATCTTCGTGTCCACCTTCGAACTCTGTTGGGGTCGCCTTGAATGCTCAGAATATCTCCATCAATACTGATCTACCTCCTTGCTAGTAGTCACTATAGCTGTCTCTATGAGTCATAGTTTCTTCTTCCCTTCAGCTTCCTTTTTGTTCTGGACTTCTCTGTACATTGACTATCCTCTAGAAGCACCATCGAGCCTCCTTGCAGATCTAAACACCGTCACCTGAGCTGATCCATCATCATCTGTTCTTAGAAGGAATTCATCTTGCTTGCATTTTGTTAGTCTTTTCCACAGGGGTAGTCAATTGATCAATGGCCCACCTTCATTCCTTCTGATTGGATGATCACATGCTACACTAGATTCCTGAGCAATCAAAAGAGGTCTTCCTTAAATTGCATGTCGGTGAGACACTTATTGTGTCTCCCCGATGCAATTTTTTCTCTTAACAGTTATCGGCATAGCGTGGACAAGTCAATGAGACCCTTCAGTGAGCTATAGAAGTTATATTGATACACACTGAGGTTTCCGAGATAATCATTATGTGTGTGAGGGAATGGTGATCTCCTTAATCTTTCGGGGAGCTTCTTCCAAGCTTAGCTTTCCTTTAGCAAGAGCCCGCCTAGTCGATGAGACATCATACCGAGTCCTGCCCTTCACTTTTTGTGGGATTCCATTGGGTCTGCAAGAGATTACCCCAAGCCCTAGATCCTTTGACGAGCTCATTTCATATAGGTAGGACTTCTTGTGGTCGGGGTAACCTTTCCCTGAATTCTCTTTACTCTCGCTGGGCTTATTTACTTCGGTGAGACATTTCTGAGTCACTCAGA
Organism: Sequoia sempervirens; assembly: GCA_007258455.2. Lineage (NCBI taxonomy): Eukaryota > Viridiplantae > Streptophyta > Pinopsida > Cupressales > Cupressaceae > Sequoia > Sequoia sempervirens. The sequence goes on from VDFB02000017.1 coordinate 127,231,136, forward strand.
CACTACGTCGAATACATCCAGTCTCCCCAAAGGCATACCTTATTGGTGGGACCCTCTCCTTTTGCTAAGACCCTATACCAAAGCCTCCCTGCTTTGGCGATAGTTCCTTTGAGTTTGGGGAGAGGCTGCTTGATCAGCAGGACTTCCTGCCGACACCACACCCTTGTAACTGAGACTTACTCCTTTCTGCACGATGCTATGTCGAACTTAGAATCTTTTGGCAAGGGCTCCTTCATATCAATGAGACACATTGATTCTCTCATCAAAGACTTAACTGATAGAATCCCCTCACACTATGTTAGTGTGACTGGATCCGCTCGGTGAAATGTTACCCTGATGCACGTAAGCCTTTGAGGTCTACTTTGTTGGTGGTTGAAAAGACTTTGCAGACTTACTGAGACTTCACATTGACGAATAGGTCTTTCCTTGATGGAAAATTTTCACCATCAATTGGCAAGACCAAAAGACTTCACCAAGACCACATGCCGAATTTTGATTGTTTGGCTGAGGCATTCACTTGTGAACCGATCGGTGAGATGCAAAATAGTCAGAGAGACCCTCCACCGAAAAGATAACTCCTGCTGAAGTGTTACCCCAGACTCTGTTGGTTAGTGAAACCTTTAGGTCTCGCTGAGACCTTTTGTCTGAATGATAATTTCATGCCGAAGGGAAGCTCCTAGTCATAGTGACCTTGATTGGTGTCTTTTCAATAGTTGACTGCACATGAATTTTTAATGAATTCCTAGCAAGAAGAAAACCAACTTAGGTTGAGACATAACTAAGATTAAATCAGATAGATCAAAAGTCAAAATTAGGAGGAAAACAAAATAATTTCAAAGAGGAGAGCAAGTAACCAAAAGCAAAAAGAAACCAGAAAGAGAAAGGGGGACCCATTCTATTCCAACTCAAAATGGAGGTGGTTATGTAAGGCATAACACAGCCCTCCAGTGGTTGTTGGGTGGCACTGGGGTGGTTGTCAGGTGGCTACTAGGCGGCACCCCTATTTTCAATGGGGAGCACCAGTTTTTAATTAAAAAACTTTAAAAAATCAATTAAAATTTGATTTTTTTGTTTTTTTTTTTTAAAGAAAACCTCATAACTCATTCCCTAGGGTTGTACCGCTATAGGGCAAGAAACATTTTCCTTCTAGTTCAACTGTGTCCAATTTGGACAAGTTTTATATGAAAATAGGGGTTTTTGGGTGTTGCGGACTCAATGGCGAGGTCCCTTTTGGCCCAAAATGCCCAAAAAATTAGGAAACCCTCAGATCCACAAAAAATCAAACTGAAAACCTGTGAAATCTAGATCCAACCCTCATAGCTCCAAATTCTTCAAAACAAGAATAGGCTACAGCAAGTATGCTCTGATACCATGTAGAAGTTTTCAAAATCAACTTCAGAGCCCAAGAACACCTGCATGCAAAGAGATACATGTCACAGGGAAGAGAATGGAGAAAAAAGAAAGAGAGGGTTTGAAGCTTTGTAATATGAAAGATTTATTATTGGAACAACCGAATGAATTATTTACAAAGATCAATCCTCAAAAGGAGATCAAGCAAAACCTAAAAAGTAACCCTAATAGGTAGACATTTAATAATTAATATAATTATTAAATGTCACAATATGCAACTAAAGATAAATCTTAAGAGAGGAATAAAGGTAACTTAATTAACATAATTAAGTTAAAACCTTTACTCTAACAACGACTTGGTCCCACCAGGGAAATTTTACTAGGTGTTAGAAATTAAAGTGTATTTAATAATGTTTAACAGATTTATTCTCTAAAACACACTTAAGTAGGGCTGGAAATTAAATTCAGGGGTCATTTAAACATAAGAAAGGGTCAAATTATTGATGAAAAGCCTAGAAAAGCATGAAATTTTGTTACAACTCTTTACTACACTTTGAAATGGCACTTGGTAAATGATAAAAGGGGTTATTTAGGTGAATAATAATGAAATTGTCCTAGAAAAGTGTTAAAGTGGGTCACAACACTTCATAACACTATTACAAGACATCCTAGAATTCTTAACAATTCACAAGGGTCCAAGACCTAATGTGAATGTATTGACCACATTACAACATTAAATCTAGGAAAAATCAAGCCAAATTCCATAAGAAAGACTCAAGTGAGCATAAAACGTCCAACTATATAGTTTTTGGCGACAGTCATATTTTTCAAAGATTACAAGATTACCCTCTCTCCCCAAACAATTTAAAGGCATTTTCCACTTAAATTTAGGCAATAAGTTATCCCATTAAAAAAAACTATTATAGGAAAAATATCATTTGGAATCTTTCCCTATTTTAATGGGGAAACTATTGTTTAGGAATTAAAAATAAGGTATGGAAAAAAGGGGGCTAGAAATAAGCAACGATTGCATATTATCAAAAATACCACATGGTTCCACAAACTTATTTCCCTCTTTTCTAATATTTGTTTCTTTTTTTTTTTCAATTTTTAACTGCCCAAATTATTATTACTATAAATATAAATTTAAGATGACTACTAAAAAATTTTATAAAAAAAGAGCTTAAATACTCATGAGGCCACCACCTCCACAAATAATTCTTAAATAAGTTGAGTGCTAGCCAAAATAAGCCAAGCAGTAGCATGGGGACCTACCTTTAGAACACAAAAGGAACTTCCCTTCTAGGTGATCTTACAACTGCTTGTTTCACAAAGGCAAAAAAAAAAAATTCTTATGTAAGAAAAATGGAAAACACTTTTGAATGAACTAAAAACTTCAAATAAAATTTCAAATGAACCATAAACTTAAGTTCAAATTTTTAAATGGATGTCCCTTTTGCATGAAAATGATGTCATCTTTACATTTGTTCAAAGGTGGGGTTTTCATTGGAAGATCACTTTCGAATGAAGTATTTATTTATTTACTTTTTGGAACAAAATAAGCATCTTTGTTCAAAGGTTATCTTCAAGTAAAATTGTTTGTTTATTTTTATTTTTTAAATAATGTAACATCAAGTAATTTTTTTGGTATTGAATATCATAAAAACAATAACTATAAAAGGAGATCCATCACATATTTTTCATCAGCAGATAGCCCCCCCCATAGAATGTAATGGCCTGCCATGCAAACCCCAAAGGAAACACTACAACTAACAACTATAGCACAATTTTTTTTTAAATTATAACTAATATGTCATGAAAGTTAACATACAACACCAATAATGAAATTATACATACACAATATTTATCTAGTCCTCTGGGGTACATGACTACATTACTTGCAAACAATCTAGCATAACCAGGTACTCACATAAATTATAGACATCCATATGAGAACACATAATAATACCAAGAACATATATACATCACATTTATTACAAGGTTTACATTTTTGCAAATATTACATTGGCACAATGTTGCTTCCCAACCTGAACAAGATTGATACATCAATAACATAGAATATTACAACTGTAATAAAAGTGTACATATAACAATACAGGTTCTAGCTCTGGCACAAATCTGGAGTCACAGCAATAGGTACAACTTTGCACAACACGATCCTCAACTGGGGACCCAATGGGGTGCATAGCACATTCCACCTGACCATCTGACCCTAAGGTCCACCCCCCATGCTAGGAGTTGACAAGAAAGATCCACAACATAAAATAGTCAAGTGAACAAGGCTTAACAAGACTCCACAACCAAAGCAACAATAAACAAAAGGAACATCTCATATCATCATCAACACGAAACCACAACAAAATAATGGAAATCCAACAAGAACCAATTTCCAATATCATAGGTCAACACTAAATAACAATAAGAAGTTCCAACAACAATAAGATCCAAAAGCCCTCAAATGAGATTGTAGTATCAACCAACAATAAATATAAATGGGAACATTTCATTAGCACCAATAAAGTTTTCATGAGGCATATATGCAACATTAAATAACTAAAACGAGGCTTCAGCAATAAACATATAGAACAATTGCCTCAGTATACATGTAAGGTACAACCACTTCTAGAGGTACAAGAACAATAGGGGAAAACAACCAACAAGGCAAGCAAGGTTGCTAAAGGGAAGAGTGTCATCACATAGTTTGATATGGGTTACCTTGGCGTAACCTTCCTAGGCAACTAGCCCCCATCTTGGGTTACACTAGTTGTCTCTATTGGTCGTCAGACCCCCCATAAAAACTATGTGGAACCATCATACCTTTCATGAAGACAAGGTAGATGGTATTTCCATTCCAAGCCTTCCCATCTCATCTCAAGCCTGAACAATCACTTGAGCCATGAGAGAGGCATCCATTATCTTTCATTAATGTGAGATACTACCCAAACCCCCTAATTAATTATTAGTGTTTTCACTTGATTAAGAAACTCTCAATGAGTTACCCAAGCACCACTTTTAGGTGTTGGCCCCCATTGAAAGCCACTCCCCCTACTAGCAACAAAGCTCAAAAGTCACTAACTAGGTAAGCCAACATGCACAACATAAAAAACCACATGAATAATCACATAAATCGAGGCATACACCATCCCACACAAAATCTTCATAATGAAACAACTTCCAAGTTCAAGGCTAAAATCCACATTATCAAAACTAAGTATAAGATCAACAGTTCAGTAAGAACCAACATGAAAATCCAATCATAAGTAAGCTCTTTCCCCAAATCCTCTAGAAGTCTAACAAATCCAAAACACAATGGTTCCCCCCATCAACGTGACCACAATAATGTGATCTCCAAATCAAAAACCAACCATAACAAGCAATTTCAACTTTAGAAAAACACAATAATTAGTCATAAAAATAACCAATTGGGCATCCAAGGGAGACCTCAATTTTCTCCTCACATGATATCCAACGGATGATAACCTGTCAAACCTTCAATTGGAAAATAAAAAACTTAACAAGATCAACTACCACAAATGACAATAGCAATCAAATTATTCAATAAATAGCCCAATGATCAAAATCTTCTCAAAATTGAAACTAACAGCAATATTCAATTCCAAACCAACTCAACATCAAATTTGAAAATAGCATTTAGTCAACACATTATACCCTTGAAGACATTTCTTAAAGAAAAACATTACTCAATACATGCACACAATAAATTATATATCCATGCAATCAACATATATTAACAAGTAACCCATCAAATGATTATAAAGGTAATCAACATTTAAAAAGATATATAATTCAATATTTTAAATAATTCCTTACATTTATTGAACATAAGTAATTCCTACTACCCTAACTTGATTGAGAGAATAATAATTTGTCAGGTAGACTCCTCTTAAACAATACGTTGGATGATACTTTTCCTATTCTATATTTTAATGTTGAAAATTCTATCCACTATCAAGAACCTGTATGAATACTTTAAGTGATAATGAAAATCTTCCTATCAAGATTCATAAGGTGTCATGTAAATCTTCTTCTAAATATCTACATAAGTGATTAGTCTTTATAATTCACCCATTCATCAATACAGTTCAATATGTGAATACAACATATACTTCATTTCCAATGAGAAAATTGCAAACCTTGAAGAAACTACAATTGCTGCCCAACTTGAAATGTAATTTTGTAAGACAATCATATGTATGTTCTATGTGATTCTTGCACAGTTAAAAATTGATTGGACAAAGCTTGAAGATATTCTTAGTTGGCTAACAGTCCAAACCTACCAATAAGAACAAAGTAAATGTACTTACTAAGTGGTTGTCTTTATTGGATGTTGTGGTTGTGTTGCTGATATGTGGCTATCAGTGATGTCAACACTATTAGCATTATTGTATTGAAGGTTGTATATGTCAAGGATATCGAGAAAATTGTTAAAGGAAGAGTTGCAAAATGCCAGTGGAATAGTGAAGATCATTAAGGTGTCTTTTTTTTTACGTTGAAGATCAGTTGTTGTGGACTAAAGGGTTTATTGTTGAGAGTATCTAGTTCATCTACCAAAAGTTTCAGAGGTCTGCATGAAGATTTGAACTTGTTATGAATAGTTATGTTCTGACAGTATTATGTGGGCTTTGTTAGTGTTCCTAATTGAAGTTTATGTGATTTTTGTAATTTATGTTGTTGTGGATGTTTCTCTATTAGTTCTTTTTGTTTTTGGATACTTTTAGATCATTCTCTCTCCTTGTTGTATGTCCACGTTGATCGGTGTGCTCGTGATCAAATATTTTTCTCGGTATGTTCAAGTTTTCATGTTCTTGGTCGACATGATGGTTGTAACATGTTGCAAATACTTTAAGATTTAAATTTGAATGTTTGGCACGCTCGAGGATATTGTTTTAGGTCACATCATAATATTAGATGATGGTGTTTCATTCGCATTGCAAATTTATTTGTAAATTTGGGCCGACATTATAAATATGTTTTATATTTTTGTTTGACAAATTTGTTGATGTAATTTCATGTTGCAAATATATAAGAGTTATTTTTTGAGAAAATTTAGTGTGTATGAAGTGAATAAAATCCAAAGAAGAGAATGTGTATGAATATTGATCTATTCATTCAATTGCAAAGCAGAGTGAGAAGTAGGAGCAAAGTGTGAAGAAGGTTTTTTCTACTTAATTGAAACTATAATTAGGTTTGTGTAGAAGCTATTTTCTTAGTTCATACCCTACAAATCTAATCTGTATCGTTGTGTATTGTTGGGAAGTGAGACCTCTTGTATTTGAGCAGTGATCTCTAGGCAGTGTGCCTAAATGCATGTGCATTCCCATTATTTTTCATTATACTTTTAAAATGGTATAATATTGTGGACTAACATCCACCATGGTTTTTCCCCTAATAGGGTTTCCACATTAAAAATCTTGGTGTTCTCTGTGCTTTTTATGTGTTGATTGTTCATGGTTTATTTTTCATTCATCAGATCTGAGATTAAGTTAAGTAAAATTTGAAAAGTTTAAATATTCGGTGACAACTGATTAACCCGCCCTCTCAGTTTTTTGTCCTTATTTTTCCAACAATTGGTATCAAAATAGGTTCCTCTGAAGAAGTTTAAAAGCTTGAGGTGATCCAAGATGGAATCATACAAGAAGGATAGTCCTAGATTCGATGGAACAAACTACTCATTATGGAAAGCTAGGATGGAGTGCCATTTGAGGTGTATTGGTGAACCCTTCTAGAAGATTACAAAGAATCCATATGTTATTCCTCATAATGGTCCTTCCACTATTGATGAGATTAAAGAGGCCGAGAATAATGTCAGGGCTATGGAAGCTTTACTGAGTGCTCTAATAGATTCGGAAATGACAAATGTGCTAGGTTTGAAGATAGCTCATGAGATGTGGATGAAGCTAGAAACTTTGTATGAAGGAGATGTACATGTGAAGATGGCTAAGCTATAGAGTTTGAAATGTGAGTATGAAAATTCAAAGATGGGTGAAGATAAAAATATTTCTTATTTTATGCAAAGAGTAAATAAAATAGTGATGGGCATTAGATGTGTTGGTGGTACCCTGGATGAGGAATAAATTATGTCTAAAGTGCTTAGATCATTGCCTCCCTCCTACAAAGCAAAGGCTCGTGCTATTGAAGAAACTAGATCATTGAAAAATGTGACAAGGGATACACTGATTGGTAAACTTGTTGCCTTTGAGATGAGTGCATCTGGTGAATATGTTCCCAAGACTGAAAATACATTTAAGGCTATTGTATTCAGAAGAAAAAAGAAAAGATATGATCCAGGAGAGTGTTCCAGAAAGTCATTCAAGTATGAGGAAGAAATGAAATGGCTTGAAGATAGAGAAAGAGAGGTAGAAAATTTGGAAGCACTGATTGTGAAGAAAGAAGGTAGAGGACAAGGAAAGTATAAAGGAGTGTTTCCTATTAAATGCTTCTCTTGTAGTAATATAGGTCATTTTGCATCAAGGTGTCCTGAAAGAGTTCCTAGATCTAAGCCTTACAAATCTAGATTTCAAAAGAAATGTTACAATGTCGAAGAAGGAATGATTAATGAAGAGTCTAATAAAGACAATGGAAATAAGGATGAATGGGTGTTCCTTTCTATCAAGGAAAATGGTTTGGTGGCTACTGAATCTGCTAAAGTTGAGAAAGATCTTGTAGCTCGAATTGAAGAAAAAGATGAGTGGGTTATTGACAATGGATGCTCACATCATATGACTAGTGAAAAAAGTCAAATTTGTAAGTATTGAGAAGTATGAGATTTGGAGATAACAATGTTGGTGTGATTCATGGAAGAGGATCTATTTGTCTTAGTGGTAAGAATAACACTCATGATGTTCTTTATGTTGAAGTCTTGAAGAACAACCTATTGAGTGTTGGACAGATGGTGGACAAGGGTTATGATCTTTAGTTCAAAGGTGGAAGATGCAGGATACTTGGAAGTTCTAGAAGTGTAATTACTTCAGGTAAAAAGACAAAAGCTAATATTTTTCACCTAAATGCTACTAGTAAGTGTTATTTAATTGTTCGAGTAGATGAAAGATAGTTATGGCATAGGAGGTCATGTCATGTGAATTTTTATAACATTGTCAAATAAAGTTCCACTCAAGCAGTAAGAGATCTACCTAAGCTAGTGAAGCCTGCTAACACAATTTGCAAGGAGTTTCAAATGGAAAAAGAAACTAGAGTTTCTTTTCAAAGAAAACAACATCATTCAAATGGATTACTGGAGTTGGTGCATACTAATCTATGTGGTCCCTCCAGAGTCAAAAGCCTTCATGTAGAAAGGTACTTTATGCTACATATTGATGATTACTCTAGAATGATATTGGTTGCTTTCTTAAGAGAAAAATGTAAAGCATTAGAAAAGTTAAAAAGTTTCAAGGCCATGGCAGAAAATGAGAAAGGTCTGAAAATCAACTACTTAAGGTCAAACAGAGGTGGTGAGTTCACCTCCAGGGAGTTTAATTATTTATGTGAAAAGCATGGAATCAAAAGATAGTTATCTACTCCCCAAACCCCTCAACAAAATGGAGTTGTAGAGAGGAAGAAGAGAACAATTTTGGATGCTACTAAAACAATGATTATTGAAGGAAATATGCCTCACATCTATTAGAGTGAAGTTGTAAGCATTGTTGTGTACACCTTAAACCAGATAAATGTCAATAGTAATTATGGTAAGACACCTTTTGAACTATGTTCTGGTTATAAACCTATTGTTAAATATTTCAAGATCTTTGGAAGCAAGTGTTACATCAAGAGAGATGAGGACATAGGAAAGTTTTATGCAAGAAGTGATGAAGGAATCTTTCTAGGTTACTCTACTAAAAGAAAGGCCTACCAGTGCTTTAATAGAAGACTAAGGAAAATGGTTGGGATTTAAAATGTTAGAGTTGATGAGGACTCAGCTAAATCATCCAAATATTGTGGATATGATTCATATGAGCAGGAAGACAAGAAAAAAAGGGAAGAATACTTAAACATAGAATCAACTCCAAATTGTGCCATATATTTTGGGAAAACAAGGTAGTCAAGAAGTAGAGACAAGTGCAAGTGGAGAACAAGGAACTAAAGAACCAGAAGTTTGAGAGAATCCTAAAACTCTGGGGCATGTAAAGCTAAATCATTCTAAAAATAAAATTTTAGGAGACAAGAATAAAGGTGTGTAAACTAGAAGAAAGATTGTAGAAGAGTATTGCCTAATTTCCAAGATTGAGCCTAAAGATGTCAATGAAGCTTGCAATGATGAACACTAGATGGAAGCTATTAAGGAAGAACTAATGAAGATTGAAAAGAATGATACATGGATACTGGTTCCCAGACCTAAAGATAAAAATGTCATTGGTACTAAATGGGTCTTTCGGAATAAGTTGAATGAACAAGGTGAAGTGGTCTGGAATAAAGCAAGACTCGTATGTAAAGGGTATTCACAAATGGAAGGTAATAATTTTGAAGAATCCTTTCCTCATATTTCTAGAATTGAAGTTGTAAGGTTATTTCATGCTTATGTTGCATATATGAACTATAAATTCTATCAAATGGATGTGAAGTCATCTTTTTTGAATGGTGAGCTAGAAGAAGTATATATTGAACATTGAGATGGATTTCAACTAAATGATAAGAAAAACATGGTTTTCTAATTGAAGAAATCTCTATATGGACTCAAGCAAGCCCCCAAAGCCTAGTATGCTAGACTTGATAAATACTTATTATGGCTTGGATTCAATAAAGGTACTACTGACAGCAACTTGTATTTCAAATTGGATCATGACAAAGAGTTAATTATTGAGGTCTTTGTTGTTGACATTATTTTTGGAAATTACAATCTATGTATGAATTTTTCTAATGAAATGAAGACTGAATTTTAAATGAGCATGATTGGAGAGATGAAGTTCTTTTTGGGATTGCAAGTTACAGTGATCCAAGAGGGCATCATATAAGAAGGACAGTCCTAGATTCGATGGACCAAGCTAATCATTATGGAAAGCTAGGATGGAGTGTCATTTAAGGTGTATTGGTGAACCCTTCTAGAAGATTACAAAGAATCCATATGTTATTCCTCATAATGGTCCTTCCATTGTTGACGAGATTAAAGAGGATGAGCATAATGCCAAGGCTATGGAAGCTTTATTGAGTTCTCTACAAGATTCAGAAATGACAAATGTGATAGGTCTAAAGATAGCTCATAAGATGTAAATGAATCTAGAAACCTTGTATGAAGGAGATGTACATGAAGATGGCTAAGCTATAGAGTTTGAAAGGAAAGTATGAAAATTTGAAGATGGGTGAAGGTAAAAATATTTCTTCTTTTATGCAAAGAGTAAATGAAATAGTGATGGGTATTAGATGTGTCGGTGGTACCCTAGATGAGGAATAAACTGTGTCTAAAGTGCTCAGATCATTTCCTCCCTCCTACAAAGCAAAGGCTCATGTTATTGAAGAAACTAGATCATTGAAAAATGTGACAAGGGATACATTGATTGATAAACTTGATGCCTTTGAGTTGAACGAATTTGGTGAATCTATTCCCAAGACTGAAACTACATTTAAGGCTTCTATATCCAGAAGAAACAAGCAAAGATATGGTCTGGGAGAGTGTTCCAGAAAGTCATTCAAGTATGAGGAAGAAATGAAATAGCTTAAAGATGAAGAAAGAGAGGTAGAAGAGTTGGAAGCACTGATTGTGAAGAAAGAAGGAAGAGGACAAGGTAATTATAAAGGAGTGTTTCCTATTAAATGCTTCTCTTACAATAAAATAGGTCATTTTGCATCAAGGTGTCCTGAAAGAGTTCCTAGATCTAATCCTTACAAATCTAGATTTCAAAAGAAATGTTTCTTTGTTGAAGAAGGAGTGATTGATGAAGAGTCTAATAAAGACAATGGAAATGAGGATGAATGGGTGTTCCTTTCTATCAAGGATAATGATTTGGTGGCTATTGAATCTGCTAAAGTTGAGAAAGCTCTTGTAGCCTAAATATAAGAAAAATATGAGTGGGTTATTGATAGTGGATGCTCACATCATATGACTAGTGATAAAAGAAAATTTGTAAGTCTTGAGAAGTATGATGGTGGGGTTGTAAGATTTGGAGATAACAATGCTGGTGTGATTCGTGGTTGAGGATCTATTTGTCTTGGTGGTAAGCATAACATTGATGATGTTATCTATGTTGAAGTCTTGAAGCACAACTTGTTGAGTGTTGGACAAATGGTGGACAAGGGTTATGATCTTCAATTCAAAGGTGGAAGATGCAGGATACTTGGAAGTTCTGGAAATGTAATTGCTTTAGGTAAAAAGACAAAAGGTAATATTTTTCACCTAAATGATACTAGTGAAAGTTGTTTAATTGCTTAAGTAGATGAAAGCCAGTTATGGCATAGGAGGCTATGTCATGTGAATTTTTATAAAATTATCAAAGTAAGTTCAAATCAAGTAGTAAGAGATCTGCCTAAGTTAGTGAAGCCTACTAACACAATTTGCAAGGAGTGTAAAATGGGAAAATAGACTAGAGTTTCTTTTCAAAGAAAACAACATCATTCAAATGTATTACTAGAACTAGTGCATACTGATCTATGAGATCCATCCAAAGTCAGAAGTCTTCATGTAGAAAGATAATTTATGTTTCTTATTGATGATTACTCTAGAATGATATGGGTTTCTTTCTTAAGAGAAAAATGTGAAGCATTAGAAAAGTTCAAAAGTTTCAAGGCCATGGCAGAAAATGAGAAAGGTCTTAAAATAAAATTCTTAAGGTTAGATAGAGGTGGTGAGTTCACCTCCAAGAAGTTTAATTCTTTATGTGAAGAGCATGGAATCAAAAGACAGTTATCTACTTCCCAAACCCCTCAACAAAATGGAGTTGCAAAGAAGAAGAACAAAACAATTTTGGATGTTGCTAGAACAATGATGATTGAAGGAAATATGCCTCACATCTATTAGAGTGAAGTTGTAAGCATTTTTGTGTACACTTTAAGTTGGGTAAATGTCAATAGTAATTATGGTAAGAATCCTTTTCAACTATGGTTTGGTTATAAGCCTATTGTTAAATATTTCAAGATCTTTGGAAGCAAGTGTTACATCAAGAGAGATGAGGACATAGGAAATTTTTATGCAAGAAGTGATGAAGAAATATTTCTAGGTTACTCTACTAAAAGCAAGGCCTTTAATTGCTTTAATAGAAGACTAAGAAAAATGGTTGAGAGTGAAAATGTTAGAGTTGATGAGAAGTCTGCTAAATCATCTAGATACTATTGATATGATTCAGATAAGCAGGAAGACAATACAAACAAAGGGAATAATTCTCAGACATAAAATCAACTCCAAATTGTGCCATATGTTCTAGTAAAACAACTTCCATTTGTTCTAGTAAATCAAGGTAGTCAAGAAGTAGAGACAAGTGCAAGTGCAGAAGAAGGAATAGAAGAACCAGAAGTTTGAGAGAATCCTAAATCTCTGAGGTATGTAAAGATAAATCATTCTAGAAATAAAATTTTAGGAGACAAGGATAAAGGTGTGCAAACTAGAAGAAAGACTGCAGAAGAGTATTGCCTAATTTCCAAGATTGAGCCTGAAGATGTCAATGAAGCTTGCAATGATGGACACTAGATAAAAGCTATGAAGGAAGAACTAATGCAAATTGAAAAGAATGATACATGGATACTTGTTCCCAGACCTAAACATAAAAATGTGATAGGTACTAAATGGGTCTTTTGGAATAATCTAAATGAACAAGGTGAAGTGATCTAGAATAAAGCAAGACTGGTATGTAAAGGGTATTCATAAATGGAAGGTATTGATTTTGAAGAAACCTTTTCCCATGTTGCCAGAATTCAAACTATAAGGTTATCTCATACTTATGTTGCATATAAGAACTATAAAATCTATCAAATGGATGTGAAGTCAACTTTTTTGAATGGTGAGCTAGAAGAAGTATATTTTGAACATCTAGATGGATTTCAGCTGATTGATAAGGAAAACATGGTTTTCCACTTGAAGAAAGATCAATATGGACTCAAGAAAGCCCCCAAAGCCTAGTATGCTAGACTGGACAAATATTTATTAAAGCTTGGATTCAATAAAGGTAATGTTGATAGCAACTTGTATTTAAAATTGGATCATGACAAATAGTTAATTATTGAGGTCTTTGTTCATGGCATTATTTTTGTAGGAGATGACAATCTATGTATTAAGTTTGCTGATGAAATCAAGAGTCAATTTGAAATGAGCATGATTAGAGAGATGAAGTTATTTCTGGGATTGCAAGTTACTCTATTAGACAAGGGGATCTTCATATCTCAGTCCAAATATGTGAGAGAGCTACTAAAGAAGTTTGGCATGGAAGTCTCAAAACCTGTTGGTACTCCCATGGTAACCAGATGCAAGTTAACATAGAATGATGATTCTCCTAAGGAAAATAAAACAAGATATAGGCCAATTATTTGTGGATTTCTCTACTTAATTCAAACCAGACCAGACATTATGAATGTTGTATGTATGGTTGCTAGATTTCAGGCTGATCTAAAATAATCTCATGTGACTGTTGTAAAGATAATTTTTAGATACCTTCAAAAGGAATAGTTGATTTTGGGCTTTGGTATCCTAAGGATGATGATCTTACTTTGAATGCATATAATAATGTAGATTGGGTAGGAGATGTGGATGATAGGAAGATTACTAGTGGAGGTTCCTTTTTCCTAGGGAAGAAGCTGGTGTCTTGGTTGAGAAAAAAGATGAATTGTATTTCTCTATCTACTATTGAGGTAGTGTATATTGTTGTTGCAAATAAATGTACTCAAGTGATGTGGATGAAATAGATATTGAAAGATATCATAGTAGTATATGATGAACTTGTTTCCATATGTTGTGAAAACTCAAGTGTAACTAACATATCAAAGAATCTAGTGCTACACTCTAAGACCAAGCATATATCAATCAAGTTTCACTTCTTGAGGGAAAAAGTGAGTGAGAAAGAAGTCAGACTGAAATATGTGCCTACCAAAGAATAGATTGTAGACATTTTCACCAAGTCATTGCTGAAGGATACTTTTGAGTATCTCAAAGGGATGATAGGGGTGATTACCCCTCCTGATATGAACTAAAGATGCATTTTCTTGCATAAATCTATGTGCTTCATATATATTTCCTGACCTGGATTGATGTTTCGGTGGATGCTACTCAAGGGGAGTAGTCAGATGTGTAGATATGTGGTTCAAAGCTTGTATGTGGGAAGATAATGCTTATCTTTGTCATTGATGTCAAAGGGGGAAAATATTCATGTGAAAAATTGTTGCTTATTTGGGGAGAAGATTCTTGTGGGGAAAAGATCATGTAGAATAGGTTAAGGAAGAAGATTCAAAATCTAAGGGGGAGTAAGTGTTGATTGAGAGTTGTGTCGATGGTGTTTTCCACATCATGTGTTGCCATCAATGCCAAAGGGGGAGATTGTTGGATGTTTTTGTTGTGTTTTTTATATGTGGTTTTCATTGATGTCAACACTATTAGCATTATTATATTGAAGATTGTATATGTTGAGGATATCAAGAAAATTGTTAAAGGAAGAGTTGCAGGTTGCCAGTGGAGTAGTGAAGATCATCAAGGTGTCTTTTTTTGTACCTTGAATATTAGTTATTGTGGACTAAAGGGTTTATTGATGAGAGTATCTAGTTCATCTACCAGAATTTTTAGAGGTCCGTGTGAATATTTGATCATGCTATGAATAGTTGTGTTCTAACAATATTTCTATACATTTTGTCAGTGTTCTTGATTGAATTTTATGTGATTCTGGTAATTTTTATTGTTTTGGATGTTTCTCTATTAGTTCTTGTTTTTTGTGGAAGCTTCTAGATCACTCTCTATCCTTGTTGTATATCCACGTTGATCGATGTTCTTTTGGTTGAAGATTTTTCTTGGTATGTTTGGGTTTTCATGTTCTTGGCTGACATGATGGTTGTAACATGTTACAAATCCTTGAGGATTTAAATTTGAATTTTTGGTGCACTCGAGGATAGTTTTTTAGGTTGCATCATAATATTAGCTGACAGTGTTTGATTCGCATTGCAAATTTATTTGTAAATTTGGGCCAACATTGTAAATATGTTTCATATTTTTGGCCAACAAAGTTGTTGTAATTTCATGTTGTGGATATATAAGATTGATTGTTTGAGAAAATTTAGCATGTATGAAGTGAAGAAAAGCCAGAGAAGAGAAAGTGTGAGAATATTGATCTATTCATTTGATTGCAGAGTAGAGTGAGAAGAAGTTGGAGCGAATTGTGAAGAAGGTTTTATGTTCTTAACTGGAACTATAATTAGGCTTGTGTAGAATCTATTTTATTAGTTCATACCCTGTGGATCTAATTTGTATTGTTGTGTATTGTTGGGCAGTGAGCTCTAGGTAGTGTGCTTAAATGCATGTGCATTCCCATTATTTTTCATTATACTTTTAATAGGTTATAATATTGTGGACTAACATCCACCATGGTTTTTCACCTAATAGGGTTTCCATGTAAAATATCTTGGTGTTCTATGTGCTTCTAATGTATTTATTATTCATGGTTTACTATTCATTCATCAGATCTAAGATTAAGTTAAGTTTGAAAAGTTTAAATATTTTGTGACAACTGGTTCACCCCACCCTCTCAGTTGTTTATCCTTGGTTTTCCAACAGTCTTGAAATCTTCAAAAGATTATCGATCGATGTAAAATGTAGTTCCACTACATGTACTTGCATCAAGTGAAGTTCTTTAATGAATTTATGTATATAATTACTAATACTCCATTTTTGGAATTACTTCAATTGCAACTACCATTCGAGAGAGATACAAATACATTAGGGAATTCAATATCAGTGTTAGGATGAAGGTTGATGAGTTAGTAGTTCAGAATTGTTAAAGTGGCAATCTACACACTATTGCAATTATTGAAGATAAATTTATCCCTAGATGAAATTGTTCAACAAAGCCCATTATTTGAAATACCTAAGCTTTATGTAATTGTTGATGGATGCTTTGGAACATGGTAAGGATGATGTTCCCATGGAGATTACTGGTGATGCCAAATGAAACATTCTTAATGAAAAGGTTGCACTATAATAACTTGCACCATGGCAGATATCCAGTAGTAATGAAGGAATATCCATCAAAGCATAACAAAAGGGAGATTTTGGACCTAGAA
Source organism: Sequoia sempervirens (assembly GCA_007258455.2). NCBI lineage: Eukaryota > Viridiplantae > Streptophyta > Pinopsida > Cupressales > Cupressaceae > Sequoia > Sequoia sempervirens. The sequence goes on from VDFB02000017.1 coordinate 127,247,702, forward strand.
ACATAGATAAGGAACACTAAATTTTTTGATAGAATGTTGTGAGTAAGATGTGGCTGCCTAGACAGAGCACGTGAATTGCTAGACAAATCACCTCAAAATAAAAGTGGTCCCGACCGCAACGATTACAAGATGTGCACAAAATTGATTTATTGAATAGGCCTTATAAACTTTCAAGAAAATACAATTGATAGGTGTAAAGAAAATTTTTGCAACCTTTTTTAGCATCCCCCTTGTGTGTACCAAGAGAAATATGTTAGATGATTTTGTTGCAAGTGTGTTGGAAGACATGTATGAAAAATACAGAAACACAGACATAGCATGTGAATTTTTTGAAAAAATTCCCCAAAGGAATGTGGTCATAGTGGATGCAATGATTGCAATATATACACAAAATGGATTTATGGAAAATACTTTAGAAAACTTCAAGGAAATGCAATTGGTAGGTGTAAATCCCAACCCCACATCCTTTGTATGCATCCTTTCCACCTGAGCAAAAATGAGAGCATTGGAACGGGGTATGGATGTCCATCGGCATAAAGGATGGAGAAATTTTATTTTAGATGTTGCAGTTGTAACTATCCTTGTAAATATGTATGCAGATGATTGCACAAAAACAAGGCATGTGATTGTTCACAGAATGCCTCTAAGAAATGGGGTCTCAAGGACTGTCGTCATTGTAGGATAAGAGCATAAATGGTTTTGTTAAAAGGGGATTTTATAAATTTTTAACCAAAAGCAATCGTCAAGCATAAGCAATCAAGAACTTCTCTAAAAACATTTACCAGACTTAGTACTTCAAGAAACAAAGTCATGGTAGACATAAGGGATGAGCATGAGTTTACAATTAAGCATGAATATAGAACCATAGCCAAAAAACATAGAACCAATGTCTCCATATTAAAGTTGCAACATTATTATTTAGAGAAAAGTGAAACACAATAGAGAAGACACAGCCTTGCATAGCTTCTCTTAATTCTTGTTAAAAAAAATTGAAAGGAATAACAAAATAAAGAAATGAACATACATAATTGGACACCAGATTTACTTGGGAAAACCCTTATGGGAGAAAAACCCACCACATCAAGAAAATAATCTTTATATTATAGTAAACAAAATTACATATAGAGTACAGACTTCACTTTCTAATGTAAATTTACAGCAACAACATACACTAATAAATCTTGTACAAAATAGCTCTAAGAAAAAATACAAATAATTCACTCAAATCAACTCGTGTTCAATCGAGCAACACTTCGTTATCTCACACTGTTCTTCATCATCCACCATTGCCAAAGAGTAATCCATACTCTCACAGTCTATTCCTCTCCCTCACAAGAATGGTCACAATAGTCCAACTGCTAATGGTTCACATTCCGCATCTTTGATTGGTTTAGAACACACCACATAGGACAATCGTTCAGTCAAAGAAGTTCAAATTGAATTGCATGTTGATGAGGTCATGTCTCCTTGATGCTACAATGCCTAACTATCATTATCAGAAAGAGTCATATCAAGTTCAAAACCATTGCCCAGACTACCTCTATTGGCAATACATCTCACCGATGTCCACTGCAGAACCATCGGCAAGACCACTGCTATTGACAAGACATCATACAAAACACAAATCCATCTTGTGTAGATCTATCAACAAGAGTTTTGCTATCACTAAGAGTCTTATAGATCCTCTATGTTACACTGATGTTCATCATGTAGAGTTGTGGGAAAGACAAGTGCTATAGGCAAGAGTTTGCACCGAAATCATACCAGTCAGCAAGACCACAACCATTGGTAGGAGATCATACCGAATGCACAATTGTCAGCGATAGAAAAATCCATCAGTTAGACTCTTATCGAGCCTTCATGTCACCCCAAAGACATTCTTGTGTAAGACTGTCAGCAAGACATACTTTGTTGGAATGAGTCACTCTGAAGGTACATGTCTCTCCCCGATGCCACTCGTCACCACGAGTCTCCCCAATAACTACTAGAAACCAACCCATCGGAAAGAGGTATGTCTAGGTGGAATGAGATGGAAAACTCACAGTGATAGACATGTCTTGCCGATGACTCCCGTCGGCAAGACAAGATCAAAGTCTCAGTGATCTGAGCACTTCAAAATTTTAGAACACAACTACTAGTCGGTAAGACCTTCAGAGGGTCTCAACGACTTTTCCCTTTCAGGAGTTTCATGTCAGTAAGCTTGAACAATTTCCAACAATCTCCTACTTGATGAAGATCTTATTAACACCTCCAGAGAACAACAAAACTACTAAAATTCATGGGCACTAAGACCCATCGAACTAGCACACCAGTTGAACTTATCTGTGCTCACTGGTTTCGTTAATGCATCTACAACATTTTCCAAAGTATCCACTTTTTCTAAAGAAACCTTTCCATCCTCCACCATATCTTGTACAAAATGATATTGCACATCAATATGTTTTGTCCTAGCAAGGAAAGTAGGATTTTTCGCCAAACAAATAGCACTCTAATTGTCATAGTAAATTGTAATTTTCCCTGCATCAAACCCAATGTTAGAACACAAACGTTTTAACCACATTGCTTCTTTACAAGTGTGTGTTGCTACCATGTATTATGCCTCTATAGTGGACAAAGTGACTACATCCTACCGCTTACTCATCCAACTAATTGCACCACCATTCATCATGAAAATATATCCACTGGTGGATCTTCTGTTGTCAATGTCCCCTTCCCAATCAGAATCCACATAGCCTTGAATTTTGAGAGTCCTCTGTGATTCAACCAAATTCCCATGGTAACACAAATCATATTTTGAAGTGCTCTTCAGATATCTAAACACTCTTTTCATAGCATCCCAATGTGTCCTTCCAGGATTTTCCATAAAATGACTAAGTACTCCCACTACTTGGGAAATGTCTGGCCTTGTACAGACCATTGCATAGATAAAACTTCCAACTACACTAGCATAAGGCACTTTGGTCATGTCCTCTATCTCAGTAGGAGATTTTGGACAGTCTTCAATGATAGCTTTGTTCCCTGCAAAACTAGAACAACTAGCTACTTGCAATCAGTCATACAAAATCTCTCTAAAATAGTATTAATATACTTACTCTAACTGAGCCAAAGTTTTCTACTCTTCCTATCCCTAGTTAGTTCCATTCCCAAAATATACCTGGCTGCTCCAAGATCTTTCATTTTGAACTTCGTAGACAACTAAGATTTTAGATCAGAAATCATTAACTTACTATTGCCTATGAACAACATATCATCAACATAGAGAAAAATAATAAGAACACGATCATTTTCAGCTTTGTAGTACACACAATGATCAGATTTCAATCTTGCAAATCCCAATGACAAAACAAACGTTTCAAACTTCTGGTACCACATTCTAGGAGATTGTTTTAATCCATATAGATATTTTTTTCAACTTGCAAACCAGTTTTTCTTTACCTTTTTACACAAAGCGCTCAAGCAGGGACACGTAAATTTCTTCTTCAAGGTCACCATGAAGAAATTTTGTCCTTGCATCCATCTATTCAATCTCTAAGTCATATGTTGCTGCAAGTGACAAAATAAATTTGATAGACATTAGCTTAGCTACAGGAGAAAAAATTTCTCCATAATCAATTCCCTCTACCTGGGAATATCCCTTTGCAACCAATCTTTCCTTATACTTTCCCACACTACCATCCAGACCTATTTTCTTTTTAAATACCCATTTGCAACCAACATCTTTTCTACCTTCAAGCGAGGGCACCAAACTCCAAGTATCATTCTTTTCTAATGATGCCATTTCTCCATTCATGGCTTCCAACCAAGAGTTTGAATTAGACATTCTAAATGCCTCTTTCACAGTCTTATGCTCATCAATGCTAGAAATTAAAGCATAGGCACAAGTAGAATCTAACAAAGAAAACCCATACCTATCAAGTTGCTTTCTTTCATGTGTTGACCTCCTCACAGGTTGAGGATGAGGTTGATCTTCTTCTTCAAAACTCTCAGACCTACTTGAGCTCTCCTCAGTTTCAGGTACATTTTGAATTTTCAATTCCTCTTTATCTGGTGTCAGAGGAATTTCAATTACATCTTTTTTACTTTCTGATTTTTTCTCTAATTGTAGATCCAAAGTAGAAGGCTTCAACTCACAAAAAATAGCACTCCTATTGTATAGAACCTTCTCTGTATCAGGATTCCAAAGCTTGTATCCTTTTATGCCAGCACTATAACCAATAAAAAAACATTTAACATCCTTTTTTTCCAATTTAGACCCTTTTTTCATTTGATACATATGCATATGCCTCACAGACAAAGACACGAATGTGTCTTAGAGAGGGATTCTTTCTAGACCATGCTTCCAAAGGTGTTTTCTCAACAAGAGCGGAATTCAGAGAATAGTTTATTAAATAACATGTTGCAATTTCCTTAGCCCAGAACTTCTCCTCCAAGCCAGGACTGCTTAGCATACTTTGTGCTCTTTCCATCACAATCCTATTGAACCTTTCAACAACTCCATTTTGTTGCAGAGTGTAGGGTGTAGTTTTATGTCTTTTAATCCCATGACTTTATAGTACCTTTCGAACTCTTCAAAAAAAAACTCACCACCATTGTCAGTCCTTAAACATTTTATTTTTCTTCCAGTCTAATTTTCCACAAATTTTTTAAATTCCTTAAAATTACTGAACACTTCTAATTTACTTTTCAAAAAATAAACAAATGCCCTTCTTGAATAATCATCAATGAACGATACATAATATCTTGATTTAGACAAAGAAGGAACATTTATTGAACCAAAAACATTAGAATGTATGTAATCAAGTAAACTAGAAGATTTTTGAGGACTCGAGTAAAATGAAACATGGTGTTGTTTACCATATATACAATGTTCACAAAACTCAAATTCGAGGTTACAATCATAAAACCCTTCAACCAAGTTTTTATTCTTCAAGGTTTTAAAACCTTTTTCACCAATGTGGCCCAACCTATGATGCCAGAGCATATTCTTTTCTACTGCGAGTTTAACTTCCATAGAGTTTGCACTATCAGGAACTTTTTCCTCTTTTTCTCCATGAGTAGCTTTCTGTGACTTTACAGAGACACTATTGCATTGCACAACATGTGCATCTAGCTTATACAAGGTACCAATATGAGCACCCCTAGCTAGCACCATTGAGTCTCTAATCATCTTGCAGCTATTTCTAGAGAATGTGACTTGCACTCCAATATCATTTAGCTTACTAACAAAAAGTAAATTTCAAAATAGAGCTGGTATATGCATTATAAGATCGATTCCCTTCACTCTTCCATTAGGGAATTGAATTTTGACTCTTCCATGGCCAACTATTTCCAGAGATAAATCGCTTGCCAAATACACCCTTCCACCATTGTATTTTTCATACTTAGTGAACTAGTCTCTATGAGATTTCATGTGGAAAGATGCTCCAAAATCAATCAACCATACATCACCTGATGCCTATGTAGCCAAGGCTGCAATGAAAGTGTTTGCATCACTCTGAGAAGAATCATTGTCGAAAGAATACTTCTTATTTTTCTCCTCTTTACAATCCTTTCGAACATGACCAGGTTGCCCACAATTCCAGCACTTCACCTTGGGATTCTTTGCAAGAGACTTTGATCTCCCTTTTGATTTGGATTTGGACTTCTTGTCCTTCTTTTTCCTTTTTCTTTCGATCTACCTCTAACAGCAAGAGCCTCCTTTGCCATCTCAAAATATTTTTTTCTCATCTCTTCTGATAACAAAGAAGCAACAACATATTCCATCTTAAAAGTGTATTTTGTACTCCCAATAGCCATCACCAAGTGATCCCAAGAATCTAGAAAAGAACATAACAATAGAATACAGTGATCTTCTTCATCAATCTTCACACCCACAGATGCTAACCGAGCAATCAACATGTTGAAAGCATTCAAATGATCAGCAACAAATGCTCCTTCCTACATTTTCAAAGAGTACAACTTCTTCCTCAAGAACAACTTATTCACCAAGGACTTGCCCTAATAAATAGCTCCCAGTCTTTTCCACAAAGAGGATGTTGTCTTTTCTTCATGAACATTTAGAAGGACAGAGTCTGCTAAATAAAGCCTTGTTATCCCCTTTGATTTTTGATCTGTGAGGTCCCAATCCTCTTGCTTCATGCCTCTAGGTTTCGTTCTAGACACAGCAATCCAAAGATCACAGTCAACTAACAAATTTTCCATTTTAAGTTTCCAAAACTCAAAATTTCTGCCATTGAATTTCTCAATTTCAATCTTTCCTAATGTTCTTGCCATCTTAATCTGTAATTCGAATTACCAGACTTCTACAAGACTCCCTCTGAAAGGAATTGACACAAAAAACCCAATGTACCCACATGGATAACACAACTGGCTAGGCTCTGATACCACTTGTAAGGAAAGCTTAGGTGCAGAACAAACTCTCCTAACATCAAAACCTCAAGGAAGAATGAAGATAGGACTTTAAATTTGTATAATTACAATTCATTAAGATACACTTCAAAGGAATAATAGAACAAAGAAATGAACATACATAATTGGACACCAGATTTACATGGGAAAACCCTTACGGGAGAAAAACCCACCACACCAAGAAAATCCTCTTTATATTATAGTAAACAAAATTATATACAGAATACAGACTTCACTTTCTGATATCAATTTATAGCAGCAACATACACTGATCAATCTTGTATAGAATAGCTCTCAGAAAACATACAAATAATTCACTCAGATCAATCCATGTTCAATCGAGCAACACTTCATTATCTCACACTATTCTTCGTCATCCACCATTTCCAAAGAGTAATCCATTCTCTCATAGTCTATTCATCTCCCTCACAGGAACGGTCAGAACAGTCCAACTACTAACGGTTCACCTTTTGCTTCTCTAATTGGTTTAGAACACACCACGTAAGAAAATCATTTGGTCAAAGAAGTTCAAATGGAATCACATGTCGATGAGACACTAGGCCGTGTCTCCCCAATGCCACAATGCCCAATTTTCGTTATCGACAAGAGTCTCTACCATTGACAAGAGTCATATCAAGTTCAAAACCATTGCCTAGCTCTATCAAAAATACATCTCATCAATGTCCACTGTAGAACCATCGGCGAGACCACTGCTATCAACAAGACATGATACCAAACACAAATCCATGTTGTGCAGATCTATCGGCAAGAGTTTCACTATTGCTAAGAGTCTTATAGATCCTCTATGTTACACCGATGTTCATTGTGCAGAGCTATTAGCGAGACAAGTGCTATTGGCAAGAGTTCACGCTGAAATCATACCCGTCGGTGAGACCAAAGCCATTGGCAGTAAATCATACCGAATACACAACTATCGGTGAGAAACATCCATCGGTTAGACTCTTATCGATCCTTCATGTCACCTCAAAGGAATTCTTGTGTAAGACCGTTGGTGATACATACTCTATCAAAATGAGTCACTCTAAAGTTCATACCTCTCCCCGATGCCACTCATCACCACGAGTCTCCCCAATAACCATTGTAAACCAACCCATCGGCAAGAGGTCTGTCTGGGTGGAATGAGATGGAAAACTCACAGTGATAGACATGTCTTGCCGATGACTCCTATTGGAAAGACAGGATCAAATTCTTGGCAATTTTAGCACTTCAAAAGTTTAGAACACAACTTCTAGTCGGTAAGACATTCAGAGGGTCTCACTGACTTTTCTGTTTCAGGAGTTTCATGTCAGTAAGCTTGAGGCACATTTTCCAACACTAACAACTCCAATGCCTTGGTCATCCTCCCTTCCCACCATTCCAATGTTTTTTCTTGATATTGTAGTTATAACTAGAGTCAATGTTTTCCCAACATACTATTACATTACATTCTTTTTCATGATATTTGTCATCCCTTCTTCTTGAACCTACTTCTTGATTTTACCCAATTGCCAGCTACTCCCTATTATACTGTATGAAATAACCATCTTTTTCCTCGCACTCATGTATGCAAAAACAAAAATAATCTTCAAGGCAAGTGGACTTATTAGTTACAAAAGCACCCAATGCATGCTCTTCCAGATACCTTTCCACACAAGCAATTACAAAATAATTATATGCAATCACCTAAATATAGATCTTGAGTGACATGGTAAGGCATTGCATTTTAAGTTATTAATCATATTATTATTTATTACCTCCATTCATATTTCATTTTATTTTATTTTTACTATTCATGTCATAATTAACTTTTTATATTATATTGTTTCATTAAGTTCTAAATTTATCATATATCATGGCTCTTAATAGATAAATTTACATTAATTGACAAAGTGTCCTTATGACCTAATAATTTTTTGTAATGCAACAAGTAATTCCCCAAGAATCAATCAAGCGATTTTAAATTGAACAAACTAAATACAAGATGATACTGACCCACCACAGTGGGATTATTATCATGGTGAATCATAGAGGACACTACATAGAAACTATTACAATTTATCCCTCCCATTACATAGACAGCAACTAGTTGTATCCAATATACTATATCAGCATTTAGAATAGGTTTACATTACAAAATATGGAAATTGATCACTGGATTGTCCACTGAGTTCACTTGGGATTCCAAAAGGTTCACCGAGCTGCCATATAGGCCCCCTGATTTGCTAAAAAGGATGTTTATAAGCTTGTCTACCATCTATGGGGTGCAAAATATGCTAACCATACAAGAACCATAGGAGAATTGTTGTTGTCCAAGCCCAAAAACAATGCCAAAACTAAAGCATTGAAGGAGGAGTGCCTTTACTAACCATACGGACCCCTATGCCCAGCACCTTTGAGCCTTAATAGAGAATTTGCAACTTCAATTTCCTGCCTTGAAAAATATTCAATGTTGAGGAGCAGAGGAGCTTCATCACCTTTCCCACTCCTTTCCACCTTTTCATTATACTCTTTCTAAAAAAATTCCAGGGCTCTAAGGAAAATGTATGTGGTATGCTACCACCCTTGTCCAAAGTTTACTTCTTGGAGGCTTACTAGGATTGTACCATCTTCTATCAACTTTAGAAACTTTTCTTTTGACACTTTGACCATGAGAGAAACCTACATAGAAATATATGAGAGGGTGGGTCTTTTACAAGACTCAATAAATGCACGCTTGACCTTGCTAATTTTATCTTCATTTCTCTTTTTCCAAATAAACCAAAGAATTTTAGTTAAAACAAGAATCTAGAAGAGCATTAATCCTTTTCCATCTTTGTTAAATAACATTAAAAAAATTCAATTGAGTCTCGAGTTATTTTTTTTATCCTAAATGCATAGGTTATTACAAAATAAATTCCATACTTCCCTTGCATAAAAATAGTCAAAACAGATATGGTTCACAGATTCTGGTACTCTGCAAAGGCTACATATCTCTATCTCTTCTGAGTTTCATTTGATCGATAATCTTTGAATTAGTAGAATCCATTGGAAGCAAGCTTTCTTTGGCTCCAACACATTTGACCAGCAATTTTTGAAAAAAAAATCCCATTCACTGTTATTCAACTTTTTTTTGTCCATACTTGGTTTAAGTATGTACAAATGTCATGTTGACTAGTAAGAGTATTGTAAACCATCTTTGCACTAAGCTTTGAGAACTTAGAACCATCACTCCACCTAAATTATTTGTACTATTCAGAGTCTACCATATGGTTGGAATTGCAAGGGATCTCCTTACAAGCATCTTTTAGGATAGAGAATGTTCTCTAGTTGTAGGCAGGCAGATTGAACTCCCTAATAAGTTCATTCCAATCTTTCAAACTCCATTCATCCATGATATCTACAAGATATTTAATTCCTTTATTTTTCTAGGCCTTGGTTGAACAACCTTGTTTGAGTGCCATAGGTTTTCCATTATGGCAAAGGTTATTTATAATTAGAATTTTCCATGGATCATCCTCGTCTAGGGATTTTGAGATCCATTTTGAGGCCAGAGCTATGCCTTGCATTTTGATATCTTTTAACCCCAATCCTCCTTCAACTTTTCTTCGACAACACCATTCCCACTTTACCGCATGTTTCTTTTTCTTTCCTTTCCCATCTGACCATAAAAATTTTCTGATTTTCCTCTATATTTCCTCAACCTCATAGCTACTAAATAACCAAACATAAGCAAAGTATATACTGTATGAGGCAAGTATTTTTTGGAAAATCTGTATTCTCCTAGCCAAGGAGAGGAACTATTTGTTCCAATTACCAATCTTCTTATCAATCTTTCCATATATCCAAAGCCACATTTCCCTTAGATTTGGACTCACATCAAAACAAATGTCAAGGTACCTAGCCTTCCTTTAGGGGCCACCCCATTGCATTCCAAACTTATCCATCTAATCTAGGGGTTCTTCTTTCCAACCAAGCACAATTGATTTAGCAACAAAAACTTTTTCCCTAGAGGCCACACATAATGTGTCTAGTTTTTCCATTAGATTGTTGATGGTGTCTTCTTCTAAGAGAGGAAACAAGGTAGTATCATCAGCAAATTGGATGTTGATAAGGTCCTCTTGATTTGGGAGAGAGATACCTTTTACCCTTGGCATTCCCATGTCAGTCTTGAGGATAAAGTGTAGGGCATCTGCTGCAATCACAAACAAGACTAGAGCTAAGGGGCATCCTTGCCTAATGAACCTTTCTAGGGTAACCTCCTATGTAAGAGAACCCATTGATGTCCACCTAAGCCACAACATGCCTAAATAGGGTGGAAATCATCTTACAAAACACATAGAGGAATCCAAAATATTTGAGCCTTAGGTTGATAAATTTTCATTCCACCCTGTCATACGCTTTCTCAAAATCTAGGAGCACCATTTCTACCTCTTGGTTTGTCACCTTTTCCCACTCCATAGCCTCCCAACTAGTGATTAGGTTCTTGAGGATGTACCTACCTTTTATGAACCTTGTTTGGGTGTTGCTTATAAACCTTGGAAGGATATTCACTAATATTTTGGCCAAGAGGTTAGCAAGGATTTTATAGGATACATTTAGCAAGGTTATTGGTCTCCAATTCTTGATTAGAGACTTATCACCTTCTTTGGGAAGTATTCTTATGATGCCTTTATTGATTTTTTTCCCCAAGGTTCCTCTTACCCAGGCCTCATTGTACACAAAATGCAAGTCATCAACTATCCAGTTGCTAAAAGTATTTTAGAATTCATCTAGGAGACCATCTTCCCCTAGTGATTTTTCATTCTATAGTGAGTTAATTGAATTTTTAATTTCCTCTTTTGTGATGTCTTTGTTTAGTTCTATAGCTTCATCTTTTGATATCATTTTAGGGACTCTGCCTTTTATTAATTCTCTTGCATTGGAACAGCCATCCTCCTTGCATTCAAAAGAAAATAGATTCTGATAGAAGTTGTAAAACTGGCCTTTAATGCCCTCTTGATCTATGAAGACCACCCCATCCACCTGAATCTACTTAATATGCTCTTTAATTCTTTTCTCTTTCAGTATTCTAAAGAACTACTTGGACCCCCTATCCCCACTCTCCAAAAAATTGAGTTTGGACCTCACCTTAAGCCCATGAATTATAAAATTCTAAATTTACCTTAGGGCATCCTTAGCAAGTCTGAGCCTATCTCCAAGATGAATATCTTCGGGGACCTTCTGCAGACAAGCCTCAACTTGCATCAGCTCTTCTTACAAGAGGCCTTCTCTCCTTCTTTTGAAGGCTTTCCTTTTCCCAATCAATTGGAAGAGAGATTTCCACCCCCTGGTGTTTAGCTTCCATCTTTCTATTGCACTTAAGCTTCTACACAGTCCTCGATTGATCTTCCTGAGAGTAAAAACACCATCCAAATAGTCATTGTCCTGAAGTAGACTTGTGTTGAGAATGAACCCCTCCCCCTATTTTGTTGCCACCTTATGTCCCATTTTGAGCAGAAACCTTGCTCTTATGGGGTGGTGATTAGACAGATTGGAGGGGTGGACCTCAACCTTACAACCCTCTCTCAATGTGTCCACAAGGAAGAAGTTTGTGTTTAGATAGAATCTATCTAGATGATAGTATATTCTTTTGGTACCTTTCTATAGATTACACCATGTGAGCCAGATACTTGGGAAATATTTCTTGTACCCCTCAATTGGGTCTTCCAAGTTCAACTTGGACTTCATTTTTTACAAGAAGAATTTTTCGTTTCCTTTCCATTCCATGTTTATTCTCCCAACATTTTCCTCTTTGTTCTCGATCTTATTGAAGTCCCCTCCTAAAATCTAGGGGAATTTTTCTAGGTTATAAAGCCATCTCCATAGCTTGACCCTTTCATTCTGCTCATTTGGAGCATAGATAAAACATATCCCAATCTCATGGTATTCTAACTTCATTCTAATCCACACAACTCTATTACAAGGGGAGATTCTTGAACTAGTGACTAGGTGGCTCCATTTTTTGGAGATAAGAATGGCTTCCCCACTGTTCCCCATTTCATGGTGGGTGGAAAAGTGTGCAGAATCCCTCCAAATGCACCAAAGATTCATTTCCAGTGAGAAGCTAGTTAATTTCAATTCTTGAAGCAGGACCACATATTTGCTTTCGTATTTCCCAATGAACCTTCTAACCACATGTTTCATGTCAAGGAGTTATAACCCCTGAACATTCCAATAGATAATGCCAAGTGTCATCAAGACCAATTAGGGAGTCAAACTCTTTTTTGGGCCTAAAGGCCTCAAAACATTTTGGGCCTAAAGGCCTCAAAACATTTTGGGACCTTAGTTTCAGTTTCCATCCTCTTGGGCATCGGACTTGCACTAACAACACTCGGTTTTTTTCTCTTGTTTTTCTTCATATTCCCTTTCCCAATAGGAATTATGGACCCTTCCTCTTTCCTTGGCCTAACAGGTCTCCGTTTACCAAGAGTTTGGTGTCATTTTCTTTGATTACCCTAGCAAGGGTCAGGGTGGAAAATTTGTTACCTTCAAAATTATCTTCAATCCAATTTCCACCAACATCTTGCATACCCATACCCACCTCAACAACATCAGTGGACTGATTATAAGATTCATTAGGGCTAGCCTCTACCTTCAGACACCTAGCATTAGCTTGGCCTACAACCAGTCCATTGGTGACACTAACCGGCACATTTGTAGGAAAGATCTTGGTTTCAAAAGTTGATACAATATCCTTTACTTTTATTGGGTTTTCATGGTTAATGTTGATCCCTTTGTTATTCATTTTTTTCTTGTCACCAATGCAAGATGCCTCAGCCTCCTCACCCTATTTTTTTAGTTTCTCAAATGCTAGTTGTTGTGCATTTTTCCATTCCTTGGCCATAGACTGAGGGCCTGAGACCAAGTTTCCCTTTTGGATCTCATCATCATTTTCCATGTTTTTCAGAGACACCATGCTGTATCTCCTCAAATAAATGTGAAGATGATTCAGATAGCACATCTCCCATTAGGGAGTCCCCATCGAAAGAATCATCAAAATCTGAACAATCCCAGGGGATTTCAACAGATTTGATTTCCTCACCAAATTTTTCATTGTTGTTTTCTAAAATGCTTCCTTCCATGTTTAGTTAATAGTTTAAGGTTTCCACCGTCGCTTTTCTTTTTTCATTAATTTCCATTTATTTTTTTTGTTTATCTTCAAGCTTGTTTTTTCTGCCCCTTGAGATGGGTTATCTTTTACCACATCCCCAATAGGAGTGCAAAGAATATCTAGAAATCCTCTATCATGTGAGATATCATTTTCCCTCGTGACCCTGGTGTTGCCATTCTCATCCATTCAAGGCCTAGCTACCAACTATTCTTGCCCTTTGACCAAGGGTTTCTGAGGCATGGATTTATTCTTTATGAGTAGGAAATTTTTCCTCTTATGCCCTTCTTTTCAACATAAATAACATTAGTTTAAGCCCCCGAGCATTTCCAGGGCACAATTTGTGCTTCCTCCATCAAGTTTTATTCTCAATATGTCTAGTATGTCAACCTCGGGAAATAGGGACACTAATGCTCATGCATCCATGTGTGGAAGAGAAGTATTAGGATTGTCTACTTTTAGCACCCACCCATATGGTTCTAAAAACAATGGGATGAGGTTCCAAATTCTAGGAGGGACATTTTTCACAACAACCCACCTAGGGCACGATAATGCCAGAATTTCATCATTCAGGCAATATAGTGCCCATGCTAGATTCCTAAAAAAAATCTTCCTAACACTCCAAAATTTTTTGCTTAATACCCTAGACTGCATTTTGTGGTTCCTGAGGAAAACCACATATAAGCCCTTTTGAATCATTCGAAAGTAAGTGTAGACATGCAAAATATACCAACATGCTTGATCCTAATTATTAACACCATTTCATCATAAATCATCCCTCAATCTAAAAATTTAACCAAATACCTTTATTTGATTAAATTCATCAATTTTCCTCTCTTAATTAATAAATCATTTTATCTAATTAAGTATTTCTCTCTTGTTAATTAAATCAATCTACTTGATCTAATTAACCCTATGTCCATATTTCATCAAATAATTTCCTTTATTTCATTAAATCTCTAAGGTTTATCTATTAAATTAAATAAATTAAACCTTGTTTAATTTAAGCTAACCAACCATATCCTTTAGTTAAATAAAATAAAATATTTATTTAACTTAGTTTAAAATCACATTCTTCTCATCTTTGATTTAAATAAACCCATAAATCTAAGTAAAATTTGTCACATCATCTAATCTCTCATTAAATTAATTCACCTTTGATTAATTTAATCCTCATTCATGTCCCATCCTCTAGCTTTTTCCACTTGCACATGAAAATAGATTTAATTCATTTATTAAATCCCTATTTTCTCTCAACATGGTATAGTGGAGGAATATTCTCTCAAATTTGAATTCAAATCCAAGTGGACTTTTTCCTTCCAAAAAGACATTTATTCTATCTTTTCATTGAGCCAAGTGACCATTACTCCATTTGACTCTCCCTCCACCTTGTCATTTCACTATTTTCAAATATCACCTAATTGCATTTATGGGCACATTCATCAAAATGTGCACATCCTCCATCCATTCACATCTTGACAAGTGGCACCTTGCAATTGGTTGAATGTTAGTCCCACATTGCTTCATTTTGGGAATTTCTCCAACTTTTCATTCTATAAATAATAGGTATCTTTCCTCATTTCATCATCCACAATTTCAGTAAAGTTATTATACTTAAATCCATAGCAATTTTCATCCATCTTTATCAAATCTTAGCTAGGTTATGCAGGTTTCTCATCTTGAAGCATATTTGAATCTTCAATAAAGTGGATCACATATTCATCAAATCATCAAAGCTTGGACAAGAGTTGGGAAAGGGCCAATTTCCACATCAAATTGGCACCAACTCCCCCATAAGATCAAGATTTTTCATATTCTCAATAGGATTTTATCTATTCCATTGCTTTTATATTGCATTCTTGCTTTCATTTCCATTTTGAATATGCTTAAATGGATTTTATGGGGAACTTAGATTCTAACTTGCATTTCAATATTCTAATGTGTGTATTCTTTGTGTTTTGCAAGTAATAGGATCTTGGTTCATACATTTGGTGCTAGGAGGGAAAACCTGAAGTTTCAATCACATTTTTTCATCAAAATTCTATGCTTTTTTTGTTTTTGTGTGTGAATAGGAAACTCCATTGCTAGCATAATAGTGTCATAGTTTAGAACTGATGGCATCCCAAAATCTCCATATAACACCACTAAAAACTCCAAACAGTGACTCTCTTTGTTTCCCGCCCAGAATTCAAAATCTCAAACTGCACCACTAAGTCTTTTTCAAATGCTGGAATCTTTCTAAATTATAAACTCCACCACTGGCCAAAATAGCGACGCAATCATACTCTCTGCCCCTGTTGCAAAGCAACGTTGATTGGTAAGCGGTGCTATATAGCACCACTGGATATTTTAAACTACACCTCCTTTGCAAGTTCCACCACTAAAGGGAAGTAAAAAGTGAAAGTTTTATGACATGTGCTTTTTTTCAAATTCTGATCATTTGGATTGTTATCTGATCTCCTAACCTCTATTTTTATAGATTTGACTAGTTTTCTTTTAGGTTGGCTTGATCAAAGGTGAAGAGGAAAAGAAGCATAATGACATCATTCTTGCATGATACCAAGTATTTTTGAACACTTTAGTGTTTGTTTAACACTCTTAGAGGATTCACAATTTATCTTAAAGAAAATTTGTTATCTTTCATGCTTAGGACCAACTAAATTTCTTTTGGGCTCTAAAAAAGAACATTTCAATTTTCAAAATAAAGAGCTTAAAAAGAACTTTAGGACAAACTTACTAGAGTTGGTTTTCAGATTTAACAGTTGAATAAGGCAATCTTCACATTTTCTTTGGTGCTTAAAAAAATAGTCATTATTTCTTTGTGGGTTTAAAAATAAAATGTGCTACTTTGTCTTGTAATTTCTTACTCAAAGTAATACCATTGAAAAGCCATATGCACTTCTCTCACACCTCATGGCGATCTTGAGAATCAAAAGGATTTTTGGTGGTCTTAAGTTGGGATAAAGTTATTTCCTCCACACTTCATTTTGGAACTAAAATTGAACAAAACATCTTGTGAGTGTGAGTGGAACATGTTGTGTGTGTTCTCCCTTTGTTTCTAAATGAAGGTTGATCAAAATACGAATATGTTTACTCAATTTTTTTTTATCTTAGAAGGCCTTCCTTAGGGAAAAATTACTCACCCAAGGGAATGACTCAACCGGTAACACACTAAAGCCAAGTGTATTTCTAGCTAGGATATAAAAGTGGGTACTAGAACAAAGGCTAGTATCACACAATTGGTTCAGACGAGAAGGGAAACAATGGTCTCTCACCTAGATTGATCAACTCCTATGAACTGAAAGTCTAAATTAAAACCCTTGTTGTAGAAAGGAAAAAATCCTTGATCTATTTGTTGGTGCAAGAACGATCATTCTAAATCCATCCCACACGTTTACAGTTTTTAGTAGAAATGGAAAGTATTCCATGGGAGCTTCTTGGCAAGTGTTGATGCTTGGCTGCCCCATATAAGTAAGTGTCATGGAGGGGAGCTAGTGGGGTCAAGCATCTAACTATTTGCTCAAAATAAGCGTAGCTGGACTTGTCCAAGTGGGGACTCAACACATATATTCTTTCATATCCATACGAGTGTGCTTGTTCTTGGTTACAAAACACTTTGCTTGTTTGAAAACATTTGGAAATAAACATTTAGCGTTGTTATAAAAAACCCAAACCCTTTAGGAAGAAAATAAAATTGACCAAATTCATGTGTTATTGCTTGCCATTGCGATCATATCCTTAGAGGTTTCTAAACACTTCAATTTATATCTCAATTTTCTTACTAAAGTTAACAATAGGTAACCCTTCCCTTGATTTCATCAAAGTCCCACATAATATACCTTGTGGAATGAGAAGAAGTTGATACATTGGACATCTAGTTTGAAAAGCTAATCAAGAAGTTTTTGTGGTAAAAAAAAAGCCATTAAACAAAGACTAAAATTAATTGGACCCCACACATTGTCTCCAATGATTTCACGCAAGATCAAGATCAAGAAACTAAAGGTAAAATCTCTTAGTCCAAAATATCACCAAAAGTGTCTCTCAATGCTATACGAATTCAGACAAATATTGTTTTTTAACTTCTATAGAAGAGCTTCAAGAAACAACCCAAATTTTTATGAGTTCTTTTGTCAACAAAATCTAAATCTTTTTCAGGAATTTGCACACCTTGTCTAGAGAAAAGCATGTTCTTCAAAACTGAGGTCTAGTAAAGCAAGTGTCTTTCTAGGTAAACATAGGATCAAAATCAAACCTTCTTCCATCTTGAACATCAAACCCAAAATCATCTTATCATCAACTCTTGAAAGTCTTGGAAAAAATCCTCCATGTTAAACTTTGGGAAAATTAATTGAAAAAAATCAAAAATCATCTTGTTTGACTAGATGTGTGTAGATGCATCCTTCTTCACATATTTATTCAAATTATCAAACCTTGTGAACAAATTTATCCCTTGATAACATCCAACATCTTGCGGTTTAGGATTTCATAATAAAAAATCATCCTGTTTGGTTAGGTGTGTTTAGATGAATCCTTCTTCTCACACTTAGTCAAATTAGCATCTTGAGGAAAAATTCTCTCTAGGAAAACATCCAACCTCTTAGATTTTATGAGTTCACAATCCAAATCCAAATCAAATCAAATCTAATCCCAAATAAAAATCAAACATAAAATCCAATTCTAAAGTTTAACATCCTCTTCAAGATATATCAAGAGTTCTAATCATCCATATCATCCAACTTTCACACATTTCACCATCATACCTTTGATCCTTAAAACATCCTAAATTTTCTCTTTTGTACTTAAAGTTAGATCGATTCAAGAGAATTAGAGATTCATCTCCCATATTCTTGAAAAATAGATCCCTATTTTATGGTGCAAACTAGATCTAAACACAAGAGGAACATGGAAGCCAACAAAGAAACATCCACTTCAAGTGACCTAAGCCAAAAAAATTCTGAAATAAATCCCATTGGATCGAGCAACCCTCTAACTAACTTTCCTTCGTCATCACAAAATCAACAAGAGGAAGGTCAAGTTGAGGATTTTACCAATAATCCCTTTGGAATGTCACATGAGGAAATCACCGAAATGGTTCAAAATCCATAGAATCATAAAATTATCAATATCATGATGAGACTCGATCCTTCACTATACATTCTTGAATTAGTAAAGCAAGGGGCTAAACTCCCCTCTGATTTTGATGTGAGTACTATTGTGGAACCACCTTTTTGGGTCATTCCTCCAATTTCATCCACACTCCCCATCTCATCTACACCTCCATTCCAAAGCATCACTCAAAACATCCCCCAAATTACATCATCTATTGCACCAATGCAACCCATTGTTAACAAGGGGAGTGAATTTTTCAATGCATTGCAAACACATCCTCTTGTAAACAATCAATATTTGGATGAAAACACCATCTTGGGACAATCTATACCTCAAAATCCATCACATCAATATGTCCCTCTCACTTTTCAAGATCCTAATGACCCATCATCATCATTCCATGCAATACCCCGAGGAGAGGATGACATATTCGGACAAGGAGGAATTTTTGACACTACACAATTTCCTCAAGAGAGTACACTTCCACCATTTCCATCAATATCCATATCACCTCTTGGTTTGAGACTGCCCCCTTTACCAAACATCAATCAAAAAAATCATATCAACCCACCAAGCATCAATCAAGGCATCATACCAAATCCTCCCACCTTACCATTGATATCATAACAACAGATGGAAACCATTCCAACAACGCAAACCACCACCATCACATCATCAACCATCCCCCAAAAATCTCAAAACATAGTCTCTCAAGTACCAACCATATCAATCACACCATCTGCAACTCAAAACCCAATCATCAACATGACAGTACCTCTTGTCATGACAACAAGCACCATTCCAAATCCACCTCCACCACCATCACCACAAAACTTGAATACATCAAGCCAATATAGTATTTCATTGAAATCCACTTAATAGGATGCTTATCAAAAGGCATTACAACAAATATATAACTAACAAGCTACACAGCTAGCCACTCAAGTAGTGTAGGCTCCACAAGCTACTCAAGCCACATAGATTGCACAAGTTGTCGCCCAAGCATGAGCACAGGCTCAATCCCAAGAACAAGCTCAAGCTTAGGCACAAGCTCAAGCTCAATCACAAGCCCAATACCAAGCCCAAAAAGCTCAAGCACAAACATAAGCACAAGCACAATAACTTGCACAACAACAAGCATCCCAATAGTAAGAATATCAACAAGCACTAAAAAAATACCAAGAGAAGAAAGAAGTAGCTTGATTAGTATCCCAACACTAAGCATTATTCATGCAACAACAAGCTCAGCAATAGGAACAACAACAAGCGTTGTTGGTACAACAACAATTGCAAGCATACTTGGCTCAGCAAAATGTGTAAACACGATCCATCAACATACCAACCAATCTTCCCATCCCACTAACAATTGAACCACCTCAAAACACCTTCATCCCCCCTAATCCAAAAAATGATGTGACAACACAAATCAGGTTGCTCTCGCAACAAGTGCTCAACCTTCAATTAGGGCGAACCATGAAAACACCCGCCAACTTGTATCCTTATACATTTGACAGGAGCCTTGTAATGAAACCATTTTTGAAGGGATTTGATATCTTCAAATTTGATAAATACCGTGGGATGGGAAACCCTAAAGATCACATCATGGAATTCCAAGTTCATTGCATGGAAGTCATGTATGACTATACTTATCTAATGCGGCTATTTCCCAGAAGTTTGGCTAGCCACACCATGGAATGGTTCTCTCACCTTCCTCCAGGCATCAAGAAGTTATAATAAATAGTGGACACATTCATCAAAATTATGCAATCAACATCGGAATGGGTGTCAGTCTAGAGGAACTATCAGCTTTGAAACAAGGGAAGAATGAATCATTTTCTTCATTCATACAATGATGGGGGTCTAAGGCCAATCAGAGAAAATGGGTCATGCCCAAGGAACAACAAGTGTGCATTATCATATCCAACCTTGATAGTTCCTTGGCATTCCATCTCAAAGTGAAAGGCATTACTAGATATGACCAATTGATCTCCAAGGCACTCAACATCGAATGAGCCCTTATGACACAACTTGGAGGATCACCTGCATATCTTGAATAGCAGAGCAATCACCCATCCACCAGTTACAATGAAAAACCTAACACATGGGAAAAGAACCAAAATATTACCAATGATCGTGTTGTCGACACCAAATTTTTCATTAGTGCCCCTCAATAAAACACACCCACACTGCAACAACAACCCCAAAACCACCATCAAAAAAATCATCTAGCTAATGCAACAACACAACAGCCAAACAATCAAATGATCAACAACATAAATGATCAAAGGGACCACCCTACTGAAACAAAAACTCCCCCAAGAGGAAGTACACTACCCTTGGGGAACCACTCGAGGTCATCATCAAGAAATTAATAAGAGAATATCTCATCAAGGCTCCCACATATGAGAATTACAAGGAACTAGATGCCAAACCACCCTGGTACAATAAAAATCAACTCTGTAACTTCCACAAAATCAAAGGGCACACCATTAATAGTTGCATGAGGTTGAAAATCCTAATCCCAGACTCATTGATCAAAAACTCATAAATGTGGAGCAGTCAGTAGGAAATCAGAACCTCAAAATATACACGAACCTGATGCCTAACCATAACAATAAAGGGATCAATAACACTGATAAGGGGAAAGGTACCTTCAAGAGTGTGAATAATGTGTACAAACATGTCATTGCATCCATGGATGACTACTATGCTACCATCACCATCAAAGGATCCCATGATGTTTGTGGAGTCACCACAAGAGGCAGAAAAATTACCATTGCAAGGTCATCTCGGCCAAATAGAGCACCCACACCCAACTCCAGATCTATTCCTAGCAGCTACAATGTCCTTGATCAGCTAAAAATAACCCCAGTACAAATATCCATGATGGAGTTGCTAAAAATTTCATCCTCCCACAAGAAAATCCTTGAGGAAGCATTGGCTTCATCAACCATTCCCACAGATCTTGATGCGGAACAATTCCAAGCTATGGTCAAAAACATCATCACTCTGAATCTCCTTGCATTCTCTGACCAGGACTTTCCCACTCAACCATCTCACAACCATGCACTCCATTTAGAGGTCCTCGTACATAAAAATAAAGTCAAGCAAGTCTTGGTGGATGGAGCTGCAAGTTTGAATATTTGTTCCCTCAAGCTTATTAAGAACCTAAAAATCTCAGAGGATTCCATCGACAAAGGAAAAGGTATTACAATCAAAGCATATGATTATCAAGAAAGAGTGTCCCAAGTCACAATCCAAATCCCTATTCAAGTAGGGTCAGCTATCAATGAAACCACCTGTCAGGTCTTGGACCTCAACTTGCCTTATAACATTCTCCTAGGACGACTATGGATCCACGCAATGCAAGTAGTAGCATCAACCTTCCATCAATGTTTAAAATTCACATTTGAATCCCAAGAGGTTACCATCCATGGAGATCCTAAACCATTCTCTTATTGCAAGAACCTAGAGGAAAAATACTATAAAATCCCTCAAGTGCCTTAAAATGATGAAGGCCCATCAACACCATACATTGATATAGCCACTCTCGCTTCCACTTTTTTGAAAGAGACACCTACCACTCCTACCATCCCCACCATCTCTAATATCAAATTCATCATCCAATAAAATGGTTGTGGAAACTATACAATTCCCAAAAATTCTTTTGTGGTAGGAGAGTTACTGCAATATCCCAAACCACCACAATCAAATGAAGTCTCCACATCCCAAACATCCACTGAAGGATATACCAACTTCAAAAGTTGGGGAGATCTCAGCCAAGAATGAATAAATGAGGACCCATCCCATCTCCTACACCAAGATAATAGACTAGCAACTAATCTACCAATGGATAAAACAACAAAGGTTTGGAAATGATGCTCGCAATGGGCTATGACAGAAACCAAAAACTAGGTCAAAATGACAACGTGCTTCTAATACCCATCATTCTAGAGATTTGAATGAGAAATATTGGCCTTGGATGTAATCCTCCAAGTATAAACATACGTGGCCAAACTACCCCAGTTAGGAAATTCAAAGCTCCTCAGCAAACAACAATCAAACTTCGCTTACCCGTATCTACAAGTTAAGTCATAGACAACTTCACATTTGACATAACTGACATTTGTAGTAGTAGTAGTGATGACAAAGATCCCATAACCAACCTACCCATTCTCTTTGAGGACACCACCCTTCTCATGATTATTACTGTCATTTGAGTTCACTGACCATCAAAACCATGAAATCCACCTAGTTTACCCCCAACTCATCGATTACGACCAACGAGGACTGCCAATTCTTGACACATTAAAAAATGATGAGGCACTCTCAGAATTCATAGGACTGTGGGATAATATTCCATGTGGGGATCATAAAGTAGGATTCATCATCAAGCTAGACACACATGCATACAATGGGGAAATGATTGAATCTCTTAGTCACAAAAGCAAAAAATTGAGAATAATATCTAGGTCCTTGAGTGAAAACCACACTATGGCACTCTCTAACCTGAAAATAGTAAAAAGAAAGGATGCATCCAATGGTGAAAACCTCTCTGAGGCACCCGATGATGGGGGATTCAATCTTCCTCTCAGAGCTCTACACCAGGAAAAATCAATGGCCCTAGCCAAAAAATGCAACCTAGTCAACTTCAGAATAGAGGAGACCCCGCACGTCACATTCTATGTAGTCATTACCATCACAAGAGCAAGAGCTCCAAGTTTCCATTTTGAGAGAACATAAAGTCAAATTTTCATGGAGCTATGTAGACATGCTAGGCCTCAATCCAGAGATTGCGGTCCATCAACTAGCAGTGCATCCTGAAGTAAAGCCTGTCTGACAAAAATTGAGAAAAATGCATCCTCAGATTACCCTACTAGTAAAAACGGAATTGAAGAAACTACTTGATGCAGGATTCATTCGGCCAATTGACTATCCAGAATGGGTGTCAAATCTGGTTCCTATTTCAAAACCTGATGGGGGCATCCGAATCTGTGCAATGGATTTCAAAGACCTAAACAAAGCATTTCTAAAAGATGATTTCTCACTGCCTAACATTGACATGATTGTAGACATGATGGAAGGACACAAAATTATTTCTTTGATGGACATTTTCTCTAGGTACAACCAAATAATGATTGCTAAAGAAGACTAACACAAAATGGCTTTCACTTGTCCATGAGGGACCTACTGTTGGAACATGATGTCATTTGACCTAAATAATGTTGGGCCACCTATCAAAGAGCCATGATTATAATCTTCCATGACATGATCCACAAGACCGTCGAAGATTATGTTGATGACATAGGAGAAGAATCTAGAAAGAGGAGAGATCACATAGCAACCTTGACTGCTATTTATGATAGGCTGGATGAATATAAAGTCAGACTCAACCCAAAGAAGTGTGTCTTTGGCATACAATCAGGAAAGCTACTAGGCTACATAGTGTCAATGAGGGGTATTGAAATACATCTTGCAAAGGTAAAAGCAATACTTGAGATGGAAGCACCCAAAATATTGAAACAATTGAGAGGACTCCAAGGAAAACTTTAGTCCATCCAAAGATTCATGGCATAACTGGTAGATAAACAAAACCAATATTTTTGCCTACTTCACACAGGAGTAGCATACAAATGGGATGACAAGTGTGAGGAAGCCTTCAACAAAATCAAAGAATATTTTCTCACACTTCTGGTCCTCATGTCGTCGATCCCTGGAAAGCCACTAATTCTCAATGTGTTAGCAACAACAGTAGCCCTTGGTGATCTTCTAGCTCAATACAATGAAAATGGGACAAAAAGGGCCATATACTATATCAGCAAAACAATGGTCGAGCATGAGTTAAACTACTCATTCATTGAAAAATCATGTCTAGTAGTAGTGTTTGCTTCATAGAAATTCAAACATTACATGTTGGCACACAAACTCAAACTCATCACCAAAATAAACCCCCTCAAGTACCTACTATCAAAATAAATTCCCATAGTAAGAATGGCTAAATGGGTCATGATACTATCAAAGTTTAACATTGAATATGTGGAGTGAAATGAAATAAAAGGTCAAGTTATCATAGATCAGCTTGCAGAAGCGCCAATCTATTCAGAGAATCCACTCATATCAGATTTTTTGGATGAATCCATCTTCAATCTCAGCATAGCTGACCACTAGAAACTCTACTTTGATGGATCCTATACGCAACATGGATCAGGAGCTGGTGTCTTCTTCATCACCCCACAGGGGTACTATATTCCTAGATCTTACAAATTAGCATTCCCCTACACTAACAACATCACAGAATATGAGGCTTTAACCATAGGTATCAAAATAGCAATGTAGTGGCACATCATGGCTCTCAAGGTATATGGATACTCTTAGGTAATAATCAACCATCTGAATGATGAGTACCAAACTAAGGATGACAAGCTCACTCCATACAAGAAATTGGTGGAGACTCTCAAGGAATCCTTCATCGAGATCATATTTGAAAAGATACCCAGAGCAAACAACAGAGTAGTGAATGCCATGGCAATAATTGGATCCTTACTAGATATCCCTCATAACATCCCAAAACATGAATTCCCAGTAGAGCAGCTTCTCATACCCACATTCGAGGTACTAGAGTTAGAATTCGTGTGCAAAATCATTAGTCCCAGTGATCCCTAGTACCATGACATTTATACCTACCTCTGAATAGGGGTCCTACCTATTGACTTACCCTCAAGCCTAAAAATAACCTTTATCAAAAAAGTATCTCGATTTGTCATCCTAGGAAACACCCTTTATCATAGGAGCATAGAAGGAACCTTATTACGCTACCTAAATGTTGAGGAGGCGTTAACCACCTTAACTAAGGTGCATAACAGTATTTTTTGTTCACACTCGAGAAGAATGACCTTGGCCAAGAAATTGCCGAGGACCGGGTATTATTGGCCTACAATGGAAAGAGAAGCACATGATTATGTCAAAGGTGCCTACAATGTCAACAACATGGGGACCTCATCCATGCTCTAGCTCAAGAGCTTCATCATATTGTCACACCATGGCCCTTTTCGCAGTTGGAGCTTGACCTCATTGGAAAGATAACTCCCACCTCATCCAATGGTCACAATTTTATCATAACTGCCACTGAGTACTTTACCAAGTGGGTGGGAGCCATCCCTATGACATACATAACTGGAAAGTAGATATCAAAGTTCATTTTGAACTACATAATATGCCGATATGGTGTTCCCCAAGCTATTATCTCAAATAATGGGACACCTTTCAACAATCAAGAGGTTCGTGACCTATGTAAAAAATTCAAAATCCAACATTGCTTTACTACTCCATATTATCCCCAAGGAAATGGCCAAGCAGAATCCACCAACAAAACCATTTTGAATATCCTAAAAAAGATAGTCAATGATGTAGGTCATTATCTGCATCTATAGCTAAATCTCATGCTTTGGGCCTATCAAACCAACATCCATACACCCATTGATGCCACTCCATTCTCCCTAGTCTACAGATCAGAAGCCATATTTCCCATCGAGATCAATCTCCCATCACTGAGAATATCACTGCAAAATCTCATCATGGATAAAGAATACCGAGTATCAAGACTGAATGAGTTGGAGCTACTAGATGAGTGGCATATGGATGCCTTAAATCATTTGCAAGTCTACCAGAATTGGCTTAAAATTAATTATGACAAGAAGATTAGGAGCAAGACCTTCTAGGTCGAAGAACTTGTCCTAAAGGAAAATTAGAAGAATGTCCCAAATCCAAACAGCAAAGGAAAATTTGAACCTAACTGGTTGGGACCATTTGTTATCATAACATGCTATAAGTCAAAGGCATATCAGTTATTAACACTGGAAGGTGAGCCTTTGTAGGAGCCAATGAACAACTCCCATCTCAAAAAGTTTTATGCCTAAATCTTGCAAGGTATAGAACCAAAAGTCCAAAAAAGAAAAAAAAATAGAAAATGTCCAAAAAAATGGTCATATTTATGAAAACTTGGAAAACAGGTGTCTTGGTAACAAAAATAAAATTAAAAAAACATAAAATCCAAAAAAATAGAAAAGAATCAAAAACAGTAAATAAAAAAATTGTCCTCTAGTGAAAACCACTTCGGTGGTGCTTTGGGCAAGTACCTTGGTGAAAACCTAGCAGAAAAGCACCTCGTGTAAATAAGCACTCTCCATCCACCAAGATCTTCATGGCTTGGTTTGCATCACCTATCCATTACACTTCCATCATCTACCGCAATCCATATCTCCATCCATCATCTACACCATAGCTCGATCATGTGTTTGTGTCATGATCCCTCATAGTACTACTCAGCCATTCTTAAGGTCAATTTTTCCTGCCTCAATTGGAGTAGTCTATTGCATCACATTGGGGGCATGTTTTCATTGGATTGAATTCATGTATATTCTTGAAATCCCAAAATCAAAAAATCAAAAAACATCAAAAAATCACAAAACCCAAAAAACATCCAAATCATATCAAAATCCAAAAAATAGGTCAAAAAGTCAAAAAGTAAAAAACAAAATCATCTTGTCAAACTATAGGTCTTTGAGCCTTGAACATAGGAAAGTTTGATCTTTGATCATCCCCCGAGACACTTAGGTCAGTCCTTTAGGAGTCCATCTTAATAAACTAGCAATCCATTTATTCATATCTCACTAATAATTAAGTCTGTGTCAATCAAACTACATGGTCTCTACATGTATAACGTAGGCAAGGCTAATCTGTTGATCAGCCCCCAAGGCCCCTAGGATAGGTCCTTAGGTTAGTTTCTTGGTCAAAATTTTAGAAAACCCTAAAACATTAGAAAATCCAAAAATCCAATCATTTGCAAAATCTTGAAAATACCAAAAAAAACCTCAAAACATTTCAGAAAACTCCAAAAACATCCAAATATTTGAAAAAATACATCTATCTCATCTCGCTTTTACCCACAATAAACATCACTCACATTAAATTTATCGTCATCCCCAACCTTTGGTGAAACAGTCAGAAACAAGTTTAGCAGGTCAAGTGAAAACTCAAACGTTAGAATCTCAAGTCTAATTTAGTATGTAAACAAGTTGTTCAACTCTTTATGTCAATAGCCTATCATCCAATCAGTCCCATATCAAAATAATTTGATATCGTCATGTCCTAGGATGCATCCTTCCTACAATGGACATCAACATTAGGCATCACTATAATTTAGTCTTGGCTAGCGGTATGAATAACATTAGCTTGTTTGTTTACTTTATCTTTGTCTTTTGATTTATCTTATTGCGCTCATTCCAAGGACCTCTTGATGATGTCTAATCAAAAGATTTAGAAAGATAGGAATGGGGCAACAATCATTATCTTTTATCTGTTGTGCTCATTGGATATTTTTGTAATATAACCTTGGTCGTACGTGCTTTGTTTAAATGTAGAGAGGATGTTTTAGGTATCTTGTTGACCACATAAGAAGGATTTCCTTCCTATGTTTTGGATTGAGATGTTTCAAATATCTGAACTGCATTTCTGAATAAGGTTATGTATGCTAGGTGTGAACAGAGATACTCCTATCTGATTTTCAAGTCAAATTCCATCACACTAGGTACAATGCCATCCTGGTTCTTTATATCTTGATGCATCATACCTATGTGTGTTATCAAACATAAGGTAATTGGCGCTTTGAAAATCCCAACTCCTCGACAAGAAAATCATCATCATCATCATTGTCTCATGTCTTTTTGGAATCTTTGGTTTCTTCTATCTCTTTCTTTTCGTGCTAAAAAGGTACCATGATAGTTAATTGGATCATTATCATCTTCGCATTCACCCTGAATTCACAAACCATCAATACATTACACATTACATATTGCATATTTCATATCATATAGGAAATATTAAAAACACATCATAACATTGCATTTTCATTATTACTCTAAACACCTCACAAATCAGTACATTACATTCATTTCACATAAAAATAAAAATGACCATCCCATACCATAAACATTATTTGCATCCATCATAAGCATAATGTAATCATCCCATATCATAAACATCAATTACATCCATCATATCATTTGCACTCATTCTATCATAACATTGCATAAAATATCACATAACATATATAAGCATCCATTACACTATCACAACATTTTCATAGCATAACATTTGCACCACCCATACATAATCATCATAAAAAGTGCATAAAAAGATACTGAAAAATAAATGCATCCATTCATCAACATTTTCATAATCACTACATCACATCATAACAGGATAACATCATACATCACATTGCATCACATAATATAGAACATCATTGCATAGCACATAAAAAATAAAGATCATCCATAATGCATAAAATAGGACATAGAATATCACATTAAATCATCATCTCATATATCATAAAATATACTACCATGATACAAAAAATTGGATCAATGTACATGTGTATTTCAATAAGTACAATCGGCCCATGGGGCTATCAAAAATGAGCGCAAAGGGCGCAAAAAGAATCATGTTTCTAATAAATAATGAAGGCCTAGCTCTTCTGGTTATTGCCCTCACAACCTACTCTCTCCCCATGTTGCTCTGCTGGTCTATGGCCTATCCTCTAGGAGAAGTATGGAACTAGAGCTGCCCTCAGCATGACCTAGTAGTAGTACATCTTGTAGTAATATGCCTCATGCATGGCCTCTCTATGAGCCTGGAGTGATACTGTGTTCCAGGAGGAGGAGGTGGCCATGCTCTCTAGTTGTTGTTAGTGGCCCATCTCTGTTGCCGCCTGTAACTCTGCGGCCTACCTCTACAAAATGGCCTGATCCCATTCGGCCCTAGCCTAATCTCTCTTAGCCATCAGTGCATGTACCTAGGCCTCCAACTGTAAAATCTGCCCATCTCTAGGATTTGGTTGTGGAGGTGGTTGCATGTGAGGTTGATCCTACTCCCCATCCCTAGGAGGCATTGAGATCCTATCTTGGTGTCCCAGATTCTGCTCCTGCCTATGCTCTCCTACCTGTGGATTTGGGAGAGGTTGGTCCCACACTGGTTGATCCTAAACTACCCGATCCTATATCTAATGAACCGATGGTGTCCCACCACCTCCCTGACCCTGATGCTATCCTCCCCAACCTTGTCCTACCCCCTACCTCTAGCTCTCCTTCGAGCAGAGGGTGTACCTAGAACTGTAAGCCTCCATGGCAGCCTAAACCAATATCTATAGTCCTGTGTAACTCTTGGATCTACCTCTCCTTGGTTGTATGACCACAACTGGGCCACCAACTATCTGAAACTCTCCATTTCCTCAGAGGTAGGTATGTATCACCCCCAAGAGACCTAACTCATTTTCCTCTCAAAGATAGCCACATACTAATAATCAGTTCAATTATGTGGCTTTCCAAACTATTGCTAGACCCTACCCAACAAGTACATCTCAATCATAGTGTACTCTCATCCTTGCATCAAAGGGTCCTAGCAAGCAAAGAATAGTTGTTGTGCGTCATCAAACCAACTTGGTTTCCCAAGGTATGGACTCCATCGAAACACTCTCATGTCATCAAGGACCCTCCTCAAATGAGGAATCTCGTGCTCTCCTATATAAGTAAATGAAAGGCCTCCTCTGTAACACCAAACCACTAGATCATCGAGCTCCATCAGAATAGGAACGACTCATGGACGAAGCACAGGGATGTTCTCCCATGCCTAGATATGTAGGAGTGTGACTCATGCTCCAATTGCTCTACCATCTAAGTAGGAAAACTTGTGAAGATCTTTGTAAAGAGAGGCTAGAAAAATTGGGCCCCGTGCAAAAAGTGTCAGTCACTGTCAGACCATCTGCTCCAAAGAAATCCCCCAACTAGGACTAAAATATCAGCCTCATTGATCTAGGGCAACAAGACCTGATATAATAGCAGCAATCACCAAGCGATAGGGTGAGACAAGGGGCCTATGGCACTCTAGCTCAATCTAACCCTCACAGAATACAATCTCATCTGTTTCTAGGATGGCATAGCAGGCCTCCCTCCCATCATACATTTCATAAATAACCCGCTCACCATGGATGGGTAATCTCAAGATCCACCACACATCCTCTAGCATAATTATGGCCTCGTCAGTCAGAAAGTGAAATGAAGACATCTCGTTGTGCCACCTCTCAAAAAGCGTCATCATGCCTAGGTGTGTCCACATAGGCGGTCCATAGGCAATAAACCAAAGCCCCATCTCACCTAGGCACTCCTGCTCCCTCTCAGTTAGATCGCGCAAATACCCAAAAATCTCTCAAGACCTGTGTTTGCGTGAATAGATCTCTCTCACCTCCTCCTGTATTAGGAAAATTCACCATGTTAAAATTCATCCAAAAAAAATAATTATGGACTTATCTCAGCATTCATAAAATCACCCCAACTCACTACCTATGAAGGTGGTGTAATTTGAAATTTACAAACTGCGACGTTGGAACCTCCAAATCCTCAAATTGCACCATGGTGGTACACTTTTCCAAAGCATCATAGTTTACGCAAAAACCCTATCTTTAAAGTCCACCATGACAGTGCACTTTACTAAAGTGTCAGAGATTGGAGTTTAAACCTAAACTCCAAACAGCACCATGGTGATGCACCTTGCAATGGTAGTGTAGTTTAAACACTGAGTAGTGGAGTTTGAAATTGTCATCGGTGCAATATGGCACTATGCCTAGAGATCTAGTTTTGAAAACATTAAATGTGCACGAAAAAATGAAAAATAAGCTCAGGTCAAGTTGACTCACCGATGGTCCAGTGTCAGGAAGCCTTTGATGCATCCAAACTCAGTCAAAAATGTGCATAGGGAGTTGTCATTGCGCCATCTTTTCAAGCTGTCAAAGCTCAAAATCTCAAAATATCCTAAGGATAAATGTGAAAATGAATGGAAGTGGCCCCTCAAGGCCTATTTAAGCCTAAAAATTAGGGTTTTTTTAACCCTATTTGGCCGTCTAGGAGAGGTATAGGTCCCCTCCTATTTTTGTCTATCTGAGGGCTGTTTTTCATCATTTTTTGTGTTTTATCTTGTCTTTTGACCTCCTAGAGCCTTTGAAGACCTGTCGGGCACCTTGTCCTCCTTTTTGCGAGATCATCCAAAAATCAAGCATTTCATCTAATCTCTCGAGGGGGCAGTATATTGGCATGTTTTCTCTCACTGGGGCAGCAGTGGGGCAAGTTTTGAAATTGGAAAATTTTTGACTTTTGATCAACACAGTTTATTCTTTGAACCAATGTAGCAAGTACTTTGCTTCAAAGAGGGGAAAAATGTAGACATGGAAAATACATCGACATGCTTGATCCTGATTATTAACACCATTTCATCCTAAATCATCCCTCAGTCTAAACATTTAACCAAATACCTTTATTTGATTAAATTCATCAATTTTCCTCTCTTAATTAATAAATCATTTTATCTAATTAATTCTTTGTCTCTTGTTAATTAAATCAATCTACTTGATCTAATTAACCCTATGCCCATATTTCATCAAATAATTCCCTTTATGTAATTACATCTCTAAGATCTATCTATTAAATTAAATAAATTAAACCTTGTTTAATTTAAGCTAACCAACCATCCCCTTGAGTTAAATAAAATAAAATATTTATTTAACTAAGTCTAAAATCACATTCTTCTCATCTTTGATTTAAATAAGCCCATAAATCTAAGTCAAATTTTTCACATCATCTAATCTCTAATTAAATTAATTAACCTTTGATTAATTTAATCCTAATTCATGTCCCATCCTCTAGCTTTTGTCACTTTCACATGAAAATAGATTTAATTCATTTATTAAATCCCTATTTTCTCTCAACATGGTATAATGGAGGAATATTCCCTCAAATTTGAATTCAAATCCAAGTGGACTTTTTCCTTCCAACAAGACATTTATTTCATCTTTGCATTGATACAAGTGGCCATTACTCCATTTGACTCTCCCTCCACCTTGTCATTTCACTATTTTCAAATATCACCTAATTGCATTTATTGGCACATTCATCAAAATGTGCACATTCTCCATCCATTCACATCTTGACAAGTGGCACCTTACCATTGGTTGAGTGTTAGTCCCACATTGCTTCATTTTGGGCATTTCTCCAACTTTTCATTCCATAAATAAGATGTTTCTTTCCTCATTTCATCATCCACAATTTGAGAAAAGTTATTTTACTCAAATCCATAGCAATTTTCATCCATTTTTATCAAATCTTAGCTAGGTTATGCAAGTTTCTCATCTTGGAGCATATTTGAATCTTCAACAAAGTGGATCACATCTTCGTCAAATCATCAAAGCTTGTATAGGATTTGGAAAAGGGCCAATTTCCACATCAAATTGGCACCAAATCCCCCATAAGATCAATATTTTTCATATTCTCAATAGGATTTAATCTATTCCATTGCTTTTACATTGCATTCTTGCTTTCATTTCCATTTTGAATATGCTTAAATGGATTTTATTGGGAACTTAGATTCTAACTTGCATTTCAATCTTCTAATGTGTGTATTCTTTGTGTTTTGCAGGTAATAGGATCTTGGTTCATACAGTAAGTGAAATGAATCCTTAACTTTTTCCCCCACACGTATGCCAACTAGGCATCCATGTATCTCCTTATTGGGATCTTATTGATATGCACAACGGCCATGAAAACCCCTATAATTTTTAATTTATTATCCTTATCACATAAAACTTTGGAAATTTCCTCATTCAGAGAGAAAATATCAACTCTAGTAGGGCCTGGGGCACACTAACCTCCTCTACATCCCCTATCGCCACCTTCACAACTTTCCTCAACAATAAACTTCACACCAATTGGAATGGATACCTTCTCACCTGGGAACACCTCCTTAAATTATTTAGGTTGGGAGTAGCCATTTGATTCACAACCATGGTTAAGGTGGGTACCGTTTGGGGGATCCAAATCCCCAGGCATCACATGGGCAACGGCAAGTAGAGAAATCCCACACACACTATGGCAGTGCACTACCACTAGGATGGTGACCCAAGCAAAAGAAGACTTTTGTGGAAGAGGACTAAGCCTCCCCCACTTGCACAAGCAAAACCCTAACTAGGGGAGAGGACCCAGTACCTGAGTATGTTCCAATAGTTGTGATAGTAGTTGTTTATATAATGTCCAATATTTTTATCAATATTATACCAATAGTTATGACTTTAAAGTTGTCAATGTTGATGATGACTAACCATAATTAAAAAAAATGTATTCTTTTGATCTAAAAAGAAACCAATCATGTGATTCCACATCAGTGCTCAATAAAACATGTTGTGAATGCACAAGTATTGGTCTCAATAAAACATGTTGTGAATGCATGTTAATGTGGCATCATATTTGATTATCTGGCTTTGAAACCTTAGTTATAAGCAGGGGACTTGCCAAGTAAGCTACTATAAAAAGTTAGGAGTGATTTAAAATTTCCATGTAGGATAATTAGAAGCGCAAAGTTAGGGTGCACAACTATTGGGTCCTCTCCCCTAGTCCTTCGATGTGCGAGATCAACTTGTAGAGCCTCTTTTTCCTTCCATCAAGTAATTTTCACTTATGTTTTAGCATATTTACATCAAGAGGTGTTTACAATGACATTTAGTTTTATCTTTTTCTGTGTACATAAAACTAGACATAAAATCTTGGTTTAATTCATTCAATCATGACTATCCTTTTCAAATTTATTGTTTTTCCATAATTCTTGAAATGTTATAGCATGGGTTTGGAATTTTTTCCTCCTAATTTTCTAAAGTTTGGTTCGGGAATATTGGAGGTTGTATGACATGCAAATTAGATTGTTTAAAATATATTTATCTTGAATTAAATAACTATCTTTCATATAGTGCCTTTTATCAGTAACATTTCTTTGAATTTTTACAGTTTAGAGAAGAATTTTGCAAGCAATTACAAACTCTTACATGACATTAGTTTTGCAAAGCTTATCCGCTTTGAAAAAGTTATTCTTATTTCAAGATAAGCTTTTTATACAATCATATAATTATAAATTATAAAAAATTAGACATTATTTTATCCAAAAAACTTTACACAAGATCTTATAGAGCATTTAGATGGGAAAAAATTATAAATTGATAAAAAATTGTAAAAACTGTCAAAATCTCATTTTGATAAAAAGTTTAGTGTTGAGCTACATAGTCATTTTATCCTTTTCACTTTTACCAAAAGCATACATTTATGTGAGAATATGCAAAAAGTGTGTAGCTATGCCTTCAAATAACTTTAATCTTTGGGTAATTAATCATTTTTTCTTTATTTTGAGTGTATTTTTGGATATTTTTTTAGCTTTTTGGTTCAAAAATCATTATCTTCCCTTTTCCCTTTTAAATCTTTCTAAGTGTTGTTTTTTAATGTTTTGTTTTGGATAGATTTGTTGTGTGTTTGGATAGGTAATATGTTTATGCTTTTATAAGTTCATTTTCATGAAACCATCTCCTTTGAGGCCTGAATCCAATGACTGTAGCAAGAGAAATCCTTCTAATGAACCAAAAGGGTTGGAAGAGCACCTACATGTGCATCAACTCAAAATATTTTCCCACTAAATATTGACACTACATCTATAGTGCATGCACAATCATGGATAGTTCAAGATCATGTTGTGCATAATTATGTTCATTTTTTTCAATTTTCTAAACTCGTAGGTGATTACCCACCCATCCTACATGAGTAAACCTCCTTAACATTCACCTGAGGCATTAGTAGTGACTACAAAATTTCCCTTGGGATTAGAAACTTTTAAGATTGCTGTCATAGTCAACTTCTCTTTCAACATGTCAAATGCCTCCTAACATTTCTTTAACCATACAAACCTCTTACCTTTTGTTCAGAGGGAGGTAATGGGACATGAAATCCATGAGAAATTGGCTAAAAAAATTCTATAATACCTAGATAGCTCCATGAAATTATGGACTTCTTGCACATTCTTTGACACTCGTCATTCGAAAACATCCTTTATGTTTGTCAAATCTATTGAAATTCCTTCCACTAAGATAATGTGCCCTAGATATTGTACTTGCTTTTGGAAGAATGAACACTTTGACAATTTTCCATATATTATGTGCTCCATCAACTATTGGAGAAAAAACTATAAATGTTGATAATATTCTTCCTCATTTTTAGAGTATATAAAAATGTTGTTGAGGGGGGGATATGTTACATCCTACCCTAGTTTGTTAAAAACTACTTTTTACAATTTGAGTAATTAATGTTATAAATATTGATATCTTGAAGTTATTCATCCTTATATGATGGAATTATGAAATGTTATTTTTTGCAATTCAATGGAATGATGATAGGTACTTGATGTTATGAGTTGGATGAAATGTTATGTAATTAATCTATTTTATTTAAAAGGAAATAAAAATGTGAATGCAATGATATGAACATGTTATAATGTTTCTAGGATAACTACTGTTGTTTTCTGGAGTGATAATACAAGAGTGGTCCAAGCACCCCAACAAGGGTGATGCTATGAATCCTCTAGTAACACCATTTGAGCTAGTGATGGTCAAGCATTGTTTTGGTAAACTTAATAAGTCTAGGGATGTACCTAGCGTGTGTGGAAGTAAGCCAATCTAAGTCCATTGAGTCTCTTTGAACCCTTGTGTTTGGTATGGCTTTTATAGGGTTATTAAATCTTTTTTCATTATATAAAAGTAAATGTATATATGAATGTAGCTATATGTGAGATAAGGTAAGCATATGTATACATATATGTATAGATGCATGCATTGACACATATGTACTTATAGAGATGTAGATATGCATCGACATACAAAAAAATATGTTCAAGTATGTATAGATAAATATATACATGCATAATTTACTATGATGGAAATGAATTACGTATATGTATATTCATATAAGTATGGTGCACATGATCTATAAATTATTTAACGTGATCATTTGAGGTTATGATATTGCATATGGATGTTGATCATTTTATATCATTCTTAAGTTTGTTCATCTTGATGAATGCGCTAGTTGGATGATGTAACGATCTATGTGATCAACCTTTCCTATGATATTGATATTTCTTTAATGATTATTATGTTAAAGTTTATGTTACAAATTTTCAATGGCTGCATAAGTCATGAGTTAAATGATGGGGCTCAACTCTTATTAAAAGAGGAGAAAAATTACATTGGAGAGATTGTTCAACTCAATATCCTTTGAACCTTTGGTAATGACTTTAACTTCTTATTTTTACATTCATTACATAGTTTAAACACCATATGAAAATCTCATAGGTTGTGGCATAGTAGTAAGAAGCAGCAACAAATTCTTGCAATTTTTTCAAATTCTTTTGGAGGCCACAAAAGACCAAAGTAATATTTATCTAAAGATGGTGCATGAATATTATTGAAATATTCTTGGTTCCACATCATGGAAATCCCCTCCTTATGTGGGGAGATAATTGTTAATCCTGAAAACCATTATAGAATTAATTTGAATCAAGTTCTCTTGAAGGGATAGACTATTCAAGTAAATGAAACTGATCTTGATAATTGCCTTCTCTTTAAATTATTTATTTCTTACCCTATTGGTTTAATCATTTGGAGATATGAGAAAATATTGGGGAAATCGTTTGATAACTAATCTGGTTTGGTCCAATCTGAACATATATATATAGGCCAATCATGAATGGTAAAAGGGTTGGTTGAGTATTATTTGAAGCTAATCTACGAATAGAAGTTCCTTTATAAGATTAGAAAGAAGGTTGAGAGGAAACTAGTATGATACATGGGAGAAAGCATGAAGTTGATTCCACTTAAGATGGAATTTTTAGCCTTAGAAAAAATATTGAAAGCTGGTTAAATGAATCGAGATCCCATTTTTTAGAAATTGAGATCTTGTTTAACTTTAGGGTCTAGAGCCTAAAATTAAAATGGGCTCCCAATCTTTAAAAATTGGGATCCTATTTTGTTTCGGTGTCTTGAACCTACCCTTAGGAAACGAGATACCACTTTTTTTATGCAGGAGCATCTAGTGGTGTAAGGGCAATCTTGCATCACCCAAAAATAGTTAAATTTCAAGTTTCTTAGTTTTTAGATGTTTTTACATTTTTGGATACCCTTTTCATCGTAATGAAATTCCCAATTTATGGTTTTTACTTTCTATTCCTGGGTTGAAAGATATTGCAGTTTTAGTTTCCTAGATTTGCACCTGAAAATCTTTCGAGTTAGATTTGAGGCACTTAGATTTCCTAGAATAGCCCCAAAACTTTTTGAAACTGGCATAGCAAATTTTGTGCGCATTATTGACTTTGAGACTTTTCCAACGGTTCAAACGGTTTGCAAATCAGAGTCCCGAATCAAAAGTTATGGCCCCGGGAAGTTGGCACACTTTCTAGAAGATACAATTGTAAATGTTCTTTTGAAATTTGTACTTCAAGCTGTAATTTTCGGTGCCAAACCCTGTAAACTCAAATTTGAATTTTTTTTAGCTCCAAACTTAAGAGGAGATCTATTTTTGGGTGGGTTTCTAATTTTTGGGTAGCTTTTTGGGGACAAGCTCGCATATTGCAAAAGGGTTATTCTGTAGCTTTCTGTAACTTGCATGTCTAGAATTTGTTATGTAGATGGAAGAAAATTTTTAGAAGGTATGAAGCATGAGCATGTGTGTTATGCATTGATTCCTAGAGTGAGTAAGGAGGATAGTGAGAAGGTTCCAGAAGAAGTTTTTGGGATGTTGGATGAGTTTCGGGATATTGTTTCGATAATGTACCTGAGGGTTTACTCAATAAGGAAGATCAGTCATCAGATTGACTTGATTCCCCGGAGCCGTTTTTCCAAATAAGGCACCTCATAGAATGACTCAACAGAAAATGAGGAGTTGAACAGAAAAATTCAAGAGTTGTTGAGAAAAGGGTTTCATATGGGAGAGTTTGAGTCCATGTGTAGTACCTGCAGTACTAGCACCAAAGAAGGATGGGGAGTGGAGGATGTGTACAGATTCCTGAGCCATAAACAAGATAACAATCAAGTATAGATTTCCCTTGCCAAGGATGGATGACCTGATGGATTGTTTGAGTGGAGCTCAGTACTTCACAAAGATTGATCTGAATAGTGGATATCATCAGACCCGGATTCGAGAGGGAGATGAATGGAAGACTACCTTCAAGAGCAAAGAGGGCATGTACGAGTGGTTCGTCATGCCTTTTGGTCTAACCAATGTACTGAGCACATTCATGCGGCTCATCAACGAGGTACTAAAATAATTTTTGGGAAGTTTTATTATTTTGTATTTAGATGATATTTATATTTTTAGTAAGATGTTGGATGAGCATCTAATGCATATTCGGAGAGCCTTTGAGTAGTTAAGAGAAGAGAAACTGTTGATTAATCTGAAGAAGTGCAGTTTTATGAAGAGGGAGTTAGTGTACTTGGGGTTTGTTGTCTCAACAAAAGGTCTCAAGATGGACCCAGAGAAGGTGAAGGCTATTCTGGAATGGCCTACCCCAAGAACTGCTACCGAGGTGAGATCTTTCCATGGTTTGGTTTTTTATAGAAATTTCATTAGATAATTCAGTAGTATTTGTGGACCCCTAACCTAAAACAACAATGAGAGGGATAGAAAAGAATTCAAGTGAGCACTGAGCAGCAAAAAATTTTGAACTGCTGAAGCAAAAGGTGACACCAACCCGTTTAGCCCTCCTAGATTTCAACAAGGTGTTTCTAAGTGGATTGTGATGCCAGTGGTTGTGCCATTGGAGCAAAGTGTTGAGCCAAGAAGGTAAGCCCATAGCCTATTTCAAAGAAAATTAAATGATGCTAGAGAAAGTATTATGTATATGATCAGGAATTTTATGCAATAGTTCAAGCATTAAAGAAATGGAGACATTAGTTGTTAATGAAGGAATTTTATTCTATATACTCCATCATCAAGCCTTGGCAAAGACTCTTAAATAGTCGTGGAAAAATTAAATCGCAGGCATATGAAATGGGTAGAGTTTTTGCAGAGTTATACCTTTGTTTTAAAACATAGGAGTAGGAGGTCGAATAGGGTTGTAGATGCCCTAAGTAGGAGGCATACATTGATGACAAAGATGCAAATTGAAGTGGTTGGGTTCAATGAACTCAAGACACTGTATGCAGAAGATCTTGATTTTGCATAGGCTTGGAAAGCTTGCAAGGAACCTGTTACAATGGACAAGACAAGGTGGCTAGATTCTCATAATCCGTGATGTGTCATGTTATTTAAGGGAAGTCAATTGTGTATCCAGAGGAGTTCCATGAGGGAGAACCTGATAAAGGAGAAGCATAGGGAGGAATGGCAGGACATTTTGGTTGGGATAAAACCATTTCCATTATCAGTGAGCATTATTATTGGCCTTAGTTGTCATAGGATGTGAAGAAGTTTGTACAAAGCTACAAGGTATGTCAGATGGCTAAAGGAGTGAGCCAAAATATAGGCTTATATTAGCCCTTACCTATACCAGAGAGGCCATGGGAGGATATAAGTATGGACTTTGTTCTTGGTTTGCCAAGGACACGCATTTAGGAATGATTCAATCTTTGTGGTGGTTGATAGGTTTTC
The DNA here is from genome assembly GCA_007258455.2 of Sequoia sempervirens. NCBI lineage: Eukaryota > Viridiplantae > Streptophyta > Pinopsida > Cupressales > Cupressaceae > Sequoia > Sequoia sempervirens. The sequence continues at coordinate 127,287,896 of VDFB02000017.1, forward strand.
TATCATGGCACATTTCATTCCATGTTAGAAGACCCATGATGCAATCCACATTGCTGACTTGTTCTTCAAAGAGGTGGTGGAGGCTACATGGTCTCACAAAGAGTATTGTTTCATCGTGACACCAAATTTGTGGGGTACTTTTGGAGTGAGACCTTTGTGGAAGAAATGGGCTGACAAAGCTGGTTCAGTTTTGCACACCCATCCACAAATAGATGTAAGTAGATAGAGGTTGTTAACAGGAGTCTAGGTAACCTACTGATATGTTTGGTAGGAGATAAACCCAAGGGATGGGACTTGATCTTACCCCAAGCAGAATTTTCTTACAATAATTCTATCAACAGAAGCACTGGTAGATCACCATTCTAGATTGTGTATGGAGCTAGCCCTAGAATAGCTCCAGAATTGAGGAAGATGGACCAAGAGAAGAAAATAAGTGTTGAAGCTGAAGATTTTATAGAGCACATCAAGAATATACATGAGAAGGTATGTGAACACATTAATAAGATGAATATGCAATATAAGGCTAAGGCAGATCAAAAAAGGAGGAATAAGGAGTTTCAGATTGGCGATGAAGTAATGGTCCACTTGAGGAAAGAAAGGTTTCCCATGGGAACCTATAACAAATTGAAGATGAAGAAATTTGGTCCCTGTAAGATTTTGAAGAAGCATGATTCAGGGAATGCATATGAGGTAGAGTTGCCTGATGGAATCAACATTTCCCCTGTGTTCTACATTTAAGATTTGATAGAGTATCATGAAGGTGGAATGGAGGAAGCACCAACAATAGGGAAATATGACATTCTAGCACCTACTTCAAAAAGGGAGGAGATTGAAGCAATCTTGGATAGTCGTGTGGGAAGGAGTACCAAAAATAGGCAATATGAAGAATATCTGGTGAAATGGAGAGGAAGGCCTATAGAAGATTCATCCTGGCTATCTAAGGTAGCGATTAACCGGTTGGGTTTTCCTCAACCACCTGAGACATGATGGGGTCACTTCTCAAATTACCCTGGGTGTCTGATGCAGGAGCATCCAGTGGTGTAAGGGCAATCTTGCATCACCCAAAAATAGTTAAATTTCAAGTTTCTCGATTTTTAGATTTTTTTTACATTTTTGGATACCCTTTTTTTCGTAATGAAATTCCCAATTTATGGTTTTTATTTTCTATTCCTGGGTTGAAAGATATTACAGTTTTAGTTTCCCAGATTTGCACCTAAAAAATCTTCTGAGTTAGATTTCAGGCACTTATATTTCCCATAACGGCCTCAAAAATTGTCAAAATTGGCGTAGAAAATTTTGAGCACGTTATTGACTTTGAGAGCTTTCCAACGGTTCACGAATCGGAGTCCCGGATCAAAAGTTATGGCCCCGGGAAGTTGGCGCACTTTCTAGAAAATACAATTGTAAATGTTCTTTTGAAATTTGAACTTCAAGTTGTAATTTTTGGTGCCAAACCACCTAAACTCAAATTTGAATGTTGTTTTGGCTCAAAACTAAAGAGGAGCTCTATTTTGGGCGGTTTCTAATTTTTGGGTAGCTTTTGGGACAAGCTTGCTATTTAATGGGTTATTCTTAGCTCTCTGAACTTGCATGTGTTGTAGAACTTGGGGATTTGAGATCCTCTGCATGTAAGAAGCTCCATTTTCTAAATAATAAAATTATTCTCTTGTTTGTGGGTTATTTTCTGTGTCTTGGGCTACACCCTCATCATTTTTACAAATCGAGATCTTGATTGCTATAAAATGGGATCCCGATTTTTACAAAATGAGATTTCATTTTTATTGTAAAGTAATTGAGATCCTAGGTAAGCGTTCATCGATTAGTGGCTACCAAGTAAGTCTTTCCTCCATTTCTTTCCATTTTTTTGGTTATTAGCTACGAATTTAGCTTTTTTATGTTTGTATTTGTATTGAGGTTTTATCATTTTAATCTTCCTTAAAAAAAATGAAACCTTACATCGAAATCAAAGAAAAAAATCAACCCTAAATTGAAATCAAACAAACAAGTTTACCTTTCAAAAACAAAAAACTTACCTAAAATCAAGCAAAAAAATATTTTCATTTGCAATGTTTAGATTTTATGGTTTAATTTCCATTGCTATATGTTTTAAATATATATGAAACTATTTCAAAATGGAAATATTTAATTTTCATTGCTTTATGTTTTATATCTGTATGCAACTATTTCAAAATGAAAGAAAAATGTTTGCATTGCTTTATGTTTTGAATATATATGTTTGAATATTTTAAAATGGAAATTATATTTCATTTTCATTTTTTTATGTTTTAAATTTGCATGCACAAATGCCTACTCTCTAACATATTAACATACATATATTTTTCTACCAGAGTAATCCTTGAACTCCTCTATGATTTAGGTTTAAAAAAATTGCAAGGTTCACCTAAAATCTAATCAAACCATTAAATATTCATTTTTTGGCATGAACTCTCAATAAATTTCCAAAATTATTAAAATTATAAATGTGCAAAATTTTCCACCCATAAACACTCTCAAGAATTAATAATATTTTTCTCATCCAAATCACTTCCAAAATTAACATGACATTCTTAACACTAACTCAAGCTATGCTCAAAATTGAAAAAGCTAATTTCAAAATTATGGTGAAATAAAATAAATAACTAAACTAAGATCACTTTTTAAAATGATGCAAGATTACCACACTACCTAGGGATGCTCCTACATAAATTTTTTATAATACAAATACCACTAGATGCATTGAGTAGTAAACTAAAGTATAGACTAGAGCCTTCCCATTAAAGAAAGAAGACCAAAAGTATACTCATCAAACAACTTGGTTTCCTACAAAATAACCACATAATATGTGAGGAATTTAAAAACTACCTTCCTCTTGTTAGGGGTGTTAAGGCCTCAAAAATTTCAAGAGAGGCTTCTCATGGAAGGGGAGGATGAACCTTCCCTCTCCATAGTGTCACATATGAGTCCATGCTAGCTTATGCTCTAGCAGCAATATCTTGTTATATCTAAAAATTAAGGCATTCTCCTTCACATTTTCTTCCACTAATTTTATTGATAGACTTCAAAGAGGCTTCAATAACCACTTTAAGATCTAGCTCCAACAACTTGTCAATACACATTTTTATTTTCTCTAAATATAGGAATTTCTATAAATTCAAGGATAGACCATAGAGACTATCCTAAATTGTCAAAAGTGGGCCAATATTGGGAGAATGTAGCACTTTGCATTACATATAAATAATATTAGGTGTGATGGATAACAAAAATATAGGTAAAGTAATTTAAAACCACAAATTTCATTGAACATATTGTCAAATTCTTCGATGATAAGTTCAAATTGTGGTTACAATTTAATAGTCAACTTTGATGACATATGAAAATTCCTTAATATAAATATTTTCATTAGATCCATGGTCCATTAAAGGTTAATTTTGACTCAAATATGGCCCCATTTTTCAACATAATATAAAATTTTAAGTCATTCATTTACTAAGAGTGAACAATCTTAGCTTATGAAAATGAGTTTATGTTTGTGGCTTGGTATTGAACAAGGTTTCATCGTATGACCTAGTATTTCCAATGAAAAAAATATGCTAATTAAGAGATATAATAAACAAGTGTATAATGAAAATATGTGCCTCTAAATTCCTACTAAACCTTATTACTAAGTACATGTGTCACACCAACTTCACCAAATTTGATCCCCTTGATTTCCATTGTGATAGTGATTATACATTAACATTAGGAGGCCATAATATGTTATTAATTACCTCCTAAATGTACATTTAAAATATAGAATATGCAACTTAATGAAATTTGGTTTCCATGGGAAACTTCACCAAATTTTATCCCCGTAAGCTATCATTTTTTTCCTATGACCTTAATTTAAGAATCCCCTTAAGTCATCGTATTAACTTAAACCCTAAACCCTAAACCCTAAATCCATCATTTTTTCCTAGTAAAATTAAGCCATAGATCCCCTTAAAACTATACTTAGGACCCCTTAAGCCATCATATGTTATTAATTACCTCCTAAATGTATATTTTAAAAAATAGTATATATATTTAACTTAATGAAATTTGGTTGCCTTGGGAAACTTCACCAATTTTTATCCCATTAAGCTATCATTTTGTCTTGGGACCTTAATTTATAGATCCCCTTAAGCCATCCTATTACCCTAAACCCTAAACCCTAAATCCATCATTTTTCCTGGGACAGTTAATCCATATATCCCCTTAAAACTATACTTAGGACCCCTTAAGCCATCATATATTATTAATTACCTCCTAAATGTACATTTTAAAAATTAGTATATATTTAACTTAATGAAGTTTGGTTGCCTTGGGAAACTTCACTAAATTTTATCCCCTTAAGCTATCATTTTTTACTAGGACCTTAATTCATAGATCCCCTTAAGCCATCCTATTATTACCCCTTAAGCCATCCTACGAGGACCCCCTAAGCCATTATAATCTCTCCTAATTTAATGTAATTTTTAATGAGATTTCACATCACATTAACAATTATTTATTTTTTTATTTACATTCCTTAGACATAAATGATTTTTTTGTGTATGTTTTATGTTTATGTTTTAGTATATACATGTACTAAAATTACGTAGTTAGATCTTAAATTTTGAAGTTTTTATGTATATGATCAAGTTGAATGATGTGTGTATGCATAGTACATTCTATTTTTTCTTTTAAACATGTATCTTAAATTTTTAAATTTGTATGTATGCTCAAGTTGAATGATGTATGTATGTGTATATATATGTATCCTATTTAAACACTCATGTATGTTTAAAATTTAACTATTTCTTGTAATTTTGTACTTGTTTGTTAATTTTGTATAATTTTTGCAAGTTCACTTATATAGATCATAGATAAATTTTATATTTATGACATCCTCAATCCACCACCTCCACCTCCACCCCCTACACCTCCACCTCCACCTCCCCCTCCACTTCATAACCCCCCACCTCCACCACCTAGATCTGATGAGGCTCACTTGTGAGTATGGTTGAGTGATAATGTTAGATCCATTCAAGATCAAATCAATACTATTCAAAATGAAGCATTGATTCCACCGCTCTTAAGGTATTTTACATCTATGATGCAAAACATTGTTGATATCATTAGGTCCATTGATGTGGACCTAGATAGGCATCAACGATGGTGAGAGGATAGGAAACAATTTTATTTTGATGGTCTCTCCTACAAACAAATTTTGGACCTTAAAATAACAAAATCCCATCTTGCACCTTATTTTGTCAAACCTTCCACCAACCAACCCATTCTTGCAAATAAACCAAGAATATAAATGAGGTGGATGTCTACCAATTTTTTAAATCAATGGTGGATGGTATTTGACCAACCACCACATATGCTAATTTGGAAGTCCCTTTATATTTTTTGAGGAAATTATATATAGATTTTGTGTTGGCACAAAATCCCAATTATTTTGATTTCAAATAATTTTAGGGTGTTGGTGGTGGCCTACCACAATAGAGGTAGGGGAATAATTTGATCCATGATGCCCCATGCATGCTCAACCTCTTGTATATCCTCCCGCTACTACCATTCCTACACCCATGCATCATTGTACGGTGGTATTTGCACTAGGATCTTTGAGTACACTCATGGCCAACCTTGATGAGCAGAATTTTATGATGGAAGTTGGAGCTAGAGACTAAGACCACGAAGGAGCATTGTATGGAACTAGCCTTAGTACCACTCCACTTGTGTCAACACCTCACATATGTACCAGTTTTCATCAGCTATGTTATGGTCATGATCAGGTTACACCTAGTTCAGGTGCACATAGATATTTTGATGAGATCAATTCATTCATTGGATTTTTCTCTATTTTTTTATGGTTTTATGTTTTTAAATATCAAATTTAATTTATGAATGTGCATCTAAACTATAATAGTTTAATTTGATCTATATAAAATCTTTGCAACTCTCTTCTTTTTAGATCCATGTTTGGAAGTTGTTTATGAACCTATATTACCTTTTATATTCCATTAAGTTTATGCTCATGAGATTGAGTTTCATGTGTTCCTCTTTGACACAAGGATCTCTAGCCTAGTTTTTGGACACCACCTCCTTATAGGTGATGATTTTTTATTGAAATGCTTAAATTATTCATAGTGAAACTTTGTTTGCACCTACTCTTTTGAAGTTGTACTCTTGCACTTTGCTTTTATGCATCATCATTGAGATGAATTGGTCCAATGCAGTATCCTTTTAGCAAGCTCACATTGTATATGATCAATCTACTCCTTAATGACTCAAAGTTTCAATCCAATGAATGCTCTCCATATTGCATGTTACCATTTATATGCATTAGTTCTTTTTAGCACATGTTCTAAAAGGTATATTATTTCAAAGGGATGTTAATGTGCTTTGTGTAGTCTAGAAAATTGTACGCTCTTGAAAGTAGTACAATTTCACACTTAATTTGGACCTATTTTAGCACCCTTTCATAAATACCTCTTTAAGTCATCATTAATAGGCCCCTAAGATCCTTTATTTCAAATCCCAAGGCTTATTTCAACTAAAAACTTCAAAAATCTTAACAACCCACCTCGAAGAATCTAGGGTGGGACTCATACACCACCTTGGGTGTATGAGTCCCCCTAGGTGGGACCCATACACCAGAGGTGATGTATGAGTCCCATTTGGGGATTTTTAAGGGTTTGAGTGGGAAATTTAACTTTTTAATTCAAATTTTTGGTTGATGTTGGCTTTTGAGATCTGAATAATAGTAAATTAGGTGTAAGTGCCTATATAAGCAAGCTTCTAAGTCATTATTTCACCTAAGAAAGCATTTTTTCAGCAATTTCAAGATCCAAGGATTCAAAGTCTTCAAGCATTCTTTCACAAGAGCATTCAAGTTTGAAAAGCAAGTAGAGTTGAAGTCATGGAGCAGCATTAAAGTGTTTTAATAGGTCTTCAAGCTCACTTTCATTCAAGAACTAGAATTTTCAAGGGTTGATTATGGTTGTCTATGGTGAATAATGATGGATTCTAGGTTGGGGAGAATCAACAATCCATCAAGCCAATCCTAATGACTTTTTTCCTTAAGTAGTGATTCCATCATCCATTATTACTCTACTTTCAGCCTAAGGAAGGTACATGCATCATCATTACTTATTAGAGTGATTTGACATCTCCCAAAGTGAGTCATTTCATTCAAGATTCATTCATGCATCTCATTCTTACACATTAGAATAGGGTTGCATTGCATTTTTGATTTCCTAATCTTAGACACACTTAAGGTTAAGGTTGATGTTCACATTTGCATCCAAGTTTCAATTTTTCCATCAAGGTTTAAAACTACTAAACTAGAGATTTGACCAAGGAAAACCCCCCATAAGAAAATCAAGTATATATTCTATTTTGTAGGTCTTTTTATAGGTTCAGATCTATAAATCAATTTGGGAGAGAAGAGTAGGTGTGGAAGTGTAGATCTGAACTTTAAATTCCTAAAAAGAAAAATGAGAATGATACGCCAAAAGTAGCATATGAGTCCCACTACAAGCATCTATTGTACACTTTTTGCACACATGCCCCACTATAGGAAGGGACCCTCTTTTTCTTGCTTTCAATTTATGTTTTTCCTTGGGCTTGAACTTTTCCCCTTAAGGGATAAGTTCCTCCAAGTTTTGGTTTTGCTTCACCTTTGATGGATTCATGACTTATCTGCACTTTAGTTGCTTCTATTTTGCAAAATCTTGGTCTTGAGTAATGTCTTGATGCCCCACTATCCATCCATAATCCATTAAAGTCTTGAATTTTGCAAGTCAGGTAGGGTTTTGGGAAATCCGTCCCTTGTCAAATTTTCTAATGTATTGGTTTCTTAGAGAATTTTCCTCATCACGAATTCCCTGAAGGTCAATTCCTATGAAGAATCCGGGCCCTGCCATATTTTCTTAAGTCCACTACCCCATCAAATTCTTGATCTTTTGGTGGTCACATCATGACATTTATTATTGGATAGTCACCATACCTAGGGTGTGTTTAATGCTATTTTGGGAGCTTTTAAGTAATGATTTTTTGTTTCACTTCTCATTATGCATTGAGATTTGATTGAGAGACCTCTTTTATCCCTCAGTATTTAGTGTTGTCGATTTGGGCATCTACATTTTAGGGATTGTTCATCAATTTACCAAGTGCATTCGACATTCTAATTTTGTCCTCCTTGATTGAATGGTAAGGGCTTCAAATCCTTTGTGATATTTGATTTTATTTTGTAAGAGTTTAATGATTCGATGATGCATGCATTTATTGTTTATCTCCTCATTGTCAGATTGATTTTGGAGGTGTCATTTTCATTGGTTTTCTTGAGATTCAACGTTGAATGGTATATTTTTGACATTGTTCATGATTTTCCTAGGGATTTTTGAGCATTCATTTGAATTTTTTTAACTAGGGTATCATTAGGGTTTCATCTTTTGAGCTCACTGTAGTGGCAAGCTAGGACATGGAGATTTTATTGAAACTAGGGTTTGCACCCAAGATTTTAAGTGTGATTGTGATTTGATGGATATAATTGGTGTTAGATGAGCCCTAGTTTTATTTACTTTTCCCCAATCCCAATTTTGGATGATGTGACTAGCATTGAGGTCATGTTATGAGTGATTTGTCTTTGAACTTTGCTACATTATAAATTTTAGCCTAAATTATCACTTACGGTTGCAAGAAACATGAATTGAAACAAGGATTCTCCCAAACTTGAACAAATGAAGGAAAACAAGATTCTTCAAAAAATCTACTTGTTCATAGATTCTTCGAAGGTTATTTCTTTTAGAGAATCCCTACCCTCATGCATTCTCCAAATTTTGTCATGTATCCAAAATCCTGAGATAGATGATAAATTGAGTTAATGCTTAAGGGTGATTTTAAAATGAATCAAGGAGTGGTTTTTAAACGTTGACAAATTGTTTTAATCCAAAATCCTTGCTAATTGCCATTCTTCAAAAAATCCATTGGGTTACAGATTCTCAGAGTGTTTTGACATTCAAAAATATTTCCCACTTGTGGATTCCCCAAAATCCTCCAAAGACTGAAAACTCGAACTCCTGATTGAGGAGTATGCATGCATGAATACGATTTTACCCTTCAAGTAAAGTGATTGTGCAAGGTTGACATGTGAACAGTAACCCAAGTTTGAAATGGATTGACATTTTTGGAAAATTCGTCATGCCCTGGATTTCCTGAGCATCTAGGTGTTTGGAAAATTTTTGTTCCTCCAGATTCTATGAAATCCTTTGAGACCCAAAAATCTGAACTTTTTCTTGATGGGATGAGTACTCAAGTATTGATCTTGTTGTAACTAATGAAGAGACATTGAACTGAGTTGAGCAAAGATTGATATTTTTTAGAAAATCCATTCCTTTGTGGTTTCCCTGAGTTTTTGAACATTTGGAGAATCTACCTAGGGGTGGATTCCCTAAAATCCCTTCATGACCAAAATCCCAAAACAAGTAAAAATTCCAAATTTTTGTCCTACTTTATTCTAAGATATCTACAATGGGATTTTGTAGTTTCCATGATATTTTAAAGGTTAATTATGTAATGACAATGATTTTTTGTGGTAATCTTGATAATGTGATTGGATTTAATACTTGATCATGTTTGATATCATAGTAATTATTACTTATCTCTAATAGATGCAGGTTGAAACTAGTCCAGCAAAGGGATCTAAGGAAAAAACATCATAGGGTGGTCCTAAGGAACCCCATACCAGAGCTAAAAAGATGAAGTATGACTTCAAAGGAATTTGGCCCGAATCCAAAATAATTTCAACATGGAGCAAGATCAATGATACAAATATGGGACATGTGGATTATAACAACTTCAAGCAGAGAATGTTTGGGGATGCTCCTTCTTAGCTAGCATAGATCATCACCAATAGGGGTTGGCCCAAGTAGTAGGATTTTAACCCACCTTGCAGTATCCAAAGCTAGTAGTAGAATGTGCTAAGCATTATGATTTAGATAAAAGAGTGATTGTTAGGCCTCAAGGGAGAATCATGGACAACTTGATAGTGGATTCCATAGCAGAGACCTTTAAAATTAGGTCACATCACAAGCTAGTGAAGATCAACATCAATGAGGCTGTGGAATTTTATGCCAAGGATCCTGACAAGGATTTGTTAATGATGAGCAATAATTGGATTGTTAAGCTTAAATCACATTATTCAAAGTTGCCAAAAAAATTGCACAAGCCTAATTTTAAGTTGGAATATAATAATATGATTACCCTCCTAGGCAAAGTAATAGGGATAGAAAATGCTTTCATATTTAGAAGTTGGATGTTTTATTTTATTTCCCAAATTATGAAAGGAACCCATTACCATTGGGTAGGAATCATAAGTGAAAATTTGGATGAGCAATTAAGGAGTGTGTAGGATAAAAAGAAATTTAATATGACATCATACCTTTTTTACATGTTGGTGAGGAAAAATAAGTATAAAGGTTTGAGTTGTAGAGGAACCATTGGCCAAGATAGAATATGTGATGTCTTCCCTCGGCTTCATTTTAATACTTCCAAATATAGGAGGGTAAATGATGCATTTTTCATGTATGTTACAAGGTTGCTGCAAGATGCACTTCATGTTAGAATTTTAGCATAGGCCATGGATTTGATAAGAAAATATGGCCAATGGTTTATTCAATTCCAAAAGTTCTCTTATGTTAGGATGTAGGGATCACTAGCAATACCATTGAGATTACCAAGGTACCCAACAAATAAGCTCATCCTGTTGGAAGTGACAAGGAAACTAGTGGCATTTGATGAAGTAATAAAAGACATGCACCAACCAGGACTTAGAGCTTAATTCCTTTTAAGGATTGAAGTCTTGGAGGCCTGTCCTTCCATTCAAAGTTCCCACTATTCTAAGAAGGAAATGGTGCATTTTAACTTGTATTCACAAAAAAACAAGGATAACTTTGATCCCTATGGATTTTCCCAAAAGCAAGCAAATAAAGAGTATAGGCATAAAATTCACATAGAATATTATTGGACTAACTGGAAGGACGAGTTTGAGGTGATCAGAAGGAAGTGCTCAAGGTTATCCTTGAGAATGATCAAATTGCATAGAATTTCCAATGTCCTTGACCAAGTAGATGATGATGGGGACCTTTTGCAACACCATGATTATGAATAGTATAAAGACAAGCCATTACCCTTGGTTAACTAGTCTGAGGAGGAGGTTGTTGATCTCATGTGGTTAATGCTCCTATTATGACATATTCCAAGTTGTGGGCAAAGTATAAGATCTTGGAACTAGAGGTAGATGGCACTAAATTTACATATGATTTGATGGGAGACCTTGAGTCTCATGAAGAAGAAGAAGAAGAAGAAACAGTTAAAGATGATATAGCATAGCTCCCTTCAGAAGAGGAAGGAGACAAATCTCAATTCATCATGAAAAGAAGAATAAGGAGTTAGGCTAAGGGAAAGGACAAGAGGCAGTTGGTGGAAAAATCAAGGAAGCCTTCAAAGTAGATTGTTGATGAAGGTACTAAAGAAGCTCAACCATCTAAAAAGAGAAAGATACTCACTGGGGTATAAAGGTTGTCCAAATACATGAATACCAAGGTCACTAAGGAGGAAACCACTCAATCTAAGGTGGTTGATATTGAAATTTCTTGAGAGAAATAGCAGATATATGTAAGGAGAAGTTCTAAACAAAAGACAAATCTAGAAGAGGATGTGAATAAAGGACAAAGGGTAGACTTTGAAGAGGTATCTAGTGATGATCTTATGAAAAATATGGAGAAAGCATCTACAGGAAATATTTCTCCTTCTTTATCTCTAGTTTACAAAGTACAAGTCAATGAAGAGGGTAATGTCTCTAGTGAGCCTAGACATCAAAACAAGGAAGTGGATATTCCTAGTAATCCTAAAGAAGAGATGCTAGATGAAGAAGTTCCTACACCAAAGGGGGGGGAAATTGAGTGATTTTGAGAAGCAACTAGAATAAAAAGAGGCATAGAACTTGAGGAAGCTACTTCAGAAGTGACAGTTTAAATGCCCTCTCAGCCTCTGATAAAGGAAAAAATTGATGTACCATCTACTAACGTTGAAGGAGAAGATAAAATTGATGAAGATGCGGGATAGAAAAATCAAGGGAAAGATGATGTAAATATAGAAAATATTGAGGATAGTCCTTCCCATGATCAATCAAAGCAAGATATTCCTCATAAAGATGCAGAAACAGAACAACCAACCACCTTAGAATGATTGGAAAAGAGATTGAAGCAAAAGGAAATAATTGTGAAGGATGAGACTCTAGATTGGGACAAGTTTTTAGACAGTTGGGGACAGCCCAAGGAGAGGAAAAGAGCAAGAATAGTTTGAAAATTCTCCAAGGATGAGTTCAATAATATATTTATCCATATTTCCACTCCTATAGAAAATAAATACAAGGATGAGGTGAGACCTTCAGATTATAAATTTTAAACAATTAATTTGGGTCCCACCACAAAGGAGCAAGAAAAGGAATAGTTTCAGGAGTCATCCCAAACAATCTTGAGAAGATTAGATAAGAAAACTGAGGAAAAGCGAGAATTTCAAAAGAAATTGAAAGAAGTGGACAAATATGTCCAACATTTGGTAAAACCCTTGTAGGCCCAAAGTAGTGAAGGATCCTCATTATCAGAGGGGTTGTTATCAAAGGAAGTAGTGTTATAAATTGAAAGGTTAAAGTATTTTGTGAAGGAAACACAAGATTGGTTACAAAGTGTGAGTGAAAGAGCTGATGCTATGATTGAGAAAGTGTTGTAAATGTATGAAAATGCATCCTTCCTTTCTGAAGATATGACACAATTTCTTCTTGATTGTAAGATTCCAAATGATACCCTTGTCAAAGAATTATAAAATATATTTGAGGTTTCTATTGATGTATTGATCAAAGAAGGAATCCTCACAATAGAGAATACTCAAAAAGATATGGAATGGATAGAGGATTTCAACTACAAAAATGAGCTTAAACTAAAGGAACCAAAGAAAATATCCAAGGCTCAAAGAAAAGTGAAGGAAGCTTTTGATAGTTACAATTCCTTTTTGGAGATTATCACCAGAAGGAGGAAATTTGGTAAGAATAATCTAAATGTTAAACAGCTATAGAAATGGTGGCATGAATTTTATTCTCCTTGTGATAGTGGGCCTATTATAAAAGACCAACTTGAAGTTGTTGCAATTTACATCTCTAGTTTAGATAAATATCAGAGCCTTTATGGTGAATGGGAGAAAATTTTGACTAACTATGGAGGTGAACTAAACTTGGTTAAATCATGAATCAATTTGATATCCATCCCAACTCAGGGCGACTTGGACCCATTGCTTGAAAAAGTTAAAGAAATTTTTAGAAGAAAGGAAGGGGATAAGGACAAAGAAGATGACTAGGTTGGACAACCTTGAAAATTGTGCCATCTACATTAAGCTTGTAAGGGATACAAGTTGGATTCTCCTTGAATTTTGTGCCCAAACTTTATTTAATCTAAAAATTTGACTTTGGGGTTGACCCTCATTATTTTATTGTGAATTTAAATTAGGGGAATTTTAAAATTACTGAGGCTGACCTATATGACCGACCTAATTGTAAACCCTAATTTAGGATGACCTAATTTAAAATTGCTATAAATGGAGGTCTCCTTCTCATTTGTAAGGTTGATAGTTGATAGTGGATAGGGAGCAAGTGAATATTTAATAGTCATTAATTTTTTACATTCTGAGGAACTTGAATTGTTGCAAATATTGGTGAAGTTAATACAATTGGAGACATTGATCTTTGATGTTCTTCTATGTGTTATTCATTTGTGCATGGTTCTTGTGACTCTTATTTATTTCATTTGGAATAAGTTATTTTATGCTTAGTCTTAGAGCTAGTTGCAGTTCATTTATGCTCATGATAAAGTGTTTGAGGTGTTGAGGAATCTTAAAGTCCATACTTTTAGTGATCTATTGATTGTAGATTGATGTGTAAAGTTAGCCTAGGCCTACTCTACTTTATACTCAAGTTCAATTGTGAATGTTTGAATGAATTTTTGAATATTTTCAATTTGAAGATCATTCAATTCCTTTGGAGATTGCACTATCTTTGTGATACTATGGATTTGATCTTGGTTAAGGAATTTTTTTTTTTTGGGAAGATTGGTCCATCTTGAACACTATATTGTTTGCATAACTGATCTTAGTTCTTAGATTAGATAACTCTCTCAAACCCTTATCTTTTTCTATTTATTTAATCATTATTAGATCAATATTTACAAAGCATCACCATTATTGTTGAATTTGATGAACATAAGAGCTTCAACATTTTGTTTGTAAGGCCCCTTGTGATTACCAACATTTTCACATTTATCATTGAGTTGTTTATGCATTGTCAAGACCTAACATTAGAGACCTTGGGTTTATCTCTTGAGGCTTGTTGATAGAGATTCACCTTTCAAGAGAAATAGGATAGTATATTATGTATGAGTTGTTGTTGTGCAGAAAACACCATAAACATCTCTTCTAAATTTTTGCAGTTCCAGACACCCTTTTGCCAAATTTCAGTTTCTTCCTAGAAACCATGATCTAGGACTAATATACATAAACTAGCATATGAGTCCCATTGTGCCAAAATTTTAGTGTTTTCAGAAGCTCGGAGCTTCATTTAGTCTTCTTTATGTTTCCAGGTGCACATATTTCATCTTGCATTTCTCTGTTATGTTTTATATGCTTTTCAAGGTCATTTAGTGAAATATTGCATCATATTAGGGTTAAGAATTAAATCTTACATTTAATTTGTCTTGCCAAGCCCTAGCTTGGTGGTGAACCCCTCATTATTTTCCAATCATACCCTAGGAAAACCCTATTGCAAGATCTCTTTCTCCTTTGCATACTTAAGATTGAGATCTCTAGGGTTTTCCTTGAATGAGAGAGTGTGAAGATTATTATTCTATCTCCTAATCATAGAAGCAAAAAAATTCAAGCTTTCATTTTGGTGAACCTATATTTAGAACATCATAACTCTTATTTGGAGTGCATCATCATCCTAGATCTTCCTTCAATTAACTTTGCATTAGGGTTTACATTAGTTAATTGGATTTCTAGAGTTTCTAAATTTTACATTAGTGAAAGTGCATATAGCTTACTTTTTGCATCTCAAATCATTGAAAATCATCTGAAATCTACATTTTCATTTAGGTTATAGATCATCCAAACCAAAAATCATAAAAATCACTTGAAATTTTTTGAAATTTGTGAAAAAAAAACCTCACTCGGACTCATTGGCCCATCTGGGTTATTCAGTCCTAGTGGAAATTTTTAATTGCACTTTACATCATTAAATTCTCTGCTTCTAGGCTTTTGTTTGTTGTTGGTAGCCTCTTTTTTTAGTTTTAAAATTTTTTGTTACATTCAAATCATTATAATTAGCATAATTTTCATTCATTGCAATTGTGGATAGAATTAGATTCCTCTACTTTTCATTTTCAACATTAGTTCATACTTCAATTAGTTTAGAGTACATTTGGCATTCACTTGAAAACAAAACCAAAAACACCTATAAACCGATGAACCCCTTGGAGAAAGCATGGTTATTTGACTATGTCAAATCTCTTTTTTCAAGCTAACCTAACCCTCAAGCCTTTTAATAGTGATGACTTTGACATACTAGATGAAGCCCTTGAGGAATTCATCTTACAAGGTTCATCCACTAAGGCTTGTTATGATAAATCAAAACTAAGAGAAGTTAACATGATTTAACCTCAACTTATCCTTTACCCACCTTCA
This sequence comes from Sequoia sempervirens, assembly GCA_007258455.2. Taxonomy (NCBI): domain Eukaryota; kingdom Viridiplantae; phylum Streptophyta; class Pinopsida; order Cupressales; family Cupressaceae; genus Sequoia; species Sequoia sempervirens. The sequence continues at coordinate 127,303,688 of VDFB02000017.1, forward strand.
CACAAATCTCAACCTAGAAACAAGCCTGAATTTACTCTTTACCCACCTAAAAACAATGTTTTGCAGCAATCAAGTAATAATACCATTTCTCATACATACAACACTCAAAAAAATCCAAAACCAAAACAACCAACTCTAAAAACCTTACCTTTTCCTAATCTCATTTTTCCTAGTGCTCCTTGTTTTCCTTCACATAGTGGGAAGGAGTATGATTTTGTTGAATAACTTAAGAATACTCCTGCAAAGATATCCCTATGGGACCTAATTCAAAATTCACCTAATTATTACACTATGCTTTGAATATCTTTACAACAAGTATTGGTTCCCCCTAGTACAAATTCAAATGATGTAGCAGCTTTAACACAAGGAATGAATACAATTAATGTAGATATTATCTTACATCAAGATGAGCTTACCCCTTTGGAATTAAAAAAGAAAAATTATTATTTCATGATAATATCCATCTATCATAGATTAGGAATGAAAAGAACCCTTGTTGACAATGGTTTTTTTCTTAATGTGTGTAGTGTGACACTTTTGGATAAACTCGATGTGGATAAGTCAAAAATCCAACTAGATTACTTATCAATTCATGGATTCAATAACATAGGAAAACAACCATTGGGTGTGATTATTTTACCTATTACAGTTGGAAAGGATACCTTGCAGACCCCTATTCATGTGATTCCTAATAATCTTTCATATTACCTTCTTTTAGGGCAACCTTGGGTTCATGAAATGCATGCAGTTCCTTTAACACTTCATCGTATAATGAAGTATGTCTACAATAATAATGTATACCAAATTGAAATAGACCCCAAGCCTTAAAAAATTTTACAAGTTAACAAAGGAATGACAAGTCCTCTAAACATGCGAATTCCAACATCGCACCTAGAACCTATGGACAAAGATCAAGGAGAAATTGAAATAATGTCAAAGTTATTGAAAGATGATTGGGGTTCCTTGGAGTTCACACCTTCGTTTATGGGAGAATACATAATCACAAGAAAATAAGACGAAAAACAAAAGAAACAATGGTAATGTCAACGCTGAATTTAGAAGAAAAATCACAACCATCTACCTCATCTACCCTTGAAAATGACACAAGTTATACAACTAATTTTGATGAGGTAGATTACCAAAAACCACCAAAACCAAAAGAAATGGAAAGACTTTATGGGAGAGGTTATGAACTTATCAAAAAATTGGGTTGTAGTGGAAAAGAATGTGGAAATAAAGAACAATGCATCAATGTTCCTATAGAACCTAACATGCAAGAAACAAAAAGTGGTTTGGGATATTTCCCTTCTAAGATAACACAAGAAAACAAAATACCTTCGTTAAACATCAACACCATTACATATAAACCTAAAATCAATCTCACCTTGAAGCATCCTGAATTGGTTGATATGAATTGTAAACCATCATGGGAGTACTTCAAATATGTTGAAGCCTTAAAAAAATGTTAGGATTTTATGATAAACCATCTACTCTTCAAAAGAAATGGGTTACATGTGCTATGATTAGCACCAAACAAAACAATGGAGAAAATGAAAGTAGTGACATTTACATGAGTAAAGAAGAATAAAACCCTAAATTTCCAAAACCAAGCGCACTTCCTCTAGGAGATACAATTGACATACCAATGGACATAAATTATAAGGAGAAAGTAATTAAGATAGGAAAGTGCCTTGATGATGAAGAACAAGAAGATCATGCAATTTTACTCCATGACTTTCCTGATATTTTTTCTTGGAATTATTCAGATATGTTCAGAATCAATGCTAAGATGGTGACACACAACATAGTCCTCATTGAAATTTCTAAATTAGTTAGATAGAAGATACGAAAAATTAATCCTAAGATAGCCTTGCTAGTTAAGGGAGAAATTGAAAAACTCCTAGAGGCTAGTTTCATAGGACCTATATATTATTCTCCTTGGATCTCAAACATTGTCATAGTTGTAAAACCCGATAATTGTATTAGGATGTGTACATATTTTTGTGATTTGAATAAAGAATATTTAAATGATTACTTTCATCTTCCTAATCTCGACATGATAGTAGATTCGACTGCAAGAAATTATTTGTTGTCATTCATGGATGGATTTTTTGGGTACAATCAAATCTTTATCAACCCTTAAGATCAATACAAAACAATAGTTACAATTGTTTGGGGAACATTATGTTGGGTCATGTTTCCCTTTGGATTAAAAAATGCGGGAGAAAAATATCAACAAGATATGGCATTAATATTTCATGATTACATACATAAAATTTTGGAAGACTATGTTGATGATATTCTAGCCAAATCTTTAACCAAATAAGACAATGTGAATATCCTTCGGAAGATCTTTCAGTCAATGCAAAAATACAACATGAGATTGAATCTGAAAAAGTGTGTCTTTGGTGTAGATACTGTAAAAAAAATCTAGTTTTTATCTTATCTCATAGAGGCATCAAGGTGGAAATGAATAAAATTGATGCTATAGTTAACATGCCACCTCCTAGAAACATCTTGCAATTGCATACCTTTCTGGACATAGAAAATATACAGATTGATATCACACACTCGGTCCTAATCTACCAACATCACCTCATCCTGAATTATCCCTCTATCTAACCATTTAATCAAATAGCCTTATTTGATTAAATTCATCATAATTCTCCTTTTAGTTAAATAAATCCCTTGATTTAATTAAATCATTGTCTTTGTGTAATTATCTAGGTCATTTCATCTTCCTATCTTTATTTAATTAAATAGTCCATATTATTTGATTAAATCTCTAAAGTTCATCTAATTAAATTAAATAAATCAAACATTTATCTAATTTAATCTAACATCACCCCCTTTGGTTAAATAAATCAAAAATATTTATTTAACTAAGTCTAAATCATTCTTTTCTCATTTTGAGTTATTTAAATCCTAAAATCTAAGTCAAAATGGTCAAATCAACTAACACCATTTAAATTAATCAAATCATGATTAATGCTAATCCTAATCACTCAAATCCTCTAGATTTTGCAACTTGCACAATTAAATCATTTATTTGATTTAATAATTCCCTATTTACTTTCAAAATGGCATAAAAAATGGAATATTCCTCCAAGTTTGAAATCCCCCCAAATAGACTTGTCCATCCAACAAAGCATTTAAATCTCTTACATTGTCTCTTACATGTCTCCCACTTGGAATTTAACTCATCTTTCATCCCCCCTAAACATGTCATCTCATCAAATTCAAATTTCAAATTTGCACATTGATCAAAAAGTGCTCAAGCATCCTCCATTCACATGTTGACAAGTGGCTTCATCTATAAGTAAGGAGCTCATCTCTTCATTTTGGCATCCACCAATTGAGCAAACTTACTATACTAAAATTTAGAGCAATCTTCATCCATCTTATTAAGTTCTATAGCTAGGTTATGCAGATTTTATCTTGGGATCATTCATCAATCTTCATCAAAGTGGATCATCATTCATCAACATTCATCAAGCTTGCATCATTGGAGTTGGGAAAGGGCCAATTTTCACATCAAATTGGCACCAATTCCCTCAAGAGATTAGCATTTTGCTTGCTTTAGAATAGATTTTGATATGATTTCAAGTTTCATTGTGTTCTTCCTTTCATTTTCTATCTCTTTTGCTATTCAAATGAATTTCTTGAGGAATCATTATTCTTGCTTGCATTTCACTTTTAATGTGTTTTTTCATGTTGTTTTGTAGGTATTGGGATTAGGGTTCTACATTTGGCACTAGAAGGAGGGAAAACCAAAATTTTAAATCATGTTTTTCATCAAAATTCCATGCTTTTTTTTTTTGTGTCTATAGCAAACAGAGCCACTGACAGCCTAGCGATGCCATATAGCACCACTTAAAACTCCAAACAGCGTCGATTTTGGCTCCATCATCGTTGTTTGAGCTCTAGCATCATTGTTTGAACTCCAGCATCACTGTTTGAACCTAAATAGAGCCACTTTTGGCTCTAGTGTTGCTGTTTGAGCTCCAGCGTTGCTGTTTGAACCCAAACAGTGCCACTGCAAACTGCACCGCCTTTGATTTTTTATTTTTTCATGAAAACTTAAAATTGCCATATCTTGGTCATTTTTTGGTCTTTTTTGAAGCTTTTTTTTTAAATGGGGTAGAATTTCATAAGCTATCCAATGGTGTAGGTTATTATTAACTTTGATAGAGTTGAAATTTTCAAATTTTCACTTAATGTCAAATCACAATGAAACTTGGTCTAAATTTTAGGGTTTTTATGCTTAATCATTTATCTAACCTTCATATATTTTTGTTCCTTGATGTCATCTAGCATTTGGATCTTGTATTGTAGGTTTTAAAGGATCATGGAGCATGGAAGTCAGAAAAATCATTATCACATCATTGTATCAAGTGTTTTTGAACACTTTGGGAAGCAATTATAATCCCACTTCTAAGGATTTTACCCCTTCAAGCTTTTAGGACCTACTAAATTTCTTTTGGGCTCTAAAAAGAACATTTCAATTTTTTTCTACAAAAGGGCTAAAATGAACATTGGGAAAACAACTTACTAGAGTTTGTTTTTTGGTTCACAATTGAACAAAGCAACTCTCATTTGTCTTTTGTTGCTTAAAAATAAATCACAATTGCTTTGGGGATCTAAAATGAACAAGTGCAACTTTGTTTTTTGATGACTTACTTAAACTAACTTCATTGAAAAAGGACGTATGCACTTCTCTCGCGCTTTATAGCAATCTTGAGAATCAAAAGGCCTTTTCATGATTTTAGGTTAAGACAAAGCAATCACCTCCACACTTCATTTTTGGGTCTAAAATTGAACAAAATCTTGTGCGAGTGTGAATGAATTTATTGCATGTGTTCTCCCTTTGTTTCTAAACAAGGGTTGATCGAACTATGAATAAGTTTATTCACTTTTTTCTCTCTTAGAGGGCCTGCCTTGGGGAAAAAGTACTCACCCAAGGGAACGACTCAACCGGTAACACTCTAAAGCCAAGAGTATTTCCAATCAGGATATAAATGTGGGTATTGGAGTAAACACCAATATCACGCAGTTGGATCTAATGAGATGGATCCGAAAGGGGACTCTCACCGTATGGGTCAATCTCCATGAATAGAAAGTCCAAAATAAAACCCTTGCTTTTGGTGACCAATTGATCCATTCAACGATTTTATCAAAGTGGTGCATTGGAACTTAGATTCAAAGAAGTTACTTGTCGTGTCCGATCTTGGTTGAAGTATAGATGTTAAGATTTCATTCTTAACATACCTTTATACTCTTTCCTTGGTTGCATGTAAAATAATCTCTTCTTCTATGAAGGGCTTGAGGCAAGCCCACCAAGAAAAATGTACCAATTGAGCTAGGATGTTATATTGCTTGTGAGTCATAAACACTTTGCTTCATCGAAAAACATTGGAAAACCAACATTCAACATGAGCATCAAATCTCAAACCCTTTAGGAGAAGAAAATATCCTTGAACAAATTCACATGTTAGTGCTTTCCCTTGGGATTCGTATCCTTAGACGCTTCTAAACATTTGGATTTCATCTCAATTTTCTCCTACTAAGGTCAACATTAAGAAACCTTTGCCTTGATTTCCTCGATTTCCGCATAATACATTTTGTGGGATGAAAGAAAATTAGGAAATTTCAGTTTGAAAGCTAATCAAGAAGTGTTTGTGGTAAAAAGAATCCATTAAGCAAAGATTGAATCAATTAGACCCCACCACATGTGCTTGTCATATTTTGGTCATATGGTTTTCATGCAAACATTGGTCTTTTGATTTTGAATTACTCTTTGAGAAAGGCATGTTCTTCACTATCTTGGTCTAGTAAACAATTCCTTCCTAGATTCATTTAGGATCAAATCAAACACTTCATTCACTCAAACATTTATCATCCCATCCCACCAAACAACTTTAGATATTTGGAAATGTCATTCTAGACTTGGGTAAATCATCAAAATCAAAATCACCTTGTTTAGTTAGGTGTGTGGGAATGCATCCTTTCTCATATATTTAATTGAATTAGTAATCCTTTGAACAAGTTCATCCTAAGATAATATCTAACATCTTAGGGTTTGCAAGTTCATTATCCAATAAAACTCATCAAAATCAAACCCTAATTCTAGCATTGACCCAAAGTCCCTAAATGTTCAACACTCATATCATTTCCCCTTCATCTCATCATTGGTCCTAAAAACCTTAGAGGTCACTTTTGCAACAAGGTGAAAACACAAGAGGAACATGGAATATAAACTTGGTCCATACATCATGAGTAATCCAAGTCAACCAAACTATCAAAGTCATACAACGCCAATTGATTATCAACACTTGCATTCATACAATCCATACATGGGATCATTATCCCCTAGAAACCTTAATGGTACAAAAAATGTGAGTATGCCGAGTCAAAAGTTTGAAACACCTTTCCCAATGGTAGATTTAAATCCAAGTCCAAAACTACAAATCTATCCACCAAATAGTCAATGCATGAGCCTTCAAACGAACAACATCATCCCACCAAATCCCTACATTCCAAATGAGAATGTACCAAGTACAAGTTTTCCAAACATGAATCCAAAAAACTTTGGGATAAATATGTTTGAAAATCATACAAATGTTGTTCAAAGTCCAAAAACAATGATAATGACTCCATGCATTAGTCCAAGTCAAGGTAACACCATGCAAGATCAGAGTTACCTAAAACAAGGCAATGTGATTCCCAACATCAACAATGTTCAATTTCAACCCATAATTCCAAATTTGAACATCATCCCAAATCATAACATTGTCCATGATCCCATTCAAAAACCACAAGTATGCATCCCAAATTTTCTTGAACAAAAACCAAATCAACTATATCAAGGGAGTCAATATCGAAATCAAGATCGAATTGCTAAACTTACCAAAATAGTTGAGTCATTGTGCCAAGAGACATCTCCACCACCATTACCCATATCAACATCATTCCTTGGTTTAGGGATTCCCCCTTTACCTAGCACCAATCACTCCATCCAAATCAATCCACCTAAAGCCATCACATCAAATCCTTTGAATATACCATCGACATCACACCAACAAATGGTATCTAATAAAATGACAACATCAATCCTAAGAAATCAAAACATGGTCTCCCAAGGACCTATCACCTTGGTCATTCCTATCACCTCAATCACTCCATCCACCCCTATCATACCCATCATATCTCAACCCCTCACTACCATGATCAGTCCAAGCATATCTCAACAACTTGGCACTACATCCAACACAATTCCAAATCCACCACCACTACCACCAAAACCAAATGCAGCAAGACAATATAACATTGTGCTAAAATCTCACCAGGCCTACCAAAAGGCCATCCAACAATATCTATCCACGCAACAAGAAACACAAGATCAATAAGTGTAACAAGCCTCTTAAGCTGCCCAAGCCTCTCAAGCTACCCAACAAACACAAGCACAAACATGAAAAATGATAATTATTGGGGATAACAATGAACATTCAACCACTGGTGATAGCATTGGCAATCTCCTCACCACAATTGCTAAAAGCAATGATCAAGATCTATTCATCAAAGAGCACATTGAAGATGTTTCTATCTCGTCCGAAGATCAAATCAACATATGTCAAGAGTCACTTTTCAATCATGATCAAAATCCACCAACCAACAATGATCCAATTCAAGAAATGTCAACATCATTTGACCCTATGGTTAAATACATTGGAAATCCCTCCACCACAATTGTTGAAAACAATGATCAAGATCTCTCCATCGATGAGCACCTTGAAGATGCTTCCACTCCATCTGATGACCAACTCACCATACATCAAGAGCCACTTTTTAGTGATCTATTTCAAGGAGTGTTAGGATTATTTGATCCTATTGACATAATGCATGATCCGTTGACCTATAATCATATTGAAAATGTCTCTACGTCGCCTTATGAGTTAGAGGACATATATCAAGAATTCATTCCAAAGCATGATCAACATCTTTCACTGAAGTCTAGCAGTGGTCCTTTCCAAGACATGTTGACCCCATTTGACCTCATGGTTACAGATACTAAAGGAATCCTCAACTTGACACTTGATCCAAGTCCACTCAAAGATCAAGATGATATTGAGCCATTCTGCATGCCTAACGGTGACATCCAAGAACCCTTTGTAAGCAATCAATCCTTTGAAACTGACCCATGTTAAGAACTTGATCCAAAGCATGTTGAAAGTAACTCCAAAATCATTCAAGATCAAGAATTTTTATCTTCAAGATACTACAATAATCTAATGGGAACTCTCCTATCTATGCAAGATGATCATATCCATGTAGCACATACTCCTCCATCTACCCATGAGATGATTTCTACGGATGGACACGTAGATGATCTTCATTCAGAACAAGATTCCTTTACTCCTGATATTATTAAACAAAAAGAACAAGTTATTGATTCCTACAGCCAAACAGAGTTGTCAACATCAGGATCAGATATATCCCAAATTCAGAATAAGGACATCAGGGATGAGGATATCCAACATTATCCACTCAAAGAAGCAGATAAGATAGAACAAGATATTCCAGAGTCAGTTGAGCAACAAATGGAAACAACGTCATTTGTAGTGGTCATTTATCAGAGAATGCATTCTAAACAAGAGCTCTAAGAATAGGTAGAATCAAAGCATGAAGGAAATATTACCACCATACTGGGGGTAACTTCATCTAGTGAAAATTTCAACATAGGGAGCATGAAGAGTCCTTATGATGAAACTAGTGTCAATACTACAACCAGCCATGTCATGAATCTTCATCCACCCATCACCCCATCCACAAATTGGGACCAATTTCAAAGGAAATATTTGAGCACAAAGAATGTTATCAAAGCAAAAGAAGAAAAGAAGAATAATGGAAAAATCAAATACACATGGATGCCAAAGAATACAAAGAAAGATCATCCCTATCAAACTCCATCAATCAAAGAAACTATGGGGAAAAATTCAAAAGGGAAAAGTATCCATCAAAGATGTTCACAAAAGAAAAAGCAGGCTTTTAAAGCAACATACAAATTTTATCAAGCAGTTGGTCCTAATTCCATGCACACTTCTGTATCCACCCATCATTGCTCATCTTCCCAAGTTTGGAGAGTCAAAGATTCCAAGCTATCAACCAATCCATCTTTTATCCATAAACACACTCCATCCACGCCTCCGCGCATGATATCCAGTTCTTACATTGACCATGTATTGGCAGTGACCCTTCATCATAAGAATTTTGAAGGCACTCTATTGTGATGTGTGCACAGAGACAAAGTTAACCCTAGTATCAATAAAGAAAATCAAGAATCCCAAAAGTTGCATTCAAGTGCACGTATCTTAGCAAACCAGCTTCTTCAAGCAGGATATCAATGGCACATTATGACAGGGGCACCTACATTAGTAACACCTTGTGATTTAGCATGAGCTTAAAATCTTTCAAAAAAATCAAAAAATATGAAAATAAAAAAAAAATCAAAAAAATGATTGAAAACAGTAAAGAGAAAAATCGTCCTCTAGTGAAAACCGCATGGGTGGCGCTTTGGGAAAGACCATGATGAAAACCTGGAAAATGGGCATCATGTGTAGAATCAAGCATCTACATGTGCTAGTTCAAGTGAAAGCATCTCATCCCATCCATAATAAATCTAGCATTCCATCCATAATATCCATAATAAATCTAGTTATTCATGAACCTTTTATCCAATTCATTTTCATCCATCTGCATCCATCATCCAAGTTATCTTGATCTTGATAAAATTTTGGGGCACACTTTACACTTGCTTATGGTGGAAATCTTGACATGGATCATTTTCATTGATCCTATCTGATCTAGCGTTATCTAAGTCATGAAGCATTATCCAAATGAGCATTCTTTATCTGAACATCTTATCATAAGATAATCCCTGGCATCATTTGCATGCTTTCCATATCCATCCATCCATACACCTATCCAAGAATCCACACATCGCATTCCATACATTGCTAGACACTGGGGTGGATATGTACATCTTGCTTCGAGAATAATTCTTGATATATATCCTCCAACTTATGTGGTGATCCGAACATTGGAAAATATGAAATCAAATTGTTCAAGCATCTGTAATCCAAAAATCTAAATGACTAGCCCATGGCATATTTTGACAAGAAGATGTTCCTTATCAGGCTTCATCTTTCATCAAACATCAATTCAAACAATCACTATTAGTCACATCTAAGATGTGCTTCAAACATCACACCAAATAATTTGAACAACTTTTGTTCCAAATCAAGCTTCATCAATCCTGGTCAATCAAAAATCCAACCCACCATCATCTTGGAGATATCTTTCCCAATCCTTGTGTTGCTTAACACTATCCTTGCATTATTTGTGCATCATTGACAATTTTATCATCATCAATCCTTGCATTGTTGTGCATCCTCAACAATGTTATCATCATTAATCCTGATCAATAAAATCCTTGCATTGTTGTGTATCCTCAATAGTGTTATCATCATCATTAATCCATTGATTTGATCAATCAACCTTAGCTAGGTTTTTAACAAAATCCCAAAATAGAGCACTGATAGCATTAGACACATCCTTATCCAAATCGTCAAAATCGCGAAAATCCAAAAACATTCAAAACACATCAAAAATCCAAAAAACAATAAAAAAGTCAGAAAACATAACAAACATTTAAATCCGAACTACATCGTCTCTGAGCTTAAAAGTAGGAAATACTAATCTTTGATCAGCCCCCAAGATAGAAAAATCTAAAAACATTCAAAAAACATCAAAATCCAAAAACATTCATAAAATCTCAGAAAGCCTCAAAACATTTGAAATTTTGAAAATCAAAAACATTTGAAAAATCCAAAAACCCAAAAATAGCCTCAAAACATTGCAAAACATCAAAAACATCCAAATATTTGAAAAAATCCATCCATCTCATTTCACAATCACCCACAATAATCAATCATCCATAATAAAACAATCGTCACCTTCACCCTTTGGCAAAACAAACAGAAACAATCACAACAATCAACAAAAGAAAACATCAAATGCAAAATCAAAAGCAAACTACAAACCTTTAAATACAAAATCAAACTCTTGATCATTCACAAACATGTAAATCAACTTTATATCAACAGCCTATCAATCAACTTATCAACCCATCATCATCTTTTACAATGCATGTCCTAAGATATATTGTTCCGACAATGGGCATCATTTTGGATATCACCTTGGATTCTTATCCTATCAAAACACATCCCTTTAGTTGAAGGTATGAAGAACATTGGCTTGTTTGTATACTTGATCTTTTCTTTTGGTTTATCTTATTGTGCTCATTCCAAGGACCTCTCAATGATGTCCCCAATGAAGGGATTTAGAGATAGGAATGGGGCAATGATCATTATCTTTTTATCTGTTGCGCTTGTTGGACGTTCTTGTAATATAACTTGGCAAATACTTGCTTTCTTAGCTACGTCCTAGCAAGGTTTCCATATGTCAAGTGTGAACAAGAATACTCCTATTTGTTTGTCAAGTCAAAGTCCATCACACTAGGTACAACACCATCTTGGTTCTCTATACCTTGATGCATCGTATCTAGGTGTGCTATCAAACAATAAGGTAATTGGCCCTTTTAAAATCCCAACTCCTTGGTAATCAAATCATCATCATCATCATCTCATGTCTTGTTGGAATCTCTTGTTTTCTTCTCTCTTACTTTTTGTGCTAACATGGTACCATGATAGTTAATTTTAAATCGGCGCTAATGCATCCATCTTGCATCCACAAACCATCAGCACACTGCATAATGCATATCATACCATATAGAAAGCATTAATCATACCACACGCATTCATCCCCATCATTGCATAATATAGATTGGTTACTCTAATATTTTCATAAACAATACATCTATCACCCATATGCATAATCATAAAAGCATCATCATGTCATATCATGTGCATCCATATCATCCATTACATATAAAAATCATAATCATCTCATCATCAACAATGTCACTATCATGGTACAAATCAGGATCAAGTGTGTGTAATATATCAAAATAGGCATGAGGCTAGCCATGGCTGATGACTATCTACATCATCAAATCTGTCTACATCAAATATTCAAGTTGAACTAATCTTGGACCTCTTTGTTGAGAGATCGACCCTCAAATCAAACCTATTCACTCGATCTCTCAAGGGGGCAGTATACCAGCATAATTCTTCTCATTGGGGCAATAGTGGGGCATCCAAAAAATCAAAAATTTTTAAAATTTTGATCAAGACAGTTTCTTCTTTGAACCAATGCAACAAGCGCATCGCTTCAAAGAGGGGAAAAATGTAGACATAGAAAATATGCAGATTGATATCGCACACTCGATCCTGATCTACTAACATCACCTCATCCTAAATTATCCCTCTATCTAAACATTTAATCGAATAGCCTTATTTGATTAAATTTTTCATAATTCTCCTTTTAATTAAATAAATCCCTCAATTTAATTAAATCATTGTCTTTGTGTAATTAGCTAGGTCATTTCATCTTCCTATCTTTATTTAATTAAATAATACATATTATTTGATTAAATCTCTAAAGTTCATCTAATTAAATTAAATAAATCAAGCATTTATCTAATTTAATCTAACATCACCCCCTTTGGTTAAATAAATCAAAAATATTTATTTAACTAAGTCTAAATCATTCTTTTCACATTTTGAGTTATTTAAATCCTAAAATCTAAGTCAAAATGGTCAAATCAACTAACACCATTTAAATTAATCAAATCATGATTAATGCTAATCCTAATCACTCAAATCCTCTAGATTTTGCAACTTGCACAATTAAATCATTTATTTGATTTAATAATTCCCTATTTACTTTCAAAATGGCATCAAAAATGGAATATTCCTCCAAGTTTGAAATCTACCCCCAAATAGACTTGTCCATCCAAATAATCATTTAAAGCTCTTACATTGTCTCTTACATGTCTCCCACTTGGCATTTAACTCATCTTTCATCCCCCCTAAACATGTCATCTCATCAAATTCAAATTTCAAATTTGCAAATTGATCAAAATGTGCTCAAGCTTCCTCCATTCACATGTTGACAAGTGGCATCTTGCCATTGGATGAATGTTAGTCCCACATTGCTCAATTTTGGACATTCATCCTTTAATCTCATCTATAAGTAAAGAGCTCATCTCTTCATTTTGGCATCCACCAATTGAGTAAACTTACTATACTCAAATTTAGAGCAATCTCCATCCATCTTATTAAGTTCTATAACTAGGTTATGCAGATTTTATCTTGGGAGCATTCATCAATCTTCATCAAAGTGGATCATCATTCATCAACATTCATCAAGCTTGCATCATTGGAGTTGGGAAAGGGCCAATTTTCACATCAAATTGGCACCAATTCCCTCAAGAGATTAGGAGTTTGCTTGCTTTAGAATAGATTTTGATATGCTTTCAAGTTTCATTGTGTTCTTCCTTTCATTTTCTATCTCTTTTTCTATTCAAATTAATTTCTTGAGGAATCCTTATTCTTGCTTGCATTTCATCTTTTAATGTGTTTGTTCATGTTGTTTTTCAGGTATTAGGATTAGGGTTCTACAACCTTACAAGGAAGAATTCAATCTATCCGTCATTTTTTAGCATCCTTAGTGTACCAAACGTTACCATTTACACACCTCCTTAAGAAATATGTTCACTTTTATTGGAATGATGATTGTAAATAGACTTTTGAGATTTTTAAGGATTATCTTTCCACTCCACCTATTTTACAACCTGCTATACAAAACAAACCTTTCATCCTTTATACCATGTCATTAGCCTATGCTCTCACAGTATTATTGTCTCAACAAGATGAGAATGGTAAATAACACCTTGTCTATTACATTAGTAAAACTTTGATTGATTATGAGAAATGATATACAATGATAGAGAAACAATTTTTGGTTCTTGTCTTTACTACTAGTAAGTTGAGACATTACTTACTAAATGCTGAAATACACGTAATGACAAAATTTGATCCTCTAAAACATCTTTTCACTAAAATAGATTTATCAAGATGCTTAGCTAAATGGTTTATGTTGTTAATAGAGTTTTACCTTAAGTTTTTTTCACAAAAATCAATTAAAGGACAAGTCTTAACCGACCACTTAGTAGACGCTTCCTCACCCCTGATGATACCTAATACAGAAATGTTCCCTAATGAGAATGTGTTGGCTATTTAGAAAGATGGGGAAACATGGGACTTATACTTTGATGGATCTAAGTGTAGAACATGCTCCGATGTTGGGGTTATAATAGTCCCTCTCGTAGGAAATCCTATTCCCTTATCCTATCGCTTAAACTTCCTATGCACCAACAACATAGTAGAATACGAAACATTAATTTCTAGTTTAGATACTATTTTAGCTTTGGGAGTTTGAAATATTAAGATATTTGGTGATTTTCAATTAGTCATTAAGCAAATAAATGGGACATATCAAGAAAATCATGACAAATTATTGAAATACAAGGATCTCATAATGAATTTGTTAGAGAATTTTGAGTTGTTTACCATTGATAACATCCCATGAAAGGATAAACGGCATGCGGATGCAATGGAAAGTGTAGCTTCTCTTATATCACCTCTAGATCCTTCAAAGGATTTCAGAATTCTTGTACATATAATTATGAACCCATCAATCGAATCCAAAGCCGAAGAAGTATTAACAACTATGGAAATCTATAGTGAATGGTATACATTGATATTTAATTATTTAAAAGAAGGTACCTTTCTTGAGCCAACAACTAAGAATACTCAAGATTTTCTTTGTAAATTCACATCTAAGTATATAATTCTCACCAATTTTTTATACCAAATATCCTTTAACAGTCTTTTGCTAAGATGCCTTAAAGAATATGAAATCTCCATAACACTTGAAGAAGCTCATGTAGGTGCTTGTGCAAGGAATTTTGGAGGAAGATCATTAGTTCAAAAACTCATTCGTATAGGATATTATTGGAGACATATGGAAAAATATTGCTTTGAATATATTAAGAGATGTCACAAATGTCAGGAACATAACAATTTGTTTCATGCTCCTGCTTCTCAACTTTGAGCCCAAACTCCTATTTGGTCATTCTTAGTATGGGGATTGGATCTAATTGGGAAAGTTTCACCTCCTTCTTCAACTAGGAACACTTTTATAATAATAGCAACAAATTATTTCAAAAAATGGGTAGAAGTTATTCCCCTTTGTTCCACAACTACTAATGTGATATGTCATTTCATATTAGAACACATTATTGCTCGCTTTGGACTCCCTTCTACATTGGTTTCAGACAATGGGACACCATTTCAAAATAATGACATTAAGAAGTTCCTAGAAACATTTAACATCCAACATAATTTATCAACACCTTACTACCTGCAATCTAATGGTCAAATTGAATCAACTAATAATACTCTTGAACAAATCCTAAGGAAGATAGTAAACAAACACAATAAGGTTTGGCACACACAATTGACATACGTGTTATGGGCTTACTGTACTAGCATAAGAAAATCCACTGGAACTACTCCTTATAACCTTGTCTATGGTACTAAGGCCATAATTCTCTTAGAGTTAGAGATTCATTCATTAAGGATCACTCTCCAAGGACTAATTGATGACAATACTTATATAGAACAATGATTGCATCATCTTGAGATGCTTGATGAATAGCGTATTAACACTCTTGAACATCTCCAATCCTATGCTAGAAAATTGTAGCGTAGTTATAGAGACCATGTCATCCCTCATGTATTCAACAAAGGTGACTTGGTTTTA
This sequence comes from Sequoia sempervirens, assembly GCA_007258455.2. Classification (NCBI taxonomy): domain Eukaryota; kingdom Viridiplantae; phylum Streptophyta; class Pinopsida; order Cupressales; family Cupressaceae; genus Sequoia; species Sequoia sempervirens. Next base: position 127,319,534 of record VDFB02000017.1, read on the forward strand.
TTCAAAAATCAGCATAACATGAATGATGAGATGATTGAAAAGGGAAAATTCAGTCCTAATTGGTTAGGAACATATATAAATTAATGAAAGTTATGGGTTCAAAGCATATATGATAATAGAAATGGATGGTACACCCCTTAAGGAACATATAAATGTCATGTACTTGTGTTGGTATTATGTCTAATCTTCTTGAATAGTGTGAATTATAAAGTAGTGATGTTAGAGTTAGTAGATGATATTCTATGTGCTCTCAAATTGCTTCATTCTTGAAAAACAATTATTTGTGTGTCTTGAATATTAAAGTAATTATTTAACTTAATTTTAGATAGTTACTTTAGATTTCATATTATTCAAGATAATCCTATATTTTGTGTTAGATTAGATCCTTATATGCATTTAATGTTCTATAATTAGATCATAGGTGTATTTAATTTAGCATAACATACTTAATCACAATGTTGCATCTAAGAGAAACTAGAATAAGTTTTAATTAGGTCACATAGAACATGTTAAATCATGGAGACATGTATTAAATAGTATTACATGGATTATTTGATAAATCACATTTCCATTTAACATTAAACACATAAATATAAATAGCCAAACACCAAATGCTAATGTGGTATGTGGCTACTGGATCCCTCAGGATCTAGTGATAGCATTTGTCTAGAGGAAATCCATTGAGAGATAGTAGAATGTGATCATGATCGTGAGCTAACAAGTGCATCCAGGGCATACTATAGACCATGAGCCCATCCAATAGCCTCCCAATGATCAGACTCTACTAGACAATCTTTGTTTTCTAGTAGTCTGGCTAGCTCTGACTGGAGCCTCTTGACCTCTGCTAGGACTTGAGATGACTAAACCTCCCCATATCTAGCCTCGGCTTGATGGGAGCACCTCCTAAAACTCTTATATGTTTCCTGTAGTCTGATGTATGGCTCGAGCAGCTCTGGAACTCACTCCACAATGGGTGGGGCACATAGTCTATATCAGCAGCATCCTCATAGACTAATGGAGACACTATCTTGGTAGCAACCTAGAAATAGAGATCATGTAGGTCTCTCACAATTCCTACAAGATAGAAATCATAAATATAATTAGTACACATCATGATATATGTGGACATAAAATTAAATCACAAACATAAGTATAAAGCATAACAGTTAATAAAATATCATCACCTAGCTCTTTGGATGGCTATGTAAAGATAGCCTCATCCCGTGTAGGAGGCATGGAGGATGTGCTAGCCTCTCCATGACTATAATCTAGTCACATGAGTGGGACTTGGATCTCTCCACTTGTGGCCAACTAGATCCTCATCCATTGTATCATCACCCTCATTCATCAACTACTCCTCCTCCTTATCCTCCTCCTCATCCTCCTCCTCATCCTCCTTATCCTCTTCTTGGCCATCATAATCAAGATCTATAGCCTCATCATAGTCCTCATCTATCACATCTATGAATAATTCTGCAGCCCTAACCCCTATCTCCTCAACTCTATCCTCCAACTTATCTCTCTGATCTAGGAGTGGCCCTATATCATCTATTGGCTCATTAATCAAGAATATAGAATTTGATTGTGTTGCTACCCACCACTCCTCATACACATTTTTGGTACTAGCATCATCAACATCGAAGACTGGGGGCATATCATGATCCTCATAATCAGAGTCATTGTAGACGACATCATCAATGGTGAATCTTCTAGTGTTGTTGAGCCTTCAAGCACTCCATACTAATCACCTAAAAAAGGGTCGTGCCATGGGTGGTACCTATAATTGGCCAAACTATCACATGACACAATCATAGTAGAAGGGTCATACTACATAATCATATCTACTTATTAGAAATATGTCCATCTATAATCTCCTTAGCTAACGAATCTCATCTAGCCACTATGGTATAAGCTAGTATGGTCTCCTATGATCTCATCCTTATCCAATCGATCAAATTTGACTCTTCCACTTAATTTTTTTGTAGGATGGTTGGGAAATATTTCCTTTCGTAGGTGTGCCAATACCATATCTCCCACTTCAAAATTATTTTCTCTCCTCTTCAAATCAGCCTTCTCTTTATACTATTGGCTTCTCCAACTAAGTTTTTCCCTCACTTGGTAATGCAAATCTTGCATATATTTGGCAATCTCTTCCCCTTCAGCACTTATCTTATATCCCTCAGTATTTGCAAGTTCCCTCAATTCTAAAATACCTCTAGGACTATTCCCATAAACAATTTGAATGGAGTCTTGTAATTTTGTTTACTGAGTCATTGTATGTAAACTCAACTTGAGGCAATACTAATCCCATTACTTAGGCTTGTCACCAACTAAACATCTTAGCAAATTTCCTAATCTACGATTAACAACTTCAGTGTATTCATCCATTTGAGGATGATATGCAGAACTAAAATTTAAATCAGTCCCTAATTTCTTTCAAAGTGTCCTCCAAAAATGTCCTACAAACTCAGTATCACAGTTTGAAACTATACTTCTCGGTAAACCATGTAATCTAACAACCTTTGTAAATAAAAAATTTGCTAAATGTGTTGCATCATCTATCTTTTTTTGTACTATAAAGTGAGTCATTTTGGAAAATCTATCAACCCCTACAAAAATAGAATCCTTACCTTGCTATGTTCTTGGTAGTCCAAGCATAAAATCCATGCTTACATCTTCCCATGGCTTCTCCAATATGGGTAATGGCTGATATAAGCTTGTATTTTGACTCCCTCCTTTGGCATATTGAAAAACTTTAAATCCTTGCACTAATTTTCTGACTTCTTCCCTCATCTTTGGCCAAAACCATCTTTCACTAAGTTGTGCCATTGTCTTATCAACTCCAAAATGTCCACCTAAACCATCACAATTTTTTTCTCTTATTAAATTATGCCTCATTGATCCTTGTGGTATGCAAAGTTGTTTTCCTTTGAACAACAATCCATCTTGTGTAAAATAATACATCCACAGTGCCCTATCCACACTAGTAGGCTCCATACATGTTGACCATGTATCCTTAAAGTCCAAATTGTTAGTGTAATTAATTATTTAATTACACTTTTGCATAAGTTTACTTAAGTAATATTTTTAATTCCTAGGATAATTGTAATCCATATCTAGTTGAGTTGTCTTTTTGCTCAAGATAAGATTAGGTTTGTGCATGTCTTGCTTTTTTGCATGATTCCTTTTTGAAGGATTTTGTATTATTTGTAAAAAAATTACATTCAATAATCATTATTCTGGTTTTTTCTTGCACATATTTTTGCTCTGAGGTTTATAGAACATCTTCTTCATTGTTCTAAATATTTGTTGCATGTGATACGTGATTGCATGAAGGTGATTCTTGGGGACTGTGAAGTTGATTTTTTAACTTCTACATGGTATCAGAGCTCTAGACCTATGGCTTCTTGTTCATGATTTGAAGATATTCTCTCACAGTGTTTTCTTTTGTGCAAGGGTTTCAAGCCAAGCTATTTTTTTGTGGATTTGGGGGTACACAATTTTTCTATGCATTTTTGGGAAAAACGGATGTCTCCATCACATTTAGAGCACCCAAAAACCTAGAAAAACCTTTCGTTTCATTGATTTCAGAGAAATTTGAAAAAAAAGGCCAAAAAAAATTGGCCCCAAGGCCGTACGGCCCTAAGGCATGAACTCCAAGGTGAAATTTTTGAAAAAAAATCAAAAAAAAATTAAAATCAATTTTTTTATTTTTTTTGCATTTCCCATTGAAATTTGTAGTGCCACCCTCCAGCCACCAAGCAACCACCAGCCACCCGATGGCCACCACCGTGGCTCTGCCACCTCTGGCCCCTACAGCCCTTCTACTGAGCCTAGGGTCCTATTGGTGATCGGGAGCTCCCACTCCAACCCGCGGCCCCTCTTCTCCAATTGGTGGTCACATTGGTGACCGAGATCCGCGCCTAAGCCCCATCGACGATCACATGCAAGAGCGAGCACCAAAGCTAGGGAGTTGAAATTTTGACCCTATTTAGTGTTGAAAGGTCCTAAAACAAGGATTTTTTTCATTTTTCCATAAATTTTTCAAAAGGAGGCCTTCTTTTGAAAACAAGATATTTCTGGAAAACTCATTCTAAGCACTTCACAGTGGTGGTGTTTTGATTTTTTGATTTTGTTGTTTTCACTCTGAGAGGTGTAGCTTTTACATCTTGACTCCATTTTGCAAAAAAAAATAGGAGTTGGAAAGCTATTTTTTTCCTCTTCTCAGATCTCAAACCTAATTTTTGTAGAATTTTCTCTAGGTATCTGATTTTTTATCAGAACTCAGCCTTTGTTTTTTGGGTTATTTTCTTGGGAAGCATGCAATCAGTAGTTTTTCTTGAGATCAAAAGGGATTTTTTTTATTTGAGAGTATATATTTCTGTTTTCTATCATGGATAGACATAATATTTCACCCCTTACTCCATTCAACTATTTTGGTTGGAAAAAACAAATGGAGATTCATTTGAAACACAAAGGGTCGTATAGGGTAACCATGGGTACAAAAATTGAACCTACAGGTGTTACTGAAAAGAGAAAGTGGTTTAATATATGTGATAAAGCTTATGGTACATTATGTTTGTCTCTTTCATCTAAACTTATTTTTCATATTGATTCTTGCACTACACCCCATGAGGTATGGACTACTTTGGAGTCTTTGTTTGGGAAGTAGGATACTATGAGAGGGTTTCAGCTAGAGAATGAGCTTATTGGCTTAAATCCTAGGGATTTTGATAGCATCTAGGATTTTTTCACCAAAATCAAGTCTCTTAGATTGCAATTTTCATAGTGTGGTGTTCAAAAGGAGAACTCTTAGTTGATATTGTCCATTCTTTCTAAGCTTGGACCAGATTAATCAATTTTTGTATCTAACTTTTATGCCACTAGGGATGCACTTGGTATGAGATTCACTATGCCATATCTTGATGAATTTTCTTCATCTCTCACTCAAGAGAAAGCTAAGTTAGCTAGCATGGGCACGGTGAAACCTTCTTCCTCATAGACACTTCTTGCATCATAGGAGCCCAGAGAGTAGAAGGCTTCTACAGGATAAGGAAAGAAATAGAAATAAAAGGATTCCAAACCTCATGAGCATAAAAAGGAGTCCTCAGATTCATCCTCCTATTCTAAGGGGAAATCATCTAAGAAGGAGAAGGGTCCATGTGCATATTGCAAGAGGGAAGGACATTGAAAACATAGTTACTACAAGGACATTGATGAGTTGAAGCATCTTCTTTAGAAACATTAGATTGATTTTTCTTCTCAAATGTTTGCATCATCCCCTTCCCCCCATTCTTCTTCTTCTTCATAGCAGCATGACAGGGGCATGGTTGGTTTACATACTTCATCAAATATGAAGGGACATGCTCTTTGTGCTTCTTTAAGCATTGGATCATGGAGATGGCTTCTTGATTCAGGAGCATCTCATCATATGGCATCTTCACAGTCTATGTTCACTTCCTTTGAGCCTTGCACTATGTCTCCCATTTTGATTTGAAACAATGCTTACATGAGTTTCACAAGGAAGGGGTCTATTAGTTTTGGGGACAACACATTTTTGGATGTATTGTGTGTCCCTCACTTGACAAAAAACATTCTTTCCATATAGCAGATCACACATGGAGGCAATGGGAGATCTGTGGAGTTCACACCTAATTTTGTTATCATCAAAGACTTGGAGAGTAGAATAGTTATTTCTACTGGGATAGTGGATCACTCATCTCAGTTGTATTCCTTTACCAATTTTGCTATTGATGGTGCTTCTATTCCTATAGCTATTCCTCACATTTCTAGTGTACATCATCATTCAGAGGAGAGGTTTTACTTCTTGAACATTGGTGTTCTCACTTTGGATCCTATTCTCAAGCCTTCCATTCCATCCCCTCCACCTCCTATTGCTATTGTTGTGGCTACTGATGTGGCTTCTTTTGTTTCAGTGCAGTAGGATCCTATTGATCATCCATCTCTGGAGGCTACTCTTGAGTCTTCACCTACTTTTACTTCTTCATTGGTTGAGGTCACACCTACTTTTGTGGACAAATCTTTGGCTACACCTATTCCACCTTCAGAGATTGCATTCATGAGGCCTCTTCCCTCTCACTTCTTTCAAGAGATGCAGTTTCTTCATTTTTTTTGGAGCTACTTCATTCTAGGGGGGCTATGTGGCCTCTTTCTTCCTCTCTTATGGGGGGGTTCTTTTATGTATCTTTGTGATGGATGGTGTCCTTGGGGGGTCTTATGGAGTCCTCCATATTTCATCACTTAGTTTGCATTCTATTTTGGGGAGGAGTTTTGTTCCCATGTGGTTTTCTCCTTTACCCCATTTGATTTAGTTTGCATTGCATTTGTAAATGGGTACCTGATCAGGCCTTGTTGCCAGGACTCATCTTTTGCATAATAATTTTCTTCTCCCTAAGTTGCACTTATGGGGGGGGTGATCCCACAATAATGGGTTACAATTTTTGGCCAAACTTGACATTAAAATCGGATTTTTCACCGACATTCACTTTCTTACACCTATAGCAGCTAAACCATTAAGGTTTTGAAGATGAATCAAACTAGTTATTTGTTAGATATTTTGTGTAGATTCTAATTATATTTTTAAAAAATTAAAAATAAATTGTGAATCATTTTATGTAATTTTTAATAACTTATTTTTTCTACTAATCAACATTTTTAAAAAGTGATGTTCACTTCGGCGCACATAACTTTTTTTATAGATAGAATAAAATTATGATTTTTAAAATGCAATTTTTTCACACCAATATATAGGGGATGGATATTTTTTCATAATTTTTTGTTACATATTTTTTTTAATTAATTTTCCAAGTCAGCGTAATTATAATTTGGACAGAGGTGTACTTTGACACGCATAAATTTTTTTGTATTCATTTGAATTAACTTATTCCTTTTTTGTTGGAATAAGGACATCAATACCTACGGCACATGTATTTTTTAGAATTTTTTTTCTCTATTTTTCTATTTTTTCGTATGTGTGAAATAAAGAACTTGATGTTCATTGAAAATCCTACATTCACAAGAAATAATGCTTTTTTGCATTATTTTCTTTTTGAATTCTTTTGTATTATTTGTAAAACAATTACATTCAACAATCATTACTTTAGTTTTTGCTTGCACATATTTTTTCTTTGAGGTTTACAGAACATCTTCTTTATTGTTATGAATATTTGTTGCAGGTGATAGGTGATTGCATGCAGGTGATTCTTGGGGACTGTGAAGTTGGTTTTTCAACTTCTACACAAATCATCCTTATACAACTCTTTTATAGCATCAAATCCAACTACTTCAACTCTCATTTCAGCCAACAATGTTGCTCTTCTACTTATGCATATGCTACTTTGTTTGAACTCCCACTTCTATTCTTGAGAACAAAAGTATATCCGTGTAGGAATTCAACCCACTTCATATGTCTTTGGTTCAACTTGGTTTTACTATTAATGAATTACAAAGAATGATGATCCATGTAGAGAATAAACTCCTTTAGAATCAAATAATGATGCCACTTCTTTAAAGCTTGCACAATGGCATAAAATTCTTGATCATAAATGGAATACCTCTTGGAATCATTAAGATTCTCACTAAAGTATGCAATAGGTCTTCCTTCTTGACTTAAAATCACTCCTATGGTTGTCCCACTTGCATAAGAATCCACTTGAAACACCTTTTCAAAATCAGGCAATGCTAATACCAGTTGTTTGGTGACTTACTTGTTGAAAAATTCAAAAAATATATCTATTGTTGTTGTCCACGTAAACTCTTTCTTATCTCCCGTATAGTTTCAAGTATGGGTGCACATATCCCACTGAAATTACAAATACATCTATGATAAAAAAATTTCTAAACCATGAAAACTTTGAATATAATGTACTCTCCTAAGTATTGCATATTCCATGATAGCACATACCTTTTTTGGATCCATTTGTATCCCTTGTTGTGAGATAACATACCCCAAGTAAACCAATTTTTCCTTCATAAAACTGTGCTTTTTCAAATTAACTAATAGCTTTTCCTTGATCCTTTGTAATACTTGTCTAATATGTAATAAAAGCTCTTCTTTTTTCTACTAAAAATCACAATATCATCAAGATAGAAAATCACAAACTTATTGTTTAGTGGAGAAATTATGGTTTACCACTATGAATAAATAATATGATAAAAAAATAATGTCCTCCCTTCTAAAACATTCAATTATGAGAGAAAAAATACCTAAATAACAATCAAAAATCAATCCTAACTGCTATAGCAACTATGAGGGGATTTTTTAGAGCTCAAAGTGATTTGTACCTTGCTACAAGAAGGTTTTTTTTAGGGCACAAAAGACTCATTGGCCTTTAGTTGCAAATGGGTCCCTATTAGGGTTTCTAAAACTAAGATATACGTTTTGTGCTTTAATTTCTACACTCTCAGATCCTTGGTTGTCAGCTCCCAAAAACCTATAACTAATTTTGTAACCTTGATTTTGTGTTCTTTCACTATGAATGACAACTTTGGAAATTGACAATATGGACAATTTTGCTTCAAACTTCTTCTCCAACCTGTTAATCTACAAACACACATTCAAGGAAAGAAAAACTTGTTGATTGTTAGAGTGAACTAGAGGAAAAATTGGAAATGGGGGAAAATGCCCACTCATATTTTCTCTAGACCACTCAATAATGTCCTAGGAATCCTAACTGGATTGACTATCAACCTCAAAGGTGAGTCAATTCTCAACAAGGAAGACCTAGGAAGGGGTTCTTTCAGCTTTAAGGGGTTCGCCACCAAGCAAAATCTTAGAAAAGAAACTTTAACATTCAACCTACAAAATGTGGTAATGCAAGCTAAATGAAGGATGCAAATGATGAAATTAAGCAACATGAAGTTATGATGTATGTAACTAGGAAGTTGGGAAATGTGAAAAGGATTCTAGAAATGAAAAAGAAGCTGTCAAAATATGCTATGGAGGACTAAGATTCCCTTACTATCTTATTAGTCCCACTGTTATTTTTTGATGCAGATTTGGAATCTTCGAGCACTAGAACAGGATCTAAAAGAATCTATGCAAAATTCCACTTGGAGGACTTAGATTCCATTACTATCATCTTAGTCCTGATCTAAATTTCCAAAATCTCCAAAAGTGGTCTTGAAAATATCAAGTCCTAAAACTTCTAGATCTGACATATAGGTGATTTTATGTGAATATGACAACTTTGTAATGCAAATTTGAAACTTTGCAACTTTGCACTTCAAATTATCTTCAAGTCTTCAACCTAAATCTGCAATCACAAACACACAAGAGATGAAAAACTTGTTGATTGTTAGTAAATAGGGGTTTTCCTTGGTCAAACCCCTTTTTGGTAATTAAACCTTGAAATGAAATAAATAATGAAGGGAAATGATGAATGAACAACATGCAATGTTACAACTCACCAAACCCTTGTTATGAAGTTTGCAAACTTGTGTGGAGTGGCTAGCTTAGATATGGATATTGAATTAAAGGAATGCTTGATAGATATGGACTTGAATTGTTTGCTTCAATATAAACTATGCATCACAAATGTTAGCTCCAAAAACACACATGATGTAAGAATATCCTTGATATGATGCGTGAATCTTGATGATGGCTCCAAATGCTTGATGAACTACTCTTGAATGCTCTTGTGAACTCAATTATGCTATGATGAATGCTCTCACAATAGTCTTGTTTTGAAATGAGTGAAGGAACCTTGTATTTATACTTATCTATGCTTAATATCCCAAAATTACACCACAACAAACCAACATATGAAATCATTAATTAAAGGAGGTCAAATCCTACCAAAATTTGAAATTGAATCTTAAAAAATAAGCCAAGGAGGAATAATACACCCTAGGTGGCGTCTTAGCCCAAGGCATGAAACCTAGGGCACAGACTCCAAAAAGGGGCCACTTTAAGGCACACTTGAAATTAGGGTCCCAAGGCCATTGGAGGATAAAGATTCCCTAGGTGGCATCTTAGTCCTAACCCAAAAATTAGGGACACATCCAGAATCATTAAATTATCATTTATCCATTGATGATTGTCGAGATTAGCCAGAAAAAGATATAGTTCATTGAGCTTGTGGATGCAAAATAGGACCAATTAAGACACAAATAGGGATAAATAAAGCAAGGATAGCCCAAAAAAGTGTGAAAGTGCAAGGGTATGTATTTTCCTACACTATATTTATCCCCCACTTCAGTGAGAGGATGAACATGCTTCAAACTCACACTAAAGTAGCCAACCATGCAATCAAGAGGGGTTCCCATGGACAGCTGCTAGTAAGATAGGATGACAATAATCAAGAGGCTGTCCAAGCCCCCAAGATCAAGATCCTATGGAAAACTAACATAGGCACAAAGGAACAAAAAAGTGGATGATATATGAAGCCATAACTAGATCGTAAACATACACCATCAAAGATAGAAAAGGAAAAAGAAAAAGAAAAGAAAATGTAATGGATCCAGCTTCAACTAGCCATCCAACACACTGTGGACTAGGTCTACATTGTTTGTCCAAGAGAGGTTTACAAGTGGAATTTTTTGTCCACTATGCAAACAAAGTGCATGCTCACAAGGGCTAGTGAAGCTAGTTGTTCACTAGGTGAGCCGCAAGAGGTCCATATCAAAGTCATACCCCCACGACTATGATAAGGGCAAAAGAAATACAATGCATGCTCACAAGGGCTAGTGAAGCTAGTTGTTCACTTGGTGAGCCCCGAGGAACTATACCAAAGCCATACCTCCATGACTTTAATAAGGAACAAAAAGAAAATGTAACAAGAGAGGAATATTCAAAGGGATTTTACTTAGTTTGTACGAGGTCTCAATATTATAGTACATCTTTCTTAATGTCTCTAGGAGAGGATAAATACAAGGTCTCATCCTGGGGAACATTGTACTTGATGTTTCCAAGAGAGGACAAGTGCAAGGTCTCATCCTAGGGAACATTGTACTTAATTTTTCCAAGAGAGGACAAGTGCAAGGTCTCACCCTGGGGAACATTTTACTTAATGTTTCCAAGAGAGGACAAGTGCAAGGTCTCACCCTAGGGAACATTTTACTTAATTTTTCCAAGAGAGGACAAGGAAATATCATGCTCTTGGAGGAAATCAAACCCAATGACACCACCAAGAAAAGGATGCATTGCAAGAAGGAAGAAAATCACACAAGGAACATGAAAACAAATGCAAATGAAATCATGCCAAAATAATGCCAATGTATGCCCCCACTTTAATGGAATTTCTAACACCATGTTGTGAGCAATTACTTTAAAGTAGCCAAAACATGAAAGAGAAAAAGGAAAAGAGGTTTGCCCCTCAAAAACACATAAGGGATATATGGATTCCGGGTCAGTATATGTCTTTGCTACAATGATATTAGAGAGCTCAGAACTGTCATCATTCCCCAAATACACATAGAGGTGCAAGAATGACACAAATAGAGTGAAAACAAAATAAAAAACCTTTTAGGTCAACATGGAAGATACATGGGGTATATCAACTCCTTGTGTCATCCCCAAAAGGAAAACACAAGAGAAAAATGAAGGAAACAAAAGATAAGGAAAAATATTTTGGGTCAACATGAAAGAGACATAGGGTGTCTTGATGCGTTGTGCCATCCCCAAAAGTAAAAAACAAGACAAAAATGAAAGGAAAAGAAAAGATTGAAAAATATTTTGGGCCAACATGGAAGAGACATAGGGTTTCTCAACGTCTTGCTTCATCTCCAAAAGGAAAACACCAGACAAAAATGAAAAGAAAAGAAAAAATAATGAAAAATATTTTGGGTCAACATGGAAGATACATAGGGTGTCTCAACACCTTGCATCATCCCCAAAAGGAAAACACATGAAAAAAATGAGAAGAAAAGAAAAGATGATTGAAAACCTTTTGGGTCAACATGGAAGAGACATAGGGTGTCTTGACACCTTGTGTCATCCCCAAAAGGAAAACACAAGACAAAAATGAAAGAAAAAGAAAAGATAAGGTCTAAAGAAAAGTCAAAAAGATTACAACATATAGAAGAATGAAGGTGTACAAATAGAGGAATGCACATAGAGAGGGAACATCAAATAGAATAGCATGGGGGTCACATTACACACATGCAATCAAACAAAAAGAAAGAAAAAGAGGAAAATAAAAAGACTAGCAAAGAAAATGTGAGTCAACCATCTAGAAGGTCATCCACATCCCAATCTTTTTTAGTACATGCAAAATGTAGGTCACTAGCAAGAGGGAAAATTCCAAGCATTGTACTAGGAGAATCACCAAGTTTTAAACATGGTGCATCAATCGGTTTAGGAGGATTGTCACGGTTGTTATCATTTAAGCTCATGGAAGAGAAAAACAACAAATTTAACTCATTATACACCTCTTCATCAATTTTAGTTGTTTCTTCATTGTCATCCAAGCTAACCACAAAAGGATGACGAATGATAATATCCATAGAAGGTGTTGATCCTTCTTGTGTTGGAAACGTAGGATATGTTGGTTCAAATAAGGGAGGAGGCTCATTGTTTATTTATTTTGTCAAGTTCTTATTTTGATTTTTAATTTTTTTCTCTTGATTCACCTTTCGAGCAATAGCACGATGTCTACACCTATGCTCTCTAGCATTTCTATTTCTTTTATTATGGTTTTCAAGTTGTGTTTGTGTAGGAGCAGGTTTGTCAACCATAGGTTACTTTTCTTCTTGTGAGGGAAGAATGGAAGAAACCATGGAAGGTTGTTCAACCACTTTCTCTCTGCGTTTATAAATTTTCTTAGGAGGTGGACTAGGACTTGTTTGATTTTCTCTTGGTATTTTGTAGGAAATAGGCAATGGATTTTTTATGGATGGATCTTGGTTAGTTGGAAGGGCTTTAGGTTTAATATTATTTTCTTCAAGTCGTGGAGGTTCGATCATGGGTTGAGGAAAATTCTCAAGGGATAGCTTGGCTATGCATTCTTCTTTAAACATTTGGTGGGATAAGAAAAGGAGGTCTTGATGGGGTCTTATAGGTTCCATGGGTTCAAGTCAAAAATGGTCTAAGGAGAAATTTCCACGGGAAGATAAAGGTCTAAAGCAACTATGGTTCACAGTGAATATTTCATTGCTGACTAGAAAATTTAAGCACTTATGGACAACAAATGGGACCACATTCATGGATTGAAGCCATTTGTAGCCTAAATTCACACAAAATTGGTCTAAATTAAAGATTATAGAGAATGATACATTTGATTTCTTCAGTCCTACTTTTAAAGGGAGTGTGATCGAGCCCATCATAGTAGAAGCAAAACCATCATGTGTTTTAATCCATGCTTTCAATTTATCATATCTATCTTGAGTAAATTCATGCACATTTAATAGTTCCTCTATGATCACATTCTCTCCATAGACTAGATCAATTAAAATACCAGGAGTGGGCATGTTATTGATTCTTCTGGCTATACAAGGAGGACCATCAAGTGCATGTTTTATAGTTTCTTTTGAAGAGAAAGTAATTTCCATAGGCATTATGGTTTGTTGTTTACGAGGCTTTATGTCAATCACTCCTATCATTTTAATAATGGGACTTTGGTCATTTGTATCCATAGGACTCTCTTCATCATCATCCATAGGATTTTGTTCGTTATTGTTCATACTCTCATCATCCATGTCAACGCTCATCACATCGAGCTTATTTTCACTATCCTTAACAAATGAAATATTATGGTTAGGCATGGGATTGGTAAATATTTGGAGGTTTTGGTTAGGAGGAGATAGACTTATTACCTTTGTCATTCACACCTCCAATTTGGATATGATTAGAATCAATGAGCTCTTGCACAAGATGTTTAAGACACTTACAATGTTTTGTATCATGTCCTTTTTGTTGGTGATAAGCACAATAGGAATTGTTTCTAAAGCTCAGGGGTAATGGCTTGCTAGGATCAAGAGGTTGAATATGAGGTAAGGTAAGCGTGTTCTTGTTTAATAGCTGAGTCATGATATTGTGAAGTGTTTCAGGTAAGGGAGTAAATTGTCTATGTGAATCCCCAAATATATAAGGATTACTCTTCTTTATAGAAGCTACTTGGGTATCAAATTGTTGGGTAGGTTGAGAGGTGGAATTTTGTTGAACGAAACTTTTATTTTTTCTTTTGAAGGGCTAATAGGTGTTTTGGTTTGAGGATTCAAACTTTTCAGGATGGCTAGAGGTGGTTTTCGGTATACAAATACCTACATAATTTTGATAATCTTGAAGGGTAGTTAACAAGTGCATGAAGGAAGTTAATTTCATCATGGTAAGTTTTTCACATATCTTACTTTGTAAATTTTATATGAACTGTTGGATTCATGGAACACTGAGAGGGGGGTGAATCAATGTTCGACAATATTTAAACTTAAAATCAGATATTAAACCATCCACAACCTTTAGACAAAAGTAAATATGCAAGCACATAAAATAAATAATCAAACACCATAACACCAAGATTTTTATATGGAAACCCTATTAGGGGAAAAACCATGATGGAGATTAATCCACAATTTATACTATATTAAAAGTATGAATAAAAGGGAATGCACATGCATTTAGGCACACTACCCAGAGCTCATTGCTATAGAAGCACACTACTTACAGGAAGGCTCATTTCCTTACAAAATGTTTGAGTTTACAAAAACATGTTGAACTAAGTGGATAGCATCTCCAAATTCCTAGATTCAATTCCAGTGAAGCTCAGTAGATGATCTTCATCCCTTCTGACTAATTTTGTATTTATGCTCTACTCTACTCTACTCTATTTTTCTGACCTTCTGAAACTATGCATAGATCACTCAATCACCCTTATAATACTCACACAAACATCTGCTCTCTTCTTCACACACATTTGTAGAATTTCACACACCTTCTGATCATCAAAATGAATTATCGATCTCATATATATATGATATTAATTGCTTCAAGTTGGCTTTAACAAAATAAGAAATATCCTTCAATAGTTGGCTCAAATCACAAATTACATTTAATTTGCACCCATCAAAGTTGGCTAAGACATGGCTAGGACCCCAAAAAAATAACCAACACAAGAAATAATTAAAAACTGACTCCTTATACATCCATGGAATGCGACATTCACTAGGTCGGCCACAATGAGCAAATAAACATAAAAACATCCTGCCAAGCATCCAACGAGATCTCCTAACTCATACATTGATCAATGCAACATCACAAAACTTAACAAAAAAATAGTATAGATTCTTAACAAACTCTCTCAAAGATCCACAACTCAAAGTGATGATCCGATGAGGCATACAAATCAACATGCTAACTGAATACCCTATTCTTCATACTTTATGTTGGTAAAACTTTGATCTTTACTTATCTTGCCGGTATGGATAAATAATGATCTATGAATCAAAAGGATGAATTAGGTTTCCATCAATGACAACACTACAAGCAAAATTCCATCAAAAAAACCATATTTCAACAATCTCCCCCTTTGGCATTAATGGAAACACTTAGCGAAAAATGACTAAGTGTCAAAATTTAAAATTTCAAAACTCAAACTCTCTCGTAGAATGATAAAGAATTTTTTAGTGGTCGAATGTCCTAACTCATACACTGATTAATGCAACATCACAAAAATTAACAACAAGATAGTATATATTCTTAAAAAACTCTCTCAAATATCCAAAACTCAAAGTGAAGCATACAGATTGATATGCTAACTGAAGACCATGTTCTTCATACTTTGTCGGTAAAACTTTGATCTTTACTTACCTTGCCAGTATAGATTAATCTTGATTTGTAGATCAAAAGGATGACTTATGTTACCATCAATGACAACACTACAAGCCACATTCCATCAAAAAAATCATATACCAACAATCTCCCCCTTTGGCATTGATGGCAACACTTAGTGAAAAATGACTAAGTGTCAAAATTCAAAATTTCAAAACTCAAACTCTCTTGTAGAATGATAAAGCATTTTTCACAACTCTCTATTATTGGCATATGGTTTTTTTGATGGAATGTGGCTTCTAGTGTTGTCATTGATGGCAACCTAAGTCATCCTTCTTGTCCACAAATCAAAATTTATCCATACCAACAAGATAAGTAAAGATCAAAATTTTACCGGCAGAAAGTATGAAGAACAGGGTATCTGATTAGCATATCGATCTGTACGCCTCACTAGATCATCACTTTGATTTGTGGATCTCCGAGAGATTTTTTAAGCATATATACTATCTTTTTGTTAAGTTTTGTGATGTTGCATTGATCAGTGTATGAGTTAGGAGATCTGATTAGATGCTTTGGCAGGATGTTTTTCTATTTATTTGCTCATTGTGGTCAACCTAGTGAATGTCACATGTCACAGATGTATAAGGATTAACTGTTTAATTGTTTCTTTTGTTGGTTATTTTTTTTGGGCCCTAGCCATGTCTTAGCTAACCTTGATGAGTATGCATTAAATGTAATTTGTGATTTGAGTTGACTGTTGAAGGATATTTCTTATTTTGTTCAAGCCAACTTGAAGCAATTAATAGCATCTATATATATATGAGATCGGTAATTCATTTTGATGATGAGAAGGTGTGTGAAATTGTGTGAATGTGTGTGAAGAGCATAGAAATTTTTTGTGAGTATTAGAAGAGTGATTGAGTGATCTATGCATAGTTTTAGAAGGTTAGAAAAATAGAGCAGAGTAGAGAAAAAATACATAATTAGTTAGAAGGGTTGAATATCATCTATTGAGTTTCACTGGAATTGAATCTAGGAATTTGGAGATGTTATGCACTCAGTTCAACCTTTTTTTGTAAAATCAAACATTTTGTAAGGCAGTGATCCTTCCTGTAAGTAGTGTGCTTCTTGACCAATGATCTCTAGGAAATGTGCCTAAATGCATGTGCATTCCCTTTTATTCATACTTTTAACAGAATATAAATTGTGGATTAATCTCCATCATGGTTTTTCCCCTAATAGGGTTTCCACATAAAAATCTTGGTGTTATGGTGTTATGGTGTTTTGATTGTTTCTTTTATGTGCTTGCATACTTAATTTTGTCTAAATGTTGTGGATGGTTGAATATCTAATTTGAAGTTTAAATATTGTTGAACATTGATTCACCCCCCTCTTAGTGTTCCCTGAGTCCAACAATTGGTATCAGAGTCAAGTTCATTTGCAAAATTTTAACAGCTTGACATGGATCTTGAATTGCAATGGACTCTGGTGGTCTTCAACAACAACTTGTGGTAGCACTTGATGATCTTGATCAATCTAAAGCAAAAGTCGTGAAATTAAAAGAAAACCTTGTGGATACTAAAAAATTCATTCAATCATTGAAGGATAAAATCAATGAGTCAAGAGAAAAGAGGAAGGAACTTTGTGATTAGCTAAAGCAGAAAGAAAAAAAAAGCTTGGAAGATGTTCACCTGAATCAAACTCTAAAAGAGATAATAGAAGAATGTAAAAAACTTGATAGGAATAATGTTACTCTAAAGCTTGAGATGGAATTTGTGGAAATGAAACTAACCAAGGATATTGAAGAAAGGAAGAAGAATGAGGAGAATCTAGCCTAGTCTTTAAAAGAAAAATCTAAAGAATGTAGCAAAGTAAATAGTGGATTCATTCAGCTAGAAATTGAGCTACAACAATCCAAAATAATGAACAAGAGCTTGAAAGATAGATAGTTATTCTTAGAGATGAACTCACCACTGCAAATGAGTATAAGGAAAAGTTCAGGATCAATTTTGCTAAGCTTGATGAGCTGACTAAAGGATAAAAAGATGCAAATGATAAGCGAGGTCTTGGCTATGAGAAAGGTGAAAGCTCCAGATCTGAACACAAGGATTCTAGATAAAAAAATTCAAATGAAGAAAGGTAGAATATATCTGGTAAGACAACCCAATGCTCAGAAGTTTAATGGTTATTGATTTTCTTGCAATAAATTTGTTCATATGGCTTCTCAGTGTAGAAGTAGAATAAATTCAAGCAGTCCATCATTTCTCAGTCAATTTTTTAGTTGCAATAAGTTTGGTCATAATTCAATTGAATGCAGAAGTATGTATTTTAGTGTAAGGAATGTTAAATGCTACACCTGTGGAAGATTTGGGCATATTTCTAACCAATGTATATCAAGAGGGAATCAATGGAATGAATGGTCTAGATAGAGAGATCCTATGTGTTAAAATTGCAACATATTTGGTCACATTGCTAGATTTTGCAGGAACAGAAACATGGATAGGAGAGGTCCAGTATATAGAGGAAGAATTTCACAAAAAGATGACAAAGGAAAAGGAAAAGTGGTTGTAGAAGAGATAAGAGATCAGATGAAGAAAATGTGGGTAAAGAAGAGTGAATCTAATCAAGGAAATAAGCTCATAATGGAAGTAACCTCTGGAAATTTCTACAGAAATTGATCTTAGCCCAAAGGCCTAGGAGGATTTTTTCAAGAAAATCATTTGTCCCCCTACCACTAGCTAGCACTGGAATGCAGGAAATTCTTAGTAGCTCTGATAGAAGTTTGCAAATGCATCAATGATAGCTTATGTAGAAATATGAAAAGTAGAAGGTCCACAGACAAATTTTTCTTTTGTTTTCTGAGAAAACAAAGTACTCGGAACTCCTAGGGAAAAATATTTAATGCGGAAAAAAATTTAGGTGCGCAAAGTTATAAAAGGTATTTGGAACCCTCATTTGTCACCTTTCATTGAAGAAGAATAGAAGGAGAGCCTCTGCAGCATAATTTTGAAGGAGTCAAGTAAATTTGGCAGTGAATTCATCAAGTATTTATGATTGATTGTTGAATTGCTAATTTTGTGTTTGGAAGAAAAAATTGCCTGGTACACAAAGAAAAATTAAGAAAAACAAAGGAATGGTGAATTTGGATGAATATAGCAGTGGAAATATTAGGGTTGTGAGAAATTTTTTGCCAGTCGGTGACTTGAAATGGCTTGAAGGTGTGAAATATAAGAGTTTGTACATTTGGAATGAGTTTCCCTATTTTTTCAACTTGGAAGTGGTCAGGTTTATATTGAATAGATTGGATGATGATATCATTACTCTGGATAAACCCTATCTTATTTTGAAGGATGTGATTAGAAATCTAACAGGACTATGCAATGTTGTAGATATCCTGAAAAAGAAGTCAATTCAAAATCAAGTGGTCAAAACCCTAACCGGTGTGACTGGAGACCAGAGAGCTTTGATAATCTTGACAATCAAAGATCCGATAACAAGGTACATTGCACATGGAATTTCATATAAAATCCTTTTTAGAAATAGGGAAGGTGCAACTTCGGCAGGCGCGGTATATATTGCTCACAAAATGATAATGGAAGATGAAGAATTTGATCTGTGTGGATTACTAAAATACCAATTGATGGAAAATGTACAATTGACGAAGGATGTAGATTACCCCTTTTGGTTTGGTACCCTAGTTATATGTCTTATGACGTATTTTTTGAATTGTTTACCGCAAATCAAAAATGTTGTGTGGAAAGAAAATGAACCAGTTTGTAAGAAAAATTTTGAACATTTTAATGCTTTGGGAAATTATGAGCAAGTGTATGCAAATTTCTTTAAGGAATTGCTAGGGAAGTTTTGAGAAGTTAGTATTTCCCTTCCGATAAAGATGCTTGAAGTTGGATCTTCTTCCGGTGAAGTGTTGGGAAAGAAGAAGAGAGGAGAACACAAGTCTCCAAGAACTAAAGAAATAGGCAAAGAAAAAATAATATTGGATATACAAGATGAAGACTCTGATGAGTATACTCCTAGAGATGAACCAAAATTAGTTGAACTGGATGCGTTGATGGAAAAAGGAAGTAAAGAAGATGATGCCTTATTCAAAGCTAAGATGTTGCAACTTGTTCAAGAAAAAGATGGGATGAAGAAAATTGTTGACTTATGGTTTGAGAGACCCTCATATGAGCAGGACCTGATTGAGAACACATTGAGTTCTTACTTTGTGCACAATAATATTGGATTGGAGAGTTTGTAGAATATCTTTCCAGAAGAATTGATTGAATGTATCAATGAAGCTATGGTATCTGAGTCCCCAGATAGGAAAGAGGAATAAGTAATTCTACATCTGAAGTAGTAGTTTAGGTTGTCCCTTACCAAACTAAAAAAGAAAATGAATGAGTTGAGACAATGCATTAATTCAACTAACATCTTCAACTATTGTATTCAGTGGCCTCATGTTGTTGGGAGGTATAAGGAAAAGTTGGAGTAGATTGAAGCTAAGTTGGTCAAAATTGGTCAGGATTACAACATAGCTCAAGATAGGAATGGTGTAGTAAATAAAAGAATTCAAGAATTGCAATGTGAGCATGCAAAAATCCACTTCACCTGGAACAACCTTGTGGACACATTTTAGAAAGTCAAGGATCTAACTAAATGTAGGTTGGAGCAGCCGATTAAGGTCTTGAAGAAGGGAGAGAAGTTAGAAGAGGCAATTATAATTCCAGAATCTCTCATTCAAATATTAACAAGACATTTGAAAATAATAGCATGATCTTAATCATTGGGATTTCTGTAGAAGCATGGAAGAAATTTATTTTGGGTATTAAAGATAAGTACAAGTTAATTTTATAACTTTAGTAGTTGTACTTCAAATTTTGAATTTTTGAAAGGGGGAGAGAGCTTAGTGAAGAATATATTTGTCATTGATGTCAAAGGGGGAGAAGAGTAGTGAAAAATGCGTTAACATTCTACGAGAGAGTTTGAGTTTTGAAGGATTGTTGCAAGGTGTGACCCTTGGTCTCCTCTTCCTATGGTAAGCGTAGTCCAGTGCAGCGCTTGGGCTTCTTGGAATGGTTTAACCACCTCCTGTGGATCTTGATCTTGTATAAATCTAGTGGTTGTATCAGGCATTAACAAGTCAATCTTTTGGTGCAATAGCAGTCGTATTTGCAACAATTGGTATTAGAGCCAAGGTCATAAGTTTGAACCATGTGCTTGCACTAGGGGGTTGTTGCAAGGTGTGACCCTTGGTATCCTCTTCCTATGGTAGGCACAGTCCAGTGCGGTGCTTGGGCTTCATGACACGGTTTAACCACCTCCTATGGATCTTGATCTTGTATAAATCCAATGGCTATATCAAGCATTAATAGGTCGTTCTTTTGGTGTAACAGTAGTCATCTTTGCAACATGAACATCTTTTAAAGGTGAGAATTAAGAATCTTCACACTTATTTAGGAATAAAGCGATTGGTAATGCAAAATTAAGTTAGTGAATTTTTCACCCTCATTTTGCTTTCATCTCATCAAATCAGCTAATATCATTTCAGGAACCATATGCACTTGGAAATGGTTAATAAATGCTTCAAAAGTTCATTAAATGAATGAATTGAGTCATTTGGTAATGTAGAAAACCAGCCCAAGGCAACGTCTTTCAAGGATTGGGGAAAAATCTTAGCCAAAAGTTTGTCCTCAAGGATAAAGTCACTACAAAAAGAAGTAAAGGCATTAACATGATTAGTAGGATCTCCCTTTCCTCCATATTTCTCAAATATAGGGATCTTTGTACCTTTTGGCACCATATTTCTCAATATCTCCAAGGATAGTGGGTTTTTTTTGACATAATATGAAGGTGGACCGTTTTGATTTTGATTTATGGTGGAAACTTGATGTTGAATGGATTTAAAGGCTTTGTAAGAGGTGGTTAATGATAGGATCATTTCTAGTGGTTTGAGATGGAGGTGAATATGATGGTGGTGTGTATGTGTTGGAAGGACCAATAAATGGATTGCTTATGGGAGGAGATATAAGGTTAGATGCCACATAAGTATAAGGAGTACTAGGGGAAATGTTAAAGGTAGGAAGGATATTGCTAGTTGGTTGCATTATTGTGGTCACTTCAGGATTGATATAGGTGGGAATGGAGGTTATGGTTGAAGGGGGAGGAGTTTGATTTCCTCCTTGACTTTGCACAGTTTTTGAAGCTTGATCACCATTAGTAGTGGGAGGAAGATTTTTTCCAAATATTTGAGCTATGTTATGTTCAAATTCTAATCCTTCATCACTTTCCATCATGCAGTGAATACTATCTATGGTAGGTATAACACTGTTGGAAATTTTTTCAGTACTCACACTATATTGTAAATGAGCTAGGTCTTCATTCATTTTCATTATGTTTTCTTGAGGGATATGATCAAACATTGTTTGAAAACTTGTCATAGCACTTCTAGGTAAGGTAGGCATAGAAAAAGAGGTATCAAAGGTATGGTACATACCTAGTGAGCTAATACCAACACTAGATGTAAGAGAGATAGATAACCCAAGATCCACAACAAGTGTTTTATCATGGGATGTCATGAGTCTCACACTTCGTCTCACCACAATATTAGTAGTAGGAAACCAAGTAGTATAACCTGTGCAAGGGATGAACCAAATAAAGTGTAATGAACACAATATCCTATGCTTGCAATTATACTTGAAATGAAAGAAATTGGAATACCAACAATTCTACAAACTGTAATGAAAAATTGAAAGCAGCAAACAGAAGAACATAAGAGAAATTTCAAGTCCTAAAAATTGGAAAGCCAAAGTCAATAGGGACTAAGATTCCAGTAAGGGCGTCTTGGTCCTACTGGTGATATTTTGAGGTTCTAGGGACTAGAATAGACAGCAAATAGTAGAGAGAGGGATCTAAGCTTGAAACCTTGAGAGGGACAAAGATTCCAAGAAGGGTGTTTTAGTCCTAGCTAAGGTTTTTCTCATAAAAACAATAGAATCTAGATTGTTTACAATGTTCACAAGTTTCCTATTCAGGGAGTTGATGTTTAGAAACAAAAAAATGTGCAAATGAATGCAAGAAAAAGTGACTAATGACAAGCAATTGAATGCAATTTTGAATGCAATTTTTTTTTCAATTTTGAATGCAATAACAATGCTTCTAAATGCAATTAGGATGATAAACAATGCACTTTTCATTTTTTCAATGAGATAGGATGATGCAAGAAAGAAAAAATGAAACCTATATGCACTTTCAATAATGCAAATATGAGAAACCCTAGATGCACTTTCACTAATGCAAGATGCAATGCAAGAATGAATTCAACCTAGATCTAGGACTTTAATGGACTACAAATCAAAAAATAAATGCTCTAAAATGAATTGGAGGGAAAATGGGAAATGGGGGAAAATGCCCACTTCTATTCTCTCTAGGCCACTCAATAATGTCCTATGAATCCTAATTGGATTGACTATCAACCTCAAAGGTGAGTCAATTCTCAACAAGAAAGACCTAAGAAGGGGTTCTTTCAACTTTAAGGGGTTCACCACCAAGCAAAAGCTTGGAAAAGACAATTTAACATTCAACCTACAAAACCTGGTAATGAAAGCTAAATGAAGGATGCAAATGAATAAATTAAGCAACAAGAAGTTATGATGTATGTACTTGGGAAGCCTAGAAATGTGACAAGGATTATAGAAATGCAAAGAAGCTGTCAAAATATGCTATGGAGGAATAAGACACCCTTACTGTCTTATTAGTCTCACTACTATTTTTTGGGGCAGATGCAGAATCTTCAGATGCCATAACAGGATCCAAAATAATCTCTGCAAAATTCCACTTGGAGGAATTAGATTCCATTACGATTGTCTTAGTCTCAATCTAAATTTTTGAAATCTCTAAAAGTGGTCCTAAGGCTCAAGGTTTGTGATTCTTCTTCTCAAATCTCAAGTCCTAAAACTTTTGGATCTAGGTTGTAGGTGAGTTTCCATGAAGATGACAACTTTGTAATGCAACTTTTCAACTTTTCACTTCAAATGATCTTCAAGTTTTCAACCTAAATCTGCAATCACAAACACACAAGAGATGAAAAACTTGTTGATTGTTAGTAAATGAGGGTTGTCCTTGGTCAAACCCCTTGTTGGTAATTAAACCTTGAAATGAAATAAATAATGAAGAGAAATGATTAATGAACAACATGCAATATTACAACTCACCAAACCCTTGTTATGAAGTTTGCAAAATTGTGTGGAGTGGCTAGCTTGGATATGGATCTTGAATGAAAGGATTGCTTGATAGATATGGACTTGAATTACTTTCTTAAATATAAACCCTATATCACAAATGTTAGCTCCAAAAATACACATGATGCAAGAATATCCTTGATATAATGCTTGAATCTTGATGATGGCTCCAAATTCTTTATGAAATAATCTTGAATGCTCTTGTGAAATCAATTACACTATGATGAATTCTCTCACAAAAATATTGTTTTGAAATGAGTGAAGGAACCTTGTATTTATACTTATCTATGCTTAATATCCTAAAATTACAACACAACAAGCCGACATATGAAATCATTAAATAAAGGAGGCTAAATCCCACTAGAATTTGAAATTGAATCCTAAAAATAAGCCAAGGAGGACTAAGACACCCTAGGTGGTGTCTTAGTCCTGAGGCATGAAACTTGGGGCATAGACTCCAAGAAGGGGCCGCTTTAAGGCACACTTGAAATCATGGTCCCAAGACCTTTGGGGGAGAAATATTTCCTAGGTGGCATCTTATTCCCAACCCAAAAATCAATGACACATAGCCAAAATCATTAAATTATCATTTATCCATTGATGATTATCGAGATTAGCAAAAAACAATATAGTTCATTGAGCTTGTGGATGCAAAATAGGACCAATTAAGACATAGATAGGGATAAATAAAGCAAGGAGGTCCCAAAAAAGTGTGAAAATGAAATGGTATGCATTTTCCTACACTACATAGTGAATAGGGGTCTGCCTAAGTCAAACCCCTTGTAGCTAATTAAACCAAATGATGAAATAGTGAAATTGAAGTATGAAATAATGGAATATTGATACCTTGGAAGTTTTCTTTGAGTGTAAATCTGAAAAATAACATGTAATGGCCATGAAGAATGTAGATCTTGATCTCAAATAAGATGTGAAACAATGCTTGCAAGATAGATATTCAATGCTTCATCCACAATCTTAGGTCAACAACATGCATGAATGCACTATGCCTTTGTTGTGATAGAATGATCTTGAATTGATGAAATAAACACTTGATAATATGCCTTAGAATTCCTTTGAAATTCTCTTGAAGTACTCTAATACTTGAAAAGTTGAATGCTTAGCCCTCTTGTAAACTTTTCTAGGAGAAACAATGTGAATTAACCCCTTATTTATACTAAATCTAGAGATTAACCCCAAAATTCAAACAATTCAAGCTAGCACCAAATCTAGGATAGAAATTCATTATAATCCCACCAAAATTAAATTTAAAAATTGGTTTCCTAATGAAGGAGGACCCATTCGCCACTAAAGGTGAATGGGTCCTGGCACAAGTTTCTAGGACCTTGCTTCAGGAGGTGAAAAGAACATCAAAAACCCATATCAAATATGGAAAGAAAGGCGGGTCCTATTAAGGGAGGTCCCATTCACCACTAAAGGTGAATGGGCCCTAGCATCATTTTCCAAGACCTCAATTTTTCCAAATTTCATGTTATGCAATTTGAATACTGGGTGTCAGGATGGATCTTCTGAAGGTGTCATAAATAAGGCTTAAATTTGAATTAAAGGAGATAATTAAGCTCAATTAATCACAATCAATTAATAAGACCATAGATAAGTGTGAAAGTGTGTTACAATAGTTTACAACACCATAAATAAGGTAAAAATTAAGTACATTTTGTTAAAAAGGGGCCCTAGATTAATGTGAATTTTTACAACACATTACAACACTAAACCAAGGCACAATTAGGTTAATTCAACATCAATTATTGTTGAATTAAGTAAGGAAAAGAGATACTTTTTTCTGTTACTACATTTTCCCCCACTTTAGTGAGATTTTTCCCCATAAAAAACTCATACTAAAGTAGACATTCAAGACACTTTATTATGCAGCAATAACAAAGATACATAGTCATACCTTATCAAAGGCCAAGTAAACCAAAGAAAAACAAAGGATCAAGCACAACCATTCCAGCGCAATGTGGAACAAGGTTGTTTTTTTGTAACATACACTGCTCACTCTAGGGTAGTGGAACCTCAATCTATCCACTAGCTGAATTATCCCAATGAGGTGGTTTAGTGAGAAAGTCATGCCAATATGTCAGCTTCTCACCATACTAACTATACCAAATCTATCCTCCTAATAACTTCAATAGGGCACCATGTAATGTAATGATTTTTGTAAATGCTTTTTGAATTTAATTTTTTTCTAAATGGGATTTTTCTTTATTCGTGTAATGTCTTCTTCTTAGGGAACATTGTGCCTAATGTCTCCAAGAGAGGACAAGTCAAGGATATCAGATCACCACTTATGGATGCCTCGTTCGCATCATGCCATGAAGGGAGATTGTATGCTTAGAAATATCACACTCTTGGAGGAAATCAAACCCAATGACACCACTAATAAAAGGGTCCATGTCACAAGAAAAAAGAAAAATCATGCCATGAAATATGCCGAAAGATGTCATCAATGTATGCCCCCACTTTCTTTAAAGTGGCCAATATTTTTTCCTAAGACATGAGAGCTATCCTCAAAAAACCCTATGCCAAGTCATATGTTTCCAAAATAGAGTTGCATCATGAAATAGGAAGTAAGGGTTTCCCCCACAAATACATAAGGAATCTATGGATTTGGGGTCAATATGTCTTTTCTACAATGTTGTTTTAGAGAGCTCAAAATTGTCATCATTCCCCAAATACTCATAGAACTAGAAGAATGTAACAAAGAGAGCGAAAAAAAAGAAAAATCCTTTCAGGTCAACATGGAAGATACCTAAATATCTTGATGCCTTGTGTCATCCCCAAAAGGAAAACAAAAGACAAATGAAAAATGAAAAATATTTTGGGTCAACATGGAAGAGACATGGATATCTCGACACCTTGCATCATCTCCAAAAGGAAAACACAAGACAAATGAAATGATTACGACATATAGAAGAATATAGAAACATATAGAGGAATGCAGAAAGAGAGAGAGAGAGAGAGATACATCAAATGAAACATCACGGGGGATCACATTACACACATGTAATCACATAAAGAAACATGAAAAAGAAAAAGACTAGTCAGGCACATGCGAGTCAACCTAGAGCAAGTCATCCACATCCCAATCTTGGTTTGTATAAATGGAAAGTGGATAGCTAGCTAAAGGGACTAGAGAAAGTGATGAACTAGGGGAAGCACTAGTTTCAATACTCTTTTTAGGATATTTTTCATTTAGGCTCATGGAAGAAGAAAACAATGTATTCAACTCATTATGCACTTTTTCATCAATCTTTACAGTATCATGTCATCATCTAAATTTATCACAATGGGAGGTTGAATGATAATGTCCATGGATTATTCTTGTTTATGTTGTGGTGAGGATATAGATTCATCATGCATTGCTTCAGGTCAATTTGGGTTTTTATTTTCTATGTCATTCTTTCCTTCTTGATTTTGTAACCTACAAGCAATAGCACGTCATCTATGCCTATCCTCTATAGCACTTCAATTTCATTTCAATCTATTATCAATGTGTATTTGTGTAAGAGTGGGTTTTTCAAGTAGAGTTTCATTTTCTTCCTTTGGAGGAATAGAAGAAACAATAGGAGGTTGTTCAACTACTTTCTCTTTAACCTTGTAAAATTGTTTAACTCTAGGAGGGACAACTAGGTTGTTTGCGTTATCTCGTGTTTTCTTATAGGAAATGGTAGGAGAAATTGTTATGGGTTGTTCTTGAATGTTTGGAAGGTATTTTAGTTCAATCATTGTTTCATCAAGGATAGGTTGAGGCATGTTTTGAAGGGATAATTCTTCTATTTTCTTTTCCTTGAACTTTTGATATGATTTGAAAAATAAGTCCTCATAGGGTTTAATAGGTTCCATAGGCTTAGGCTAAAATAAATCTAATGAAAAGTTCCATCGGGCCAATGCAGGATTAAATCCACTATGATGCACAGTAAAGATGTCATTTAAAAATGGAAACTTTAGACATTTATGCACAATCTAAGGGAAAAAAATTCATGGAGTGAAGCCATTGGTAGCCTAGCTTCACATGAAATTGTTCTAATTGTGGGAAGATGGAGAATGAGACATTTAATGTTTTTGGTTTGACCTTTAAAGGGAGATATATCGAGGCAATCGTAGGATAAGAAAAACCATTATGTGTCTTGATCCATGCTTTTGGTTTATCATATGTATCTTGATATAGATCATGCACATATAGGAATTTTTCAGTGACCACATTCTCTCCACAGACGGGATCAATCAATATCCCATTAGTGGGCTTATCATTGATTCAAACAGCTATATAAAGAGGACCATCAAGTGCATATTTAAGTATGTCATTTTTTGAGAAAGCAATTTCAAGATGCTTTTTATTCGAGTCCTTATGAGGTCTAGCTTTGATAAATGCTATAATTTTAATCAGCTCTTCTTCATTGATATCTTGTATGTTTTCATCATCTGTGTCAACCTTCATCACACCATTCTTTGTTTCAATATATTTGACAAATGAAATAGTGTGCTTAGGCATGGAATTTGTAAAGATTTGTAAATTTTCATTAGGAGGATCTACAAACTTATTACCTTTATCATTCACACCTCCAATTTGAAGTTGATTATTGTCAATAAGGTCTTGCATAAGATGTTTAAGATGCTTATAGTATTTTGTACCATGTTCATTTTTTTGATGATAATGAAAATAAGCATTTTGTCGAAATCCTTTAGGAAATGGTATATTAGGATCATGCTCTCTAATAGGAGGTAAAGTAAGCATGTTCTTCTTAATAAGTTGTAACATGATATTATGAAGGGTATCATGCAAAGGAGTGAACTCTCTTATGAGCCTATTTTTTGGTCTAGTTTTGGGTAGAACTCAGTCTATTTGTTGGTTGATGTCATGAACTTTGATGATTAAATTTTCATATTTGCATAATGTTTCCCTCAAACCATTGACATTTGGCATTATCCTATCTTTGCAAGCTTTAATGATATTTGGCATATTTTGTGGGTTATCTATATTAATTTTGCATGTGATTAATGAATGATTCTTAGAGTGGTTATAGATGTGTAGTTATTATGTGTATTGACTTTTCCATGCATATTTAATGTGCTAAGTTGAGAAAGACACAGCCAGCTGGCATGCAACATAATTTCCAGTTGAGGAATTGCTCCAAGTCAAAGGCAGCTGACAGAAAAAGATTCTTCATGTAACTAAACATAACCACCTTATAGTGTACCTTAATGATTGAGCATGCATGGGCATTACTGTTTTGTTGGATCTACATTTTGACTTGCATGTCTGACCATATTCCATGCATGCATAACCGACATCACTCCACTTTCCCCTATTTTCCCTAAATGGCATCCTCCCAGTCATGGAGTTGACTTCCTTGTTTAGCTATAGTATAAATAATTATTTGATGCTCCTTCTTCAAAAGGTTGGATGATTTGATATTGTACTCACATTCTTCAATTTCAGTGATACAAATACATTACTTTCTTGTATGCATGATTTATAGTGAATAAAATAAAATCTTGAGTTCAAGTACTTGATTTCTTATTAGTTTAGAGGATACTTATCCAAGGGGACCCACTTGGTGAGTAATCCATCTTCTTAGTTTAGCATTAGTTTAGTATTACTTGTTATTTAGTACTTAGAAATCTCGCATCGACTATTCCTACAACCACTAGAATTCCATTATGTGATTGTTCTTGCAGCCAAAGTAGATAGAGTAGTGTCTTGTTTGTTGCTTATATTTTTATTCTTGTTATGCATTTCAACTTAGCATAGTTGTTAATTAATGTTCAACATTTGTCTCTTTCCCTTTCAAGCAATTTACTTTCAATATTGTGTTTCTTAGATGTTAAACCAACTCAGCTACCAGCTCATCCCACACCCAATCCAAATAACAAACCATAGTAGAGGCTTGCATACTTTGTTGATTCAAATCAATTCCCTACATACACTATGAGTGTAATTGATATCCACCTGCATTCAGGAACCAATCTACCAACCCCTTCCAAGCCCATTATCACTAAGCTTCCTATGGAAGAGGAGGAGGAGCCTTTGAATGATCCCATTCAACCAAATGTACCTAAAAATCCTAATCCAGTCCAAGTCAAGCAAACTAAACAAGAACCACCATTTCCTCAGAGATTGGAAGTTTCCAAGAAGAAAGAAGAAAAGGAGGATACCACCTTTGATATCTTGGATCAGCTAAAGAAAATATGTGTTCAGATACCCCTATTTTAGGCCATAAATGATGTTCCAATCTATGACAAAGCAATCAAAGAAGCATGTCTCAAGAAGTTGGGTAGGAAAAAGAAAGACCTGACTATAGTTCACGTGGTGGGCCAACTAGCTGACATCATCCTGGGAAAAGTGACTATTCCCAAGTATAATGATCTAGGTAGTCCTATGGTAGCAATCGTCATAAACGAGATCCAAGTAAAGAATGCTTTGATTGAATTAGGGGAAGCAATAAATGTAATGACCAAGGACATCCTACAGCAACTAAACATTGCAAGTATGAGATATACTCCTATTGTCCTACAGCTTGCTGATAGCTCTATTGTTAAGCCTAATGGTGTAGTGCAGGATCTTTTGGTAGTTCTAGACTCTTGGGAATACCCAGTAGATTTTATGATTCTTTATCCTAAGGCTACACTAGGAAGGTATCCCATCATTCTTGGAAGTCCTTGGTTAGCAACTACAGATGCATACATTAGATGTTATTCAAGTGACATGACCATTTCACATGAGAGGAGTACTAAAAATTTTGTTCTTTATCCACCTTCTCAGCCATCTCATGATGAAGATGACCCCGTATGGCCACAAGTTGGTGAAGAGGCCAAGGAAGTTAATTCTGTGGCACAACTTATGATGTTAGGCAGAAGCTCTTTCATGTAGCTCCAAGATGAGGATGAAGTGTTGGCTCAAATTATTGAGAACCATTATGAAGTGGAGGAAGCATCATCTTCTACTTCAGTCAAGACACTTCTTCTTGCTCTTCCTATAGCCATTGTTCCTATAGATGTTTTTCCTGCAAACGATCTTCTTGCAGCCACTCTTCCTATAGCCACTCTTCCTGTAGCCATTGTTCTTGTAGATAGACTTCATACAACAATAGGCATGTCCCATACATTACTGCCATATGAATTAAAGGTACCATGTATTAATGAAGCATCCATGATAGAGTTAACTACACAAGTCAAGGTTTCAAAGGGAAAATATCTAAATGTTAACAATAAATTAAATGAAGAGAGCAATTGTTATTGGTGAACCTATTAAGGACCCATCAAAATGCATTTGCATGGGATTATCATGATATGAAGGGACTGGATCCCAAACTTTGTACACATAGAATTTATATTGAAGATGATTGCACTCTAATAAGACAGCCACAAAGAAGAATTAACCTTGCACTAAGAGAAATTGTGAAAGGAGAACTACAGAAATTACTAGATGCAAGATTTATCTATCCCCTTTCAAATATTCAATGGGTGTCTCTATTAGTGATTGTGCCCAAGAAAGGAGGAAAATGGTGAGTTTGCATTGATTATATGAACTTAATGCTGCCACCAAGAAGGACCACTTTCCTTTACACTTTATTGATCAAGTTTTGGACACACTTGCAGGAAAGCAATACTTCTCTTTTCTAGATGGATTTAGTGCCTACAACCAAATCAAAAATTGCACAAGAAGACCAAGATAAAACCACATTTACCTATCCATGAGGGACCTATTCCTATTCAATACTCTCATTTAGCTTGTTCAATGCACCTGCAACTTTCTAGAGGGAAGTCATTAGCATATTCTCATACATTTATCATGATTGCATGGAAATCTATATGGAGGACTTCAGCACTTATGGTGTTGATTTTGATCAAACATTAGAGAATCTCAAGAGAGTCCTACAGAGATGTGAAGACCCAAAATTTTCCTTAAATAGTGAAAAGTGTTTCATGATGATGCAAGAGGGTGTAGTTCTTGAACACTACATCTCCCACAAGGGAACTCAAGTAGATCTTGCAAAAATTGAGGTAATCACAAATCTATCTACACCTGCAAAACAAAAGAATGTTAGGATTTTCTTGGGTCATGCAGGATACTATAGGTGATTCATCAAAGATTTCAGCAAGGTAGCAGCACCATTGTATACCCTTCTCACTAAGCATGTTGAATTTCAGTGGATTGAAGCTTGTGACAAGGCATTTTCTGACTTGAAGGAAACTTTGACTCATGCTCCTATACTCAAGGGACTTAATTGGGAGCTTCCTTTCCACATCCACATTGATGCATCAGATTATTCCATAGGAGCAGTCTTAGGATAGAAAAACAGATCTATTGAAAATGCTATTTACTTTGTCAGCAAAAATTTGCAAGGAGCTGAATTCAATTATACAGTGATAGAGAAAGAGATTGTTGTGCAATTTTTGCACACACGCCCCACTTGGAGTAGGGACCCTCTTTTCTGGTGTCTTTTGACCTTTGGTTTTATTGGACTTATCTTTTTAGGGTCTTGACATGTTGGTTTCACTAGCTTTGACCTTACCTTGAGGTTGGAATTGATTGAAATTGAGTTTTAAGCCAAGTCCAGGTTTTCACTTAACTCCGGGATTTTCCAGCTCCGGTGGATTTTCCCGGGCCCTGGTTCTTTGTCCGTTCCTGGCTAGATTCTCCGATTTTGGATTTCTGCCTGACTTCGGGATTTTTCGGTCCTAGCGGATCTCCCCGGACTCTGCCAAAATCCTGATCTTCGTCATTTCCCCAGTTTCTGCATTTCCGCGAAATCTGTGTTTCCGCGCATCCTGGGATTTTTTAGAATTTCGTTTTGGGCTCAGGTTTTCGGATTTGTCAGAAGTGTCTTGTCACGCATTAATGACCGAGGTACCTTTGCTCAGACAAGTATAAGGGTGGATTTAGGGCATTTTGGGCATCATTCTGACTTTGTTGCTCACTTGTTTTGCTCTAGTGATTACAAATTTCCATTTGAGCTTTGAAGAGCGATCTTAACTCGTGTCCGTGCGGATTGTTTGGGCGCCGGTGTCTAGGTTTTCATTGTTTGGACGTGTTCATCTGCTGCGTGGTTTCTCCCTCGAGCTCTGATTTCATCCGCATTGATCCATGGTAGGTTATCGATGGCCCCTCTTGTTTGTTTACGCCATCATTGGGTTCTTTTTGTATTTATTGGTGATAATTTGGGTCAGCCTTTGCTGGGTCTTGATTCCGCGTTTATAGAATCGGGGTTCGACCCATTTTTTGTCGTAGAACCCTATCATCCGTGCCTTGTGAGCTCTATTTATCCATTAGATTGTGTGTATATCCTTTAGACGGGGTTCTGGGTTAGATTATTTGTTTTCTTAAGTGCGAGATCTGCCATATTGTGCGAAGTTAGGGTTTTCTTCGGTGTTTGGCCCAGAGCGGAGATTTCGTTATGATTGAGCGATCTTGTCCCTGTATCATGCTGACTTCCCCTGTCTTGTGAAGATTTGGGTGCTTTAGGTAAATCCTTAATTGATATTTTAAACCTTAAAGTTTCCCCTTATTTTAATGGCGGAGGTCTGGTTATTCAAATTAGGGCATCATTGTTTTGACATAGGGATTCATCCTTTGAGAGCTTTTGAGAAGTTGAAATCCTTTGCATCCTGAGTATTGTTGATTATTGTCAGTTTCGAGACCATTAGAGCTCAGGTAGAGAAGATCCCATGATCATTTGGCTTTTGGTTCGCATTTCATCATTTTTCGGGTTTTCGAGGTCCTCGTGGAATTTCGCTGCTTTTGGATTTTCCCAGATTAGGCTTATTCCGCGGGCTGGGTTAATTTCTGGAACATTTCGAGCTGTCCGTGAAAAACCGTTCCATCCAGATTTTTCTGGATTTCCAGTCTGGCTTTGTCCTTTTTAATGTTTTGATGATAGGACTAATGGAATGATTGTTAAGTGCTTATTTCTTGTTGCCAATGAGTGAATTCCATGATTATCTTTTGATTTTTCATCCATACTAACGATCCATTTGACTAATGATGCTTTGGTGGTAGGAATCCGTCTGGGTCGGATTTATCCGAAATTCCGCCCCGACGGTATTTTCCCGGATTGCGATATTTTTTCGGACTGTTTTATTTTTTGAATCTGCAAAGGATTAGTAGTTGTGATGAATTCTAATAGTTTTATATGATCTTATGCTAACCTTTGGTCAGATTATCCCTAATGATTGAGTACTAATGAAGTCTTTTGTGGGTGCAGGCCAAGTCGAGCAAAGCTGCGGTCAGGAAATCTAAGGGTGGCACAGGAGGGTCATCCATCTCTGAAGCAGAACAGTTACGAATGGATATGAAGAGTTAGCTCCCCGAGAGCAAGGTGTCTTCTGTGTGGGCTGAAGTATCTGATACCAATGTTGGGGCCTGGAAATATGAGGAGTTCAACCAGAGGACGGCGAAGAAGGATCTGTCAGCTCTAAGGCAGGGAATGATAAAATCTAGACTAGTGCATGTAGCAAGCTTCCCTCCGGCGGTCCAGTGTTATGAGCTAATTCTTGAGTGCGTCAGACAGTATGACTTTGATACACAAAGGGTGGTTAGTACTGAGGGAAGAGTTTTGGAAAACTTTAGTCATGTCTCCATTGCACAAGCTTTCAGCATGCCAGATCTACCTTCAGTATGTGCTTTGAATATAGATACTGCAAAAACATATTATGAGAATGAGCCCATCAAGGCTCAACAGATGATTAACTCCTGGTTAGAGAAGCCAAAATCCAATCATTCCAAGTTGCCCAAATAGTTGCACAAGGTTAAGTTTAGATCAGATGTATATGATGCCATCACATTTCTAAGCAGGGTGGCAGGATTGAAAAGTGCAGGGGTATTGGAAAGTTGGATGGTCCATGTGATCACCAAAATTGGACAAGGGACCAATTATCACTGGGCAGGGCTCGTCAGTACAGAAATTGACAAGCAATTGAGGAGTGTCCTGGAGACAAAGAAGTTCACTATGTCCTCACATGTAATGTATGTGTTGGCCATCTCTTACCCATATAAGGGTCTGAATCTAAGGGGGACACTTGGACAGGATATTATTTATGAGGTCTATCCAGAATTGCATCTTGGGCATAAAGATTACAGAAGGACTAACGATGCATTTACAATGCATATCACCCGGACGCTACAGAATGTTGAGCACATGAGGTTGTCCGACGGAGCCAAGGGGCTTATAAAGAACTATGGAGCCTGGTTCATCCAGTTACCCACCTTCACCTACCTCAGAATTGATGGATGCTCGGTTGCTCCGTACAGGTTGCCTCGGTATCCCACTGACCACATTGTTTTGTTAGAAGTTGTGAGGCAAATTTGTGAATTTGATGCCATGGTAAAGAGAGAGAAGCACAAGACAGGCTTTGGTGGAGACTTCCCTCTTGGGATTGGTGTGGCAACAATGTGCCCTTCTATCCAATCATCCCACACTGTAGGTGAAGAACTGGCGGCATACGATTTCTCCTTCCATTTGAAAAGGATGAATTTTGACATAACTGGAGAAGCACAGAAGAAAGCTACTAGGGAGTACAGGCATAAGGATGACCTAGAGGATTATTGGGTCAATATCAAAGATGACCTTGAGGCCAGAAAAAAGAGATACTCTAGGCTTCCTGTGGGGGCAATTAGGCAGTATAATATTAAGTTGATTCCAGATCAACTGGATGATGACGAAAACCTGGTTCAGGACCACACCTATGAGGCTGTAAAGGATAGGTCAGTCGGGGATATAGATTGGAATGAGAATGAGGCTACAGAGTTGGAAGACAAAATAGCTCCCATCATGAAATTCACCTCATCTTGGATAAAACATAGAATTTGGGAATTGGAAAGTGCAAAGGTAACTTGTACTTTCGAATTGATGGGGAATCTCAATCCCATGTCGACTTCTGAGGAATCCGGGGAAGATGACCCCAAAGGGAAATCTGTAAAAACCTCACCATTCAAGATAAAGGTCAGAGGTTCTAAGGAGGGTGAGCACGAAGCGAAAAGGAAACCAAAAGGAAAAAAGAGATGGAAAACTTTGACGATCAGCAAGTCCTCTGATGAGGAGGAAATGGAAAAAGCAGAAGAGGGAGATGCTCCTCCACAGCCTAAGAAGGCAAGAACAACTCGAATTGCAAAGAAGAAGGGTCAGCGCCTCCAATTGTTGATGTGGAGAGTTCAGGAGGGGAGAAAGTAAAAGTCTACACAAGGAGATCCAGGACTCCCTCTCCAAAAGACATTGTGCCAAAGGCGGATCCTCCGCCAAAAGTACCGACCGTAGAACCATCTAAGCCTGTTTCTCCTCTACCAAGTGCACTTGAAGAAGAAATTCTAGAGGCACATGAAACCAGCGGAGAGGCAGAGTCCTTCAAGGAGGGAACTCTCTTTGGTGAGGCAGCGGAGCTCGAAGCAGAGGAGGTTAAAAATATTCCTTCTCCCCTGGTGCAGTATGAAGATTCTCCAGAAAATGGCAGGGCTGACGGATCCCCTAAGTAGAAAGAAGATACTCCTGTTAAAACCCCATCACCAGTGCAACCAAAGGCGGAGCTTGAAGAAGCTGACCAGGGTGAGCAGCTGCTTGAAAAGGAAGAAGACAATATAACTACAGAGGAAGAGGAAAAAGTGACAAAGCAGCGGGAGGATACCAAAACAGAGGAAATCTGGGTAGAGCCTGCAGCCCCGGACTGGATAGAGAG
This sequence comes from Sequoia sempervirens, assembly GCA_007258455.2. Classification (NCBI taxonomy): domain Eukaryota; kingdom Viridiplantae; phylum Streptophyta; class Pinopsida; order Cupressales; family Cupressaceae; genus Sequoia; species Sequoia sempervirens. The sequence continues at coordinate 127,356,185 of VDFB02000017.1, forward strand.
GGCTTGCAAGAAAGAAGCAGGTGGTTGTCGAGGATACCCCCTTAGACTGGGATGAAATGCTGTCAAAAATCAGTAAAGGAAAGAAGAAGAAGACAGCTAGGATAATCTCAAGGGTGGAAAGAGATGAAACAAACAACAGGGTTATCCATATTGCCACCCCTGCTGCAGACAAAACAAGAGAGGAGGTCACCGATCAAGACTACCATGTGCAGACGATTAACCTAGGGCCGGCATCCATGGAACAAGATATAGAAGAGTTTGAAGGGTCCAGTGCGGTGATTGTTGATAGATTGAAGAAAGAGACCCAAACCAAGCATGAACTGAAGAAGGAAAATGAAAGGTTAAGGAAATGTTTAGAGGTCATGAAGCCTTTGCAATCCCTCCATCCTTCTTCTGCCACTCCTGGCTTTCTACCTAAAGAAACCATCTCCGGAATTGAGAAGTTGAAAGCCTCAGCTCAAGCCCCCTTAGATTGGTTAATGAGTGTGCAAACTAAAGGAGATGATAACATCGGGGACATTCTCTCAATTGGAAAGGATGCAGCCAGGGCTAGAGAATTATTAGAGCATGTAATGTCTCAGGATAAGGAGGACATGGATCTTCTGCTGCAGAAATCAAGGGTTATCATGGGACATGGAAGAGAACAATTGGCTAAGGATGGAATTCTTCCTTCTTCCAGGTTGGATGAACCCTGGGAATGGTTCGAAGCACTTCAGATTAGGCAGAAAGCCATGAAGAAGATTTTGAAAAGAAAGAAGTAGATTGATGGGAATCTCACTGCAGTTTACGATGGATGCATTGCATTCTTTGAGGTGATGACCGGCAGGAGGAAGATAGCCCAAAAATACCTGAGTCTTGAGTAGCTAAAGGAATGGTGGCATGAAGTTTATGCCGCAGATGCAGAAGGAGTTGTAACTGCCCACGAGCTTGATGATGCGGCCACCTACTTGGCGGTGATGGATAAATATCTGGCCCACAGGTAAGATTGGGGTAAAATTGTTGACCAGTCTAAGGAGGAGATTAACTCTATTAAATGTTGACTAAAGGTTTTGCCTTTGCCACCTGTCGTCGAATTGGATGGAGCATTCTTGAGGGTGCAGGGTTCGTCTGGAAAGAAAGGATAAGGGAAGTAGCAGTTAATGCTTATTTTGAGATTTGTGCTTCCCTATTATCACGAGGCATGCATTGGATGGGATTGCATTGAAGATTGTGTCAAGGCCGACCTGGACGATGGCATTTAATGTGTGCCTTAGTTTGACTTTTTTTCCTTGGCCGACCTATTTTTGGCGGTTTTATTATCTTGTAAAATGTTTGGCTGGGCCGACATATCTTGGAACTTGCTATAAAGGAATTCTTGCCTCATTGTAAAGGGTTAGACATTGGTTAGCTAAACAGTAATAGAGATAAGCAAGAGCAATAGTTAGAGTATTTTTATAGTTTTTTCCTTGAAGCAAATATTGTATTAGAACAGTGAAATTGTTGCAGCATTTTGGTGATTAATACAATTGAAGACATTGTGGTTTCCCTGGTGAAATCTATTGTGTTATTTCATTTTGCATGGTTCTGTTGTTCTATCTTTCAAATTGCTTGGAAATCTAGGGTTTGATGTTCAAAATTAAATAGTTTTAGTTTGATGAATGGTGTTTATTGATTTCATATTTGGGATGTTTGTAGCGATCTTTGGTCTATACTCCCAGTAACTATCTGATTGTAGTAGACTGGTGTAGTCAACCTGGACCATACAATTTCATGTGCTTAAGTTCAATTGTAGATGCATGTCTATGATTTGAAAACCTATATACCTTAGAAGATTGCACCGTTCTTGTGATATTGCATTGTGGGTTGATCAAGAATTGGTTCTTTGAGATTGGTCCATTCCAAATATATGTCATTAGCATTGCTCATTTCAGGGATAGTTTAGATTTTATCATATCTTCGCCCCCCTTATCTTTTGTTGTTTCTTTATCATTTGGTTAGACTTAGGATTAAAGATCATTATATTGCAAGATCTGATAAATAGGAAGATACAGTTTGCTTGTAGTAAGGTCCGATTGTGATTACCAGCATTTTCACATAATTATCTGAGTTATTTATGCATTGTCATGACCTGACACCCGAGAGACCTTGGGGTGATTTTCAGTAATTTATTATTGAGGATTACCTTTCAAGAGAGATAGAATATTGCATTTTGTCTGAGTTGTTGCTGTGCAGAAAACACCATCACCAGATTGGCGCTAGAAGGAGGGCCTGAATGAGCAGACTAGATCACTTTTTGAACACCATCTCTCCAAAGAGATATAGGAGAAATATAAGATCTACCACAGGAGATGAAGATTTAAAAGAGCTATAGTTCCCCACTAGGTCAAGAAGGACTCGAGAAGGTGGAGAACCATCATCACCCATCCCTTCACCAGCATCATCCACATCTTCACATCCTAAAATTGAGGCTATACCCATTCCTGAGGCCGTTCCTGTTCAACAACCTCAGCCTGTCAATAATCAACCACCACCGCCACCCCCACTCTTACCAATGGCTTTCCTTGCCAACAATCCATCCCCTTTGTCTTTCAATGCTTACAATGTAATGCCCAAAAACCCTAAGCATTTTTGTTCAAAATTCCATGTTAATGACCCAAATAGGACTGCAGAAGAACACATAAGGATTTTCCAAACCTGCCTCAAGGACAGAGGGATTGTTCATGAGGACCTCGCTTGTAGGTTGTTTCCTTATTCACTAGGAGAAGAGGGCTTTTACTGGTACAACCATCTCCCTGCTGGTTCGATTCTTAATTGGAATGACCTTGAAAAGGCCTTTCTACAGAAATTTAAAATACCCATCAGTGCCAATGAGTTATACTTGCAATTTATCAAAGTTAAGAGAGAGGTTAATGAACCCATATCCAATTTCAATAATAGATTCCATCGTGCATTTACCAGACTTCAAGACCCATATATTTTAGATGATGATACATCCCTAGGAGTCTATTATGAAGCTTTGGACAGCCTAACAACAACCTTTTTGAAATGGAGACCCAACCCTCTAGGTACCCTAACTGATGCTTACACGGAGGCTGTTAAGCTCAATACATATCTGAGACAACACCTGACTGGGCCATTACCTTCTCTGGGACCAGTTGCACACCCCGACCAGATTCAAGCAGTAAATCAGGCTCTCACCAATCATACCCCAATCATGAATCCAGTTTCTCAATTACCTATGGTACCACAACCTGGTCACCCCATGAGCCAGATCTCTCCTGTGGCAAACTTCCCTCAACAGCAGGTTAATCAACCTATGTACCAGTCCCAACCGAATAGCTTCCTTGCTTATCTACAGAATTCTGAGGTGTTGCATCAGTCTTTAGGATCTGCCACAATGCCTGTTCCTCCTCAGAGTAACCCGAATCAGCCTCCTTATCGAGATCCAAATAGGGAGAGGATTGATGAAATGGCTGAACAAATAAAGAAGCTAAATCTAGAGGTGACTTACTTAAGAAATCAGAACAGCCAACTACAAGCTGCCCATAAGGGTATGCAATCTAATCAGAGCAGAGAGTTTTCACAAGGGCAGAATTTTGACAGGGGACAGTGTAATAACAGAGGATTCTATAATGACAGGGGATATAACCAGGATAGGGGTTACAACAATGATAGAGGTTTCAATAACGATAGAAGGCAGAATTTTGATAGAGGCCAAGGAAGCGGATCAGGATTTGATAAAAGACCATCACAAGGACAGAATAGAACTTGGAATACGGGGCCTAATAATGGAGGAGTTCCCACCCCATTGGACTAGCCTACTAATTAGATTGTCAATCAATCTTCAAACCAGCCGGTCAGTCAAGACAAACCTCCTAACGGTGTATATCTGGCTGAAGCAGCCCTATTAGGATGGTGCAGGCTCCATAAGACAAGTCAGCATTCAGAATTGGAATGTCCAAAGTTTCAAACTGCTACCTCTATTTTTTAGTATGAGGTAGAGAACAATGTGAATGGATAGGAGATTGTTCCTTCCAACTCCTATGATTCTCCTGTGCTGGTATTAAATCATGCTCATTTTCCAGCCAGCAAGGAAAATGTACCACAAGAACCTGATTCCCAAGAATTTGAAACAGATCAAATTTGTAATAGAGATGAAGTAGCTCAGTTGTTTAATGAAGACACAATGAATGACAATGGCCACCTCAATCAGGAGGAAGCTTATGTTGAATAAGTACAGATGTTTCAGAGACAAGGATTGAGAGATATGCCTCATAGACGTCCACAGCCTGGAGGACCTTTCACCACTTACATTCCTCCCAACAACTTTAGTACTCCTCCAGATCCTAATGCTAGTAACAACCCATCTTATCCACATGTCTCCAAGCAGTATCTCTCAAAGGAGAGACAGGCTCAAACTGACTCACAGAAAGAGAAGGCTGTCCAAGCTGGCAAGGATAAGGTGGAAGAACCATCTAAGGAAGTCTCTACTGATATGAGTGAGGAGCAAATGGCCTCATATGTTGCAGAGGAGTTCAAGAAATTAAAGGTAAGCCTTTCTGCATTTAAGTTATTAAGGTTCCCTGCAATTAGGAAGGCTGTCTTAGGTACCTATGATTCAAAGTCATTAGACAAGCTTTCTGGAGAGCATGTCAGCCAAACTTCCAGTTTTTAGTCTATGAACACACAAAATCAGACCCAAAATAGGACTAACATGCCCCCTGGGGATAAAGGAAAAGAAAATGATAGAACTCAAGTGGCTCAAGTAGACATTCATCCCACATTGTTCCAAGGGAAAACAGAAACCCCACCATTTATGATCTCTGTCTGAATCTTTGGTAAGAATCTGCATAATTGCTTATTAGATTCGGGTGCTTCCACCAATGTGATGTCATTTGGAGTTTGTAGAGCTTTAGGAATTACACCTGCTGACTCTCAGAAGAAGGTGACCCAGTTGGACAGAACGGAAGTAAATGTGGTGGGAGAACTTAACATGATTCACATGCAGATAGCTTCAGATCCGAGGATCCAATAGGTTATTAACATTCAGGTAGTGGATATTCCTGATGCATATGGTTTGATTATAGGAAGGGATTTTACCAAGGCTCTGAATGGTTATGTGTCCACTGATCACTCTCACATGTGGCTTCCATGGAAGGGAGTGCCTAACCAGATCAGAATTGAAAGGGAACCAAGAATGAAGTACATGATTACAGAATACCAAAAGACTTCAGCAGAAGTTTTGATATCAGAAGTCAGAATAGGAAATTACATGCTATCAACCCAGTATGAGGAGTCAGACGCGGAGGAGGTGTTGATGCTACATACAATGCCTACCGATGTGGAGACAAGGCCTAGCCATGTTGAAATTTTGACAGAATCAGTTCACGAAGAAGAACCTGAAGATAGCCAGATCAGCCTATTAAGCAGTTTTTAGGAGTTCATCAAACAGTGTATGGAGAATCAAGCTCACCTAGGAAGAAGGACAAGCCTTAAGGAATTACTCTTACCAAATTGGTGTAGAGTCCATAATGCTTTTCATTCAGAGTTGGAATGTCGTTTGTGCCAGACAGCAGTAGAACAAGTGCAGAAATGTCTAAGTCTAGCTCAGGTTGTGAAGGCAAAGATGGATAATCCGCAAGAAAAATATCAAGAAAAACCTCCTGTAGCAACTAAATATTCTTCCAATACTAGGAAGCTAACAGATATGACAAAGAAAAATACCCCTGTAGAATGTTGGACTCTCAAATTTGATGGATCCAAATCCAAGCATGGAGCTGGAGCAGGGTTTGAGCTGATCAGTCCAAAAGGTAGAAACTTCTTTGCAGCCCATAGACTCCACTTTCATTGCACAAATAATGTAGCAGACTATGAATCATTAATTCATGGACTTCTCATGGCCCTTAACAAAAAGGTTAAGATTCTGCAAGTTTTTGGAGATTCAGAGTTAGTAGTCAAACAAGTGAGAAAGTAGTATTCATGCCATGATAGGAGAATGACCAACTACAGACATAGAGTGTGGGACCTCATTGAGGGATTTCACGCTTTTAATATCCAACTGATCCCACGAAAGAGGAATCAAAGTGCTAATTCTCTGGCTCAAGCAGCTAGCACTCTGCAGCCTCTATCTCTGTCAGGATTGAAGAAGTTTACTATTGAATTAACTCCTGTACCATCAGTCCAAGACAATGTGACTAACTTTCAGGTGTTTGAGGATGATAAACATATTCTTGACTTCATCACAAATACAGATGTTTTTGCTTCACAGATCATTGATGAAACAGAACCTTAGGAAGCAGAATTAGATCTAGAAGGTGTACTGAATCTGAAGTCTAATACTATTCCTAGGGGAATGGTGCAGTTGGAATAAATTTTCGATATGGATAAGATTAGGGGTTAGGAACAAGAGTCAAAGAAGGATTCCATCAGTGGACAGTGTGACACTCATAATGTGGGAACTGAGGGCAATATTAAGAATATTTTCATTAGCAAGGTATGCACTCCAGAAGAAAGACACGGTATAATCAAAGCCCTACATGACTTTCCAGATATAGTAGCCTAGAGTTATGAAGACTTGAAGACTTATGATACATCCATCATAACTCATACTATACCCCTGAAGCCAGATGCCAAGCCTTTCAGACAGAGACAGAGACCTATCAATGCATTACTGGAACCACTAATACAGAAGCAAGTCCAGAAATTGTTGTCTGCCAAAATCATATTTCCTGTCAGGCATTCAACCTGGGTAGCAAACTTGGTTCCAGTAAGAAAAAAGAATGGAGAAATTAGGCTTTGCGTTGATTTCAAGAATCTAAACAGGTCATCAGAAAAATATAACTATCCAGTTCCCTCTTTGGACGATGTGCTTCAAGTGGTCAATGGTTCTCAGATGATGTCCTTTCTAGACGGTTATTCAGGATACAATCAAGTGATGGTCCAGTATGAGGACAGACACAAGACTGCTTTTACAACTAAGTGGGGCACTTTTGCCTACAGGAGGATGCCATTCAGACTCATTAATGTTGGAGCTACATTCCAAAGGGCTATGGACATTGTCTTTAAGGATATTATAGGCAAATGCATCATTATTTATATGGACGACCTAATTATTTTTTCAAAGAATAGAGGGGATCACATCTCAGATTTACACAAAGTGTTTCAAAAGTGCAGAGAATTTGGCATATCCTTGAATCCTAAGAAGTGTATTTTTGGAGTGATAGAAGGAAAGCTGCTAGGAAATGTCATATCAGAAAAAGGAATTGCTATAGATCCAGAAAGAGTGGAGGCCATATTGAAGATTCAGCCGCCTGCCAGCAAAAAGGAGATGAAGTCCTTCTTTGGTAAGATTAACTTTGTCAAAAAATTCATCACTGGATTTGCTAAAATTGTGAAGCCATTAAATGCTATGTTGAAACAAGATGCCAAGATCGAATGGACTATAGAAGCAAAGGAGCCATTTGCAGATATCAAGAGAGCCATTGTTGATGCTCCAGTGTTGGTAAGTCCTAACTACTGCAAGCCCTTTTATATCTATTCATTTGCTTCAGACCATTCATGTGTTGGAATGCTGACACAAAAATCTGATGAGGGGAATGAGCATCCCATTGCTTTTATGAGTGCCCCATTAAAGGATGCTGAGTTGAAATATCCAAGTGTTGAAAAGTAGGCATATGCCTTAGTTAGAGTAGTAAAGAAATTCAGGTATTATATCCTCAGAAATAAGGTGTATGCAATTATCCCTGATTCTGCAGTCAAGTTACTGCTGATGCAAAATGAACTAGGTGAGCATAGAGCTAAATGGGTGACCATGCTCCAAGAGTATGACATTGAGATCCAACCCATGAAACTGGTAAGAGGGCAGGGAATCACCCAGACTATGGCAGAGATAGGCCTTGAATTGTCTGTTCAGAACTATAATGTTGAGGAGGTTTCCCCAAATGGTTGGTATGATGATTTAGTCTATTATCTGCTGAATCAACGAGCTTCAGGTCATCTTAATGCAGTCCAGAGGCGAGCTCTAAGGTTAAAGAGTGATGGCTTCATGTTGAAAGGAGTTGTCCTGTACAAGAAAAATCATGAAGATATTTATTTGAGGTGCCTTGGAAGACAGGAAGCTGAAAGAGTAATGAATGAATTTCACGAGAAATATGGTATTGGTCATGGTTCAGCAATTGCTACTGCAAATCAGATTTTGAGGGCAGGGTATTACTGGCCTACATTGTTCAAGGATGTTCACCATCATGTACGAATCTGTCACACTTGCCAGACTGCAGCAACAAGAGAAAGGTGTGCAGCACTCTCGCTCCAACTGGTCACTGAGGTAAGACATTTTGCTCAATGGGGTATGGATTTCATAGGCCCCATCAACCCACCATCTTCTGCGGGACACAGGTACATTCTCACTATCACTGATTACTTTACAAGGTGGATTGAAGCTTTTTCTTATAGGCAATGTACATCGGATGTGGTAATTGATTTCTAAAAGTCTGCTATTCTTAATCGATTTGGGTGCCCTATTGCTCTTGTTTGTGATAATAGTCCTACTTTTGCATCTTTGAAAATCTCAAATTGGGCTTTTGATCATGGAATTATTGTGAAATTTGCATCTAATTATTACCTCCAGGGAAATGGCTTAGCAGAGTCCTCTAATAAGAACCTATTGACTGTCATTCGTAAGTTGTTAGAGAGGAACCCAAAAGACTAGCACACCCAGCTTCAGTTTGCTCTTTGGGCAGATCGTACCAGGCTTAAGTCTTCCATTGGAACATCTCCTTATCACTTAGTGGATGGTCTGGAACCAGTTTTCCCTATCCAACTCAAGATCCCAACTCTACAGTTTATAAATCAGTTTTATGATGAAGGGGACAAACGGGAGGCTAGGTTAATAGAATTACTGCACCTTGAGGAGAAATGAGATAATGCCCTAGAGAATTTTTCCAAACATCAGGGGGTAGTTAAGAGATGGTTTGATAGAAGAGCCACAACCAAAGCCTTTAGGATTTCAGACCTTGTCTTATACTGGGATAAGCCTCATGATCAGAAAGGGAACCATAGCAAGTTCGATAAACTGTGGCTTGGCCCATATCAGATTGCTGAAATACTTGGAGATAATGCCTTCCGTCTGAGGACTCTCATGGGAGAGGATATCCCACTACCTGTCAATGGGTAGTATTTGAAACATTATTTCTAGTCCTGAACTATTTTTAGCTCCCTGTTTTGTAAATAGTTAGTTTAGGTTGCTTTGCTCGTTTTGTTTGGTTAGAGTAGGTTTCCTTTCCGGTTGGCTTGTTTTGCTTTGGTTAGATTAGGTTTGTTTTGGTTTGTTTGTTTTGGTTTGTGTTGCTCTTGCTCTTTTTTCTTTCTCTTTTGGGGATCTTTGGGTGCATCTGTATGACAATGGTGACAAAGTAGGTCTAATGTTCTTGGTACCTCCTTTACAAACTCTAATCATCCTTCCAGGACATCATGGTACGAACTCTTTACCCTGTGTCATTTATCCTTATGCTAAGGCAGAGGTTGTCTAGTTCGTTTTAATAGGAATATATTGGGGTCTTATACTTTTAATCCTTAATATATCTGAAGTTGTAAGAGATCCTTATAAGGTTTGAACAGGTGAAAAATCATTTTCTACTCTAGTGCCACTGTGATTCTCAGCCCTGAGTGTGAACTTCACTGTTCACAGGTTGAAGGGAATGAGTGAAAAGAAAAGAAATATCAGAAAAATAAAAAAAAAAGAGAAAAACAAAAAAAAGGAGAAAAAAATATGAAAATCGAGAGGTTTGAATTCAACTTATCAGGGGGATCTGAATATCTCTACCGGGGCTATAGACGCCTGGCTGGCAGTAGAGTTATGTTCAGGAGGATCACAGCGATAACCTCGTCGGGGCTATGGACGCCTGACTGGTAGTGAGGCTCTATCCTGGTTACTTTTAGAGTAAGAATCTGTATGTAGCCTGTTCATACTAAGTCTGGTTCTTGTCGCAACTGAGGATAGGTAATGAATGCATATGCACACACTTAGACCCTGGTATAGGAATGTTTGAATGGCTAGGGGGTTTCTTTGTTTAAACATGGGATGGTGGTTGGATACCTGAGTTGAAACTAGGAGTTCTGGGTTCTTGATTCCAGTTTATCATCGAAATGCTTAGGAGCATTTCACCAGCAGAGTCGCCATTTATTGTGTAGTTTTTGCACACACGCGCCACTTGGAGTAGGGACCCTCTTTTCTGGTGTCTTTTGACCTTTGGTTTTATTGGACTTATCTTTTTAGGGTCTTGACATGTTGGTCTCGCTAGCTTTGACCTTACCTTGAGGTTGGAATTGATTGAAATTGAGTTTTAAGCCAAGTCCGGGTTTTCACTTAACTCCAAGATTTTCCAGCTCCGGCGGATTTTCCTGAGCCCTAGTTCTTTGTCCGTTCCTGGCTAGATTCTCCGATTCTGGATTTCTGCCTGACTTCAGGATTTTCCGGTCCTAGCAGATCTTCCCGAACTCTGACAAAATCCTGATCTTCGTCATTTCCCCGGTTTCTGCATTTCTACGAAATCTGTGTTTCCGCGCATCCTGGGATTTTACAGAATTTCATTTTGGGCTCGAGTTTCCGAATTTGTCAGAATCATCTTGTCGTGCATTAATAACCGAGGTACCTTTCCTCAGACGAGTATAAGGGCGGATTTAGGGCATTTTGGGCATCATTCTGACTTTGTTGCTCACTTGTTTTGCTCTGGTGATTACGAATTTCCATTTGAGCTTTGAAGAGCGATCTTGACTCGTGTGCGTGCGAATTGTTTGGGCACCCGTGTCTGGGTTTTCATTGTTTGGACGTGTTCATCTGTTGCATGGTTTCTCCCTCGAGCTCTGATTTCATCCGCATTGATCCATGGTAGGTTATCGATGGCCCCTCTTGTTTGTTTACGCCATGATTGGGTTCTTTTTTATTTAATGGTGATCATTTGGGTCGGCCTTTGCTGGGTCTTGATTCTGCGTTTATAGAATCGGGGTTCGACCCGTTTTTTGTCATAGAACCCTATCATTCGTGCCTTGTGAGCTCTATTTATCTGTTAGATTGCATGTGTATTCTTTAGACGGGGTTCTGGGTTACATTATTTGTTTTCTTAAGTGCGAGATCTGTCATATTGTGCGAAGTTAGGGTTTTCTTCGGTGTTTGGCCCAGAGCGGAGATTTCGTTATCATTGAGCGATCTTGTCCCTATATCATGCTGACTTCCCCCATCTTGTGAAGATTCAGGTGCTTTAGGTAAATCCTTAATTGATATTTTAAACCTTAAAGTTTCCCCCGATTTTAATGGCAGAGGTCTGGTTATTCAAATTAGGGCATCATTGTTTTGACATAGGGATTCATCCTTTGAGAGCTTTTGAGAAGTTGAAATCATTTGCGTCCTAAGTATTGTTGATTATTGTCATTTTCGAGACCATTAGAGCTCAGATAGAGAAGATCCCGTGATCATTTGACTTTTGGTTCGCGTTTCGTCATTTTTCGGGTTTCCGAGGTCCTCGCGGAATTCTGCTGCTTTTGGATTTTCCCGGATTGGGCTTATTCCGCGGGCTGGGTTAATTTATGAAACATTTCGAGCTGTCCACGAAAATCCGTTCCATCCGAATTTTTTTGGATTTCTTGTCTGGCTTTGTCCTTTTTAATATTTCAATGATAGGACTAATGGAATGATTGTTAAGTGCTTATTTCTTGTTGTCAATGAGTGAATTCCATGATTATCTTTTGATTTTTCATCCGTACTAACGATCCATTTGACTAATGATGCTTTGGCAGTAGGAATCCGTCTAGATCGGATTTCTCTGAAATTCCACCCCGACGGTATTTTCCCGGATTGCGATATTTTCCCGGACTGTTTTGTTTTTCTAGATCTGCAAAGGATTAGCAGTTGTGATGAATTCTAACGGTTTTATATGATCTTATGCTAACCTTTGGTCAGATTATGCCTAATGATTGAGTACTAATGAAGTCTTTTGTGGGTGCAGGCCGAGTCGAGCAAAGCTGTGTTTGGGAAATCTAAGGGTGGAACAGGAGGGTCATCCATCTCTGAAGCAGAACGGTTACGACTGGATATGAAGAGTTAGCTCCCCGAGAGCAAGGCGTCTTCTGTGTGGGCTGAAGTATCTGATACCAATGTTGGGGCTTGGAAATATGAGGAGTTCAAGCAGAGGACGATGGAGAAGGATCTGTTAGCTCTAAGGCAGGGAATGATAAAATCCGGACTAGTGCATGTGGCAGGCTTCCCTCTGGCGGTCCAATGTTATGAGCTAATTCTCGAGTGCGCCAGACAGTATGAATTTGATACACAAAGGGTGGTTAGTACTGAGGGAAGAGTTTTGGAAAACTTTAGTCATGTCTCCATTGCACAAGCTTTTAGCATGTCGGATCTACCTTCAGTATGTGCTTTGAATATAGATACTGCAAAAACGTATTATGAGAATGAGCCCATCAAGGCTCAACAGATGATTAACTCCTAGTTAGAGAAGCCAAAATCCCATCATTCCAAGTTGCCCAAACAGTTGCACAGGGTTAAGTTCAGATCAGATGTATATGATGCCATCACATTTCTAAGCAGGGTGGCAGGATTGAAAAATGCAGGGGTGTTGGAAAGTTGGATGGTCCATGTGATCACCAAAATTGGACAAGGGACCAATTATCCTGGGCAGGGCTCATCAGTGCAGAAATTGACAAGCAATTGAGGAGTGTCCTGGAAACAAAGAAGTTCATTATGTCCTCACATGTAACAGGATATTATTTATGAGGTCTATCCAGAATTGCATCTTGGGCATAAAGATTACAAAAGGACTAACAATGCATTTACAATGCATATCACCCAGATGCTACAGAATGTTGAGCACATGAGGTTGTCCGACGGAGCCAAGGGGCTTATAAAGAACTACGGAGCCTGGTTCATCCAGTTCCCCACCTTCACCTACCTCAGAATTGATGGATGCCCGGTTGCTCCGTACAGGTTGCCTCGGTATCCCATTGACCACATTTTTTTGTTAGAAGTTGTGAGGCAAATTTGTGAATTTGATGTCGTGGTAAAGAGAGAGAAGCACAATACAGGCTTTGGTGGAGACTTCCCTCTTGGGATCAGTGTGGTAGAAATGTGCCCTTCTATCAAATCAGCCCACACTGCAGGTGAAGAATTTTCAGCATACGGTTTCTCCTTCCATTCGAAAAGGATGAATTTTGAAATAACTAGAGAAGCACAGAAGAAAGCTACTAGAGAGTACAGGCATAAGGATGACCTAGAGGATTATTGGGTCAATATCAAAGATGACCTTGAGGCCAGAAAAAAGAGATACTCTAGGCTTCCTGTGGGGGCAATTAGGCAGTATAATGTTAAGTTGATTCCGGATCAACTGGATGATGACGGAAACCTAGTTAAGGACCACACCTATGAGGCTGTAAAGGATAGGTCAGTCGAGGATATAGATTGGAATGAGAATGAGGTTACAGAGTTGGAAGACTTAATGGCTCTCATCATGAAATTCACCTCATCTTGGATAAAACATAGAATTTGGGAATTGGAAAATGCAAAGGTAACTTGTACTTTTGAATTGATGGGGAATCTCAATCCCATGTTGACTTCTGAGGAATCCGGGGAAGATGACCCCAAAGGGAAATCTATAAAAACTTCACCGTTCAAGATAAAGGTTAGAGGTCCTAAGGAGGGTGAGCCCGAAGTGAAAAGGAAACCAAAAGGAAAAAGGAGATGGAAGACTTTGACGATCATCAAGTCCTCTGATGAGGAGGAAATGGAAAAAGCAGAAGAGGGAGATGCTCCTCCACCGCCTAAGAAGGCAAGAACAACTCGAATTGCGAAGAAGAAGGGTTAGGGTGCTTTGAGTGATGAGCCTCCAATTGTTGATGTGGAGAGTTCAGGAGGGGAGAAAGAAAAAGTCTACACAAGGAGATCCAGGACTCCCTCTCCAAAAAACACTGTGCCAAAGGTAGATCCTCCGCCAAAAGTACCGACCGCAGAACCATCTAAGCCTGTTTCTCCTCTACCAAGTGCACATGAAGAAGAAATTCTGGAGGCACATGAAACCAGTAGAGAGGTAGAGTCCTTCAAGGAGGGAACTCTCTTTGGTGAGGCAGTGGAGCTCGAAGCAGAGGAGGTTGAAAAGCTTCCTTCTCCCCTGGTGCAGTATGAAGATTCTCTGAAAAATGGCAGGGGTGACGGATCCCCTGAGCAGAAAGAAGATACTCCTGTTAAAACCCCATCACCAGTGCAACCAGAGGCGGAGCTTGAAGAAGCTGACCAGGGTGAGCAACTGCTTGAAAAGGAAGAAGACAATATAACTACAGAGGAAGAGGAAAAAGTGACAGAGCAGCCGGAGGATACCAAAACAGAGCAAATCCGGGTAGAGCTTGCAACCCCGAACTGGCTAGAGAGAGAGCTTGCAAGAAAGAAGCAGGTGGTTGTTGAGGATACCCCCTTAGATTGGGATGAAATGTTGTCAAAGATCGGTAAAGGAAAGAAGAAGAAGACAGCTAGGATAATCTCAAGGGTGGAAAGAGATGAAACAAACAACAGGGTTATCCATATTGCCACCCCTGCTGCAGACAAAACAAGAGAGGAGGTCACCGGTCAAAACTACCATGTGCAGATGATTAACCTAGGAATGGCATCCATGGAACAAGATATAGAAGAGTTTGAAGGGTCCTATGCGGTGATTGTTGATAGATTGAAGAAAGAGACCTAAACCAAGCATGAACTGAAGAAGGAAAATGAAAGGTTAAGGAAATCTTTGGAGGTCATGAAGCCTTTGCAGTCCCTCCATCCTTCTTCTTCTACCACTCCTGGCTTTCTACCTAAAGAAACCATCTCCGGAATTGAGAAGTTGAAAGCCTCAGCTCAAGCCGCCATAGATTGGTTAATGAGTGTGCAAACTAAAAGAGATGATACCATCGGGGACATTCTCTCTATTGGAAAAGATGCAGCTAGGGCTAGAGAATTATTAGAGCATGTAATGTCTCAGGATAATGAGGACATGGATCTTCTGCTACAGAATTCAAGGGTTATCATGGGACATGGAAGAGAGCAATTGGCTAAGGATGGAATTTTTCCTTCTTCCAGGTTGGATGAACCCTGGGAATGGTTCGAAGCACTTCAGATTAGGCAGAAGGCCATGAAGAAGATTTTGAAAAGAAAGAAGCAGATTGATGGGGATCTCACTGCAATTTACGATGGATGCATTGCATTCTTTGAGGTGATGACTGGCAGGAGGAAGATAGCCCCGAAATACCTGAGTCTTGAGCAGCTAAAGGAATGGTGGCATGAAGTTTATGCCCCAGATGCAGAAGGAGTTGTAACTGCCCACCAGCTTGATGATGCAGCCACCTACTTGGCGATGATGGAAAAATATCTCGCCCACAGGGAAGATTGGGGTAAAATTGTTGACCAGTCCAAGGAGGAGATTAACACTATTAAATGCCGACTAAAGGTTTTGCCTTTGCCACCTGTCATCGAATTGGATGGAGCATTCTTGAGGGTGCAGGGTTTGTCTGGAAAGAAAGGATAAGGGAAGTAGCAGTTAATGCTTATTTTGAGATTTTTGCTTCCCTATTGTCATGGGGCATGCATTGGATGGGACTGCATTGAAGATTGTGTCAAGGCAGACCTGGATGATGGCATTTAATGTGTGCCTTAGTTTGACTTTTTTTCCTTCGCCGACCTGTTTTGGCGGTTTTATTATCTTGTAAAATGTTTGGCTGGGCTGACATATCTTGGGACTTGCTATAAAGGCATTCTTGCCTCGTTGTAAAGGGTTAGACATTGGTTAGCTAAACAGTAATAGAGATAAGCAAGAGCAATAGTTAGAGTATTTTTATAGTTTTTTCCTTGAAGCAAATATTGTATCAGAACAGTGAAATTGTTGTAGCATTTTGGTGATTAATACAATTGAAGACATTATGGTTTCCATGGTGAAATCTCTTGTGTTATTTCATCTTGCATGGTTCTGTTGTTCTATCTTTCAAATTGCTTGGAAATCTAGGGTTTGATGTTCAAAATTAAATAGTTTTAGTTTGATGAATGGTGTTTATTGATTTCATATTTGGGATGTTTGTAGCGATCTTTGGTCTATACTCCCAGTAACTATCTGATTGTAGTAGACTGGTGTAGTCAACCTGGACCATAAAGTTTCATGTGCTTAAGTTCTATTGTAGATGCATGTCTATGATTTGAAAACCTATATACCTTAGAAGATTGCACCGTTCTTGTGATATTGCATTGTGGGTTGATCAAGAATTGGTTCTTTGAGATTGGTCCATTCCAGATATATGTCATTAGCATTTCTCATTTCAGGGATAGTTTAGATTTTATCATATCTTCGCCCCCCTTATCTTTTGTTGTTTCTTTATCATTCGGTTAGACTTAGGATTAAAGATCATTATATTCCAAGATCTAATAAACAGGAAGATACAGTTTGCTTGTAGTAAGGTCCGATTGTGATTACCAGCATTTTCACATAATTATCTGAGTTGTTTATGCATTTTCATGACCTAACACCTGAGAGACCTTGGGGTGATTTTCAGTAATTTATTATTGAGGATTACCTTTCAAGAGAGATAGAATATTGCATTCTGTCTGAGTTGTTGTTGTTTAGAAAACACCATCACTAGATTGGCGCTAGAAGGAGGGCCTGAATGAGCAGACTGGATCACTTTTTGAACGCCATCTCTCCAAAGAGATATAGGAGAAATACCAGATCTACCATTGGAGAGGAAGATTTAGAAGAGCTACAGTTCCCCACTAGGTCAAGAAGGACTTGAGAAGGGGGAGAACCATCATCACCCATCCCTTCACCAGCATCATCCACATCTTCACATCCTGAAGTTGAGGCTATACCTATTCCTAAGGCCGTTCCTGTTCAACAACCTCAGCCTGTCAATAATCAACCACCACTGCCACCCCACTCTTACCAATGGATTTCCTTGCCAACAATCCATCCCCTTTGTCTTTCAATGCTTACAATGTAATGCCCAAAAACCCTGAGCATTTCTGTTCAAAATTCCATGTTAATGACCCAAATAGGACTACAGAAGAACACAAGGATTTTCCAAACCTGCCTCAAGGACAGAGGGATTGTTCATGAGGACGTCGCCTGTAGGTTGTTTCCTTATTCACTAGGAGAAGAGGGCTTTTACTGGTACAACCATCTCCCTGCTAGTTCGATTCTTAATTGGAATGACCTTGAAAAGGCCTTTCTATAGAAATTTAGAATACCCATCAGTGCCAATGAGTTATACTTGCAATTTATCAAAGTTAAGAGAGAGGTTAATGAACCCATATCCAATTTCAATAATAGATTCCATCGTGCATTTACCAAACTTCAAGACCCATATGTTTTAGATGATGATACAGCCTTAGGAGTCTATTATGAAGCTCTGGACAGCCTAACAGCAACCTTTTTGAAATGGAGAACCAACCCTCCGGGTACCCTAACTGATGCTTACACGGAGGCTGTTAAGCTTAGTACAGATCTGAGACAACACCTGACTGGGCCATTACCTTCTCTGGGACCAGTTGCGCACCCCGACCAGATTCAGGCAGTAAATCAGGCTATCACCAATCATACCCCAATCATGAATCCATTTCCTCAATTACCTATGGTACCACACCCTGGTCACTCCATGAGCCAGTTCTCTCCTATGGAAAACTTCCCTAAATAGTAGGTTAATCAGCCTATGTACCAGTCCCAACCGAATAGCTTCCCTGCTTATTTGCAGAATTCTGAGGTGTTGCACTAGTCTTTGGGATCTGCCACAATGCCTGTTCCTCCTCATAGTAACCCGAATCAGCATCCTTATCAAGATCCAAATAGGGAGAGGATTGATGAAATGGCTGAACAAATAAAGAAGCTAAATCTAGAGGTGACTTACTTAAGAAATCAGAACAGCCAACTACAAGCTGCCTAGAAGGGTATGTAATCTAATCAGAGCAGAGAGTTTTCACAAGGGCAGAATTTTGACAGGGGACAGCATAATGATAGAGGATTCTATAATGACAGGGGATATAACTAGGATAGGGGTTACAACAATGATAGAGGTTTTAATAACGATAGAAGGCAGAATTTTGATAGAGGCCAAGGAAGTGGATCAGGATTTGATAAAAGGCCATCACAAGGACAGAATAGAACTTGGAATACGGGGCCTAATAATGGAGGATTTCCCACCCCATTGGACCAGCTTGCTAATCAGATTGTCAATCAATCAAAAAATTGGCCGGTCAGTCAAGACAAACCTCCTAACGGTGTATATCTGACTGAAGCATCCCTATTAGGATGGTGCAGGCTCCATAAGACAAGTCAGCATTCGGAATTGGAATGTCCAAAGTTTCAAACTGCTACCTCTATTTTTTAGTATGAGGTAGAGAACAATGTGAATGGATAGGAGATTGTTCCTTCCAACTCCTATGATTCTCCTGTGTTGGTATTAAATCATGCTTCTTTTCTAGCCAGCAAGGAAATTGTACCAGAAGAACCTGATTCCCAAAAAGTTGAAACAGATCAGATTTGTAATGGAGATGAAGTAGCTCAGTTGTTTAATGAAGACACAATGAATGACAATGGCCCCCTCGATTAGGAGGAAGCTTATGTTGAAGAAGTATAGATGTTTCAGAGACAAGGATTGAGAGATATGCCTCATAGACATCCACAGCCTAGAGGACCTTTCACCACTTCCATTCCTCCCAACAACTTCAGTACTCCTCCAAAAATTAATGCTAGTAACAACCCGTCTTATCCACATGTCTCCAAGCAGTATCTCTCAAAGGAGAGACAGGCTCAAACTGACTCGCAGAAAGAGAAGGTTGTCTAAGTTGGCAAGGATAAGGTGGAGGAACCATCTAAGGAAGTCTCTACTGATATGAGTGAGGAGCAAATGGCCTCATATGTTGTAGAGGAGTTCAAGAAATTAAAGGTAAGCCTTTCTGCATTTGAGTTATTAAGGTTCCCTGCAATTAGGAAGGCTATCCTAGGTACCTATGATTCAAAGTCATTAGACAAGCTTTCTGGAGAGCATGTCAGCTAGACTTCCAGTTTTCAGTCTGTGAACACACAAAATCAAACCCAAAATAGGACTAACATGCCCCCTGGGGATAAAGAAAAAGAAATGGATAGAACTCAAGTGGCTCAAGTATACATTCATCCCACATTGTTCCAAGGGAAAATAGAAACCCCACCATTTATGATCTTTGTCTGAATCTTTGGTAAGAATCTACATAATTGCTTATTAGATTCGGGTGCTTCCACCAATGTGATGCCGTTTGGAGTTTGTAAAGCTTTAGGAATTACACCTGCTGACTCTCAGAAGAAGGTGACCCAGTTGGACAGAGCTGAAGTAAATGTGGTGGGAGAACTTAACATGATTCACATGCAGATAGAGATCCGAGGACCCAACGGGTTATTAACATTCAGGTAGCGGATATTCCTGATGCATATGGTTTGATTCTAGGAAGGGATTTTACCAAGGCTCTGAATGGGTATGTGTCCACTGATCACTCTCACATGTGGCTTCCATGGAAGGGAGTGCCAAACCAGATCAGAATTGAAAGAGAACCAAGAATGAAGTACATGATTACATAATACCAAAAGACTTCAGCAGAAGTTTTGATATCAGATGTCGGAATAGGAAATTACATGCTATCAACCTAGTATGAGGAGTCAGACGTGGAGGAGGTGTTGATGCTACATACAATGCCTACCGATGTGGAGACAAGGCCTAGCCATGTTGAAATTTTGATAGAATCAGTTCACGAAGAAGAACCTGAAGACAGCCAGATCATCCTATTAAGCAGTTTTCAGGAGTTCATCAAACAGTGTATGGAGAATCAAGCTCACCTAGGAAGAAGGACAAGCTTTAAGGAATTACTCTTAGCAAATTGGTGTAGAGTCTATAATCCTTCTCATTCAGAGTTGGAATGTTGTTTGTGCCAGACAGTAGTAAAACAAGTGTAGAAATGTCTAAGTCCAGCTCAGGTTGTGAAGGCAAAGATGGATAATTGGCAAGAAAAATATCAAGAAAAACCTCCTGTAGCAACTGAAGAGTCTTCCAATACTGGGAAGCTAAAAGATATGACAAAGAAAAATACCCCTATAGAATGCTGGACTCTCAAATTTGATGGATCCAAATCCAAGCATGGAGCTGGAGCAGGGTTTGAGCTGATCAGTCCAAAAGGTAAAAAATTCTTTGCAGCCCATAGACTCCAATTTCATTGCACAAATAATGTAGCAGAGTATGAAGCATTAATTCATGGACTTCTCATGGCCCTTAACAAAAAGGTTAAGATTCTGCAAGTTTTTGGAGATTCAGAGTTAGTAGTCAAACAAGTGAGAAAGCAGTATTCATGCCATGATAGGAGAATGACCAACTACAGACATAGAGTGTGGGACCTCATTGAGGGATTTGATCCTTTTAATATCCAACTGATCCCATGAAAGAGGAATCAAACTACTGATTCTCTAGCTCAAGCAGCTAACACTCTGCAGCCTCTATCTCTGTCAGGATTGAAGAAGTTTACTATTGAATTAACTCCTGTACCATCAGTCCCAGACAATGTGACTAACTTTCAGGTGTTTGAGGATGATAAACATATTCTTGACTTCATCACAAATATAGATGTTTTTGCTTCACAGATCATTGATGAAACAGAACCTTAGGAAGCAGAATTGGATCTAGAAGGTGTACTGAATCTGAAGTCTAATACTATTCCCAAGGGAATGGTGCAGTTGGAACGAATTTTTGATATGGATAAGATTAGGGGTCAGGAACAAGAGTCAAAGAAGGAGTCCATCAGTGGATAGTGTGACACTCATAATGTGGGAACTGAGGGCAATATTAAGAATATTTTCATTGGCAAGGTATGCACTCCAGAAGAAAGACACGGTATAATCAAAGCCCTACACGACTTTCCAAATATAGTAGCCTAGAGTTATGAAGAATTGAAGAATTATGATACATCCATCATAACTCATACTATACCCCTAAAGCCAGATGCCAAGCCTTTCAGACAGAGACAGAGACCTATCAATGCATTACCAAAACCACTAATACAGAAGCAAGTCTAGAAATTGCTGTTTCCCAGAATCATATTTCCTGTCAGGCATTCAACCTGGGTAGCAAACTTGGTTCCAGTAAGAAAAAAGAATGGAGAAATTAGGCTCTACGTTGATTTCATAAATCTAAACAGGTCATCAGAAAAAGATAACTATCCAGTTCCCTCTTTGGATGAGGTGCTTCAAGTGGTCAATGGTTCTGAGATGATGTCCTTTCTAGACGATTATTCAGGATACAATCAAGTGATGGTCCAATATGAGGACAGACACAAGACTGCTTTTACAACTAAGTGGGGCACTTTTGCCTACAGGAGGATGTCATTCGGACTCATTAATGTTGGAGCTACATTCCAAAGGGCTATGGACATCGCCTTTAAGGATATTATAGGAAAATGCATCATTATTTATATGGATGACCTAACTATTTTTTCAAAGAACAGAGGGGATCACATCTCAGATTTACGCAAAGTGTTTCAGAAGTGCAGAGAATTTGGCATATCCTTGAATCCTAAGAAGTGTATTTTTGGAGTGACAGAAGGAAAGCTGCTAAGACATGTCATATCAGAAAAAGGAATTGCTATAGATCCAGAAAGAGTGGAGGCCATATTGAAGATTCAGCCGCCTTCCAGCAAAAAGGAGATGAAGTCCTTCTTTGGTAAGATTAACTTTGTCAGAAAATTCATCACTGGATTTGCTGAAATTGTGAAGCCATTAAATGCTATGTTGAAACAAGATTCCAAGATCGAATGGACTACAAAAGCAAAGGAGGCATTTGCAGAGATCAAGAGAGCCATTGTTGATGCTCCAGTGTTGGTAAGTCCTAACTACTACAAGCCCTTTTATATCTATTCGTTTGCTTCAGACCATTCATGTGTTGGAATGCTGACACAAAAATCTGATGAGGGGAATGAGTATCCCATTGCTTTTATGAGTGCCCCATTAAAGGATGCTGAGTTGAAATATCCAAGTGTTGAAAAGCAGGCATATGCCTTAGTTAGAGCAGTAAAGAAATTCAGGCATTATATCCTCAGAAATAAGGTGTATGCAATTGTCCCTAATTTTGCAATCAAGTTACTGCTGATGCAAAATGAACTAGGTTAGCGTAGAGCTAAATGGGTGACCATGCTCCAAGAGTATGACATTGAGATCGAGCCAATGAAACTGGTAAGAGGGTAGGGACTCACCCAGACTATGGCAGAGATAGGACTTGAATTGTCTGTTCAGAACTATAATGTTGAAGAGGTTTCCCCGGATGGTTGGTATGATGATTTAGTCTATTATCTGCTGAATCAACGAGCTCCAGGTCATCTTAATGCAATCCAAAGGTGAGCTCTAAGGTTAAAGAGTGATGGATTCATGTTGAAAGGAGCTGTCCTATACAAGAAAAATCATGAAGGTATTTATTTGAGGTGCCTTGGAAGACAGGAAGCTGAAAGAGTAATGAATGAATTTCACGAGAAATATGGTACTAGTCATGGTTCAGCAATTGCTACTGCAAATCAGATTTTGAGGGTAGGGTATTACTGGCCTACATTGTTCAAGGATGTTCACCATCATGTACGAACCTGTCACACTTGCCAGACTGCAGCAACAAGAGAAAGGTGTGCAGCACTCCCGCTCCAACCGGTCACTAAGGTAAGACCTTTTGCTCAATGGGGTATGGATTTCATAGGCCCCATCAACCCACCATCTTCTGCGGGACACAGGTACATTCTCACTATCACTAATTACTTTACAAGGTAGACTGAAGCTTTTGCTTGTAGGCAATGTACATCGGATATGGTAATTGATTTCTTAGAGTCTACTATTCTTAATCGATTTGGGTTCCCTATTGCTCTTGTTTGTGATAATGGTCCTGCTTTTGCATCTTTGAAAATCTCAAATTGGTCTTTTGATCATGGCATTATTGTGAAATTTGCATCTAATTATTACCCCTAGGGAAATGGCTTAGTAGAGTCCTCTAATAAGAACCTATTGACTGTCATTCGTAAGTTGTTAGAGAGGAACCCAAAAGACTGGCACACCCAGCTTCAGTTTGCTCTTTGGGCAGATCGTACCAGGCTTTAGTCTTCCATTGGAACATCTCCTTATCACTTAGTGTATGGTCTGGAACCAGTTTTCCCTATCCAACTCAAGATCCCAACTCTACAGTTTATAAATCAGTTTTATGATGAAGGGGACAAATGGGAGGCTAGGTTAACATAATTACTGCACCTTGAGGAGAAACAAGATAATGCCCTAGAGAATTTTTCCAAACATCAGGGGGTAGTTAAGAGATGGTTTGATAGAAGAGCCACAGTCAAAGCCTTCAGGATTTCGGACCTTGTCCTATACTGGGATAAGCCTCATGATCAGAAAGGGAACCATAGCAAGTTCGATAAACTATGGCTTGGCCCATATCAGATTGCTGAAATACTTGGAGATAATGCCTTCCATCTGAGGACTCTCACGAGAGAGGATATCCAACTGCCTGTTAATGGGCAGTATTTGAAACATTATTTCCAGTCCTGAGCTGTTTTCAGCTCCCTGTTCTGTAAATAGTTAGTTTAGGTTGCTTTGCTTGTTTTGTTTGGTTAGAGTAGGTATCCTTTCTGGTTGGCTTGTTTTGCTTTGGTTAGATTAGGTTTGCTTTGGTTTTTTTGTTTTGGTTTGCATTGCTCTTGCTCTTGGTTCTTTCTCTTTTGGGGATCTTTGGGTGCATCTGTATGACAATGGTGACAAAGTAGGTCTAATGTTCTTGGTACCTCCTTTACAAACTCTAATCATCCTTCCAGGACATCATGGTACGAACTCTTTACCCTATGTCATTTATCCTTATGCTAAGGCAGAGGTGCTCTAGTCCGTTTTAATAGGAATATATTGGGGTCTTATACTTTTAATCCTTAATATATCTGAAGTTGTAAGAGATCCTTACAAGGTTTGAACAGGTGAAAAATCCTTTTCTACTCTAGTGCCACTATGATTCTCAGCCCTGAGTGTGAACTTCACTATTCACAGGTTGAAGGGAATGAGTGAAAAGAAAAGAAATATCAGAAAAATGAAAAAAAAGAGAAAAACAAAAAAAAAGGAGAAAAAAAAATATGAAAATCGAGAGGTTTGAATTCAACTTATCAGGGGGATCTGAATATCTCTACCGGGGCTATAGACGCCTGGCTGGCAGTAGAGCTATGTTCAGGAGGATCACAGCGATAACCTCGTCGGGGCTATGGATGCCTAACTGGCAGCGAGGCTCTATCCAGGTTACTTTTAGAGTAAGAATCTGTATGTAGCATGTTCATACTAAGTCTGGTTCTTGTCGCAACTGAGGATAGGTAATGAATGCATATGCAAACACTTAGACCCTGGTATAGGAATGTTTGAAAGGCTAGGGGGTTTCTTTGTTTAAACATGGGATGGTGGCTGGATGCCTGAGTTGAAACTAGGAGTTCTGGGTTCTTGATTCCAGTTTGTCATCGAAATGCTCAGGAGCATTTCCCCAGTAGAGTCGCCATTTGTTGTGTAGTTTTTGCACACACGCCCCACTTGGAGTAGGGACCCTCTTTTCTGGTGTCTTTTGACCTTTGGTTTTATTGGACTTATCTTTTTAGCATCTTGAGATGTTGGTCTCGCTAGCTTTGACCTTACCTTGAGGTTGGAATTGATTGAAATTGAGTTTTAAGCCAAATCCGGGTTTTCACTTAACTCTGGGATTTTCTAGCTCCGGCGGATTTTCCCGGGCCCTGGTTCTTTGTCCGTTCCTGGCTGGATTCTCCGATTCCGGATTTCTGCCTAACTTTGGGATTTTCCGGTCCTAGTGGATCTTCCCGAACTCTGCCAAAATCCCAATCTTCATCATTTCCCTGGTTTCTGCATTTCCGCAAAATCTATGTTTCTGCGCATCCTAGGATTTTACGGAATTCTATTTTGGTCTCGGGTTTCCAAATTTTTCAGAAGTGTCTTGTCGTTGCAATAATAACCAAGGTACCTTTGCTCACACAAGTATAAGGGTGGATTTAGGGCATTTTGGGCATCATTCTAACTTTGTTGCTCACTTGTTTTTCTCTGGTGATTACGAATTTCCATTTGAGCTTTGAAGAGCGATCTTGACTCGTGTGCGTGCAGATTGTTTGGGCGCCGGTGTTTGGGTTTTCATTGTTTGGACGTGTTCATCTGCTGCGTGGTTTGTCCCTCAAGCTCTGATTTCATCCGCATTGATCCATGGTAAGTTATCAATGGCCCCTCTTGTTTGGTTACGCCATGATTGGGTTCTTTTTGTATTTAATGGTGATCATTTGGGTCGGCTTTTGCTGGGTCTTGATTCCGCGTTTATAGAATCGGGGTTCAACCCGTTTTTTGTCATAGAACCCTATCATCCATGCCTTCTGAGCTCTATTTATCTGTTAGATTGCGTGTGTATCCTTTAGACGGTGTTCTGGGTTAGATTATTTGTTTTCTTAAGTACGAGATCTGCCATATTGTGCGAAGTTAGGGTTTTCTTCGGTGTTTGGCCCAGAGCGGAGATTTCGTTATGATTGAGCAATCTTGTCCCTGTATCATGCTGACTTCCCCCATCTTGTGAAGATTCGGGTGCTTTAGGTAAATCCTTAATTGATATTTTAAACCTTAAAGTTTCCCTTGATTTTAATGGCAGAGGTCTGGTTATTCAAATTAGGGCATCATTGTTTTGACATAGGAATTCATCCTTTGAGAGCTTATGAGAAGTTGAAATCCTTTGCGTCCTGAGTATTGTTGATTGTTGTCAGTTTCGAGACCATTAGAGCTTAGGTAGAGAAGATCCCGTGATCATTTGGCTTTTGGTTCGTGTTTCATCATTTTTCGGGTTTCCGAGGTCCTCGTAGAATTCTGGTGCTTTTGGATTTTCCCCGATTGGGCTTATTCCGCGGGTTGGGTTAATTTCCGGAACATTTCGAGCTGTCCGCGAAAATCTGTTCCATCCAGATTTTTCTGGATTTCCTGTCTAGCTTTGCCCTTTTTAATGTTTTGATGATAGGACTAATGGAATGATTGTAACTGCTTATTTCTTGTTGCCAATGAGTGAATTCCATGATTATCTTTTGATTTTTCATCCGTACTAACGATCCATTTGACTAATGATGCTTTGGCGGCAGGAATCCATCTGGGTCAGATTTCTCCGAAATTCTGCCCCGAGGGTATTTTCCTAGATTGCGATATTTTCCCGGACTGTTTTGTTTTTCTGGATCTGCAAAGGATTAGCAGTTGTGATGAATTCTAACGGTTTTATATGATCTTATGCTAACCTTTGGTCAGATTATGCCTAATGATTGAGTACTAATGAAGTCTTTTGTGGGTGCAGGCCGAGTCGAGCAAAGCTGCGGTCGGGAAATCTAAGGGTGGCACAGGAGGGTCATCCATCTCTGAAGCAGAACGGTTACGACTGGATATGAAGAGTTAGCTCCCCGAGAGCAAGGTGTCTTCTATGTGGGCCGAAATATCTGATACCAATGTTGAGGCCTGGAAATATGAGGAGTTCAAGCAGAGGACGGCGGAGAAGGATCTGTCAGCTCTAAGGCAGGGAATGATAAAATCCGGACTAGTGCATGTGGCAGGCTTCCCTCCAGCGGTCCAGTGTTATGAGCTAATTCTCGAGTGCGCCAGACAGTATGACTTTGATACACAAAGGGTGGTTAGTATTGAGGGAAGAGTTTTGGAAAACTTTAGTCCTGTCTCCATTGCACAAGCTTTCAGCATGCCGGATCTACCTTCAGTATGTGCTTTGAATATAGATACTGCAAAAATGTATTATGAGAATGATCCCATCAAGGCTCAATAGATGATTAACTCCTGGTTAGAGAAGCCAAAATCCCATCATTCCAAGTTGCCCAAATAGTTGCACAAGGTTAAGTTCAGATCAGATGTATATGATGCCATCACATTTCTGAGCAGGGTGGCACGATTGAAAAATGCAGGGGTGTTGGAAAGTTGGATGGTCCATGTGATCTCCAAAATTGGACAAGGGACCAATTATCACTGGGCAGGGCTCATCAGTGCAGAAATTGACAAGCAATTGAGGAGTGTCCTGGAAACAAAGAAGTTCACTATGTCCTCACATGTAATGTATGTGTTGGCCATCTCTTACCCATATAAGGGTCTGAATCTGAGGGGGACACTTGGACAGGATATTATTTATGAGGTCTATCCAGAATTGCATCTTGGGCATAAATATTACAGAAGGACTAACGATGCATTTACAATGCATATCACCCGGACGCTACAGAATCCTGAGCACATGAGGTTGTTCAACGGAGCCAAGGGGCTTATAAAGAACTACGGAGCCTGTTCATCTAGTTCCCCACCTTCACCTACCTCAGAATTGATGGATGCCCGGTTGCTCCGTACAGGTTGCCTCAGTATCCCACTGACCACATTGTTTTGTTAGAAGTTGTGAGGCAAATTTGTGAATTTGATGCCGTGATAAAGAGAGAGAAGCACAAGACAGGCTTTGGTGGAGACTTCCCTCTTGGGATTGGTGTGGCAGAAATGTGCCCTTCTATCCAATCAGCCCACACTGCAGGTGAAGAACTGGCGGCATACGGTTTCTACTTCCATTCTTCCTTCTTCCAGGTTATCATGGGACATGGAAGAGAACAATTGGCTAAGGATGGAATTCTTCCTTCTTCTAGGTTGGATGAACCCTGGGAATGGTTTGAAGTACTGCAGATTAGGCAAAAGGCCATGAAGAAGATTTTGAAAAGAAAGAAGCAGATTGATGGGGATCTCACTGCAGTTTACGATGGATGCATTGCATTCTTTGAGGTGATGACCAGCAGGAGGAAGATAGCCCCGAAATACCTGAGTCTTGAGCAGCTAAAGGAATGGTTGCATGATGTTTATGCCCCAGATGCAAAAGGAGTTGTAACTGCCCACCAGCTTGATGATGCAGCCACCTACTCGGCGGTGATGGACAAATATTTGGCCCATAGGGAAGATTGGGGTAAAATTGTTGACCAGTCCAAGGAGGAGATTAACTCTATTAAATGCCGGCTAAAGGTTTTGCCTTTGCCACCTGTCGTCGAATTGGATGGAGCATTCTTGAGGGTGCAAGGTTCGTTTGGAAAGAAAGGATAAGGGAAGTAGCAGTTAATGCTTATTTTGAGATTTGTGTTTCCCTATTATCACGGGGCATGCATTGGACGGGACTACATTGAAGATTGTGTCAAGGCCGACCTAGATGATGGCATTTAATGTGTGCCTTAGTTTGACTTTTTTTCCTTGGCTGACCTATTTTGGCGGTTTTATTATCTTGTAAAATGTTTGGCTGGGCTGACATATCTTGGGACTTGCTATAAAGGCATTCTTGTCTCATTGTAAAGGGTTAGACATTGGTTAGCTAAACAGTAATAGAGATAAGCAAGAGCAATAGTTAGAGTATTTTTATAGTTTTTTCCTTGAAGCAAATATTGTATCAGAACAGTGAAATTGTTGCAGCATTTTGGTGATTAATACAATTGAAGACATTGTGGTTTCCCTGGTGAAATCTCTTGTGTTATTTCATCTTGCATGGTTCTGTTGTTCTATCTTTCAAATTGCTTGGAAATCTAGGATTTGATGTTCAGAATTAAATAGTTTTAGTTTGATGAATGGTGTTTATTGATTTCATATTTGGGATGTTTGTAGCGATCTTTGGTCTATACTCCCAATAACTATTTGATTGTAGTAGACTGGTGTAGTCAACCTGGACCATACTATTTCATGTGCTTAAGTTCGATTGTAGATGCATGTCTATGATTTGAAAACCTATATACCTTAGAAGATTGCACCATTCTTGTGATGTTGCATTGTGGGTTGATCAAGAATTGGTTCTTTGAGATTGGTCCATTCCAGATATATGTCATTAGCATTGCTCATTTCAGGGATAGTTTAAATTTTATCATATCTTCGCCCCCTTATCTTTTGCTGTTTCTTTATCATTTGGTTAGACTTAGGATTAAAGATCATTATATTGCAAGATCTGATAAACAGGAAGATATATTTTTCTTGTAGTAAGGTCCAATTGTGATTACCAGCATTTTCACATAATTATCTGAGTTGTTTATGCATTGTCATGACCTAACACCCGAGAGACCTTGGGGTGATTTTCAGTAATTTATTATTGAGGATTACCTTTCAAGAGAGATAAAATATTGCATTCTGTCTGAGTTGTTGCTGTGCAGAAAACACCATCAACAGAGATGCTGACAGTAATCTGTGCACTGAACAAATTCAGACATTATATAATAGGCTACCAAATATTTTGTGCACTGATCATGCAGCCATTACGTATCTCATGAATAAACTTTTGATCACAAATAGATTTGCAAGATGGTTATTGTTGATGCAGGAGTTTGATATAACCATTGTGGATAATCCAAGGAAGGCAAATGTTGTTGCAGATTTTCTTTCAAGACTAACTACATCAGAAGACAATTAGCCTTTAGATGACTCTTTTCCTGATGGGCATCTATTCTCCCTTAGTGTACAAACACCTTGGTATGCTGACATAGCCAATTACTTGGTAACAAGTAGAGTTCCTTCTCAATTTTCCCTAAAAGAGAAAAGGGCACTCATTGAAAAATCTTTTCCTTTCTCTTGGATTGTTGGATGTTTGTTTTATACTAGACCAGACCATGTCATGAGGAGATGTGTTAGAAAATATGAAACATATGACATTTTTCATGCATGTCACAATGAACCATGTGGAGGACACTTTGTAGCCAAGAGGATGGAAATGAAATTTTTGAACATAGGGTATTACTAGCCAACACTCCAAAAGGATGCAGGAAGGTATACCAAAAAATGTGATAGATGTCAAAGAATGGGCAGACCAACTAGATCTGATAAGATGCCACTTTTGCCTCAAGTAGTAATCACTCCCTTTGACAAGTGGGGATTGGATTTTGTGGGACCAATTGACCCTCCATCAAATGGTAAGTCTTATATATTGGAATGTACTGATTATGTGACAAAATGGGTAGAAGTTAAGGCCATGAAGCATGCAAGAGATAACAAGGTTGTGGAGTTTCTTTATGAGGATATTTTCATAAGATATGGAGTCCCAAGAGAAATAGTGATTGATCAAGGAGCTCAATTCACATCAACTCTTGTTGCAACACTAGTGAATGAGTACAATATAAGGCACATTAATTCTACTCCTTATCACCCCCAAGCTAATGGCCAAGTTGAGGTGACCAACAAAGAAATTGAAGCCATTCTGACTAAAACAGTAGCTTTCCATAGAAATGATTGGGCAAATAGATTACCAGAAGTAGTTTGGGCCTATAGGAAAACCTGGAAAACAACTACAGGGTTCACCCCATTTGAGTTTTTGTAGGGAAAGATAGCTATGATGTTAGTCAAATTTGAATATAAGACTTTGTGGACTGCAGTAGATATGGGGATGGATATTTTTGATGCATAAAGAGAAAGAATAATGCAGCTAAATGCTTTGGGTGAGATAAGAAGAGAAGCCATGCAGCATATAGAATTCATCAAGGATAAGAAATTCAAACCAAGAGATTTGGCCTTGCTCTATGATTCAAGATATGAGGACAATGTAGGAAAATTGTAGAAAAGGTGGCTAGGACCATATGAAGTTGTTGAGGTCTTTCCTAATGGAGTTGTTTAGCTTACCATCATTGACCCTATCAGGTTCAAATTACTTGTCAATGGTCATCACTTCAAATTATACCACAAGCTAGCTTCCAAAAAAGAGTTCCTACAATAATTCACCCAGCACTTAGAGCTTCCTACAACTGAAGAAAATGGACCTAGTGTCTCTCCTTCAGGCTAATTAAGGTGCGTAATTTTCATAATAAAGAATTTCACTTATATGGAATTCTATTTCTTCATCATCCATCCATCTGTCCATCCATTACCACCTTTCTCTCTCTTCCATCACTTCATTCCACCTCACCTCATTTCACTTCATTTATTGCTCAATTTATTCTCCAAAATGGCAAGCCTTACTTTATTCATGATCTTTGCAACAAATCTTCCACATATTCAAGTATGTGTGCATTAATTGCTATCTTTAATCATCTTTTAAGTGCGTTCATTTAATCATTGTACGTTAGTATAGATATTCACATAAATGTCATTATTACCTGTCAATCACCACTCCATCTCACATGTGTGGAATTAATTTCCCATGTGTCAAATCATATTAGGTTATGTCAGAAAAATTAAAATGAGCCGATTTGAAATCTAAGTGAAAGGATAGCTTGCATGTGTGAAGTGACAATAATTGTAGCCGCCATTTCTTCCTATCATAATTCCCCTTTATCACTCATTTCATTCCATTATTGACCCTATCATAATCTTGAGTTACAAGAAAAAAGGAAAAACAAAAGAAAGGAAATTCAGTCAACACTAGCACTAGAAATTTAGCAGGTTGGTATTGGAATTTAGCAAATACTACAGGAAAGTGCATTTGATTTTCAAATTGGAATTGTAGGAAATAAGTTGTAGAGCATTTGTTTGATTACAAACAATGGGAGGTGGGTTAATTTGAAATGAACCCACGGTGCATGATATTTTACTACAGGATGCACAGTGCCTAGCAGAATTTAGAAACTGTGGATGGTTAGATTACTTCTTGAAGCTAGATGGCTTTGATGAAAGCATTTCTCTTGAATTTGTCTAGACATTTTCAGAAGGAAAATCCATAGTAAAAGGGTTGGAAGTTGTGGCAACAGAGGAAAGAATTAAAAAGGTCACAAAGTTACCTACTAATGGTGAAAATTACCCTACTTCCAAAGACGCTAGATCAGCTAGGGCTAAGTTTACAAAGCCAAATGACCCCCCATTGAGCATAGACAAACAAGGTGCAAAGAGAATGTCTCTACCTAAGCCATGGAAGCAGATAGCTATGTATGTTATCAAATACATCACTTGTGAGGGTAACCAATCAAATTTGCATTTTTTCCACTGCAAGCTTTTCAATCACATGATGCACATAAGGAGGATGAATGTGCCTAACATGTTGTACAATATTCTCTCGATTATGGCGGTCAAGACTCAAAAAGGTAGGAATAATTTTGTTTCCCACCATTTCTTGATTAAATTTTTAGTTGAAAATTCTCTACATGATGTATCTAGGATGACTTGGGAAGATTTTATAAATGTTGATCAAATTAGACCTGAGAACTTGCAACCTAGGGCTTTGCCTCAATCTCATAGGTCTAGTAGGAGAGTAAGCATGGTTGAAGCCATTCATAGTGTTTCAACCTCTGGTGATGGATCTAGGGTGAATCCTCCTACAGCAGAAGAAACCATAGAAATTAGTTCTTCTAGAATAGAGCACTTAGAAAAAGAAAGCTCTTCCTCATATTTTGATGATGGCATTCCACTTGAAACCCTGATGAAAAGTAGGGCATAGAAGAGAGATGTAGAAATGAGAAAAGGGAAGTTTAAAACACAGCTTGTAGAAAGAAAAGTGTCAAGTTCTAAAAAGAGGAAGGTTGATACTATTCATCTTGCAGCCAAAGGAAAACATTAGAGACCTCTTAGGAAATCAAGATCAGCTAGGCCTATGATTGGTACACCTCCATAGGAATGCCCTAAACCTGGTGAGACCTCACATGAGGACCTTGAAGCTCCAATGTAGTAGGAGAATGTTGAAGAAGAAGAAGACATATTTAGGAGATCAGAAAATATAACATTGTCCAATCTTGCTAACATTGCAGAAGAATTGGAGGAAAATCAAGACTTCCTACAGCATGAGCAAGAGGTCCTGTAGCAAGAAGTCCTGCAACAATAGCTAGAACCAAAGCAGGATTTCTTGTAGCCACAACAAGAACAAGAGTCCCTGTAACAAAAGGAAGAAGAAACAACACCCTTGCAGCTAGAGACAATGAGTATGAGTTAAAGATAAAAGCAAAGGAAGAAACCATGAGGATATGTTTGTCACAAAGATGGAATAGTTTGACTAATGAGTTGTAACAAGCTAAGCCTCATTCCATCCACAATTATGTTGTAGCACTAAAAAGAATTGATAGGTATATTGATATTGGGAGAAAATAGGGGCGACTTTGGCTTCTCCTAACTTTCTAGCCACCCATGCTCATGTGGCTCATTCCAAACTTCATATTTTAATAGTTTGACATTGTTGTAGAGAAGCAGAGATGGAACAAGTTTGATAGATTAGGAGGATTCTATTGGAATCCCGATTCACGCACTACAGCCACTAATGTTGGATAGCTCTCAGTTGCAAATTTTAGAGCCTTGACCAAGAAGAAGAACAACTCTTCCTGTGCTGGAGGACCAACAAAATGTTAGGTTGGGAGGAGTGATGAGCCTAGTTTTTGGTCTAGTTTTGGGTAGAATTCATAGTCTATTTGTTGGTTGATGTCATGAAATTTGATGATTAAATGTTGGTATTTGCATAATATTTCCCTCAAACCATTGACATTTGGCATTATCCTATCTCTACAAGCTTTAATGGCATTTGACATATATGTGGGTTATCTATATTGATTTTTCATGTGATTAATGAAAGATTCTTAGAGTGGTTATAGATGTGTATTTATTATGTGTACTAACTTTTCCATGCAGATTTAATGTGCTAAGTTGAGAAAGACACCGCTAGCTAGGCATGCACCATTTAACATCCAATTGAGGAATCGCTCCAAATCAAAGGCAGCCAATGGAAAAAGATTCTTCATGCAACTAAATGTAACCACCTTATAGTGGACCTTAATGATTGAGCATGCATGGGTGTTATTGTTGTGTTGGATCTGCATTTGGACTTACATGTCTGGCCAGATTTCATGCATTGTAACTGCCATCATTCCACTTTCCCATGTTTTCCCTAAATGGCGTCCTCCCAGTCATGGAGTTGACTACCTTGTTTAGCTATAGTATAAATAATGATTTGATGCTCCTTCAAAAGGTTGCATGTTTTGATATTGTACTCTCATTCTCCAGTTTCAATGATACAAATATATTACTCTCTTGTATGCATGATTTACAATGAATAAAGTAAAGTTTTGAGTTCAAACACTTGAGTTCTTATTAGTTTAGAGGATACTTATCCAAGGGGGGCCACTTTGTGAGTAATTTTTGTTCTTAGTTTAGCATTAGTTTAGTATTACTCGTTGTTTAGCACTTAGAAATCTAGCATCAACTATTCCTATAGCCACTAGAATTTCATTCTATGACTGTTCCTGTAGCCAAAGAAGATAGATTAGTGTCCTATTTTTTGCTCATATTTTTATTCTTGTTATGCATTTCAGCTTAGCATAGTTGTTGATTGGTGTTCAGATTTTGTCTCTTTCCCTTTCAAGCAATTTTTTTTCAATATTGTGTTTCTTAGTTGTAGAATGCAATGGCTACTTTGAGTTCCTAGTGCACATACTATGTTGACCCATTTCAATTTCACATCCCTAGGTTGACAAGTTAAATGCACCTTAATGATGATTGAAATAACTATTGAGGTTAGATGTCCAATCTCTAAATCATGGTTGTAAGGGCTTAGTTATCAAGTCATTGTAGGAGGCCAACATTCTCTATCCCATTCCCCGAAAGGAGTTGTCTTTATAGTAGCCACTTAGTTATTAGTTTTTTTACTTGTTTGAGGGGAATTCCATTGTAAAAAGCCCTTATTCTGCTTCTTGAAAGGTTGATAGCCATTTTGAGTTGTGGATTCAAACTTTTTAGGACGACTAGGGGATTTTTCACATCATGACCACAAGTCAAATTTTGATAATCATGAAGAGTTGTACATAATTGTGTGAAGGATGGAAATCTCAATATTTTAATTTTTCTTTGGAGTTTATCTTGTAATTTTGCAATAAACATTCATTGGAGGTCGGCGTTAGGAATCTTAATGTTGACTTGTGAATAAAGTGTTTGGTATCTTTCTATGAAATCGGTCACTTTCTCATCATCTTTTTGTTTGCATGCCATTAAATTAGAAAGGGCCATCTTAGGACCCATGTGAATATGGATGTGATTGTAAAAGGCATCAACAAGTTCACTGAATGAACCAATTGAATTACTCGGTAAAGAGGAGAACCAATCCAAAGCAATATCCTTCAAGGACATATGAAATAGCTTAGCCAAGATTTTATCCTGAAATATGAAATCACTACACAAGACCACAAAAGAGGAAACATGGCTAAAAATATCTCCTTTTCCACCATATTTGTTGAATCGAGGGACTTATATACCTTGTGTAATTCTTGCTCTTAATATGTTGAAGGATAGTGGATTGTATTTAATGTAATTTAAAGGTTGATTGTTGTTTTATTGTAAGGTTGCAACTTGTTGTTGAAGGGATGTCATAGATTGAAAAAGTGAGCTAATAAGGGGGTAATTTTGGTTATATGGTTGAGGGGAATAAGGTGGAGTGGTGTATGTATGTGAAGGGCTAGTGAATTGCAAGTTGGTGAAGGTGGATTGTTGAGGAGCTATAGTATTTGAATGGATAAAGGTAGAAGGAATTATATTGGGAATACCTAAGGAAGTGTACACAATGCTAGTGGGTATGATTGTTGTGGTAGGTTGAAAGGTTGTTGTAGGTTGGAGGGTTGATGTAGGTTGAAATTTTGTGGTAGGTTGGAAAGTTGTGGTAGGTTAAGTACTAGTGTATGTTGGAATGGACATTGGTATTGTTGAAGATTGGATTGGAATTCCACCTTGGCTTTGAGTATGCCCCAAAGCTTGAGTGAAACTAGTGATGGTAGGGATAGTGTTGGTAGCATTAAGTACATTGGTTGTAGGAGGTAAAGTCATGGGAAATGAAGTATGAAAATTATAATCCATGGAGGGTTGATTATCAATACTATCAAAAAGAGAGTTAGATAACCCAAGGTCCACAGCAAGTGAGGTGACGCGGGATGACATGAGCCTTGAACTATGTCCTACAATAGTATTGCTAATAGGACACCAAGTTGTAAATCTCATACAAGTTGTACAAACCTAGTGTGCAAAACCTAAATGGAAAGAGGCAATGCAATGACCTAGAATGAAATGCAATTTACTGATTACACAATGCAATAAACTAAAAATGAAATGTTTGAATGCAAATTTGAGATTTGACAATGCACTAAAATGAAGCAATTTAAGCTAGATGCAATGAATTTGATGAAACAGCAAATCAAAAAAACTAAAATAGGAAAGTAATAGTAGCAAATAGAAGCCTAGAACTGAGATTTTAATTTCCAAAAAATTTAGATTAGTAACTAACAGGGACTCATTCACTAGTAAGGATGAATGGGTCTTGGTTAAGTATTTTTGAAATGTTTCTGTTGATTTCTAAGTGATTTTTAATGATTTTTCAGATGCCAAAAGTTTCAAGTTTGACCTGATCAAGGAATCATTCACCAGTAAAGGTGAATGGATCCTAGTTAGGTATTTTTAAACTATTTTTGAATGATTTTTAAGATTTCTATACTGTCTTTCAATTCCAATTCTGAGACAGATACTTTCAATTTCAGATTTTCTAGAAATGCAATGTTAAAATTCAATGAAATAATGAATGCAAAGACCTAATTTGAAATTCATTATTGATTTTATTTTCAAATGTAATTTTATGAGATCTCAATGATATGCACAATGACTGATTTTTTTTTTGTATTTTTCAGATTTAGATACTGCAAACAATGCAAGTCTATACCCTAAATGAGATGCGATTTTGAATGAAAAGTAAGAACCCCTAAATGAGATCTAATTCAATGCAAATATAAATGAAAATTAATGTAAGATCTAACCTAGGATGCAATGAAAGACTTTAAAATCAGAAAATTGCAATATTCAATAGGTCAGTTCACCAAAATGTTTAGTGGAGAAATTAGGGTTTACCACTATGAATAAACAAGATGATAAAATACTAATTTTCTCCCTCCTAAAACATTCAATTATGAGAGCCAAAATGCCTAAATAAAAATCATAAATAAATCCTAACTATTATAACAACTATGAGGGGAGTTTTTAGAGCTCAAAGTGATGTGTACCTTGCTATATGAAGGTTATTTTTAGGGCACAAAGGACGCATTCGCCTTTAGTGGAAAATGGGTCCCTGCTAGGGTTTATGAAACTAAGATTTGGGTTTTGTACTTCAATGTTTGCACTCTTAGATCCTTGGTTTTTAGCTCCCGAAAATTTTTAACTAATTTTGTAGCCTCAATTTCATGTTCTTGCACTATGAATGACAACTTTGCAATTTGACAATTTTGAATTTTGCTTCAAAATTCTTCTCCACTCAGTCTTAAACCTATTAATCTAAAAACACACATTCAAGGGAAGAAAAACTTGTTGATTGTTAGTGAATAGGGGTTTTCCTAAGTCAAACCCCTTGTAATTAATTAAACAAAATGATGAAATAATGAAATTGAAGCATGAAATAATGGAATATTGATACCTTGGAAGTTGTCTTGGAGTGTAAATGTGTAAACTAATATGTCATGGCCATGAAGAATGTAGATCTTGATCTCAAATAAGATGTGAAACAATGCTTTCAAGATGGATCTTCAATGCTACGTCCACAATCTTAGCTCAACAACATGCATGAATGCACTGTCTTTGTCATGATAAAATGATCTTGAATTGCTATAATAAACTCTTGATAATCTGCCTTATAATTCCTTTGAAATGCTCTTGAAGTTCTCTAATAATTGAAAACTTGAATACTGAGCCCTCTTGAAAACTTTTCTAGGATAAATGATGTGAATTAACCCCTTATTTATACTAAATCTAGAGATTAACCTCAAAATTCAAAAAAATCAAGCTAACAGCAGACCTAGGATGGAAATTCATTAGAATCTTGCCAAAATTAAATTCAAAAATGGGTGTCCTACTCAAGGAGGACCCATTCCCCACTAAATTCGACTGGGTCCTGGAACAAGTTTCCAAGACCTTACTTCGGGAGGTGAAAATAACATCAAAAACCCATGTCAAATATGCAAAGAAAGGGGGCTCCTATTAAGGGAGGACCCATTTTCCAATAAAGGTGAATGGGTCCTAGCACCATTTTCCAAGACCTCAATTTTTCCAAATTTAATGTTATGCAATTTTAATACTAGGTGTCAAGATGGATCCTCAGAAGGTGTTATAAATAAGGCTTAAATTTTAATTAAAGGGGCTAATTAGGCTCAATTAACCACAATTAATTAATGAGACCCTAGATAAGTGTGAAATTGTGTTACAACACTTTACAAAACCATAAAGAAGGTACAAATTAAGTAATTTTTTTAAAAAAGGGGCCCTAGATTAATGTGAATGTGTACAACACATTACAACACTAAACTAAGGCACAATTAGGTTAATTCAACATCAATTATTTCCAGATTAAGGAAAAGGGATACTTTTTCTATTACTACACTTCCCTAAAAATGGTTTCAACACTTCATTCATTAACCTCATAAATGTGTTGGGTGCATTTTTTAACCAAAAGGGCATTACTAACCACTCATACAACCCCTCTTTGGTCTTAAAAGTAGTCTTACATTCATCACCCTCTCTTATTCTAATTTGGTGATATCCACTTTTTAAATAAATCTTTGTAAAATACCTAGCCTTTCCCAAACAATCCATGAGATCATATATTCTTGGTAAAGGAAAATTATACCTTATTGTTATTTTTTTATGGCTCTTGAGTCCGTGCACATCCTCCATTGACCATCCTTCTTTGGTGCTAACACAGCTAGTACCACACATAGGCTAAGGCTCTCTAATCAATCCTCTTTACAATAGTTGTTGCACTTGCCTGTTGACCTCTTTGTTTTTTGTAGGTGTCAACCTATATTTTTGCTTGTTAGGTAAAATTTCCCATGGAATCAAATCAATGTTATGGTTGATGCTCCTCATAGGTGGTAGTCCTTTTGTAAAATCCTTGGACACAATTTCATCAAACTCTTTAAGAAGCTCCTTTACTTCTAAAGGCATGTCGCCATTGTCCTTTTCTGCATCTACTTGTAGCTTCTTGGGAACTACTACAAATCATAGTTTCTCCCCTTTAACCTCTTTCAAGAATTGCTTCCTTGTTAATAGCAACATTCTTGGACCACTATCCACCTCTTCTTCCTTAGTTTCCAATGGTGTAAGAGTATGTTTTCTTCCATTTTTCTCCAAAGTATAGGTATTTTCACTTCCATTATGGATTTCCTTCGTATCCAACTACCATGGCCTCCCTAAGAGTAAGTGACATACATCCATGGGCGTGATATCACACCACACCTCATCTTCATATGTGCCTATTCAAAAATTAACTAGGCATTGTTGATCAACCAAGACTTGGTGCCCTTTTTGTAACCATGACACCTTGTAAGGGGTAGGGTGAGGTATCTTTTTTAACCCCAACTTTTCCACAATTTCTACTAAAATGAAGTTATAAGTGGTGCCACTATCTATTATGACTTTGCAACATTTTCCACCCAATTTACATATTGTTCTAAATAAATTTTTCCTTTGGAAAGGTTCATCTTCTTTTTTGGTTGGTTTCAACAATGTCCTCTTCATCATAAATGCTTCTCCTCTCTCAGGTTCATCTGGTTCACTAGCAGACCTTATAGATTCATTATCCCCTTTTGCTATCTGAGCACTTGTTGCCCCTATTCTCCTTGATCCTTTTTTTTTGCATTGTGGGAATTCATAAAATATATGGCCTAACTATCCATAGTTAAAACATGTGCCTTGGAAACCTCTACCTTGGCCTCTTCCATATCCACCTCTACCTCTCATTGGGTATGGTCTTGATCTTGTTTCATCTTTATACTTTTGACTCTTTGAAGGACTAGTCTCCTTGTCATGACTGTAATTTTTTTGTTGTTGCATTTTTCCTTTGTTGAATCCACCTCTACCTTTGTTTGCTCCCTGCTTCCTTGCTAATTTATCTTCAAGATTTAGAGTAAACTAATATGCTTCTTCCACATTTTGTAACCTTAACATTCCTAGTTCATCTTGAATATTCAACCTTAGTCCATTAACATACCTTGCTACTTTTTAATGGTCTA
This sequence comes from Sequoia sempervirens, assembly GCA_007258455.2. Lineage (NCBI taxonomy): Eukaryota > Viridiplantae > Streptophyta > Pinopsida > Cupressales > Cupressaceae > Sequoia > Sequoia sempervirens. Next base: position 127,396,194 of record VDFB02000017.1, read on the forward strand.
ACTCATTATGACCAAATCTGATGAAAATTTTATAAAACTCCTTAGTATAAACCTTCACACTCAACTCTCTTTGTTTTAAATTTTGTAACTTCTTGAGAAGCTCAAGTTGATAATCACCAAGAAAAAAAATATCCTTCATTTTACTTACCATTTGATCCTATCTTGTGATCTTATCTCTCCCATTTTTTATTCTCTCAGTCTGCACCTCTTTCCACCAGAGTGTTGCATGACCTTTCAACCATTTTTAAGAAACCTTCACTCTTTTGGGGTCCTCTACTTCATCATACTTGAATTATTCCTCAATCTCTATTATCCAGTCAATTAGTTCATCTGGTTCTAGACTTCCTAAGAAGCTTGGTAATTCTACCCTTGTTCCTTTCCCAATATTGGAAATAGCTCTTATAAGCCTTGTTTCACCTACATCCATATCTCCATCTACATTTTCACCTTCTTGTCGATCCATCTCTGCTCCTCCTTCATCATCTTCACTATCACTTTCTTCAAGTGCTATGCCTATTCTCATTCCACCTTCTATTGTATTCATTCTTTCCTAAATTTCCCTTAGGGTTTCCAATACCTCATCTATTCTTCCTACTACTTCTGCAGCTGCAACCTCTTTCATCCTTCTCCTTGGTGGCATCCTACTGTTCTAAATCTCCTTCTTACTACAATCTTCCTTGCCGCAATATCCCTTACTGTAGGGACACACTAACAATTCACACTCAAAATGGACTACTATAACCCCAATATCATGCCACTATCTTTCTTCCTAGAGCTACAGTTGTTCTCTAATACCACGCTGATGGCGCCCACCCCCTTGTAGGCACGCAAAACCCATTTGAAAATGTGCAAACATGTGGAAAAGGAAGGTTTTTTTGTTGTAAGAAACCTCACACAACCTTTACAAAGGTTTACACATGAACTATAGGTCCAACAATCAGTTTTTGAAGCATAAAAACTACTGTAGAGGCATAAACTAACTTTCTATAAAAATAGACTGTTGTTGCGGGTACCCATAACACTGGCTATAGGTGACTGTTCAAAATTTCAAGAACATCAAATACTTTAAACTTTCATAGAACAAACTATACTTTTAGAACGGTTACTTATAACAAGGATACTCATAAACACACACATAGAGATGGCAACTAATAAGAGGAAAAGTTTATATTAACTTAAAAGTTCAAGTTTTACACACTTATGCATGCATTTACAAAAATATTTGTAGAATAGAGTATCCTCTATCAATCCTCTTTCTTTCTCGTTGTCCTCCTATTCTACTACTAGCCTCTCTGACTACTTTCAAACATTCTTCTATTGTCCTCCAATATTCTTTATTGTCCTCTTCTATTCTCCTATGTTTTTGTTGTTCTGCCCCTCTTTTCTTTGTTATGTCTCCCTTACTTCTGTTGTTTTGTTCTTCCCTTCCAACTCACCAAAATCTTGAAGCTTCCTCCAAAAACTCCAAAAATCCCGTCTAAATCTGCCGCAACATTCAAAAACCTACATAAATGCCCCTAACTACCTCTTTAGAGTTCAAAAACTCCTACTCATTTTTCCCTCTTTCATTTTTTTTACTGCTACTCATTAAATGACCACAAAAGAAGGTATTTTCTTCCTTAAAACAAAAAATAAATTAAATTTTAAATTCCTATTTATTCCCTTATGTGGCATTAGTTAGGTAAAATAAAATATATATTTAGAAAAATGATGCCCCTGCATCACTGACTAAATAAGAGCTTGAGATAAAGACTGGATGGAGATCTTTTGGAAGCCTAGGTAAAGACTCCTTAAAGGACACTTCCCGCATTTCCTCCACAAAAATAAGCTACTACTATGTTGCTTTCTCAACTTGCAAGCTCATGTTTCCTATCAATACCTTCTAATCCATGATATTTAAATCTAACTATAGCTACCAAAATAGTAACTAAAGCAATATTTTCCAAGGTACCAACTTTAAAAGTAGAACCCATGCAAATCATATTGAAAAGGTCACAAAATTATTTGGAGATGATTCGGTTCCTTAGATTTCACACCTACATTCATGGGAGAATACAAGATTACACACAAAATAGGAAAAGAGAAAGGAAAAAACATAGTATCAACACAAGCTAAGTCATCAAAATCACATGAAGAAGAGAACAAAGCTATACATCCACATATGAAGAGTGTGATCATGAGAAACCACCAAATTCGAAAGAAATGGAAAAACTTTATAGAAAGGGTTATGAACTTTTGAAACAACTTTGTTATAGTGGAAAAGGATTTGGTGCTAGAGAACAAGTTATCTATGTCCCTATATAGCCTGACACACAAGAAACCACTAGTGGTCTTGGTTATTATCCTTTGAAAGAAAAAAAATCATCAAAAAATCCTTCACTTAATACCAACACTATTATAAATTTTTCTTCTAAGACAACTTTAAATTTGGTGCACCTAGAACTAATAGATACTACATGTGGGAATATCTCATTAGATATGTATAAAATTGATACTTTGTTTACTCATTCTCATTATAACCACTAACATTAGTTGTTTGTGCTTGTCATGTGGTAGTTGTAGTATCATAGCATATTCACTACCATGCATGAGGATATGAAACTTAGCTTTATGCAATCATATTTCCTTTTGCAAGGAGCAACATATTATAGTTCATTTTTGGCTCACCTTTTTCCCTTAGGGGGCAAGGGATTAGATAGCCTTGCCCTATTATGGCACTTTTCATTGTCTCTTTTGGGATATTTTACCACCTTCCATGTATAAACAAGAGCGAGCTTGGGATATGGACAACATGCCTTAAGTTGGCTCACATGTGACATACTTTATTTCTATGTTATCTTTATTATTGTATTTGGAGGTATACCCTCTTCATGACATAGCTTCATATTGGTCTTTCCAAATAAGCTCTCACATCTTCTTTTTGTTTAGCATATATCATTTTCTACTTTAAATTAATTGCTCACAACATGGTGTTAGAAATTTCTTTAAAGTGGGGGCATACATTGGCATGTTATCATTTTGGAGATCTTTGGACTATATCCTTATGTTTCATTGAGTAGTCTTCTTAATTTTTGCAATGTTTTTTATTCTTGTTTGTGTCATTGGGTTTGATTTCCTCCAAGAGTGTGACCTTTATTCGCATACGAAATTCCTCTTAGTGGTGATTCTATGCATTGCATTCCCTAAGTTCTAAATATCTTTTATCCTAGACTTGTCCTCTCTTGGAGACATTAGGAATGATGTTCCCCTAGAAGAGACCTTACATGAACTAAGAAAAACCTCTTTGAACATGTCTTATCCTATTTTCATTTTTTTCATAAGTTTTTAGCATAACACGGCTTGCTAAGCCTTGTGAAGCTCGAAGTTACAACCCATTTTCATAGCCACCAAGCATAAAACACTTTTTTTTCATGTGGTGCCTTGTTTGTTCATAATTTTTTAGCATAATGCAGCTTGCTAATCCTTATGAAGCTCAAATTTCATATTGTGTGGTGCCTTATTAAAGTTACCAGAGGTATGACTTTGGTATGGTATGGAAGCCTAATAATATTCTCTCATTTTCTACCCTTGGGGGCTCACCTAGTGTACAACGGATTTCACTAGCCCATGTGAGCATGCATTGTTTTTTGCATAGTGGACAATGAGTTCCACTTGTAAATGACTTTTTTAGACAAATAGTTGAGGCATAATCCACATCACATTGGATAGTCGAGGCTTGATCCACCCCTTTCCTCTTTTCTCTTTCTTTCTTTTAGTCTTTAGCATTGTATGTTTGTGTATTTTATCTTGTTGTTGCATATCATACATCTTGTGGGTGTTCCTTTGTGCTTATGTTTGTTTGTCATAGGATCTTGATCCTAGGGGCTTGGCCACCTCCTTGATCTCTATCATCCTATCTCACTAACATTGGTACACTTGGGCCCATCTTGACGTGTATTTGTCTAATTTAGTGTGAGTTTGGTGTAGTTTCATCCTATCACTAAAGTGGGGGCTAAATGTAGCATAGAAAAATGTATCCCTTTAAAAAAAATTCACTTGTTTAGGCCCTCCTAATTAAAATGGACTTAATAATTCCTTAATTTAGTGTTGATAAATGTACTCGTTTACATTTTCACACTTATTTGGGCCCTCTTAATTAAATTGAGCTTAATTATTCCTTAATAAGCCCTATTATTCATTTACAAGCGTAATAAATTACATATTCTAAAGGGGAAACCCGACAATAATTAATGCCAATACATAACACTTCACATTGAGTAGTGTGTGTTCTAGGAATAGGGACTTGGGACCCATTCACCCATGAGCGAATGGGTCCTCCCTAGGCTTTGGAACCCATTTATAAATCATTTTTTTGTGGTATTTTTATGATCCTAAATTCAAATTTCAAAGGTTTGCTTGTAATGTTTTAATTTTGGGAAATTAAGGATAAATGTCTAAAAATATAAGGTTATTTTATCAATTCAAAACATCTAACAGGGAAACTTTCATATGAGAAAATATTATTATTAAGAGCATTAAAGAGTATAATTATCAAGGATTTATTGCAACATTCAAGATCTCAAGCATCATGTCAAAGATATGTTCATTCATGCATGTTTTTGGAGCTAACATTATGATCTAGGTTTCAAGATCTAATCCAAGCATTCAATTAAAATATTCAAAGCAAGATTAAAGCATCAAGATCCACATCCATTGAATCCATTTCATGCAAGTTCAACATCAATATTTTAGTCTTTCAAAGGTTTATTCGAGGATTTTCTGAGTTGCAACATTACATTTTTTCATTCATCATTCCTTCCATATTTTTATTATTTTATTTCAAGGCTTAATTACCAAAATGGGGTTTGACCAAGGAAAATCCCCATTCACCCAAAAAAAAAAAAAATCTATCTTGTGTGTGTGATTACAGATTTAGGTTGAAGAAAAGTTGAAGATCTCAAAAGGACAATTTTGCAAAGTTGCATTTGTTGTCACCTTTGTTGTCATTTCATAGAACTTAGGTCCCAAATTTATTTATGATTATCCGACTGTGAAACCTAAAGGATTTGGAAGTAAAAATGTAGAAGATCAGGACCCTAAAAAATAAATTTTTAAAATAACTACAAAGACCCATTCACCTATAGGTGAATGAGTCCTAAGACAGCTTCTAGAAACAGTGTTTTGTGACAAGTGCACAGTATTTTCCCTTCCCAAATTTTCCAAAAGTTTTACTACTTTTGTTAGTCTTATATTTCATCTTTCAGATCCAACATTTACATGTCAAAAATGAGTGCATTTGGTATTTTTAATTTTTCTCCCAAAACCCATGTTAAGTCATTTTTGTCATTGTTTCTATCAAAAGACACTCTATAATTGATTTTGAGGTAGGTTTTAAGTGTCTTCCACTCATCCAATTTGCATGAAGTTGTCTATTTCTATTTGAGTTATGTTGCATCTACATGAATTAGGTTTTAAGTTATAGATTTGAGGTCATTTTCTATCCTACTTTTATCTCCCAAAACTGTTGTTTAGTCATATTTACCCCATCCACACACAAAGGAAATTTGCAAATCTTCCATAGAATTGACTCACCTAAGGGTTGAAAGTGAATTCTATCTTGGAGAATCTCATTTCCTAAATGAAATAGAAAATAGGAAGGTTCATTACACCCCATTTTACCATTTCTATTTATAGTAACTTTGGTGAAACATTCCAAATTTAGTATAAAACGCTATGTGTTTTGAACCCTAACCTATTTTTCTATGTTTTAATAATAACAAGATATATATGGTCAAAGTAGATGAAAAAAATAATAATTCACAAGTCCAAGATGATCATAACACTTCCAAATCTCTTAATACTTTGATTCCAACTTCAAAGGTAGAACATATACAAATTGATGATAATCCTAATTATATTTCATCTAATTATGATAGTGGTTCATTAGATTTTACACCACCCTTTATGGGAGAGTACAAAATCTCACAATCTACTCCTAAGGAGTCTAATATTTTATCTTGTTCTACATCAATAGATTCAAAAAAAACATGCCATGATGGTGATGGAGGCTCTTTAACTTTTGTCCCTCATGAGTGTAAGACACCTAGCTTTAAAAAACTTAAAAAAGATTTATGTGCTCGCGAAAGAATCAATAATTGTCATGAGCATGTAGATACGATTTCTTCATTTGAGTTACAATAATATTATGGGATTGGATACAATATTCCTTCTAAAAATGGATAAATTAAAATGGAATAAAATGATAGTTATCAAGTGAAGTCTATACCGTACTTTTCTAAACAGGGTCTAGGTTTCCAACATCCATCACCATTTTCATCTAATGCTTTATCATCTATTGTATTTATGACATCTTGTGGTAAGCGAGAAATATTTTATTCATAAGAGAAAGGAATGTATCTTGTACTACTGAGCAAGAGCATATCTTTTTAAGGCTTCTCAATTCTCATTTGATTACTCTTCCTCTGAAAATATGAAATAATTTTTATAAAAAAAAATCATATTGTGCATATCATCAATTGTATGGTCATTCTACAAATGAGTTTCATGTTTTGAGTAGTAAATACAAAAACTTAGTGATCCTAGTGCTCTTCCATGTGTTGATGCACCTAATCACTCTAAACAATAATGATCTTCATTTTATGGTATTGCTCCTCACTATGTTGTTAGAATTTAGTACATGACATAAAATAGTTAATAGTTAAATAAATAAATTAACATACTATTGTTAATTTAATAAATAAATTTAGTTCAAGTAGTTATATTCTCATAAATAGTTTTATACAGGAATAATGACTTTATAATATCAATACTTTGTAATAGTTTTTTGAGTAATTTGAATGACTGAATTTTGACTCACGAGAAATCTCATTTTTTCCTCTCATTTCAATATGGTATTAGATTAGGTTGCTTGATCTCTCTTTTTTCCTTCCATTCATTTTTTGTCATCCAAATCAATTCATTCAAGGGCCAAGCAGTGCAAACCACGTGTAATAGCCATTGATGTCCATCCATCATTCTTGCATTAGCCAATGCAAACCACATGCAAATATATGAAATTCATCACTCATTTGCATTTCTTCTCTCTTTCCATCTCGGTCACTCCTTCCATCATTTTTCCTCCATTATGTTCATCTTCATATTCAAAATCTAAAAAATAAAAAAATCTAAAGTTTTGCAGAAGTGTTAGGCGATTGAGAGGCATTTTAAAGATTTGATATATAGAACAGAACATCATTACAGTACATTAATTAAGCATTGATGTTTATGTGGATGTCATCATCACCATAGCCAATACTTATATTTGTTTCATCATATCCATTATATGTTGGTCGGCCATATTTTCTTACAGACCCTCACCTATCAGCGATCTATGAAAAGAGGAGAGAGTGTGTAGGAGGTGAAAGTGGATGTTGCAAAGAGGAAAGGCAACGTCATCCTTCCACTCAAGGCAATAACTAAAATCTGGTTTTTTCCTAAGCTAATTCCTAGCACATGAAACAAGTTTCAGTTGTTTTATGTTTGAAATTTTTGAAAATAAGCGTGTTGTTTAGGGTTTTTTGAGTTTTTCTTTCTAAGAAATACAGGTGTGGGTAATATTGAAGATATAAATAGTATTTTTTAAGGACACATTTATTCAACACAAAATGGATAAATTAATCCTTTATGCAAAGTTTGATGGAAATGACTTTCATAGCTAGAAAATATAGATACAGTTATTGTTAATTGAAAGAGATCTCTAGGAAATTGTTGATGGAACAGTGCCAAAGCCAATAGATACATATGAACTTCAAAAATGGAAGGTAAAATATAGGAAAGCATTGGCTAGATAACTGGTCTTGGTTTATCTAAACCTTATTTACATCATGTAGACTTTAAAAAATCTTCTAAGGACATCTGGGAACATTGAATACTTTATTTGGATCAAAATTTGATAGTGCAGAAATAACTATAAAACAAAAGTTGTATGGTTTGAAAATGGAATAAGGTGAAGATATAATGTCTCACATCAATAAATCGCATTCCTTGATAAATCAATTGGCTGGTATAAATGAATAAATAAAGGAAAATGATGCTAAAGCCATACTTTTAAATAGTATGCCAAATAGTACGTCTCAAAAGGTATTCACCTTATGCAAAATCAATCCAAGTCTAGAAAGTATTATATCTACATTGCTTGATGAGAGAAACAAACATGTTTTAGAAGAAGAATTTGCATTTATTGCACAAAAAAAGGCTATTACTTCTTACAAAAAATCCAAACATATAACAAAGTTCAAACATGTAAGTGGTACGTGTTTCTATTGTAAAAAGACTAGACATGTAGCACTGAATTGCAAACTAAGAGCATGAGATCTTCTTGATGGAAAGTTGCAAGATAATGCTTTGATAATTGAAGGAAAGGACCACACTTCAATTACGCATCAAAGTGATGAAGAATATGTGTACTAATTTCTAGTTTTCCTCTATGTCAGTACTAGGGGGGTTAGAATTTAGTACATGACATAAAATAGTTAACAGTCAAATAAATAAATTAACATACTATTGTTAATTTAATAAATAAATTTAGTTTGGGTAGTTATATTCCTGTAAATATTTTTATATGGGAATAATGGCTTTATAATGCCAATAGTTGGTAATAGTTTGTTGACTAATGTGAATGACTAAATTTTGATTTGAGAGAAATCTCATTTTTTTTCTCTCATTTTAATATATGTGGCGTTTGTAGCTAGATTTGTTTGCTCATTTCCATTCATGGTGGTATAATCTCAAGTGCAACCATATTTTCCATTGTAGAAAAATGATAGTATTTTGTATGGTTTTCCTTGTATCTACACTTGGGGGCCAAGGATAACTAGTTTTGGGAGGTGTGAGTTCTTTTCAAGGATCCCCTCCTCCCCTTTTCTCCTTAAAATACCAACATAGCAAGTATGTTGACATTTTAAAGGGGCAACATATCCCCTAACCATTTAACATCTTATGAGATTCGTCTTATTGTCATACCCCTTTAGTGGTGGTATTTTTATAATGCCACCTGAAGCATGGTTATTAATTTTTCTAGTGTGACATTAATCATTTATTCATACCCTATGAAATTAAACTTTGTGCACCCACTGAGATGATTTTTGTGTGCTCTTTGAATTTTGGTTTGTATAGTCCTAGCATTATGGTGTTTTATGTTCTATGAGTTTAAAGCATTTTTAGCATTGCCACCTAGCATAAAACAACTTGCTTTCTAGTAGAGCCATGTGTTTCAAGAGTTTTTTAGCATAACATGGCTTACTAGCCTTGTGAAACCAATCATATTATGTGGACACCTAGAATAATGTAGCTTGCTAGCCAGTAGATTTGTGTTGCTCATTAGTGTTTTAGCATAACACGACTTGCTAGTCCTCATGAGAGCACTCTTTTTCTAACATATATTCAAGATATATGATGTTTGGTATTTGAGACAATTTCAAGACTGGGGTCTCTTTGCATTACCAATTCGAAACTTTTCATACTAACATTGTGTTTGTGTTTTGTGTCTTTTATATCTATTATTATGTTTTCATTGTGTTAGAACACATAGATATACTAAGAGGGGGTTATTAGTATATCCCACAATTAATCTAATTCAACTTTATCAATCAAAACTTATTACTATCTTAAACAAATAAAGCATTCAAAGAAAAAACACACAACCTCAACACCAAATTTATGTTGAAAACCCTACAAGGGAAAAAACACAGTGAGAAAGTTGCTTGGAGCTACTATCTAAATCTAGCCTCACAAAATAAAACAAGATTTACAAGTTTTATGGACTATGACCCAAAGGAAGTTGCTACTCCCTATAGCATAGTTTTATGGCTTCAACTAAAGGAATTTTACAACTCCCTGCAAAATATAGCACTTGCAAAAAGAGGCTACAACCTCAACATACAACAATTGATGTATTCTAGTGATCAACCACCACAACACTCAACACTTTTATTACCTTAAGCTCACTACTTCTGGCACTCTTTCTCAACACATAAACTTTCTTATTCACACCACACATTATTTCCTTTAACACTCATACACTTTTTCCTTTAGCTCACTGCCTTTAGCACACTTCATATACTCCTTCACACATTCACACACATTCTTCTTCCTTCAACTCACTGCTTTCAACATATTACACATTTCATACTCAAACACATCCCTTCACACAACACACACATTCTTCTTCCTTAAGCTCACTTCTTTTAGAATATTACACACATCATACGTGAACACATCACTTTTTACTTGATCACACACTTGATCTTCCATTTATATCTCCACAAGCTTCAAAAGGTTTATCCTTATTAGCCAAGTTGAAATGTGTAGACATGAAACGTGCAATGGTCATAAAAATTTGGCTCCAAAACATTCATGGGAAGAGGAAATCAAATATAGAACAAGCCAGGAGATAAGCAGGACCTATTTTACTTTAGCACACATTCCCATAATGGTTCACACCATGAAAACTTGGTGCAAACAATACACTAAGACGGCCCAACAAACACTTAACCTTCTATGCATTAACTCTAGACCATAATCAGTATCAAAGAGACCAGATAACACTATGTGGATCATATTACAAACATTAAATGATATTCAAAAAAATTATCATGCACCCCTTTTATAGCTTCCCATAACATTATGCTAGTGTAGGAAAATAGACACTAGACCCAATCTCTCTTGCAAACCCAGAAAACATAGACTTGAGATAAAACATTGAAAACCAAACTTGTAGTATAACTCAACACTTGAAACTTGAAATGAGAGAACATATAAGAAATTTCAACTCATCCTTCCAACCACAAGACCACAACATCATCAACGGATAAATGTGGAGCATTCCTCTAAACTTTCTTGACTACAATAGCACAGTCTTCACACTGCTAGCTTTAGAAACTTATGTGGTAACTTCTATAATTTGAAATTAGGAACATACATGCATCACACTTTCCTCTATATAACTTCCAAAATGCAAGACCATATCTTCAAATGTGGAGGAATATGGAGCATTCTCCCAAGCTTCTTCAATATAACTTCTTGAGCAACTAACTACATGAAAATATTTCATGATTGATTTCATATCTTTATGCAATGTTTTTCATCAAAGGATAGAGAATACAATCATTAACAACATTTTTTATCAATATATTGATTACTTCACATACTATCACTCTATTGACATCAAAGATAACACCTTCAACAAGACAACACCTATAGGAAAAAATATCCATTTTGTTGACATAAATGACAACACCTACAACAAGCTTGCAACAATCTCCCCCTTCAGCATTGATGGATACACTGACCTGATATGTAGTTTTTCCCCCTTTAACATCAAGGGAAAAGGGCTAGTGGTCTTCAAATATTCTTGTAGAAACATACAAGTCCCTTGTATCTACATAAACCTTAACATAATTCTACCTACCCTCCTTGAGAGGTAGCCTTGATCAATCCAAGGATAAAGATATATCTTGAATTTCTCCCATTGGTTAGATGCTCCATCTATGCATCTAGTTATAAGGAGGGGAAACAACCCCTTGTTGGCATATGTCTTGGAAATATTGTTTATGGGCTCTACTATTGTCATTGTTGGCAACTAAATTATTATCTCAGTCAGCAAATCAAGATCTACTTATACCGATAGGAAATGTAGAAGGCGGTGTGTTACTGGTAGAAAGCATGAAGAACAGGGTATCCGGTTAGATAGTCAATTTGTATGCTTCACTGAATCATCATTTTTTATTGTGGACCCTAAGGAAAAAAAATTAAGCGTTTATGTTACCTTACTGGTATGTTTTGTGGTGTTGCAACAATCGGTGTACGAGTTAAGAGATTTGGTAGAATGATTTTCTATCTATTTACTCATTATGGCTGACCTAGTGAATGTTGTGTGTCATGGATGTATAAGGAGAACTTAATTAATTATTTCTTGTGTTGGTTTTTTTTTGAGTCCCAACTATGTCTTAGTCCACTTATGTGGGTGTGCATTAGAGATTGCTCATGATTTGAGCCGACTGTTGGAGAATATTTCATGTTTTGTTAAAGTTGTCTTAAGTGATTAAAATATTTGTTAGAGGATATATATGTGAGATCAATAATTCATTTTGAGAGGAGGAATGGAGTAGTGTGAAGGTGTGTGTGTGTGTGAAAAAGTGTAGAAAAATTTTATGAGCGTACATCAGAAGATCTGTTGAGTGAATTTTTGCTTGTGCAGTAGAAGGGTTTTTGTGTAAGCAAAGCAAAGAAAAAGTGTGAATTGGATAGAAGGTCCATAATCTATTTCATGTGCTTAATTGGAACTGAATCCAAGCATTTTTAGATGTTATATTGATAGTTCAATTTTTGTTGTAATCACAAACACTTTGTAAGGAAGTGAGCCTTCCTTATTTTGAGTGGTGAGCTCTAGGCAGTGTGCCTGAATACAAGTGCATTCTCTTTTGTTCATACTTTTAACAGAGTATAAATTGTGGGCTAATCTCCATCGTGGGTTTTCCCCTAATAGGTTTTCCATATCAAATATTGGTGTTATGGTTCTTTTATTATCTTGTTCATGTGCTTGCATCTTTATTTTTGTTTATATGCTACAAATAGTTTTATGATCATAATTAAATGTTTTAATATTGTTGAACATTGATTCACCTCCCGCTCTCAGTGTTCCCTAAGTCCAACAATTGGTATCAGAGCAAGGTTTCTCTATAGAATTTTAACAGCTTGGTGGATCTTGAATTACAATCGATTATGGTGGTATTCAATAGCAACTTATGGTGGCACTTGATGATCTTGACCAATCTAAAGCAGAATCATGGAATTGAAAGCAAATCTTATGGATGCTAAAAAATTCATTCAATCATTGAAGGATAAAATCAATGAGTCAAGAGAAAAGAGGAAGGAACTTTGTGATCAACTGAAGCAAAAAGATAATAAAAGTTTGGAAGATGTTCACCTGAATCAGACCCTAAAAGAGATAACTGAAGAATGTGAAAAACTTGTTAGAGACAATGTTAATCTAAAGATTTAGATGGAATATGTGGCGATGAAGCTAACTAAAGAGATTGAAGAAAGAAAGAAGAATGAGGAAAATTTAGCCCAGTCCTTAAAATAAAATTTGAAGAATGCAACAGAGTTAATAGTGGATTCATTCAACTAGAGATTGAACTGCAACAATCCAGAAATAATGAAAAAGGGCTTGAAAGATAAATAGTTATTCTCATAGATGAACTCACTACTGCAAATGAGTACAAGGAGAAGTTTAAAATTAGTTCTACTAAGCTTGATGAGCCGACGAAAGGATAAAATAATGAAAATGATAAGAGAGGTCTTGGCTATGAGAAAGGAGAAAGCTCCGGATTTGAACATAAGGATTCTAGACAAGGAAATCAGATGAACAAAGGAAAAATATATCTGGTAAGACAACCCAATGCTCAGAAGTTTAATGGTTACTACTTTTCTTGTAATAAATTTAGTCATATGGCTTCTCAATGTAGAATTGAAATAAATTCAAGCAGTCCATCATTTCTCAGTCAGTGTTTTAGTTGTAATAAGTTTGGTTAAAAGTCAACTGAATGCAAAAGTATGTCTGTTAGTATAAGAAATGTTAAATGCTACACCTGTGGAAGATTTGGGCATGTTGCTAATTAATGAAAATTGGAAGGAAATCAATGGAATGAGTGGTCTAGACAAAGAAATCTAGTGTGTTACAGTTGCAACGGATTTGGTCACATTGAAAGATTCTGCAAGAACAGAAACATGGATAGAAGAGGTTTGGTATATACAAAGGGAGAATTTCAAAGAAAGATGACAAAGGAAAATGAAAAGTGTCTATCGAAGAGATAAGAGATCAAATGAAGAAAATGTGGGTAAAGAAGAATGAATCTAATGAAGGGAATACGCCCATACTAGAAGCTGACTCCAATAATCCCTCTAGAAATTGATCTCAAGCCTTTGGCCTAGGGAGAGTTTTTCAAAGAAAAATCTTTTGATCCCCTTTCAGTAGCTGCACCAAAATGTAAGAAATTGTCAGTAGTTGTGATAGAAGTTTGAAAATGCATCAGTGAATGCTTTTGTACAAATATGAAAACTGGAAGGTCCACAAATGAATTTTTCTCTTGTTGTTTGAGAAAACAGAGTTGTTGGTACTCCTAGGGAAAAGTATTTAATGTGACTAAAGGGTTAGTTGTGAAAAGTTATAAAAGGGTTTTTTGTAACCCACATTTATCACCTTACACCGAAGAAAAGAGAAGGAGAGCCTCTACAATGAAATTTTGAAGGATTCAAGTAAATTTGGCAGTGAAATCACCAGGCATTTTTGATCGCTTGTTGAATTCCTAATTTTGTGCTCAAAAGAAAAACCTTGTTCAATATGGAAAGTAAAATGAATAAAATCAAAGGAACAATAACTTTGGATGAATATAGTAGTAGGAAGATCAGGGATGTAAGAAATATGTTTCCAAGCGGTAAATTGAAGTGGCTTGAAGGTGCGAAACATAAGAATTTGGACATTTGGAATGAGTTTCCTTATTTCGTCAACATAGAAGTAGTTCGGTTTATCTTGAAAAAATTGGATGATGATATCCTTACTCTAGATAAACCCTATCAAATTTCAAAAGAAGTGATCATAAATCTAATAGGATTATGCAATGTTGGTGTTGTTTTGAAAAAGAAGTTGATTCAAAACATTGAATTTGAAACCCTAACCGGAGTAACAGGAGATCAAAGGGCTCTAGTAATTTCAACGATCAAAAGTCCAATAACAAAGTACATTGCACATGGAATTTCATATAAAATTTTCTTTAGAAACAGGAAAGGCGCAACCTCACAGGCGCAGTATATATCACTCGCAAAATGATAATGGAGGATGAAGACTTTGATCTAAGTGGATTGTTGAAGGATCAATTGATGGAAAATGTGCAATTGATGGAAGATGCAGACTATGCCTTCAGGTTTGGTACCCTAGTTATATGCATTATGATGTATTTTCTAAATTGCTTGCCTTAGAATGATAATGTGTTGTGGAAGGAAAATGAACCCGTTTGTAAGAAAATTTAGAAACATTTCAATACTCTAAAGAATTGTGAGCAATTTTATGAAAATTTCTTTAGAGAATTGTTGGGAAAATTTGGAATAGTTGGCATCTCCCTTCTTGTAAGAACAGTTGAAGTTGGGTCTTCTTCCGATAAGGTGGAGAAGAAGCAAAAGATGGCTCTAGAGTTTGCAGATAACACTCCTCCTGCACACAAATCTCCAAAAACTAAAGAAAAAGGCAAAGAGTAGGTAATTGTGGATATACCAAATGAAGATCTTGATGATTACACTCCTAGAGATGAATTGGAATCAGTGGAACCAGATGTGATAATAGAAGAAGAAAGTGATGAAGAAGGTGGTCTATTCAAGACAAAGATACTGCAAATTGTTCAAGAGGAAGATGGAATGCAAAATATTGATGACATATGGTTAAATGGACCATCATATGAACAGGACGTTATTGAGGACACTCTAGGTAGTTACTTTGTGCACAACAACATTGAATTGGAATTTTTGCAGAATGTGCTTCCAGAAGAATTGACTACATGCATCAGGGAGGCTATGGCCTCTATGCCTCTAGACAAGAAAGAGGAAGAAGTAATTTTTCATCTGAAGGAGAAATTTAGGTTGTCTCTCACCATACTAAAAAAGAAAATGAATGTGTTAAGGAAATGCATTGACTCAGCGAATAAGGTCTACAATTATTATATTTGGTGGCCTCATGTGGTTGGTAAATACAAGGAAAAGCTGGAGAAGATTGAGAGTGAGTTGAAAAAAATTGGTCAAGATTACAATATGTTTCAAGACTAGGATGGAGTAGTAAAGAACATGATTCATGAGTTGTAGGTTGAGCATGCAAAGGTTCACTTTTCCAGAAACACTTTGATGGACACTTTCTAGAAAGTGGTGGATTTGACTAAATGTAGATTGGAGCAGCAACTTGAGATTCTTAAGAAAGGAGAGAAGTTGGAAGAAGCAATTACAATTCTAGAATCCCTTATCTAGATCATCAACTAAACATCAAAAAATAATAGTTTTTTAATAATTATTGGGATTGTTGTAGATTCTTGGAAGAAATTTCTTTTGGAGATGAAGGATAAGTATAAAATCATTTTTTGATTTGTGCAATAGTTGTAATTTCTCAAATTTTGATCAATTTGGGCATCAATAAAAGGGTGATAGAGTGCAGAAAAAGGTAATTTTTTATCATTGATGTCAAAGGGGGAGGAGAGCAGTGAAAAATTTCTTTACATTCTAAGGGGGAGCAATGTTTTGTTGTGTTTTATAATCTTGAGTTTTGGTTTCAACACTTAGTCATTTTTTACTAAGTGTTGCAATCAATGCCAAAGGGGGAGATTGTTGGCATATGGCTTGGAAAGATTTTTTTTATGGCTTCTAGTGTTGTCATTGATGGCAACTAAAGTCATTATCTTGGTCCACAGATCAAGATCTACTTATATCGGCAGGAAATGTAGAAGGCAATGTGTTACCGGCAAAAAGCATGAAGAACAGGGTATCCGGTCAGATAGGTGATTTGTATGCTTCACCGGATCATCATTTTTGGTTGTGGATTCCAAGGAAAAAAATTTAAGCATGTATGTTACCTTATTGGTATGTTTTTTTTGGTTGTAGCAATCGGTGTATGAGTTAAGAGATTCTGTAGAATGATTTTTTGTCTATTTACTCATTCTGGTCAACCTAGTGAATTTCGTGTGTCGCAAATGTATAAGGAGTACTTAATTAATTATTTCTTGTGTTGGTTATTTTTTTTGGGTCCCAAATATGTATTATCCAACTTGTGTGGGTGCGCATTAGAGATTTCTCATGATTTGAGTGGACTGTTGGAGAATATTTCTTGTTTTGTTAAAGCTGACTTAAGTGATTAAAATCTTTGTTAGCGGATATATATGTGAGATCGATAATTCATTTTGAGAGGAGGAATGGAGTAGTGTGAAGGTGTGTGTGTGCAAAAAAGTGAAAAAAATTTGTATGAGCGTACATTAGAAGATCTGTTGAGTGAATTTTTGCTTGTGTAGTAGAAGGGTTTTTGTGTAAGCAGAGCAGAGCAGAAGTGTGAATTGGACCGAAGGTCCAGAATCTGTTTCATGTGCTTCATTAGAATTAAATTTGGGAATTTGTAGATGCTATCTTCTCTGTTCAATTTTGGTTGTAATCACAAACACTTTGTAAGGTAGTGAGCCTTAGAATTAAATCTAGGAATTTGTAGATGCTATTTTCTCAGTTCAATTTTGGTTGTAATCACAAACACTTTGTAAGGTAGTGAGCCTTCCTTATTTTGAGCAATGAGCTCTAGGCAGTGTGCCTGAATGCAAGTGCATTCCCTTTTGTTCATAATTTTAACAAAGTATAAATTGTGGACTAATCTCCATTGTGGTTTTTCCCCTAACAGGGTTTCCACGTAAAATATAGGTGTTATGGTGCTTTTATTATCTTGTTCATGTGCTTGCATCTTTATTTCTTTTTATATGTTGCAAATAGTTTTATGATCATAATTAAATTTGAATATTGTTGAACACTGATTCACCCCCCCTTCTCAGTGTTCCCTAATTCCAACACCCCTAACTTCTATCTGATATGCTCAAATGTATATTTTGAAAGTGTCTTTGTAAATATATATGCAACTTTTTCCTTTATGGACATATACTCCAATATTACTTCTTTATCTATAACCTTCTCTCTTAAGAATTGATACCTGATAGATATATGCTTGATTCTAGAATGCATCACTAGATTCTTTGAAATATTAATGGCACTTGTATATTCACATAGAATACGAATAGGCTCATCATACATTACCTTGATATCCTTCAATATTTTCTTCATTCACAACACTTGGTTGTGGTAGGATGTTGCAGCTATATGGGTAAGTGCACAAAGATGGGGAGCCAAAAAGGGGTCTTAAGTGGCCACTTTTTTCTAAAATCAAAAAATACTGACCTTGGATGAGAAATTGAGGATAGTTGCACTCAAAATTTTAAGATGCAACAAAAATAAGGGTGGCAATGCTCTGAATCTACTTTCTAAACTACTAATTTTATTTGAAAATGGTAGAGATTAATGGGTTCAAAAAAGGGAGCCACACAAATTGGTCTTGTTTTCTCATAAAATTATAACATAGCATCTGTTGTGGCTCCCTTAAAATGTTAACTTTTTTTTAGTATTTTTAAAATTTCTTTGGTGATAAATTAGCTAATAGCATTTAGTTAATGCCTAATTTTTCTAATATTTTTTCTATGAATTTATGATTTTTAACTAATTTTTAAAGTGCAAACATCATGAAAAATAGAAATGTGTTTGTGCTACACCTATATAATTTTTTAAAACTAATTGAAAATTAATTTATTTATTTATTGAATATGTGTAAAATGAAGTCTACTTTATAAAAATTTAGTTTATTTGAAATTTCAATGAACGATTCCAAAATAAAGTAAAAAAATACCAAACATTGGTTTTTGAAAAAAATGGATACACCAACAAAATAAATTAAAGATGAAATCCTTGACATAGTCAAAATATGAAAAAAATACATCATTAAATAGCTAAAAGAGAGCTTAGTTCATTACCCAAGTATTTTTTACTCGACCTTGAAACATGTGCAAGCTTGATGGTTAGCATGAATGAGATTATGTGAAATTTTGTAGAATATGCAAAAACATGTTTGTGGTGTTAGAAAGGAAGTCCAATCCTTTGAGCTGGAAATCCAAAGCAAGACAAAACATGAGTGTGTTATAATGCGCTTGTATTATTTAAATGTATTGACAAAATGCAAGCACATCATAATGCACTCACATTTTGTGAATGCATTGACAAAATGTGAGTGTGTTATAATGCACTCATGTTATGATCTATATTGAAAAAAATCCTTCTCTTTTTTCTCTCTTTCTTGTCCTTATGTTTTAGGCAAACCATATACATGAAATAAACACTTAAGTTGACATTTACATATGGAAATTTACTTTCTTATACTTTAATTTATATTCCATGTATATAGAACTTTAGGATGTTTGAGAGTGGTTTCAAATCTCTAGGAGTTATAATGAAAATTCTAGTTTTTGGAAGATAGATTATAATTTTTTAAATAGTTAAATTTCAGTAATTAGCATGTCAAATTTTATTAGTCAGCAAATTGTATCATCTTTCTCTCACACTCTCCTTCCCTCTCTACTCTATCTCTTTATTTCAAAGAAAGAATAGGATTTGCATCAAAGTGAATTGATCAAAATTATGAGCCACTAATATTTCTTATTAAAACATTCAATTATGAGAGCCAAAAGATGCAAATAACAATCAAAAATGATACCTAACTATTATAACAACTATGAGGGAAGTTTTTAGAGCTTAAATAGGTGTGTACCTTGCTGCAAGAAGCATGTTTTTAGCATACAAAGGACTCATTCTCCTTTAGTGGCGAATGGGTCCCTATTAAGGTTTCTGAAACTGAGATTTGGGTTATTTTCCTTGATGTCTACACTCTCATATTCCTAGTTGTGAGCTCACGAAAACCTACACTTAATTTTGTAGCTTCAATTCTTCATTCTTGCACTTTGAAGGTCTATTTTGCAACTTGAAAATTTTGAAATTTTTGCTTCCAATCTTGCTTTTCAACCTAAAAACTTGCAATCACACATTCAAGGGGAGAAAAATGTTATTTGTTAGGGGATAGGGGTTTTCCTTGGTCAAACCCCTTTTAGGTAATTAAACCAAATGATCAAATAATGAAATAAGGACATGAAACATGAAACTTGAAATGATGATACCTTGGAAGATGCCTTGGAATGTAAATCTGCAAACTAACATGAAGTGGCCATGACAGATTTTGATTTTGATCCCAAATATGATGTATAACAATGCTTGCAACATGGATCTTCAATGCTATATCAACTATCTTAGCTCAACAACATGCATGAATGCACTACACCCTTGACATGATGAAATGACTTTGAATTGTTGCAATAAACTCTTAATAATCTTCCCTTGAATGTCTTTGAAATGCTCTATAATGCTCTTGTGAATGTACTCTTGAGTGCTCATGAAGATCTAGGATGAAACTAGGTGAATTAACCCCTTATTTATACTAATTTTAGAGATTAAACTCAAAATTCAAATAATTCAAGCTGACCTTAGATCTAGAGATAAAAATTATTAAATTCCCACCACAATGAAATTCAAAAAGGGGGTCCTCATTAAGGGGGTACTCGTTCACCACCTAGGGTGAATGGGTCCTGGCACTGCTTTCCAAGACCATTCCTTCTGGGCATGAAAGAACACTAAAAACCCATGTAGAATCAACTAATAAAGGGGATCCCATAAATGGCGGACCCATTCACCACCTAGGGTGAATTGGTCCTAGCACCAATTTCTAGGACCTTTAATTTTCCCAATTAAATGTTATGCAATTTAAATTGTGGGTGTCAGGATAAATCTTCAAGAGGTGTCACAAATAAGGTTTAAATTTGAATTAAAAGGGCTAATTAACTCTAATTAACCACAATTAATTAAAAGGACCCTATATAAGTGTGGAAGTGTGTTGCAACACTTTAAAACACTTAAATAAGGTATACATTAGGTACATTTCATTAAAAAGGGCCCATTAGGCTTAAAATCTTAGAAAAGTGTGTTACAACACTTTACAACACTTTTGCAAAGGGAAAATTAAGGTATGTTTTAAAAAAATAAGGTCCTTGGAATGATGTGAATGCATGTACAACATATTACAACACTATTCAAAGACACCATTAAGTTAATTCAATGACAATTATTCCCAAACCAAGTAAGGAAAAAGGATACTTTTTCCGTTACTACATTTTTCCCCCACCTTAGTGAGAGGATGACCCCATGTCAAACTCACACTAAAGTAGAAATTCAAGACACTTAAGTATGCAAAAATAAAAAATATACATAACCATACCCTATCAAAGGCCAATAAAGAAAGAAGAAAAGTATCAAGCACAACCATCCCAATACGATGTGAAACGAGGTTGTTTTTCCATAACATGCGTTCCTCACTCTAGGGTAGTGGAACCTCAGTCTATCCACTAGGTGAGTTATCCCAATGAATTGGAAAATGAGAGATTCATATTAGCCTCTCATACCATACCAAAGTTATCCTCCTGAAAACTTTGATAAGGCACCACAATGTAATGTAAAATTTTGTTAAAGGGGATTTTGCTTTATTCATGTAAAGGTCTTCTTCTTAGGGAGCATTGTGCCTAATGTATCCAAGAGAGGACAAGTCAAGGTGTTAGATCATCACTCATGGGATGCCTAATTCACATCATTCCATGATGTTAGATCACACACACTTGGATGACATCAAACCCAATGACACCACCAAGAAGAGGACACATCACAAGAAGAAGAAAAAAATCATGCCATGAAATTTTTGTCAAAAGATGTCATCAATTTATGCCCCCACTTTAAAGTGGTTGCTACACCATTGCTATGAGAAATTTCTTTAAAGTAGCTAATTTTTTTTCCTAAGACATGAGAGCTTTCCTCGGAAAACCCTATGCCAAGTCATATGTTTTTTAAATAAGCTACGTCATGAAATAGGAGGGAAGGGTTGCCCCAAAAAAATCAATACTAAAGATAACTCAGTATGTCACATACGAGCCAACTTAAGGCATGTCATCCACATCCCAAGGTTTCTCTTATATTTACATGAAAGGTGGTCAACTATCCAAAAGAGATAATGACAAGTGATATATGAGGACAAGGCTACCTAACTCCTTGCCCCCACTTAGTGCAAGACAAGGATGAGCTGAATTGACTAATGAGAGATGATGCTAAAGTTAAAATTTGTATCAATTAGAGGAATTAGGTACCCCAACATAAGGAAGAGCACCAGACTCCTTAAGATGTTGAATTTTGTTACTCAAATCCTTACATTCATTAGTGGAATGACCATGAATTCTATGATATGCACAAAATGAACTATTGTAATAAAAAAAAATTATGTTCTTAGAGGGAGAGATATCAAACAATCTTGGAGGAGTCTCAACAAGATACTCTCTTGATTTATAGTAGAAGATGTTCCTTTATTTTGTGAAAAATATATCTCTTGCTTAGTACAATATGTCATACTTACACAAGACTCTTTAGATTGCGAGATTTTGTACTCTCATTTATAGGAGGGTGTAAAATCTATCAAATTCAAATCATTAGTGTTTTGTGTGATGACATTTATGTTAAGCGAAAAGTTATTTGTTTCTTATGTTTCTTGTGAAGAACAATAACCAAGGCCACTAGTGTCTATCAATTCGGGATGCACTAATGTTAAAGTTGTCATAGAAGAATCTTTGTGTTGATATGGAGTGAAGGCTTGTTTGTTGGTTTGATTTCTATCAAAGGACAATAACCATGACCATGATTTTTTTCTTGTGTGTTAGGATCTATAGGGATGTGGATACCTTGATCTCTAACACCACATACTTTTCCACTATACCCAAGTTGTTTCATTAGCTCATAACCTCTTCCATAAAGCTTTTGCATTTCCTTCAGATTCGGTGGTTGTTCATAATCAACTTCATCAATGTTTGTTGTGTAATTTTCTTGATCTTCTAAAGTAGTTGAGGTGGATGCTTTGGAATTTTGCATTGACATTATCGATTTTCCCTTTTCAAAATCTTTGTTTATGATCTTGTATTCTACCATGAATGTTGGTGTGAAATATAAGGAACCCCAATCATCTTACAATAGCTTTGTGACTTCATCAATGTCCATTTCATGTTTTTCTTCTTTTGTAACTTCTTTTGGTGTACTAGATTCCAATGCTTCTAAAGGATCTCATCCTTCTGTCTCAGCCATCAAGAAACTTTCAAGCTCAAGATTATCTTTTAGTGTGTAGACTTTGTTGTTATAGATATATGTCATGACATGATGCAAAGTAGAAGGCACACCATTCATTTCATGAATCTAAGGTCTCCCTAAAAGGAGATTGTAAGAAAGATCATCAGGCATAACATGAACTAGAGTTTGTAATGTTACTTCTCCAATGTTGATAGGTAATGTGATGACTCCAAGCAATTATTTTCCTATGTTGTCAAATCCATGAATGGATAAAGAATTAGGTTTAATATCATTTTTACTCATATTGAGTTATTTCAAAAGGCTCACACTACACATGTTTAGGGTAACCATTATCAAAAAGGGTTTGTTTTATCATAATTTCATTGATGTAGACTATTATGTTGAAAGCTTCATATTTCTTTTGAATTGCTAAGGGAGGTAACTCACGTTGGCAAAAAACTATGTCCAAGTTCATTTCATTCATTCCTTGAATTAACATTGTTACATCATTTGAACTAGTGTTAGAAGGAATCATAACTTGTTGCAAAGCCTCTTGAAGCATGTTATGATAACTAGGTGATACTTGAAGTAGTTCCCATACAGAAATCTTAGCAAGAGTACTCTTAAGGTGTTCAACAAGATTATATTCCTTTCCATTATTTTTCATCAAATGAGGAGCACTAGGAAAGATAGGATTAGGAAATGGTAATGAAACAGGGGTTTTTTTTGTTTCCCATTGTTCCTTGTATTGTAGGTATGTGCATTGGTATTATAAAAAATTTTTTGTGAAGCATTACCATTGTCAAGTGAAGTTTTATTTTTGGTGGTTCAAGGATAAGTACAGGTTTGTTTTAAACTTGTGGTTTTTGTGAGGGGGTATAAATAATAAGTTTAGGCTCAAGAGCATACTTCAAGGGATATCTAATGTGCATAACCTCAGAAGACTTATACTTATTTTCATGATATCTTAGTGAATGGGAATCTAATGTCACTTCATCATCTTCATCTAATGAATTTCTATTATCAATGTTCTCTTTTTTTTTCCACCATGATATATTCCCTAGCAGGAGAGATTTTAGGAGAGCTACAAACTAGATGTTCATGAAATTCAATGTTTGGTTCTTCTAAAATAAATTCATCACTAGTAGGGGAATCATCAATGGTTGAATTGTCTTTCTTTTCAATGATGGTACTATCTTGTTCACTAGTGTTTTCCCTACGAGAAGAGAGACAAATAGGACACATAACTCTCATTCATTTGATTTTCTATCACCAAAATATCTTCATCACAAATAGGATAGATATTAGGGGAAGACAAAATTTGATTGTCATGATTATCCACCATTGTATTCTCTTTCATTAAAGCATTCTTATGAGTATGAGGGATGGAATTTTTCTTATCATGTTTAGAAAGGTAGGATACTAACATTGTTTGACCAAAAATACAAAGTACTTTTAACCATCTTATGCAATGCTTCAAAAATATAAATAATGTATTTACAAAGATGAAAAGTACTTTTATCTAATGTATACAAGACTTTAAAAATGCAAACGAAGTGTACCCAAAAATGATAAGCAATTTTATCAAACTTATGCAAAGCTTTATGAATGTAAACATTGTGTATGCAAAAGTGAAAAGTACTTTATCCATATTATGCAAAGTTTCAGAAATGTGAACATTTTCATATCTAATGATTTTTGCTATTGAAATGATTTCAAAAATGACTACCCTAAATTGATGTTTTTGACTTAGATGCATAAAATAGAAGTTACTGAAACTTTCTAGACTGATACTATATGTTACTAGAAAGCTTAGGAAGTACAAAAACAAGGTTTTCAATGTTGTAAAAGATAGTTTCGGGCCTAATTAGGGACTCACTCACTTTTACTAGTGAATGGGTCGTGGATAAGGGTTTTTGGAATATATTTACTAATTTTTGAGAGATTTTCAGTGAGTTTCAGATGCCAAAAAGTTTAGGTCAAGCCTAATTAGGGACTCATTCACTAGTAAAGGAGAATGGGTCCCAAATCAGAGTTTTAAAAAGGTGAAAATTGTAAATTTTAAGTTGTTTTGTGTGCTTTTTGTGCCTAATTTCAAACTGTAACTTTTATGACAAAAATTTCCAAAATTTGATGACGTAATGCAAGTGAAATGGAAGAAAAATGATGACCTATATAACACCTTTTGAAATGCATTTTTTTTTTTCAAATGAAAATGTATGAGATATAAATGATATGCAAAATGACTGATTTGTTTTTGTATTTTTTAGATTTAGAGAAATGAAAAATAGTGCAATTCTAAACCCTAAATGAGATGCAATTTTTTAATTCAAAGTAATAAACCCTAAATGAGATCTAATCCAATGAAAATTAGATGCAAATGAATGCAATATCTAACCTAGGATGCAATGAAAAACTCCAAGATCAAGAAATTATAATGTTCAATGTGTTGGGTTCACCATAATATTTCACAGAAAAAGTAAGGTTTGCATCAAATTGAATTTATCAAAATGACAAACCACTAATCTTTCCTATTAAAACATTCAATTATGAGAGCAAAAAGATGCAAATAACAATAAAAAATGATACCTAACTATTATAGCAGCTATGACGGAAGCTTTTAGAGCTTAAAGAGGTGTGTACCTTGCTGCAAGAAGCCTATTTTTAGGGCACAAAGGACTCATTCACCTTTAGCGGAAAATGGGTCCCTATTAGGGTTTCTAAAACTGAGATCTGGGTTATTTTCCTTGATGTCTGCACTCTCAAATTCCTAATTTTTAGCTTATGAAAACTTGTACTTAATTTTGTAGCTTCAATTCTTCATTCTTGCACTTTGAAGGTCAACTTTGCAACTTGACGACTTTGACAATTTTGCTTCAAATCTTTCTCATCAACATAAAAACATTCAATCACACATTCAAAGGAGAAAATATTGTTTGTTAGGGGATAGGGGTTTTCCTTGGTCAAACCCCTTTTAGGTAATTAAACCAAATGATGATATAATGAAATAAGGACATGAAACATGAAACTTGAAATGATGATACTTTAGAAGATGTCTTGGAATGTAAATTTTTAAACTAACATGAAGTGGCCATGAAAAATTTAGATCTTGATCTCAAATAGGATGTATAACAATTCTTGCAAGATGGATCTTCAATGCTACATCAACTATCTTAGCTCAACAACATGCATGAATGCACTACACCGTTGACATGATGAAATTACTTTGAATTGCTGCAATAAACTCTTGATAATCTTCCCTTGAATGTCTTTGAAATGCTCTATAATGCTCTTTTTAATGTACTCTTTGGTGTTCATGAAGATCTAGGATGAAACTAGGTGAATTAACCCCTTATTTATACTAATTTTAGAGATTAATCTCAAAATTCAAATAATTCAAGCTGACCTCAAATCTAGAGATAAAAATTATTAAATTCTTGCCCAATGAAATTTAAAAAGGAGGTCCTCATTAAGGGAGGACCCATTCACCACCTAGGGCGAATGGTTCCTGGCACTATTTTCCAGGACCATTCCTTCAGGGCATGAAAGAACACTAAAAACCCATGTAGAATCAACTGATAAAGGGGGATCCTATAGAGGGAGGACCCATTCACCACCTAGGGTGAATGGATCCTAGCACCAATTTCTAGGACCTTGAATTTTCCCAATTAAATGTTATGCAATTTTAGTTGTGGATGTCAGGATAGATCTTCAAGAGGTGTCACAAATAAGGCTTAAATTTGAATTAAAGGGGCTAATTAACTCTAATTAACCAAAATTAATTAAAAAGACCCTAGATAAGTGTTAAAATGTGTTACAACACTTAAATAAGGTATACATTAGGTAAATTTTATTAAAAGGGGCCCATTAGGCTTAATTAATTGAATAAACCTTAGAAAAGTGTGATAGTGTGTTACAACACTTTACAAAACTTTTGCAAAGGGAAAATTAAGGTATGTTTTAAACAAATAAGGGCCCTAGAATGATGTGAATTTTTACAACACATTGCAACACTATTCCAAGACACCATTAAGTTAATTCAATGATAATTATTCCCAAACCAAGTAAGGAAAAAGGATACTTTTTATGTTACTACATTCTCTTCACTCACTCACACCTCTCTCTCTCTCTCTCTCTCTCTCTCTCTCTCTCTCTCTCTCTCTCTCTCTCTCTCTCTCTCTCTCTCTCTCTCTCTCTCTCTCTCTCTCTCTCTCTCTCTCTCTCTCTCTCTCTCTCTCTCTCTCTCTCTCTCTCTCTCTCTCTCTCTCTCTCTCTCTCTCTCTCTCTCTCTCTCTCACACACACTCGCTCCTCACTCCGCTCCTCTATATCAGTCCCTGCCTCTCCCTCCCTCCCTCCCCTCTCTAGTTCTTTCTGTCTCTCCTCTCTCTCTGCTTGTCTCTCTCTCTCTCTCTCTCTCCTCCTATATGTCTCTCTCTCTCTATCTATCTCTCTATCTATCTATCTATCTATCCTACCTTCCACCTCATTCTCTCTCACTCTCTCTTTCCCTCTCTACTTTATCTCTCATCTACCTCTCTCTATCCCCCCTATGATGGTTGAGGGTATAGGTCTTAGGGTTTAAGGTATAAGGTTAAGTGTGTAGGATATAGGGATTAGGGTTTAGGATATGAGGTATAAGGTTGAGGGTATAGGGATGAGGGTTGAGAGTGTAGGGTTTAGGGTTTAGGGTTTAGGGATAGTGTTTAGGGTTGAGGTTATAGGGTATATGGATTAGGGTTTAGGGTTTAGGGTATAGGGATGAGAGTTGAGGGTGTAGGGTTTAGGGTTAAAGGTATAGTGTTGGGGGTTGAGGGATAGTGTTCGGTTGAAGGTATAGGGTTAAGTGTATAGGGTATGAGATTAGGGTCTAGAATATTGGGTATAGGTTTGAGGGTATTGGGTTTAGGGTTTAGGTTTTAGAGTTTATGGTAAAGTTTTAATGTAGGTTTTATGGTTTAAGCATAGGGTTGAGGGTTGAGGGAAATTTTTTAGGGTTGAGGTTATAAGATTAAGTGTATAGGGTTTAGGATATTGGGTATAAGATTTAGGGTGTAGGGTTTAGGGTATAAGGTATAGGGTTAAGGGTTGAGGGATAATTTTTAGAGTTTAGGGTATAAGGTTGATGGTATAGGGTATAGGGATGAGGGTTGAATGTGTAGGGTTTATGGTTTAAGGTATATGGATGAGGTTTGAGGGATAGTGTTCAAGGTTGAGGATATAGGGTTAAGTGTAAGGTTGGGAGATTGAGAAAGAGGGAGAGAGAGAGAGGGGGGGAGGGAGGGAGGGAGAGAGAGGGGGGGAGGAGGGAGGGATAGGTAGAGATCGAGAGAGAGAAACAAAGAGGGAAGGAGAAAGGTTGAGAGATTGAGAAAGGGAGAGAAATGGAAAGAGAGAGGGAAGGAGGGAGGGAGAGGTAGAGATGGAGAGAGAGTGAGATAGAGAGAAGTATATAAGGAGAGATAGAAGTGGGAGAGAGGGAGAAGTGGAGATATATATAGAGAGAGTGTGTGTGTGGATGGAGGGAGGGATAAGTAGAGAGGGAGGGAGGGATGGAGGTAGAGGTAAGGAGAGAGAGAGAGAGAGAGAGAGAGAGAGAGAGAGAGAGAGAGAGAGAGAGAGAGAGAATGGTGATATAGAGAGTAGAGAGGGAGAGAGAGTACTCATTCTTTACCCTACTATTTTTACCTAAGTTTTTAACTCATATTAGAGTGAATAATTCAAGTTTCCAAAAACATTGAAATGAATTTTTCCTTTTCAATAACATAATTGTACATTGCATAAATAATATTACATAATTTCTAAGTAAATGAAATTCATCTTTTCAAATACATATTACAATAGATTCATTATCATATTCATTTACAATTACATAACTCACAAGAGTTCAATGGTCAAGGTGTCCTCATTTGGATCACATTCCTTCTATTTCACAAGACTCGGTTGTCATGTGCAAGAGGGAGAGCATCACCCAAGTGCTTTTTCTCTAACCACGGACATAGCAATCCCCCACACATCTTCCTAATTAGAAGTTTCCCTACCCTTCAATGAATATTTTGGTATGGAAACCTCTATAATTTCCTACCTTAGTATGGTGTTGTGTCCTACATAACTAGTATGATCATAAAACTATGGATACTCGCCAACCATGCATGACACTTCTGACTAGCTATGCAATCCTAGCACAGTGAACTAACAAAGTGTATGCAACAACCTATACACTTACTTTGGATAAATTTTTGATACATATATTCACCCACCCCCTTACTCAACTTGGAAACTAACCTTAAAAATAACTCTTCTCTTGATTTGGCCCTAAGGTTTAATATCATAAATAAGATTTCATTCAAAAGTGATAACACACTAATATTGGTTTAACTAACTAATTAGGTTTGACCCAACCTCCTAAATACCCTGTTATGTATTTGTAACAATCCTAGGACTGGAAACTACCTCTTATTCAAGTGTTTTACCCTAACTCAAGGGAAATAAACTAACCTCCTACTTTCAATGATTATAAGCTTCTGAGAATGTAGTTCTCTTAATAAGGTTGAACTACCACAGATAGGTATTCATAATATAATATCATACAAAATAGTTCTAATAAGACACCAAACCCTCTTATTTTAGAAGTAACATAAATTCATTCAACAATACAATTACAACACTTCTATTATAAGGGTATTATTATATCACCCTATTCTAGCTTTTCTTTTCTATCCTAATCAAGTAATATAATCAAGATAACTAAACATCGTGCTTTATTGATTCCTCTTCAGCTTATAATAATATAGCTAATTGAACTTGCACACACATGCTTTCCAATAGCAATAGTATGCACATAAATAATAGCTCTCCTTAATACTTCCAGTAATATCTCTAGTTGCTCAACTCAACCTATCTTCACACTAAAATAAAATACTCTATGTTCTCAAAACCATAAATATGTTTCTCTCAAACTCATAAAAATGATTTCAAAATGAACACAATGATTGGGAAACCAAATATTGTGCAACTACTCTCTATTTGTACAAAAATGGATAGAAGTTGCTTGCTAAAAGTAAGCCACATTTGATTCCACTTATCAATTCCTTTCATGCCGTGGGTGTTATTGTGCATAATACAATTTCAAATATGTCTTTGAAACCAACTCAACTACTTTTCCATAATACCACGACCTACCGGTGATTACTCACTTACTGTTGGTTGTACATTATTTCAAAAAGGAATTCTTTAAAAATGGCACATTGGAGTCAAATCAAATTGAAATAATCCCTTTTCATCACCCCAAGTGTGGTCTTTACACATGCTACATTTACTTGGTTAAAGCACATCTTTTAAAGGCTGCACAATGGTTCTTTAGAACTCTATTTTACCTTTGCCTTTATTGTGAAATTCTTGCCACCATTTCTATGCAATGTTTGGTGCCTTTTTTGTCTGCCCTAAATATCTTAAAACAACCATTAAAAATAGCTTTATAACTTTCCACTGTGTGGCTATCTTGCCACCAACTATGTATTCCATCACATATATATGTACTTGTATTTATATATTTCAATCAATTATATATACATATATTAATATATATATTATTCATTTAATTAAATATGTATATATAAATTAATATATGTATCCCATCATTTAAACTTAATAATATATTTATATATTGGTACGTATACATATGTGTGTGTGTGTGAATTTTCACATCCGTATTAGTATCTACGTATGGGTATATGTAGACATTAGTATTTATGTATGATCATACCTACATACATATATATGTATGTTCCATCACATATATGCATACATATATATCCAATATACATACGTATCCATATATGTATTCAATACATAATATATATCTCATGCTCATCAAAGGATTTTAACAATATGACTCAAATTGACTAGACAATCAAGAATAATTAAAGACAACCATCCTCACTTTCCTGTCAACCCAAAAATTCATCAACATGGTTTAACACTTACTGACACAAAGTTTAGAATAACTCAAAAAGGTTTTCTAACCTATGCAGTGAGTGTGTGTGTCTTCTTAGATAGGTAGTCCAATGGTTCCCATACCAAATTCTCTTCTAGGTGATACTCTCCCTCTCCCCTCTAGAGGGTTCAAACCTTTCTTGCATCCAACTTAGTGCAACATGTATGAATTTAGTTGACATATAAGTTCTCATATTATTCATATACTATAAGCATCATTAAAGTATTTAAAAATCAATCTCCACATAATTCATATTCGTACATTACATTCATCCATTTGAAATTCAATAAGACATAATCATATATTAAAATATATTTACTCATAAAGGTAATAGTAATTAGTGAATAAATAATGGGAGAGAAAGATGGGAGAGAGAGAGAGAGAGAGGAAGGTGAGGAGATTGAGAGAGAGGGAAAGAGGGAGGGAGAGGTAGATATGGAGAGAGATAGAAAGGGAGTAGAGAGAGAATGGTGAGATAAAGAGTAAAGAGGGAAGGAGAGAGTGAGAGAAATATGGGTGAGGGATAGAGAGGGAGGGAGGGAGGGAAAGGTAGAGATGGAGAGAGATAGATAGAGAGAATTATATGAGGGGGAGTAGGGAGGGAGAAGTAGAGAGAGAGGTAGGGATGGAGAGAGAGAGGGGGGGAAGGAAAGAGGGAGGGAGGGAGGGAGAGAGAGGTAAAAAGGGATAGCTTAGATAGAGAGTAGAGAGGGAAGGTGTATGGGAGGAAGAGAGAGGGGGGGAGATATGGGAAGATAGAGAAAATTAGAGAGGGAAGGAGGGAGGGAGGGAGAGAGAAAGTTGAGATAGAGAGAAGTATAAAGGGAAGGGGATAGAGAGGAGGAAGGTGGGGATATTTAGAGAGAGGGAGAGATAGAGGGAAGGAGGGAGGGAGAGATGAAGAGAGAGAGAGATAGAGAATTATATAGGGAAGGAGAGATAAATTTCAAGATAAGTAGAGAGAGAGAGAGAGAGAATGAGGGAGGGAGAGGTAGAGATAGAAATAAGTATATAGGTAAGGAGACATAGAGGGGGGAGGAGGGATGGATAGAGATAAAGATAAATAGAGAGGGAAGGATGGAGGGATGGAGGGACAAAGGGAGAGAGAAGTGACATAGAGAGAATGAAAAAGACAGGGGAAGGAGGAAGGTGGAGAGATTGAGAGAGAGGAGGGAGGGTGAGAGGTAGAGAGGGATAAGCTAGATAGAGAGTAGAGAGGGAAAGTGGGTGGGAGGAAGAGAGAGAGAGAGGAAGGTGGAAGATGGAGATATTGAGAGAGAGGATTAAGGGAGAGAAAGAGAGAGGTAGAGAGGGATAGATTAGATAGAGTGAAGTAGAGAGGGAATGTGGGTGGGAGGAAGAGAGAGAGGGAAGGAGGGAGAGAGAAAATAGCTAGATTAAGAGAAGTAGAGAGGGAATGAGAGAGTGTAAAAGAGACGGCTAGAGAATAAGGGATAAATAATGAGTGTGTGTGTGTGATATATACAACTTGTTGATTACTAAAATTTGTTATTTGTGATACATTTCTTAAAGCCCTAATAGAATAACTACTTGTCCAACCTTGCATTATAACCAAGCCCTAGGGGCTTGTTTGAGACCATACAAATCCTTTTTAAGTATTCATTCCATGTTTGAATCCTCGCACTCATAGCTAAAATCCATTGGGTTGCTCTGCCTAAACTTCTAAGTCACCATTCAAGAAGGTAATCTCCCATTTCTTCAACATTTCCTTGAAATATTTTTCATCCATTTGATATACTTTGAAGTCCTTGTGAACAATAAATACAAGAAACATTTTGATTGCCTCCATTCTTGCCACCAAATTAAATGTTTCCTCAAATTTGATTCCTTCCACCTGTGAGTAACCTTTGCACAACAACCTTTCTTTATTTCTCACCACTTCTCCATCTTCATTTAATTTATTTATGGACACCCATTTTGTCTTTATCACATTCTTGTGTGCAATCCTTGGAATTAATTCCAAAGACTAATTTTTCTCTATCTAATTTAGTTCTTCTTCCATTGTTTGAATCCATCCTTCATACTTGCTAGCATCATCAAAGGTCTTAGGTTCTATTCTTGGTAGTAAATAAAAATTTACCTATTCATTTTTCCTTGTAAATCTTCTCCTAGTATGCACTCCTTCATTCTTGTCTCTAATTATCTAATCTTTAGAATGATTCTTTTGAACATACTTGGCAATAGGATTGGGGACTTTCTCTTGTGTTTCTTCATTTTTTTCTTCTTCTTCTAAGTAGGTAGGTTCACCTAACCAACAATCTTCTTGCTTGTGTGAGGTTTGTTGTGACTCTTCATCAACTTTGACATTTGTACATTCAACTATCTTCTTTAACCTTTTGTTGTAGCACTTGTAAGATTTTATCCTAGTTGAGTACCCAAGAAATATTCTTCATCAGATCTTGAATCAAAATTTCCCAAACCTTCTTCATATATTTTGATAAAACATCTTCTTCCAAAAAAATTGAAGTTCTTGATAGTTGCACATCTTTCATACCATAGCTCATAACCTGAGTCTTGGTGTTATCAACTCTTAGTTGACCTTTGTTAAGAATATAGACAGTGTAGTATGGACATCTTATTTCTAGTATATATAAGGCATCTTGGCTTCATTCAACATTTTCCTAGCCATCTCTTGAACAATTCTATTTTTTCTTTCCACAACTCCATTTTGTTGAGGAGTTCTAGTAGTAGAGAGATTCTTATTTATCCCATGTTCTTCATATAATTCCTTAAATTCATTTGATGTGAATTAACCACCTCTATTGGACCTTAAACACTTGATTCTAGCATTCATTCATTTTTGACTATTGACTTGAAAATATTAAACCTATTGAAATCTTCTGAATTTTCTTTTAAGAATATAACCCATGTCATCCTAGAGAAATCATCAATTAGTAACATGAAACACCTTTCACCTTGGATAATCTTTGTCATGTTAGGTCCGCACAAATCAATATTAATTAGTTCCAAATTCCTTGTAGAAGAATACTCCTTGGTCATGAATCTTATCCTTTTCTACTTCCCAATCTGACATTCTTTACACATGGTGCTTGTAGGCTTGGCAATCTTTGGCATATCTCTCACTACTTACTAGGAGTTGGTCTTCATAAGATTATCAAAGTTGATGTATCCAATCCTTTTGTACCATAGCCAACATTCATTTTTGTGTCCTAGAAGATAGCTTCTTCCATTACCACCCTTTAGGTTGTACAAATTATTTTTAATCCTAAATCCTTCTACCACCAACTTACTAGAATTTTCTCTTTTGATTTCACATCCTTGATCGTTTATTATGAGATTGTATCCTTTGCTGCACATTTGACTTACACTGAGAATATTGTTCTTGAGACCCTCAACAATAGAGAATGTCTTTTGTCTTGGATTTTTCATCAATGCTTATGGTGCCCTTTCCACAAATATTTGTAGATGAATTGTCTCCAAACTTACTAATTTTCCTTTCCACTTTTAACGAAATTGATGAATTTTTTTCTTTTCACTTGTCATGTGACTTGAACATCCATTGTCTATTACCCACATATTTGTTTTCCATTCAGCATGAATTTTTTTTTGAAAAACCATTTGAATTTTCAACCTTTTTTTTGTTTCCTTGGCATGCTCAATAACATCTACCTTTTGATTTTTTGATTTTACCAATCCACTTTTGTAATATTTTGCTATATTTCGAGCATTGTTACAAATTTGACATATCACATCGACATCCACTAGTGAAGCAAGAGAATTTCTACTTACAATATTTCTTCCATTCACTTAAAACATACAATCTATAGCCTTATGACCATACTTATTGCAGATGGGACAATAACAAAAAAATAATGATTGAACCTATTTTTAGAGAAACTTCTTGCATGGTGAGATCTTCCTTGAGGTCTGATATCTACTTCTAGATTTCTAGACATTGCTTTCTCCAATTCCTTTTTTAGTAAAAGGATTTATTTCTCAAGATTTTTGAATTCATCTATCTTGGCTTGAATCAGGGCCTTTTATTCTTTGTTCTCTTTTTTAGCACATTCCAAGTCTTCAACAATAGAAATAAGTTCACCTTCATAATCAACTTCATCTTCTTCTTCATCCATAGTTTCATTTGAACCATCAGAGATCATAGTGGCCATGAATAGGGATTTCCTCCATCATCATTTGATGAGTAGTAGTCTCTTTCTTTTGAGGAGTTGTATTCTTCTTTGGAGAGGAGGTTCCTCTTGAAACCTTTGTTGCTATTTTCATTTTCTCCAAAAGAAAACTTAGAAGCATAATGACCAATTTTTCCATAATTAAAACATTTGATAGGTAATTTATCTTTATACTTTCCCGATTCTTTTTCTAGCTTCTCACAAAGTTTTTTTCTTCTTCCTCAAATTTAATATGTGAACCGTATGTGCCTTCTTTCTTTATAGCTTTGAAAGAAGCTTCTCTTTTGTGTGTACCTTGGACTTCATTTCTCATCTCATAGGTGGTGAGTGATGAGCCTAGTTTTTGGTTCAATTTTGGGTAGAGTCTATAGTTTATTTGTTGATAGATTTCATGGGTGTTAATGTTAAATGTCGGTATTTTCATAATGTCTCCCTCAAACCATTGGCATTGGACTTAATCCTATATTTGCAAGTTTTAATGACATTTGGCATAATATGTGGATTATCTATATTGACTTTGCATGTGGTTAATGAATGTTCCTTAAGGTGGTTATAGATGTGCAGTTATTATGCAAATTGACCTTACCATGCAGATTTAATGTGCCAAGTTGAGGAAGACACCGCCAATTGGGCATCCACCATAACATCCAGCAAAGGAATCGCTCCAAGTCAAAGAAGGCCAATGGCAGAAGATTCTTCATGCAGCTGAATGTAACCACCTTGTTGTAGTGGAATTTAATGATCAAGCATGCATGGGCGTTACTAATGTGTTGAGTCTATGTCTAACTAGATTCCATGCATGTGTAACTACCATCGCTCCATTTCCTTTATTTTCCCTAAATGGAATCCTTCCAGTTGTGGATTTGACTTCCTTGTTTAGTTGTTAGCATAAATGATAATCGGGTGCTCCTTCCTCTGGGTTAGAACATGATAGCAAGAGGAAGAGGCTGGACGATTTGACATTGTATTCCAATTTCAATAATACATTACTCTTTGTATGCATGATTTACAATGAATAAAATATAGTTCTGTGTTCGAGCATCTAAGTTCTCTTTAGTTTTAGATGATACTTATCCAAGGGGGCCCACTTGGTGAGTAATTTATTTTCTTATTGTAGCATTAGTTTAGTATTAATTTCTATTTGGTACTTAGTTAGAAATCTGGCATCGACTGTTCCTATAGCCACTAGAAGTCCATTTTGTGTCTCTTCCTGCAGCCAAAGCAGACATAGTAGTTTCTTATTTGTTGCTCATATATTTATTCATGTTACGCATTTCAGCTTAGCATAGTCATTGATTGATGCTCGGCATTTGTTTCATTCCTTTCTAAGCAATTTACTTCCAGTATTGTGTGTTTCTTAGCTGTAGAATAGAAATGGCTACTTAAGAGTTCCTAGTGCACATACTATGTTGGCCCATTTCAAGTTCACATCCCTGGGTTGACAATTTAAATGCACCTTCATGATGATTGAAATAGCTATTCAGGTCAGATGTCCAATCTTTGAATCATGGTTGTAAGGGTTGAGTTATCAGATCATTCTAGAAGGCCGACATTTTTGGTGCCATTGTTGGGGATGGTGTCAACTAGGGAATCTTTTGGAGTCATTAGTAGTTTTTCTTATTGTAGTGTTTCTGGAAGCTATTCTTAGTATATCCTCATTTAGGAGTATTGAGACCCCCCCTTTATTCACTACCAATTTTGTGTGAGCTAACTGATAGTGAGTGATACCGCGTGCATAGAGAAAGGAGAAGGGATGCTTATGGGAGATTGCTTCCTAACAATCATAATCCATTATAGCTAGTTTAATATCATAATCTTCCAAAGAAGAAGAAGATCCACACCGCTTTGTTGATGCATATCCTGATCTGACTAGTTTTGAAGACTCCTCTAAAGATCAAAATCAGCTTGAGAACCCCTTTTCTTTAGAACCACATCAAGCAGGCATGGGTGATGCAAATGGAAATAAACCTAACCAACTAGCTTTTCCTTTTCCCACTACCCATTAGAATGAAGTTGACAACATTAACAACATCCTTGCTTCAGCATCCCCAAAGTTTTATGGACTTGTCACAGAAGATCCTGATACCTTTTTATTTGAGTTTGACATACTCTGTAGGAGTTATGATTATACTACTAATGCCCATAGGCTTAAGCTATTTCCCACCACTCTGAAGGAAGTTGCATTAAGATGGTTCATGAGCCTTGGCAAAGATACTATGGCAACTTGGGAAGACATGAAGACAAAATTTCTTGAGAAATACAAGGAATATTGCAGAGGTAGTGATATACGAGGAGGTGACATTTTTAGGATGTAGCAAAAGGAAGATGAGAGCTTGGAAGACTACATTGCAAGGTTTATGTTTTTCCTACAAAAATATCCACACCATACACTTAATGAAGACTCAAAAAAGTTGTTTTTTCTAAGAGGAATCAATGACGATTGCACTGATGCCTTGGATCTTATGGGAGGAGGAGATATCACCCAAGTTCCCTAGGATGATATCAATAAAATATGTCAGAACTACTCTAGGGAAGCCTCAAAGAAAGGAAGAGCTTACCAACCTTCCATGGTAAGTCAACTACTAATGGAGTTTCAAGAATGGAGATTACTCATTTGCTAGCAGACTTCAAGAAAGATATTATAAATAATATAGCTACTTAGCTAGATACACTTCAACCAAAGAAGAAGCAAGAGGAGGCAGAGGCAATGTTGACAAAGAATTGCCCTCACTGTAGACAAAAGAAGAGAGACTGCAAATGTAAGATGGTAGCTAACTTGGAAATCAATTAGGTTCCACCTAAGTTCAAGCCAATCTAGATTGAAGAAGACTAATTCTATTATGTTGCACAAAGGAAGCCTTGGGCTTCAATACAAGGTATGCCACCGGATCCACTATCCTATGTTGGGCCATATTTTAATCTATTCCTTTGGTAACCAATGGAATCCCCCATATCCATCCAATTATGGAGGATATTCATCATAGCCTTGGAGTAACCCCCTAAATGATTGGTTTAGTCATCAGATTTCTCCACCCTAATGGCAGCAACCTCAGGGAATTGGCAGCCACCTTCAAGAAATTGGCAACAAACAAATCAATGGAGAGGAGGACAATAATGGCCTACTCAGGCAACTAGTTACATGCAACCACCTTCTCAACCCTAGCAACCTACTATAATGCCTCCACTTACTAATCCAAGCTCAAATGTACCTAAACCTACTCAACTACCAACTTAGCCCACACACAATCCAAATAACAAACCACAGCAGCAGCCTGTATACTTTGTTGATTCAAATCAATTCTCTGCATATGTTGTGATTGTAAGTGATATCCACTTGTGTTCAGGAACTACTCTACCAGCCCCTTCCAAGCCCATTATCACTAAGCTTCTTGTAGAAGAGCAAGATGAACCTCTAAATGATCTCATTCAGCCAAGTGTACCTAAAAATCTTGAACCAGTCCAAGTCAAGTAGACTAAATAATAACCGTCATTTCCTCAGAGATCAGAAGTTTCCAAGAAGAAGGAAGAAAAAGAGGATACCACTTTTGATATCTTGGATCAGCTAAAGAATATATGTGTCCAGATACCTCTATTTCAGGCCATAAAGGATGTTCCAATCTATGGCAAAGAAATCAAGGAAGCATGCCTCAAGAAGCTAGGTAGGAAAAAGAAAGACCCAACTATAGTTCATGTGGTGGGCCAGCTAGTCAACGTCATGCTGGGAAAAGTGGCTATTCCCAAGTATAATGACCCAGGTAGTCCTGTGGTAGTAGTTGTGATGAACGGGGTCCAAGTGAAGAATGCTCTTATTCATTTAGGGGCAGCAATAAATGTAATGACCAAGGACATCCTACAGCAACTAAACATTGCAAGTATGAGGTCTACTCCTATTGTCCTGCAGCTTGTTGATAGCTCTATTGTTAAGCCTGATGGTGTAGTGGAGGACCTTGTGGTAGTTCTAGACTCTTAGGAATACCCAACAGATTTTATGATTCTTTCTCTGAAAGCTACACTAGGCGGATATCTCATTATTCTTGGAAGGCCATGGTTGGAAACTACATATGCATAAATTGGATGTCACTCAAGTGACATAACCATTTCAAATGGGAGGAGTACTAAAAAATTTGTTCTTTATCCACCTGCTCAGCCATATCATGATGAAGATAATCCCATATTTCCACATGCTGGTGAAGAGGCCGAGGAAGTTAACTCTATGGCGCAGCTTGTGATGCTAGGTAGAAACTCCTTCATGCAGCTCCAAGATGAGAATGAAGTATTGGCTAACATCATTCAGAACCATTATGAAGTGGAGGAAGCATCATATTCTCATTTTTCTACTCCAGTCAAGACACTTCTGCCTACTCTTCCTATAGCCACTATTCCTCCAAACATTCTTTCTGCAAATGTTTTTCCTATAGCCACTCTTCCTATAGCAATTGTTTCTACAGACAGACTTCCTATAGCAACAAGTATGTCCAATACATTTCTGCCATATGAACTAAAGGTACCAAGTGTTAATGAAGCAGCCATGATAGAGTTAACCACACAAGTACAAGTGTTTGAGGGAAAGTATCTAAATGTTAATAGTAAATTAAGTGGGGAACAACAATTGTTATTGGAAAACTTATTAAGAACCCATTAGCATGCATTTACATGGGATTATCATGGTATGAAGGCTTTGGATCCTAAATTTGTACACACAGAATTTACATTAGAGATGATTGCACCCCAATAAGACAACCACAAAGAAGAATCAACCTTGCATTGAGAGAAATTGTGAAAGGAGAACTATAGAAATTACTAGATGCATGATTTATCTACCCCATTTCAAATAGTCATTGGGTGTCTCCATTAGTGATTGTGCTCAAGAAAGGAGGGAAATGGAGAGTCTGTATCAATTATAGGGAACTTAATGCTACCACCAAGAAGGTGTAGTTTTTGGCCACTACATCTTCCATAAGGGAATTCGAGTACATCCTGCAAATATTGAGGTAATTACAAAACTACCCACACTTGCAAAACAAAAGAATGTTAGGAGTTTCTTAGGTCATGTAGGATATTATAGGCACTTTATCAAAGATTTCAGCAAGGTAGCAATACCACTGTACACTCTTCTCACTAAAGATGTTGAATTTTAGTGGACTGAAGCTTGTGATAGGGCATTTTCTGACTTAAAGGTAGTTTTGACTCGTGCTCCTGTACTCAAAGGGCCGAATTGGGAACTTCCTTTCCACATCCATACTAATGCATTAGATTATGCTATAGGATAAATCTTAGGATAGAAAGAAGGAGCTATTGAAAATACCATTTACTTTGTCAGCAAAAATTTACAAGGAGCTAAATTCAATTATCCAGTTATAGAGAAAGAAATGTTGGCAGTAATCTATGCACTAAATAAATTCAGGCATTACATAATAGGCTACCAAATCTTTGTGCACACTAATCATGCATCCATTACGTATCTCATGAATAAACCTTTGATCATAGGTAGATTGGAAAGATGGTTATTGGTGATGCAGGAGTATGATATAACCATTGTGGATAAACCAGGGAAGGGCAATGTTGTTGCAAATTTTCTTTCAAGACTAACTACATCAAAATACAATCAACCTATAGATGACTCTTTCCCTAATGAGCATCTATTCTCCCTCAGTATACAAACACTCTGGTATGCTGATATAGCCAATTACTTGGTCACAGGTAGAGTTTCTTCTCACGTCTCTCTAAAAGAGAAAAGGGCACTCATTGAGAAATATTTTCCTTTCTCTTGGATTATTGGATGTTTGTTTTATACTGGACCAGACCATGTCATGAGAAGATGTGTGAGAGAAGATGATACATATGAAATTTTGCATGCATGTCATAATGAACCATGTGGAGGAAATTTTGTATCCAAGAGGATAGCAATGACGATTTTGAACATGGGATATTACTGGCCAACACTCCACAATGATGTGGGAAGGTATACCAAAAAATGTGATAGATGTCAAAGAATGGGTAGACCAACCAAATCTGATGAGATGCCACTTTTCCCTTAGGTATTAATCACTCTCTTTGACAAGTGGGGATTGGATTTTGTGGGACCTATTGACCCTCCATCAAATAGTAAGTCTTATATACTGGTATGCATTGATTATGTAACTAAATCAGTAGAAGTTAAGGCCATGAAACATGCAAGAGATAACAAAGTTGTAGAATTTCTTTATGAAGAGATTTTCACAAGAGATGGAGTACTAAGAGAAATAGTGATTGATCAAGGGGAACAATTCACTTCAACCCTTGTTGCAGTGCTAGTTAATGAATACAACATAAGGCATAGAAAGTCTACTCCTTATCATCCATAGGCTAATGGCCAACTTGAGGTGACCAATAGAGAGAATGAAGCCATTCTAACTAAAATAATAGTTTTCCATAGAAAGGATTGGGAAAATAGATTACCAAATTTTGTTTAAGCCTATAGGACAACTTGGAAAACAAATACAGGCTTCACCCCATTTTAGTTGTATAGAAAGATAGTTATGATGCCAGTTGAATTTGAATATAAGACTCTTAAGACTACAGTAAATTTGGGGATGGATATTTCTGAGGTACAAAGAGAAAGAATCATGCAGCTAAATGCTTTGGATGAGATAAGAAGAGAAACCCTACAACATACAGAAGTAGTACAGAATTAGAGAATCAAGTGGCATGACAAATTTATCAAGGAGAAGATATTCCAATCGAGAGATTGGGCCTTGCTCTATGACTCAAGATACTGGGACAATGCAAGAAAATTGCAGACAAGGTGGCTAGGACCATATGAAGTTGTTGAGGTCTTTTCCAATGGAGTTGTTCAACTTACTACCATTGAACCTGTCAGGTTTAAATTACTTGTCAATGGTCATTGCCTCAAATTATATCATAAGCTAGCTTCCAAAGAAGAGTTCCTGTAGCAATTCACCCAGCATTTAGCACCCGAGCTTCCTATAGCCAAAGGAAATGGACCTAGTGTCCTTCCTTCTAGCTAATTAAGGTAAGTACTTTTCATAATAAATACTTTCACTTACGTGGAAGTCCATTTCTTTGTCATCCACCCATCCACCCATCCATCACCACCTCTCCCTTCCATCACTTCATTCCACCTCACCTCACTTCATCTTCATTAATTGCTCAATTTATTTCTCTACAAGGTGAGCAGTACTTTCTACATGATCTTTTTAGCAAATCTTCCACACATTCAAGTATGTACGCATTAATTGCTATCTTTAATCATCTTTTAAGTGTGTTCATTTAATCACTGTACGTTAGTATAAATGTTTGCATAAAATGCCATCATTCCCTGTCATATCACCACTCCCATCTCGCATGTGTGGACACACGTCCAAATTTAGGTTGGGGGAGGGGAAAGAAAAAGATGTAAATATTTTGTGAATTTATTTCCCATGTGTCAATTCATGGGCTACGTCAGAAAATTTGAAATGAGCTGATTTGAAATTTTGAAAGGACGGCTTGCATGTGTGAAGTGACAATAACTGCAACCACCATTTCTTCCCATCATAATTCCCCTTTTATCACTCTTTCTCTTACCATTATTGCCCTTGTCATAATCTTGAGTTGCAAGCAAAAAGGTGAAACAAAGAAAATAAAATTCAGTCGATATTAGCACTAGAAATTTAGCAAATACTATAGGAAAGTGAGCTTGATTTTTAGACGAGAATTACAGGAAAGAAGTTGAGAGCATTTTTTTTACTGTACACAATGGGAGGTGGGTTAATTTGAAATGAACCCATAGTGCATGACATTTTATTGTAGGATGCACAATGCTTGGCCGAATTTAGAAACTGTGGATGG
Source organism: Sequoia sempervirens (assembly GCA_007258455.2). Lineage (NCBI taxonomy): Eukaryota > Viridiplantae > Streptophyta > Pinopsida > Cupressales > Cupressaceae > Sequoia > Sequoia sempervirens. The sequence goes on from VDFB02000017.1 coordinate 127,439,039, forward strand.
TTATACTACTTCCTAAAGTTGGATGGCTTTGATGAAAGCATCCCTTGAATTTTCCCAGACATTTTATGAAGGAAAAGCCATAGTAAAAGGGTTGGAAGTTGTGGCAACTAAGGATAGAATTTCAAAGTTAATAGGGTTACCTACTGATGGTGACAATTACCTTGCTTCTAGAGACGCCATATCAGCTAGGGTCGAGTTTACAAAGCCAAATGACCCCCTGTTGAGCATAGATAAACAAGGTGCAAAGAGAATGTCTCTGCCCAAGCTGTGGAAGCAAATAGTTGTGTATGTTATCAAATACATCACTTTTGATGGTTGCATGTCAAATTTTCACTCTATGCACTTCAATATTTTGAATCACATGAGGCACAGAAGGAGGATGAATGTTCCTAATGTGCTCTACAATCTTCTCTCAATCATGGTGGTTGAGACCCAAAAAGGTAGGGATAATTTTGTTTCCCACCATTTCCTGATTAAATTTTTGGTTGAAAAATCTCTGCATGATGGAATGATTTGGGATGAATTTATAAATGTTGATCAAATTAGACTTGAGCAGTTGCAACCTAGGGTTTTACCTCAACCCCGTAGGTCTAACAGGAGATTAAGCACAACTAAAGCTACTCTTGATGCTTCAATCTCTAGTGTTGGATCTAGTGTGAATCCTCCTGTAGCAAAAGAAACCATGGAAATTAGTTCCTATAAAACAAAGCACTCAAAAAAAGAAAGCTATTCCTCCTTAGAATCTGACAATGATATTCCACTTGGCACCTTGATGAAAACTAGGGCATATAAGAGAGAGATGGAAATGAGAAAAGGAAAGGCCAAAAGGCAATCGAAAAAAATAAAAGTGCCAAGTTCTAAGAAGAGGAAGTTTGATACTGTTCATCCTGTAGCCAAAGAAAAATGTGAGAGTCCTCCTAGGAAATCAAGACCAGCTAGGCCTACATTTGGTATGCCTTTGCAAGAAAGCCTTAAGCCTAGTGATACATCGCATGAGAACCCTAAAGCTCCAATGGGGCAGGGGAATGTCGAAGAAGAAGACATATTTAAGAGAATAGTGAATATAACATTGGCCGATCTTGCTAACATTACAAAGGAGTTTGAGGAAAATCAAGAAGTCCTATAGTAGGATGTCCTGCAGCAACAGCTAGAACTAGAGCAGGAGTTCCTATAGCCTCAGCAAGAACAAGAACAAGAGTCCCTGTAGCAAGAGTCGAAAGAAGAAATAGTACCCTTGTAGCCAGAGATAACTGGGCAGCCTGAGTCCATGCAGATAGTGTCATATGAGGAACTGCCATTGACCAAAAGATTGGTAGGAATTCACAATCCTCCTAATTTTATAGTACATGTAGCAATTTTAAATTTATGGAAAAAAATGCAAAGGATGGAGGGAGAATGGAAAAAGGAAAAACAAAAATTAAAGAAGGCAATTCAAAAGAAGGGTAAGGAGATAGAAAATAAAGATGTAGAAATTGCCACCTTGAAGTAGAGGGTGGATGATATGGCAGCTTTGGCACCACATATTTTGTAGTAGGAACCCTCCTAGGTTCTATACTCTGCTCCTGAAAGAGATCTCTCTTTTAGGATGTCAAGGATTGCCTCAAGTTTGAATCCTTCTATTGACACCCCTATGGAATTTTTCAATGCTTATAGGATTGCCTCCCCTAAAATAAAGAATTTGCTATGTGAATTTTAATTGCATAATTATGTTGTCACAAAAGACCATGATTGGAACCCACTGTTGTATGTTGGGGATGTTCAATTGAGAGCATTCCTATCTTGGGTACAAAATGAGATTAATTGGGGATAGCAACATGGAGCTTATAAACAATTGGAATTTGATATCCCTCTGCCTGTTAGAGTTGAATCAAGTAACCCAAGCGATATTTACATAAAATAGCATAGAATGCTTCTTAGACCTAGTTATGGCAACAGGATAATGCATTGGATTGATGTAGTTTACATTGAGTATGAGGTAAAGACAGCAACAAAGGAGGAAACTATGAGGAGATGTCTATCACAGAGATGGAATAGTCTTTTGATGAGTTGAAGCAGGTTGAGCCTCATTCCATCCACAATTATGCTGCAACACTAAAGAGGATTGATAGGTATATATAGATTGGGAGAACTCAGGGATGGTCTTGGCTTCCCCTGACTTTCCAGCCACCTATGCTCATGTGTCTCATGCCAAACTTTAGATTCTACCAATTTGACATTGTTGCAGAAAAGCAGAGATGGGGCAGATTTGATAGATTGGGAGGATTCTATTGGGATCTTGATTCTCGCACTATAGCCATTGATGTTGGATAGCTATCAGTTGCAAATTTTACAGCTTTGACCAAATAGAAGAACAACTCTTTCCCTTTTTGAGGACCAACAAAATGTTAGGTTGGGGGCAGTGATGAGCCTAGTTTTTGGTCCAATCTTGGGTAGAGTCTATAGTTTATTTTTTGATAGATGTCATGGACTTTAATGTTAAATATAATTATTTTTATAATGTTTCCCTCAAACAATTGACAATGGAATTAATCCTATCTTTGCAAGTTTTAATGACATTTGGCATAATATGTGGATTATCTATATTGAATTTGCATGTGGTTAATGAATTTTCCTTAAGGTGGTTATAGATGTGTAGTTATTATGTATACTGACCTTGCCATGGAGATTTAATGTGCCAAGTTGAGGAAGACACCACCAGCTGGGCATGCACCATAACATCTAGCAAAGGAATCGCTCCAAGTCAAAGAAGGTTGATGGCAAAAGATTCTTCATGTAGTCAAATGTAACTGCCTTGTTGTAGTGGACTTTAATGATCAAGCATGCATGGGCGTTACTGTTGTGTTGAGTCTACGTCTAACCTACATGTCTAACTAGATTCCATGCATGTGTAACCGCCATCACTCCATTTCCTTTATTTTCCCTAAATGGAATCCTCCTAGTCGTGGATTTGATTGCCTTATTTAGTTGTTAACATAAATAATAATCTGATGATCCTTCCTCTGGGTTAGAACATGATAGTGAGAGAAAGAGGTTGCACAATTTGACATTGTATTCCAGTTTGAGTAATACATTACTCTTTGTATGCATGATTTACAGTGAATAAAATATAGTTCTGAGTTTGAGCATATAAGTTCTCTTTAGTTTTAGAGGATACGTATCCAAGGGGGCCCACTTGGTGAGTAATCCATTTTCTTAGTTTAGCATTAGTATAGTATTATTTTTTGTTTGGTACTTAGTTATAAATCTGGCATCGATTGTTCCTACAGCCACTAGAAGTCCATTATGTGTATATTCTTGCAACCAAAGTAGACAGAGTAGTTTCTTGTTTGTTGCTCAAATATTTATTCATGTTACACATTTCATCTTAGCATAGTCATTGATTGATGTTTAGCATTTGTTTCATTCCTTTCCAAGCAATTTACTTCCAGTATTTTGTGTTTCTCAGTTGTAGAATAGAAATGGCTACTTAAGAGTACCTAGTGCACATACTGTGCTAGCCCATTTCAAGTTCGCATCCCTAGGTTGAAAATTTAAATGCACCTTCATGATGATTGAAATATTTATTCAGGTCAGATGTCCAATCTCTTAATCATGGTTATAAGGGTTGAGTTATTAGATCATTATAGGAGGTCGACAATGAGGGTTCCAAATAACTCTTCCATGGTGAGTTTTGTCGAATCTTTATCTTTTTCAATGGTAGAGACCTTTAAATCAAACTAATGAGGGAGAGTTCTCAAAACTTTCTTCACAACCATTGAAAAATCTTCACCAAGTCCTATGATTCCATTGAAAACTTCATCTACCCATAGTAGTAGCTGGCTATGTTTTCCTCTTCTTTCATCTTTAAATTCTTAAACAATGTTTTGTAAGATTGCAATTTTTCTTGCTTCACTTTTCCATTTCCTTTATAGATATTTTTTATTTTATCCCATATATCCTTAGATGTCTTGTACTATACTACTTTGATAAACTCAAAAAAAATTAGACCACTCAAGATGATATTCTTTGCTTTAGAATTGTTCTCATGAGCCTTCTTTGAATCAGCATCTGTAATAGGATGAGTAGGTTCAGTATAATCATCCTTTATATCTCTCTAAACATCATACCCTAGCGAATTAAGGTAGGATTCCATCCTCACACTCTAGAAGGCATAGTTACTTCCATCAAAAATTGGTGCTCTGGAGGAGGACTCTTTCTAAGCCATGTGTTCTAAACCAAGATCTATCTTCAATTGTTAGGTTGCACCAAGGAACTCAGCTCTAATACCAATTGTTAAAACACACAGATATACTAAGAGGGGGAATTAGTAAATCCCACAATTAATCCAATTCATCTTTATCAATAATAAATCATTACTACCTTAAACAAATAAAGTATTCAAAGCACAAGCACATAACCACAACACCATATTTACATGAAAAACCATACAAGGGAAAAACCATGATGAGAAAGCTACTTGGAGATACTATCCAAATCTAACCTTATAAAATAAAACAAGATTTACAACAAGTTTTATGGGCTACAATCCAAAGAAAGCTATAACTCCCTAAAACACAATTTAATGGATTCAACCAAAGGAAGTTTACAAATTCCTACAAAATACAACACTTATAGAAAGATGATACAACCTTAGCATACAACACTTGATGAATTTTGGTGATCAACCACCACCACAACACTCAACACTTATGTTACCCTCAACTCACTGCTTTCAGCACTCTTTCTCAGCATATACACTTTCTTACTCGCACCACACACTATTGCCTTTAGCTCACTGCCTTCAACACTCACTCATACACTTTTACCTTCATCTCACTTTCTTCAACACACTTCATATACTTCTTCGCACATTCACACACATTCTTCTACTTTCAGCTCACTTCTTTTGGCATATTACACATACTATACTTGAAAACATCACTTCACACAATGCACACATTCTTTTTTCCTTTAGCTCATTACTTTTGACATATTACACACATCACACTTGAACACATCACTTCACACTTGATCTCCCATCTATATGCTTTGCAATCTTTAAAAAAATTCTCATTGTCGCCCAAGCTTAAACATGTAGACATGAATAAGTTGGCTCTAAAACATCCATGAGAAGAGGAAATTGAATGTCGTCCAAGACAGGAGATAACTAGGACCTATTTTACTTTAGCATACATTCACGTGTTGGCACATTCCACAAAAACTTGGCATAAAAAAACTCAATATACCAAGATGGTCCAACAAACAATTAACCTTCCATGCATTAATTCCAAACCATAAAAGATACCAGAGAGACTAGATAATACTATACATATCACATTACAATCATTAAAAGATATTCAAAAACATTCTCATGTACCCCTTTTACAGCTTCCCATAATATTATGTTGGCACAGGAAAACAAGCACTAGACCTAGCCTCTCTTGCAAACCTAGAAAACATAGACTTGAGATAAGACATTGAAAACTAGACTTGTGATACACCTCAACACCTAAAACTTTAAATGAGAGAAAATATAAGCAATTGGAACTCATCCTTCCAACTGCAAGACCACAACATCATCAACAGAGAAATGTGGAGCATTCCTCTGAACCTTTCTGACTTCAACAACATAGTCTTCACACTGCTAGCTCTGGAAATTTATGTAGTAACTTCTATGTTCTAAAATCAAGAATATACATACTTCACACTTTCCTCTATCTAACTACCAAACCACAAGACCATATCTTCAAATGTGGAGGAAATCAAATTATTCTCCTGAGCTTCTTCAGTACAAGCTTTTGAGCCATTAACTACATGAAACTCTTTCAAGCTTGCTTTCATATCTTTACACAATGTTTTACATGAAAGGATGGAGAATACAATCATTCACAACACTTTTGATCAATACATTAATTTCTTAACACACTACCAATCTATTGGCACCTATGATAACACCTTTAACAAGACAACACCTACAACAATCTCCATTTTGATAACATCAATGGCAACACCTACAGCAAGCTTGTAACATTATATTCATATTGTGTTCGTATTTGCATCCTATTGTGTTTTTTTTGTGTTTTTTTCATGTATGTTTTGCATTGTCTTGTTACACTTCATACATGTGTGTTCTCTTGCCATTATGTTGGTTTTACAAGGGATCTTGAATCTTTGGGGCTTGTATGTTTCCCCTTAGATTCATTTCCATCTTATCTCTTCAACATTTGGATAATTGAATTCCTCTTTACATATTCAAATTTAGTGTGAGTCTAAGCATAAGTTCATACTCTCACTAAAGTGGAGGCTAAATGTAGCTTCATAAATTGTCACCCTCAACAATTTCACACTATATTTTTCTCCCTCTTATGTTCTTGAACCTAATTGTGTCCCTAATTTCCTAAATTATGCATTCCATGGCCCATTTAATCATTTATCAAGGAATCAAATATATAGAATCAAAGTAGACATTCAATATTTTTTCCTCAATACTTAACATCTCAAAAAATAGGGCTTGGACAAGGGCGTCCTAGGTGGATTTGTTTGGACTCAATTTGGCTTCAAATTTTAATATGTTGGGGTTGGAAATTCATTATTTGAATCTCAAATATTAAATTTTGGCTATCAGAATTTAATTTTTAGGAAGTTAGAATAATTGAATATAAATACCTAATTATTTCATCATTTGAAAAATAAGTCAAATATTTTGAAAGAAAGAGCATTATCAAGCAATTATTATCAATTCAAGAGTAGTCAAGAGCATAATTATTGTAACTGAAATGAAGGGAAAATGGTGAGGTGATGTGGATCCCTAAAGTGGAGAGCATAAAAAGGGGTGTCCTCCTAATCACAGACCCACCTTTTCCTATTTCATTAGGAAGAAGGATAGTGCCACAAGGGATTAAAATTGACTTACAACCCTTAGGTGAGTCAAATCCAAGTTTTGGGACACTATGTGATCTCTTCCTTCTTATGACAGAAAAGTGTAAAATATGACTAAAATGCACTTTGGGTAGATAAACTAAAAATACTAAATGAATTCAATTATGCAATGTAAGACTTGAAATGAAAATCTAAAGCATAATACTAACAAAAAATACAATTTGCAAGCAAGTCTGAGGGTTGCAAGAAGATATCTATCAACCCGGAAAATCTTATCCTAAAAACTATAGCAAGATACATTAGCCAAATTTGGACACCCCAATATATGAGTGAAAGACACTTTTGGGAGATGAATAAAAGTGCATTAGTGATTTGATAACTGAGATCTATCACTTGGAACACAAAGTATTATGATAATACTATCAAAAACAATCATTAACTAGTAGATATGAGAAGGTTAAGATGGTTTGTACACGGCTCCAAAAGTGTCATACAGGCGTCATGTTCTAGCGAATGTGTCCTTGTATCCTTTTCTAAAAATTCAAAAGATGAAATTATACCCTTTTCTTTGAACTCTACTCCTATGCCTATAAATCCTTAGACTTGATTTTGGATCCATAGCAAAAACTAAAAAAAAATGGTTTGTTAGTATGGGGGTTTGCCTCGATCAAACCCCAAGTTTGGTAATTAAACCATGGAAAGATAAAAATATGACAAATAGCAACGTGAGAAATCCCTAACCTTAAGTGCATCTAAGGTGTTAAGAGCTAAAATTCCAAGAAACCTTATTCAAGTGTGTTAGAACAAGATCCCTAAATTAACATAAAAATGATAAAGACCTAGTTAGGGAGATATCAAAACACCCTAATAGATCTGAAATTTGTTCATACCTTGCTTTAGGTGACTATTATAATGAAGATAGAAGGGGTCACTTAGAAAATAAGTTATTAGGTTAGAGAGAATGGCTAGGTGCATGTCCCAAAACCTAGAATCCATCATGATCCACCATAGGCATCCATCTTCAAATCATGAACAATGCTTGATCTACTTTGGAAAAATGAGCTTGAAGACCTGAAAAAACAAAACAAATGTTTCTCCAAGACTTCAACCTTGCTTTCTTGAATGTTCTCCTTGCTCTTGAGTGTTAATCTTGTGAATACCTTCTTAATCTCTTGTCAACCTCTAGTTTGAAATGGTGAAAAGACTAGGCTTTATAGGCTTCCTTTTTAATTTCTCAATTATTAAATCTTGATAGCCAACTTTTGCAACTTGAATTTAGATCATTAAAATTATACCAAAAACATATTTCAAATTGGGTTTTGGCACCTAAAGGGGACCCATTTTCCCTTGGGAAAATGGGTCCTGACCTAAATTGCCAAGACTCATTTATTTTGAGGCCTTTAATTTATCAAATTAATTTGTTCAATGCATTTTGTGGTGTCGGAAAATGATAAAAATAGGCCCAAGGATGCATAATAAAGGGAATTAGGGCCCTATTTTGAAGGGTAAAATTGCATAAAAGGGAGGTCACTAAAATAGGTCCAAATTAAGTGTGAAATTGTACTATCACTTAGAAAGGAGTACAATTTCCTACATTATAGCAACATTTCATCTTTAAAGCATCGTGTCAAGTTTTATGTGAGTTTTTTCATGTTTATGAATACATTTTATCTACACAAGGACTAACACTTGTAGGTCTTCAAATAAATTCAAGCAAGATTGCAATCAAACCTTGAGGATATGTGTATGACTTCTGTCCTTCAAGGATATCAAATTTGAGTGGTGAGTTACATCCAACTGTTGATTCATTAGTATATTATCATTTAGCCTCTATCCCTCAAAAAAAAAAAGCTCTCATTCATAAATTTTTCCATTTTGGAGGTAGAATTACAACCACAAGGTTTGACTGAGGAAATCCCCTATATGAAACAACCCTTCCTCTCTCTTTGAATATGTAGGTTATATATCTAAAGAGGATTGGAGGAAGATTGAAGACCATTTTATCATTGTTTCATTCAAACCTACAACTTGATAGGATACAAAAACTTAGTTATCTCAACAATCAATAAAGATTCAATAATGAGATCCAAAAGGAAGAAGCCTCTGATGAGGTACCTGAGGAATGTGAAGGAAAATTGAAAATTCAACCATCTAGAGAAGGACACCCTGGGTGGCCTTGTCTAATCAACTCAAGTCAAAACTCAAATCATAGGTACACAAGTTTTCTCAGTCTATTTATGATCTTCAAACTTGTCTATCACTTTCTATATCATCTATTTCACATCAGAGTAATGCATTTTCATTGTTAGCTAGTTTCATCATTTTATTTCATTAAAAATACATTTCCAACCCCCAAAATATTTGAGATCCAGGGTTGATTGACTCACCTTTTAGGTTGCATGTCAATCACATATGCAATTCTAATGTTTTGTAGTGAAAAGTAGCTAATCCTAGTTAAACCCTAAGATTCGCTTTTCCTACATTATAGTTTTGACACTAGAATACTTTCTCTTACATCTTGAAGCTTGATAAAGGGATAGATTCAATTTTCAGTTTTCAAATATAATATATATTGATCAGTATTCATAACTTTAAACATTAAATTTGTTTATCATAAATTATAGTAATGTATTTTTTTGACCAAGCTTATTTACATGATGATTGCACACAAACACAAATGATAATTACATGTGAATTACTATTTCTTTTTTAAGTAGAAAGTAACATTATCCCACGTATACTATAAATAAAAAAATGTTTTTAAAAACTTATTCTAGAGTCTTGTTGATCCATGATCAATCTTTACAACTAGAATTTTTTTACTTGAATTGGTGCATATGTTGGCTAACCTTTTGGTTTACAATTTTAGTGTTTATAGTGTGCTCTTATGGTTTGTTCTAACCTTGATGTACCACTCTTCTCATTTAAATGTTTGTAGTTGTGCTCTATACTTAGGATTTTATATTATGGATCATGAATGTGACCTTGTACAATTTAGTTTACTTACATTCATGGTATTTCTTTTGTGGTATCCATAAGCTTTACATGGTCTAATTTAATGTCTAATGGGTCTTCTTATGCCTAAAGTTGATATTTTACCCATTTATTCTGAAGTTTTGTGACCTACATGGTGATTTTTATCCCATTCCTAGTTCATTGAATGTATCCCTACTATAATTCATATCAAATTGAACACCAGTAGCCATACTTGCAAGCCTACCAAAACTAGCCCCTGTGCACTTTTCTAATTCATTATTGATTAGCATTAGCATTAGAAATTCAATAAACAAAATAATGCATAGACATAAAAATTACTTCCATTATTAGCATCACCTCGGTTTCCAAGCACCACCACTCATTTCTTGTTGGTATCCAAATTATCCCATAGCCATTTTTGACCTCTACTTCCACTTTGATTATCTCCCATGTTAGCCGCTAATTTCTCATGTGTATCCATTCAAGTGTTTATGGTTACCTTGCTACTATTCATTTCCACTACATGTCACACTTCTATTGGTCAATCACAATAAATAATTTAGGAGTGCATGTCTTCCATTTAACTATTGTCTACTAGTTGTTGGGTTGCTCCCCTTCATTCACATCATTAATCTATCCCATGCATGCTCATGGGTTGCCTTTATTGTATGGCCTTCCACTTCATGCACCCAAGTGGCCCTATTTTTCACATGGATAAATCCACTTATTCGTATGCATAAATTATCTAGAACTCATCTCTTTGGTGACATGTTGACTTATCGTTGAGTGCCCCATGTATAAGTGGTGAAATAATCATAGTGGGCCCCAATTCTTATGTCTACAAGTGTATGATCTTTAGAGATGTCCTATACAGATTTGAAACCTATGATTTTTCACCTAACACAAATTCCACTTGTGGTAGTGATAGGACTAACTCCTTTGGCATGTCCTAATCAACTCGTTCCATGTTTTTTCTATTGTGGGCCTAGTCTCTACGATGGTGAAACTATCTATTCAGATAGTATTGTCATGTTTATCTCATTCACGTTGAGAATTAAGATGTCTCAATCTTTACAAGTATGTCATTTAATTATTGATATTTTCTCATAATTATATGTATTTTAATTAATATTTATTATCCACTTCAATTGGTGCAATAGAAATTGTAAAAGGTATTTTATGACATACGTTGGTACTTTATAATATGGGTTGTAAGTTGTCATAAGATGGATATATTTAGAGGATTTGAAGCATCTCTCTTTTGTGGGATTAGATAAAAAAAAATTAATGCATCTAATGATATATAAGAGATTAGAATATAGTGAGATACTTTGAAAACATTACAAACTAATATGTCTTATATATTATTTGTTATTGGTACCTCTTTTGATATGGCATGATAAGACAAGTTGGGATCTCATGTTGAGTGGGTCAAACATAAAGTTACAAAAAAATTATTAATTTACTATTTTAGTAGGTGACAAAAAATATTCTTTGGTGGTGTTAGAAATTCTACCCATATTGGGTACCATATTTTGGGGTTTAGTAATGTGGTTTTGAAAATGAATTATCATTTCTAGCTTGCTAGTTTTCCTATAAGTTGGTACTTAAATCTAAGTGTTTTTATATGACAATTTGTAGGTATACAAGTGTTATTAGAATGCTAGTAAAATTCTTTCAAATTTATTGCTAGAAAAATACTCTTGTAAATAACAACATTGCAAGTGAATTGTAATTCTCCTTTAAATATGATAATATATAATATAAGTTTTGGAGTGTGGGGATTTTCTCCCAAAAAGGTTTTTCCCATGTAACTAATTTTATGTGTAATTATTTAAACCATTTAATATAATATTTCTCTACTTTATGTAGTAAGTTTAGATCAAATTTTAAGTTTTATTCTTATCACTCCCTTAAATATTAGTATAATAATTTTTTTTCTCGCACCTTACTTCCTTACAAGTTTGATCACATTTGGTTCTAGTTCTTGGGTAGAGGGTTTTTTATCTAATCATTATTTAAGGAGGATCTTGTGCAAAAGGAGAACTTTTTGATATTTATTTTGGGAAATAAAGATGAAAATCACATTAGAAAGGATTAAGGAGGAAAATATTTTAGGCACAAATTCTGAGATGTAAAAACTAAAAATGGAAGATCTATTAATTGACAATGATCTATGTAAATTTTTAGAGGCCTCTGAATGCTAAATTCAAGCATCTCAATATGATGTAATGGATTGAAACATAAAGAATCTAATTATATTGTTCCTTCTATATTTGATCCTTATTTATTTCCATGAAGAACCCACTAAAAAATATTTATGAAATAAAATAGAGATATTTATCAAGAAAAACCTTAGAAACCAAAATATTCTTGAGGAAGTAGCTCTACTCCTTGAGGATGAAAGAAAGTAGATGGATTTTAGACCAACTAAAAAATATCTAACATGTTGGTGGCTCAACAAAACCTCAAGGATGTAAAGACGGATGAGGAGGAAAGATGTCAAACTTTATTTTTTTAATTACCAAATTTGTGGAATAGCTTGGTAATGGTCATTGGGAGTACTTATATTACTCTAAAGGTTGAGGATTTGTTGGTTCTTTAATTTTTTAAGAGATGAGTAAGACCTCTTTGAAGGTCAAAGAGGCTTTGATTGTTTGAAGAAGACAAAAAGGAAGAGGAAATAAGAAGAACAAGCAATGTAACAAATATAGGTCCAAGTCAAAAGGAAGATTTTTAAATATCATGGAAAGTCCAAAGCTGTTTTTTGGAACTATAGTAAACCTAGTCACTTTTGTAAGGAGTTGAAAGGAGAGAAGAAAAAGAAGAAAAATAAAGTTAATTTAGATTCTAATTTTGAGAAGGAAGATAGTGACACATTCATTATATCTTTGGCTAATTTTGCAGGTAAAAATGAATGGTTAACTTTAAATAAAATAATTCAATTCATATAAAATTTAATAGATATTGGCTCTATAAGTATGAAGGAGGTAAGGTGCACTTGGGTGATGATTCTTATTTTTCTTTTTTTGTTTGTGGTAGAATAGAGAAAAAATTCTTGATAGAAGAGTTAAAGTAAATTTGATGGTGTCTTTAATATCATAGGATTAACATACATAATTATTTATCTATGATAAAACTAATAGATGTGGGTATGTACAAGGTACCTATGTTAAAATGGTAAGAGGTACTACTGTGATTGTTAGAGGCAACAAACTAGAAACTTTGTTTTAGTTTGATGCATGCATGATTGAGTGTAATAGTACTTATTTGTAAATTAAATAAGGTAAAGAGATGGTTTCCTCTTTATTAAATGGTTATTGTTGCTAGGTATCTAAGGGTGCTCTTTCTATGAATCTAAGTTATCTACATAAAAATATTGTTGTGATATTGCAAATTAGACAACATAGGAGAGAAAGGTCTGTAGACATTGAAAAATAAAAAACTTGTTGAACATTTGAAAAATTGTAATAGTGAATGTAATTTGTATGAGCATTGCATTTATGATAAATAAAATGTTGTTCAGTTTTATTTGAGTTTTCATATTTCTTGTGGTATTTCAAACCTTATTCATTTTGATTTATTTGGTACTATTGATGTTCCTTTGATAACAAAATTTGCATATTATGTTCCATTAATTGATGATTATAGAACATGGGTCAATTTTGTAAGAATAAATTTAATTATTTTAGTCATTTTAAAGAATTTATAGCATTTCTTGAGTTATAAACTAGAATGAAAATTAAATGTTTAAGAACAAAAAATGGGAGTGAATATTGATCTAATATTTTGGTAGATTTGGTAAGGATTAAAGAATTTATAAATAGAAGATAAATCTATATTATCCATAATAAAATAAAGTTGTAGAAATAATGAACATGAAACTAAGGGAAATATGCTAGGAGTATGCTTAGTGGAGATGGATTAGAACAAACATTTTGGGCCAAAGTTGTAGCAATTAATTTCTACCTTATAAGCAAGTCTTTTATATTAAGTCTTATGGATAAAAGACCCATGGAGATATGATCAATTCATAGACCGTATTTATCATCAAAATTGCATACCCTTATCATTTCACATTGTATTCTAGTTTGACTTTGGTGTCCTAGCCCTTTTCTCCCCAATGCCAAAAGTTTGGTGCTTTTAGTATATTTTCCTTTCCTTTTTGTTTCAAATATTATGTTCACATTGTTTCATTGGATTATACTTTACTCAACCTAAATTATCTAGACACTAGCACTTCATGTGAATGTTTACACATTGCACTAACATCAGGCATGATAATTTAATTTTTGTGACCATTTCTAAGCACTTTTAACACTATTTCTTTGGTATCTAGTAAGTAACTATTCTCAAGAAATTCAAAATAGATACCCACCCATTTTTCTTCTCTTTGACTTAACTCAAACCCTCATTCATTCATTCTATCACTCTCTTATAAATTTTCTAGCTCTCTATTATAGCATACTATGAAATTTTTAAAGTTTTCCATTACCAAATTTTTATATTGATGTGAAGACCACTATTGTTCTCTCTATATTCATAGTCATCTAGTAACAATATCACAACAAGAAATGAAGTCTCATTTGGCTCTAACACTAATTGAATGAGGTGATATTGTGCATTACTATTGATCCAACTTCTTATTATTCTTACTATTGTTATTATTACATATCATCTTTGTGTTTGTATCGTTAACATTGTAGGAACATGTACTTGTTCATTTATTCTCATATTTCCATTCTATTATAGCATTTTTTTCATTTGCATTATATAGTGCATTTAGAATATTATTAACAAAAATAGGCTACTATGAATGTACAAATACCAAATAATGCATTTAAAATATTATTGATAAAAATAGGTTGCTATGAAGGCAGAAACATTGAAGTAGGAGTTTTACCTAAAGTAAAACCTCTAATCAATGACTATAAAAAAATCTTCTCTTTCTTAAGCTATAGGTTTCTTTGAAGAGGAAGATTTTTATCCTTCTCTGAATTTGGTAATATCTTTACTTCATTATTTTATTTTTGTTTTATCATTTTTTAGCAATAGATTATTTATTTATTTTTTTCATTCTCCTAGTCATTGGTGATGTAATGCTCTAATTTTATATCATTTTTATGAATTTAGGCACATTTTTAGAAATATTTGCACTCTAGTTTTTTACGCGAATCAATACTACATCACATCATGTAGGTATATTCACTAAGCACTAGCATTCGATGTAGAAAGTAGTAAATTTTGATCATAGGTTCTTCTCTATTATTATTTTTCATTTTTGTTATCAACACTTCATTTTTTTAAAATTAATTCTAGTAATGGGCAATAGCATATTTATTTAAATTATTTTATATTAATTAAATAAGTAGAATCTATTTATTGTTGGAATAATTTATTGTTAGAATAATTTATAGGTTAGTTATACTACTTTATTCTAAAATAGTAATAGATTAGTTTCCATTAATCCTATACAAAGCTAGTTAATTAATCCAATCATGGTTGGGCGTCTTACCAGGCTACCCAACCACAAAGCCAATACAATATAAGTTCCATAAATAGTAAGATTGAATCACTAAATCCATAATCACAAAATGGTTTTATTCATCTACAATAGGAGTATAATGATTATAGGCAACAATTTCCCTCATAGCAATATAGCTTTACAACCCTCATAACAAAATCATCGTAGGAAATACAAGACCTCATAGCAATATGGGAATTATATCCCTCACAAAAACTCTCTCTTAGTGGTTCAAAAAGAGCCAATCTCCTTTTGTAGTTCTTCTTACTAAAATTATAAACCCTGCATGTTAAATATTATTGACTCTTTTTATGTACAAAATTTTAGCCATCACCAAGAATTTGAAATTTTATTAAACTAAATTGGTATAGTCATTATTGATTTTGAAGTTGCACCATCATGTGAGAATTGAATCACAGAAACAAAAAGTGAAATAACAAGACAATGTTTCACAAAATCTAGAAGAAAGTGGAAGTTTCACAAACCAATAGCAAGTAGAAGTTCCATAATCTATACCAGTTTGGTTCATGGGATAATTCTCACAATCCATATATGGTGATATCATCATTACATCATGCTTACAAGACCATTTTCTAAGTAATCCTCATCCCTATTGATTTCATCATCATAACTATTCATATGAACTAGTTAACTAAGTTTTTAAAAGTTTATTTAGTTGAGTGTGCCTACAAGTCTTCATGGTCATAAGATTTTCATAAAGTCTAGTTGTAACACCCCACCATGCAACCCTAGGGGAAGTTGCAATTAACTACTCAAACGCAATATTTTTTTTTGTTTAAGTTCAAACAACATGCAAATTCACTACCCATTGCCAACAACCCATAAGGTTACGAGACTGATTTTACTTAAACCCAAACAAGAAACATGAATTGAAACCATAGCATTTAAATTACTTAAAGAATTAAGAATGCATATATTACATACATGATAAAATACTTCAAAGGATAATAGATACCACATTATTTCAGATAATAATAAATTTACAATAAGATTACAACTCTCATTCCCCGAATGAGGTAAATCCATTAAACATGATTATAAATTACATCTCCCACCTCGATAATAAATGAGGGGTAATAAATTACAAGTTTCCAACTGAAATGAATAAAGCAAGAAATGAAACTAGATCCCACAAGCTCTCCAACTGGAAATCTCATCCACACGAACAAGAAGAAGACCCAACGGATTAAGGTGCACATTCCACCCAACCATGTGATACCTGAAGGCTCACCCCCCATGCTAGGAGATAGTAACAAGGAATTCCTATACAAGACCATCTACCTCTAGACACGGGCTAATACATAACTGAACTGAATCAAATACAACACAATATTACTTAACACAAAGGTTACAATGCTTCCAGGGAACAATGATCATCTACACAGTAAAACAAACTAACTTCTGGTTGACATAGAGAGAGTGTCACACATTATTTGTTATGAGTTACCCAAGCTCAACCTTCCTAGGCTATCGGACCCCCATTCGGGGTTACCCTGGCTTGCCTCTACCAGCCGTCGGACCCCCATACAAATTGTGCTTCTCGTCTCACCTCAAACCTTAAAAGTGAATGATTCATGAGAGAGGCATTTATTATCTTAATTAGTCTAAAAGTTTTCATTAATTATTTTTGACTTATCACTTACTTAAACCCTAAGTAGTTACCCTAGTGCCCCATTGTGTGTTGGACCCCCACAAAGAGCCACTCTCCTATCGACAACACACATGGTACAAAACCACCATTCAATGGGTAAACTAGATAAGACAACCACTCCAATCCAAGGAGGCAACATATAATGAAACCCACTCCAAACACTTGGAGGCACCAAAATACATAATCCACTCCTTCCAAAGGAGGCACAAACCATCCCCATTCGAGAAAACTGGGTAAAACAACAAGATACAACTATACACATTTCCCAAGGCAATTCACAAATCAAACCACCACATAAAACATCCCAACCTAGAATAACTCCCCTGGAAGACTTACTAGACAAACAACCCCATTTTCCTATTGATGCTCCAAATGGCTCAACAACAGTTAAACAGGATATTGCTACTATATTTCTCCTGAAAGAGAAAGACAACACATGGATATCTTAGCTCCCAAGGTCCTTTTAGTCGGTTCTCAACTATGCTGATGTTACTCAATTGGTCAATGTAACAGTAATGTTCAAGGGGCCTGTTGGTGTTGAGCTTCTGGATTGTTCTAAGATCAAGCATGAAGTTAAACCTATTTTAACTAAGGTTTTTAAAGAAACATAAAAATATGGATCAAGGTTTGGAATCAAAAAGAATGAAAATTTATCTAGCTTAACCAAACTTGTTATCTTTCAAGGAGGTTGTTAACTAGAACTGTAGAACAAATTTACTTGTGATTGACACACAGTTTCATTCATTAGCATTGTTGATTTCAATAATAGATTGCAAGTTACTATTTAAACAAAACATAAAATAAGGTCTCATTCCTTGAAGGCTTCTCAAGATCAAATGATCAAGTTAAGATAAACACCATTCTGGAACACAACATGAAGTAGATTCAAATCTGATTGCTTCTACTGTTAGTGAAACAGATAAGCAATAATTACAAGGCTGGCACAATCACCAGTGTACAGAAAATCTATGTCTTCAAACTATTTCCATCTATACTAAGAGAAATTTGAAAATACATTCTAGTCTATGTTGAATCTGACTCCTAAATAAGAAGACAAAAGAAACTCCCATTGCAAAGAATCAGGATGCAACTCTGTCTCATCTAACAGTATCTATTCCTTCTATTCTAAAACTTCTACTGACTTTCTTCTAACTTCTAACTCTTAACTTGCAACTCTATGTTCTAACTCTATGCCTTCTATTTTTCTCTACTGGTTCTAAACTTTACAAAGAGGCAAGAATTCCATTTATACAGAGTGTACCAAAAGGAATGTCATATCCCCTATACTAGGGTTTACAAAAATATCTACTTTCAGGAGGGTCGGCTCTCAGATCTTTTTGAAGAGAGTCAATGCTGCATTCAATGTGAAGCCCTGTTGTTCATGTCGATGATGGCTTGACCTTAGGAGAAGCCTTTAGATATTTCATAGTTGCAGCACTTACTCTCCTGTCTTCGTGTCCACCTTTGAACTCCGTTGGGGTCACCTTGAATGTTCCAAAGCATTTTTCCATTAATATTGATCAGTCTCCGCCAATGGTCACTATAGTTGTCCCTATGAGTCACAGTTCCTTCTTTCCTTTGGCCTTCTTCATGTTTTATACCACCATCGTTCTTGATTTGAGCCATCGCTGTTTGATCTCAGAAGGAGTTCATATTGTTCGCATTCTACAGATTTCCTTTACAGGGATAGTTAATTGGTCAAACTATTGCTAGTCTGCCTTCTTAGTTTTTTTCCGATTGGTTAGACATACGCCACGCTAGATTCCCAAGCTGTCAAAGGTTATCCACATTGAATCACATGTCGGTGATACACTCATCGTGTCTCCCCAATGCAATTATATCACTTTTAGCAACTATCAGCATAGTGGGTAATAGTCGGCAAGACCTTTCGGTGAGCTGTAGAAGTCATATCGAGCCCACAAAGACCATCAACAAGATAGTCGCTAGTCAGCGGGACATCTCGGCAAACCTATTCCATTCTCCTTGAGCTTATTTCCTTTCGATGAGACCCTATCGGGTCGGTTTGACATCACAGCAATGTTATCTCTGCTCAGGCTCGGAGCTCCTATCAGCAAGAGTCCACCCGATCAATGAGGTCCTTCATCTTGATCTCCTCTTTTCTCACTGAGCTCAAGCTCCCTCTACCTTGGTAAGACTTCTTTGAGTCGGCGGGATGTCATGGCGAGGCTCAAAATCCTTTGGCAAGCTCACTTTTCATGTCGGGGAGACATCTTTGTTTTGGGAAGACCTTACCCTGAACTCACTCCATCACATTGAAGGGAGAAATCGTGTTGGTGAGACTATCACTTGTTGATGCGACCTTAAAGCGAAGCCCCTTCATTCGTCTAGAGTCTCCCTGATTTTCTCCTACCCTCCTCAAGCTCCACCCCTTTTGTTTCGGTGTGACTTTCACCAGTCGGTGATAGATTACACCAAGCCCTAGATCCTTCAGCGATTTATTTCATTTCAGAGAGACAAGCTCCCTTTGTTGAGACTTCACAGCGAGTGCAAATTTTCCTCAAGCTCATCTTACTTTGTCGGCAAGACCATCGGCCCTCGATGAGACATCATGGTGAACTTAGATCCTTCAACAAAAGCTTATGCTGATACCTTGAGCACTTCGAGGAGATCAATAGCCATCGGTGAGACATCTCACCAAGTTCATTCCATTTCGGCCAGACTTTATCTCCTCGGCATGACATCACATCGAATCCCCTTGTCCCTCGGTGAGACACCATGCTTATCGGCCAAACCTCTTGCCGAAGGAAAAATTATCGCCAAACTAAAACCTTTGGTGGGACTTTCTTCTTTTGGGAAAACTTATGGTGATATCTCTTCTATGTCATTGAGACTCTAGCATGTCGGCCAGACTTTATGCCGAAGGCACAGCCTTTTGCCGATCTTTTCATTTCAGGGAGACCTCTCTGTAGTCATGCCGATATGTATTCCTACGTTTCATATGCATCAATGTAACATCCTCTTGCTGGGGGGACATCCTGTAGATACCTTATGTCTTGCCGAAACCTTTATATTTTCGCTTTTGGTCGTTGTGACAATCTCGTTCTTTCCCCGATGAAGCAACATGTCAGTGCGACATCACAGGTTGGCAAGACTGCAAGACCTCATACCGATAGACCCCCTTTTGTGCTTTGTCGATGAGACCCGATGCGCTCGCCAAGACATCTCACTGATGCAAAAGTTTCTCACTGAGATATATGTTCTTATTGGCAGTTGGCAAGACTTAAGGCACTCGGTGAGACCACACACCAAAGACACAACTCTTGCCAAAGTGTTTACCCGTTCCACACCAGTCGATGAGACATAAAGATCTCACCGAGACCCTTTATCCAAAGGAGACTTTCATGCTGATGGGAAACTCCTAGTTGTCGGGACGATGATTAATGTCTTGCCGATAGGCAACACAGACGTCCATCAACAAAATGCATTGGTAGTCGGTAAGACATCTGCAAGGTCTTGCCAATTTTCTTCTTAGAGGGAAATTATGACCAATTGGATTGAGGAATGCACTCCAACTGAGCTCCCTTGAAAAATATCATCATGCGTGTGATTTAATCCTGCAAAACAGAGTCCCCATCAGTCCTTAGAAGCACATAAGGTATATTTTCTTAAGATACACTATTGTATGTGATAATGTCATTCAATCTTAGCTAGAAGAAAACCAACCCAAGCTGAGACAGAACCAAAATTTGACAAAACAAGAAGATAAACTCAGGCAGAAAACCAAAAGGACCCCCAAGAGAAAAGAAAATAACCAAAGGCAACAAAATCAAGAGAGAAGGGGTGACCCATTTTTCCCCAAAATAAAATGGGGTGGTTATGCGGGGCATAACATTTCCCAACATCGAGAATGAATGAAAACATCACTTAGAAAGCATTTCAGACAACTCAATAAACTAATGTTAGGATTTCCTAAATCCAAGCCAAGCAATGACATAGTGCATGAAATCAATTAAATAATTAACCTTATTTGCACATAATCAAAAGTAAATCAAATCATATTGGCAACATTAAGGAATTTAAAACTAATAATTTAATTCTATTTTTCAATCATACATAATAATTAAAATCAATTTTTTTAAATAAAATCGTTTGATTAAAAAAAACCAATTTCCTAATAACATCATTCTTTTATGAAATCAATCTTTGCATCAAATAAAAATCATTATAGAAACACTATAATTAAATATAAATTAAACATAAATATATATAACTATATATTTTAATGAATATATAACTATATATTTTAATGAATATATTTTTAAAAGAAGGTACCATTCAATCAAATCCAAAATATATGCCAAAGGCCAACAACAACACCACATATTCCTATCTTCCACTCAACAACTCCGCCAAATGTCCTGACGATACTCGGTTGTAACTCATCCCTTCCACTAATATCCCAACCATCCACGTTCTCTGAAGCCCACTTTGCCAAACAATCAGCCATTCTGTTCCATTCTCTAGGGATATGACAAAAGGAGACAGAATCCAAGGAACTACAAAGACTTAGAATCTGTCTGACTAAAGAGGCTAATTGCCAATTAACGTCCTCCAAACTCTGGCTGTTCAACATATCCACAACAATCTGAGAATCAGACTCACAGATGATCCTCCTCCAGCCTAAAGAGCATCCTCTCTCAACAACAATCTTAATAGCAAGGGCCTCCATTAGATTATTAGAGTGTTGACCTTTGTAAATAGAGAAGAGGAAAACTGCACCACCATCATTAGCTCTACCTATACCCCCAATACCAGCATGTCCAGGGTTCCCACGAGAAGAACCATCTGTATTAATCTTCAAGATCCCAGCGGGGGGAGGTGTCCACCTCCCATCCCGACAAACCCATTGCTTGACGTGGCGCGGTCTTTTTCCAACAATGCATCCCCGTCTACTATCCCCCAGGTTCAAATTCCTCACAATAGCATGATCACCAGGATCAATACTTTCAGACATATCACACCTCGCAGAAATAGTCTCCTGAAGCCTACTAAGTATCGTCTTCCACAATTGAAAACTTCCTAATTTGAAGCCACAAAAAATTCTGTGGTTCCTCTCCAGCCAAAGGTTCCAGAGAATAAAAATCGGCCCAACCGTCTAGGCCACCTGCAGGAAAGAAGTCTTCGCTGGAGGTCTGCCCAAACTTTCCCAAAAATCAATTAGGGAGGTAGCATGAATACAACCATGATGCCAAGCCTCCCACCATCTGTGCCATATCTCTCTAGAAAAAGGGCAAAGAAAAAACAAGTGGGAGGTACATTCCTCATTGTTCGAACAAAGGAAGCAAACGAAAGGTCCTTGAAAACCTCGTTTGCGAAGATTCTCCCAAGTGAGGCATTTCTTTTGAGCCAACAACCATAAGAAAAAATTACATTTGGGCCAAGAAAAGTTATTCCAAACCTTCTTCCACCAGCGCACCTTAGCTGGACCATGTAAGTTCCTGTCAAGTATAGCATAGCCTTGAGCAACAGTAAATTTACCTTTTGGGCTAGGACTCCAAGCCAAAGCATCCCTCACATTAAGGGAGCTGCAAATCCTACCCTCCAAAGCTTTAGTAAGAACAACACGATCCTCATCAGAGCCACCCACGGGCCACTCCTGAGGGTCCTTCCAACAAGTCACCTCTACCTGACCCATACGCTTGACAGTCTTAAAATGCTCCACCTTAAACCATCCAGCATCAGTAAAAATATGGCAAAGAGGCTGAAGCTGAGGGAAGCTAGAAAGAATGGGAGGATGGCCATCCTAAGAGTCCTGCCAAAACAAAGCATCAGAGCCTCTGTTACAAATTCAAAAGAGACCCTCCTTAATAAGTTGAGCTCCCTTCTTAAGAGTATCCCAAATACAAGAACCTTTACCCACCAAAGCAAGCCACGACACATCAAGGCAATCAACACCAGGAAGATACTTGTGGGCAAGAATCTTGGCCCAATCCTGATCCTGATTGTTGCACCACCGCTAGTACAGCTTGGCAGCCAAAGCCGTGACAACAAAAGCCATCGACCTAAGACCAAGGCCCCCAGCATGCTTTGGCCTACAAACAAACTCCCACTTGACTAAACTCCACTTCGAGGATAGAAGGCTGCCAGACCAAAGGAATTGCTGAGATAGAGCATCAAAATCCCTCACAAAGTTAGAAGGGGGGACCTGAACACAACACCTGTAAATGGGGAGAGACTGCACCACAGTCTTTAGGAGAACCACTCTCCCAGCAGAAGATAACCATCTGTAAGCCCAGTGACTAACCTTACTCCGAAATTTATCCAAAATCCCCTGCCAGTAGTCTTTATACTGAGATCCCAAGGCCAAAGGAATCCCAAGGTACATCAAAGGAAGGGAACCGATTTGAAATCTAAGAATCCTAGCAATCTTGCTCTGAACAAGCCGAGGAGTATTAAAGAAATAAATGGAAGACTTATCATCATTAATACTCTGACCTGAGGCTTTCAAATAGATATCCAAAGCTCTCCTAAAATTCACTGCCTCACTGATTCTAGCCATGCCCAACAACCCAGTGTCATCCACAAACTGAAGATGAGAGTAGGAAGGAAGATTATTGTTCCAGTTCCAACCTTGGATAAGACCTTGCCTCACCTGAGATTTTATAAATCTTCCAAGACCCTCCGCCATGAAAATGAATAAATAGGGAGATAAAGGGTCCCCTTGCCGAATTCCCCGAGAAGCACGAAACAATTCTGAAGGTTCCCCATTAATGAGAACTAAGAAGGAGGACGAGGTCACATAGCTAAGAACCCAATTCACCCACTCCTCATCAAAACCAAAAGCCAAAAGAATTTTCTATAAGAACTCCCAACTCACCCGATCATAAGCTTTAGCCATGTCAAGTTTAATAAACATAGCTTTCTCCTTAGAGGCAGCCATAGAGTGAATAGCCTCCATTGCTATCACAACCCCATCCAAAATTTGTCTTCCTTCAACAAAACCACCCTGTTCAGTAGAGATCAAAGTACCAAGGAGTGGTTTGAGTCTCTCAGCAATCAATTTGGTGATGATCTTATAGACAACATTACATAACGCTATAGGCCTAAATTGACCCAATCGATTAGCCCCCTCCTTCTTAGGTATGAGAGCCAAGAAAGTAGAATTCAAAGACTTCAGCATCTGTTTGTTTCTATGTGATTCTTGAACCACATCTAGGAGATCAAACTTTATTATTTCCTAGAATTCTTGAAAAAACTCAATCGGAAATCCATCTGGGCCAGGAGCCTTACCTTTTTTCATAGTAAACACAACTTTCTCCAATTCAGGTAACAAGATAGGACTTAAGAGAGCCCCATTCATCTCAGCAGAGACCAGGTGGGGAATACAATCCAAGATGGCCTGCTCCTCGGTCCCAGCAGTAAGATCCTCTCTAGTAAAAAGATTAGAAAAATAATTGACAACTTCCGTGGAAATTTCTTCACAGGAAGAGATCTGAGCTCCTTCAATCGAGACAAGAGAGGAGATAGAATTCCCCTGCCTCCGAGCCTTAACCGAGTTATGAAAGAAAGCAGTGTTCCTATCCCCCTCCTGAAGCCAATCAACACGAGATTTCCGCTTCCAGAAAATCTCCTCCCGGAGCTCCCACTCTTCAAGTCCCTTAAGAGCCGAGGACTCAGCTTTACTCAAATCAGAGGTCAACCCTTGGTCCTAAATCTGACGAGAAATATTATCCAACTTGGACTGAGCAGCTATCTTCTGAGCATGTAGGTTCCCAAAATACTGTTTATTCCATTTCTTAAGCCTGTACTTCACATGTTGAAGCCTCTTACTAAAAGTAAACATGGCCGTCCCATGGGTAGGTATCCCCTCATACCACCAATCCAACATAAGGTCTGGAAGAGACAGGTCTCTTAACCACATCAATTGAAATTTGAAAGAGGGATTTTTGGTGACTCCATATGAGGTGATAGAGAGCTTGATAGGCCAGTGGTCAGAGCCCCTCCAGTCAAGAATTTCAGAACTGGTGATCCACCTGTTGTTCATCCAATAGCAGGAAACCAAAAATCTGTCAAGCCTTTCTGAGATAGCCTCAAAACCACATCTCTGATTATTCCATGTAAAGACACCATTGGTTGGCTTCACATCAATGAGATTCAAGGAACCAATCATATCCCTGAGTAGGTTTGAAGACGGGTCCAACCTGGCTAACCCCCCTCGTTTTTCATCCAAACTAGTAACATCATTAAAATCCCCAGCCATAATCCATGGGAGAAACGAGTCCAAGGACCGGATGAATCTGATATGAGCCCATAAATGAGACTTACCTGAAAAATCAGTAGGAGCATAAATATTGGATAAAAGACACCTTTCTCCAGTCTCAAAACTAGAGGCAACCAAAGAAATGGAGGACCGACTAGAAATCCACCATAAGGGGGAAACTTTCCTTGGGTTCCATAAGCAAGCCACCCCCCCCGAACTGTTCAAAGCACCCACTCCATGCCAAGAGCCCTGGGGCCAGATACGCGAAGCACAATTATCCAAACCATCCATTGTAAGCTTAGTTTCCTGAATAAAGACCACATCGGGAGACTGAGACTCAATTAATCTGCGAACAACCTTTTGTCTGGGGATGTTGTTCAACCCCCTTACATTCCATGACAAAACAATCATTTATGGGGGTGGGAGAAGTGAGAATCAATGGGTTTCACAGACCCAGACTCAACCAAAGTATCACCCATAATCTTAACCTTCTCTTGATCAGTCTTCCTACCACTCTTTGACAGTTTATCTAAAGGCCCCTTTTTGAAGGATTTCTGTTGTAGCCCTAAGACAGGAGGAGCTTTATTACCCTTTACAGAATCTGAGGTCCCCCTTAGGAACAAGGGGATCAGAAGCCACCATAACTGAGCCCTTCGTACCCTGAGACCCCCGAAAATCTCCAATATCCTGAACTTGAGAAGGCAAATCAGTAGCCAACTATCCAACCTGTTGGTCCCCTGAAGATAAAATCTGATCCCCCTTCTTTGCATCTTCATCTTGAACCTCATGCTGACCTTTAGCCCCAGAAGAGAGCTCAACTGGAGTACCTTCCTCTTGGACCAAGTCACCAAGAGCATCAAACCTATTAAAGGTGCCTTCATTCTGTCTGTCCATCCAGGTTCTCTTCTTACCTTTGCCTTTGTTACGGGACTTAACCCGAATAAATCCCTCGCTATCAACAGGTCCATTAGACAAAGAAGCCTTCCCCTTGTCCTCCCTAGGAGGTCCAGGGGAAGCCATGGGGGAAGACTTATTCCTGGGACATCTGCGATGTAAATGACCATATTCATGGCAGATTCTGCATCTAAATGGAAGGGTCTCGTAATCCAGCTGTTGGATCCAGGAAAATGATCCCATGCAAATCTCCATAGAATTTGGCAACGGATTATTTAAATAAACTTCTACACAAATACGGGCAAAAGAAATTACCTTACGATCTTGAGTTTGTGTAGCCGAACCCACAGGTTTTCCAAGAAGCAAAGAGATTGAGTGAAGAATATCTTCCCTCCAGAATTCCAAAGGAAGCCTCGGTGAGCGAACCCACACAGGAACTCGCGAGGGGATCTCCTCAGCAGAGTTGAAGCCCATGTGCCAAGGCTTGATGAAGAGCCCCACCTGATTAAAGAAATAAGGGCCTCCTTCAAATGCCCTATTCCTGTCCGACATGCTTGAAAAGATAACCAAAAAATAGTTATTAGCCGCTAACAAAATCTCCATATCTCCTTCTGGGTTCCACACCCGGCATGCCCAGGATTCCAGCGTAGGCAAAGAAAGGCAAAGGCCCAAAAATTTGCAAATAAGAGCATGATTGCACCAGTAATCGACATCCTCTGAAACTTGCGCAGGTTGAATAACCAAAACTAGCCGGTCCTCGGATCTCTGCAAACATCCGTTTACTTTTCTTAATCGAAACATCCCTTTTGAAGGGGAAACACCTTCCCCAGATTGGGGTTTACTAGTCTGTTCCTTATCACTGACATGCAACAAAGAAGATGGCTCACCCATCTCCATATCTCCGAAGGAAAGCTGAGAAGAGGCTATACCTTGATTCTCCATGCAGCAATGAGCCAAGACTCAGCAAAAATGAGAGAGAGACGGGGCAGGAGACCCACAATCTCAGAACACCGCAGGCCCCCCACCGAGGACTCACCAAAGATAGATTTCAGGCTGAAACGCCCACCCACGGGCCAGAAAAATGGCCAAGACCCCTGTCTGACCACCACACGCCCCTACCAACCAAACACCACCCCCTAAAGTAAAGAAATAAGCCCATGAGTGACAGACATCTCACCAAGTTCGGTAGGGCATGTCTCTAGCTTGAACTAGTTCTCCCAAGTGATGCCATCCTTCTTACACTTCTATTTTTAATGAATATATACCTATATAAATTTATATTTACTATATAAAAAATTATTTTATTTTGAAAAAATAACCATTTGACTTCCATTCACAAATATTTTCAATTATTTAAAAATCTACTATATATATTGTACATAAAAATTAGTAAAAAAATACATTATATTTATATATATAAATATATATATACACATATATATATTTATGCTAATATATATTATATGTAATATATATAAATATATATATATATATTGGATATAACAAACAAATTATTTTTTTTTTAAAAACTTAACCTAACTATGTCGGTAGCTCATAAACAGTGGAACGCATCATTGGTTACTACATCACCTTCCCCAAGGATGATGGGAGGGTACCGGTTAGTTGTGAAGGCTATACCATAACCAACGTTCTATCCTTGGGATGGTCAGTAGCTCCACTCTTAACAAATATTTTTTAATATATATATATATTATAAAATTCCTCCCTTGCTTTTGATCGATTTCACGTATTATCGCAATTTTGATAGAGAATTTTTTATATATAAAAACCAATTTTAAATGAAACTCTTCCAGCTTAATAGCATAAAGTTTTATATGCAATATATATATACATATACATATATATATATATATATATATATATCTAAATTCCATTTCACAGCCAAATTGGGCAAATTATCCATAGAAAATTACACAGCAAAATTTAATTTCTAATCATAATGAAAATTTCTCAAATCCAAACACAAGGTTTTCAAATTTCATTTTGTTTCTCTCATTTTCTATTGTTGAAATTGAAGATTTTTGTTGCAAGTTTTGATTTTCAACAAACATTCTAACTTTCTTCAAGATTTAAACAGGGTTTTAAAACAAAGATTTACAAGCAAGTTTTAAACTGAAAATGCAAATTTCTAAACAAATAAATAAGGAAAACCTGTGATCTGAAGCTTGAAGGTGAGTTTGAAGAAGATAGTTGAGCTTCCCTACAAGAAGATTCTCCAAAGCTTTTCCAAAATCCTCTCCCAAAATCCAAAATGCATCAACAAAACATGAAGAACTCTCCTTCCTTTTTCTCACAGCCCAATTTTTAAGAATGAAAAAACCTCCTCTATCTTTCCCCAAATTTGGTCAAAAATACCCTTAAAATATCCTTTCCACCATAGTTATTGCTCCTCTTTCTATTTTGGAGATTTTTTGAAATGTAAACTAAACAATTTTCAACATGACTTTTATTTCTTTATTATTTCATTTTCTAAATTTCTATTTCAAAAAGAATTTAAATTCTTTTGGGAACATTTTCATTTCCAAAAGAATTTCATACCTTTAAAAATTTATTTTCACAAAAAGAATTTAAAATTTTTAAAATATTGTTTTTCTTTTCAAAAAGAGTAACACTTTTAATTCCAAGATGGATAACTTAATTCAATTCAACACAATTAATTTAATTAACCAATAAAATAAATCTAATCCCATATTAGATCATTTTATTAATTAAATTAAATTAATGAATAAATTACAACATTTATAACATTATAACCAAATAAATTTAATCATCAATTTAACTACACAAGCCATTTATTTACTTCTTTTTTTTCAACTTGCAATTTAAATAAAAACAAGAAGTGGTGCACAACAAAGAAGCAACTTAACCTGACTAAAATCTGACGACACACTATGACTAGGGTGATGAATTGGCACGAAAAACCTAGCTATTATCTCCCAATTGATTACTGTTGGTCAATGGACACGCTCAAACCTGTGAAATTAGGTGGAGTCAATGTCTTGTACCTGTCAACCTACGAACAAAGAGTATATCGAATATGCATATATACATAATATGATCAAAGACACCGTGAAGAGGAAATCTCATAATCGTAGGGTGCTTGCAAGCAAGTGGTACAATCCCATCCCCTTCACCAATACAAAATTACTAACCGATGATTCTAACATCAATAATATGATCAAAAGCATAAAACATCATTAATTCAAATATATGCTAAGTTAATCCAAAACATGTCATAAAGATAACATCAGAGTAAAGTACCATCACATCAAAATATAACATTTGCATCGCTTTACAGTTCACGATCAAATAGTGACCAAGTACCAAAGTCAAAGCATAAATAGAAACAACATAACAAGGAAGAACATTGTCGAACAAAAGAGTCAAAATGGAGGGGTGTTACACTAGTTGTAATTAATATTTCCACAAGGTTAGATTCTCAAGGAATCCTCACAAAGTTAGATGACCTAGAAGTTCCTACAAATAGTCAATCAATAGAAAAACCTCGCACTTAGTACATTTTCTCCTTTATGTATAATTTTATTTTTGAACTAAACCTTTTGATCAACACCCTTGTCTAGTCCAGTACAATTTTCTACCAAACCACTCGGCCACAAGATACCCACAAAATCTATTTGGATTTTAAGTTCCTAAAAATGTTATATAAGAGTGAAATATCCTTAAATTCATATTGCTTCAAGTTTCCTACAAATACAAAAAGGTTCATATGAACTAATAAAATTAATTGAACATATTCAATTCAATACCAAATTTCTACAAGTTTGGTTGCAAACCAAAAACCCACAATGCTAGATGTAGAACAAAAACTTGAAAGGCTATAGCTTGATCAATTTTTACCCAATCTTCACCAAATTTAGATGAAAAATATCCATTAAGCTCTTTTATAAGGTGATGTCATTGATTTGGAAAAATTATTGATAAAATTTACCTAAATCCATAACCAAAATTTAACTAAAACATAAGAAAATTGAACTAAAACTATAAAATAGAATCTAAAGGTTTTTTGGTTGATGCTAATCTCTCATACACCTATATGTTCTTACATTAGACATGTTGCATAATAATTTTTTGAGCATGACCTCATAAAATAGGGTTAAGTAGTAGAACTACCTTTCTAGGTTGTAAACAACCCACAATTGACCCTAGTATTGTAATAGTCCCATGAAAATCTTTCTTCCTTCACCTCTTCTAGCATCTAGATAGGAAAAAAGATCTTCCTCCTCCACCTAGTATTCCCTTTACTCCTCTTCCTCTTTGTGGACCCATGTTCACCACAACCCTACCTCCTACACCAAACACTTCTCTTTACAACTCCCCTCCTCTTCTTCATGGGATTCAACCCACCATAGCATAACCACCTCCACCAAAGGTTTCCTACAAACTCTTTTACACTCATTACGTTATCTTCACACACCTCTTTTTTGATATCATCTATGAAAACATTTTCCTCCTTTTTCTTTGTCACCCCTTCATATCTACTCTCAATCACATTCTCTTCTTCCCATGATTTTATGTCCTCCTAAGGACATTCAATTTCTCTTATAACATCAAATTTCTCCAGTTCAGCCATTTTTATACAATTATCTCCATTATTTTCCTTTGCTACAACAACACTCTTTATTACAACTTCTTTCTTCACCTCTTTCATTCCTTCTAAAATACATTCCTCTACTACTACCATATTTTCTTTGTTTATCTCTACATATACAATTTCATCTGCAATCAAATCATTCTAAAAAAATGAATCAGATTCACTCTTACCTATATTTTCCTATGCTCATCTTCTCTTCTCCACTATTTCTCTATTTTCTCTCAATCATTTCAACATATTTCTCATCTCACTAATACCAACCTTGTACATTATCTCTTTCCTAACAATGATTGAAATCCCTAAAGCCTTACCTACATCAAATATCATGCTCTTCCTTTGTGTCATCTCCAAAACACATGCAATCTCATTCAATTTGCAACCTTTGCAATCATCACACACACTTTTAGCTATTATATTCCCTCTTTCATACTTGCAAAAAATTTACTCTCTTGCCTATCCTCTACCCAATAAGATTTTTGGGAGACACGTGATGTAGGAGCATCAAGGTCTACAAGCAATCCTACATCAGCCAAAAATATTTATTTTATTTTCATGTTAATTTTTGCATTTTGGTGTGGGTTGGAGCTTTAAGAGAATCTTGTAGAGTTTTTGAAGGATAAAATCTTCATTTACCAATACTTGGATTTTCATTTCAAAAATCAAAGGCAAACAATGTGTTTAATTTGATTTTAAATTATTGTAGAATTTCAAGGCTTGAACGGTTTAAGGGGTCTATTGGCATGTTAGAGGGAACTTGAAAACAAGGATTAATAAATTCATTTATCAATTTGGATTCCTATAGAAGTTTCATAATTCAAGTGACCTTTGACATTCCATTTTTGTCTTATTGGGTGCTTAAAATGGAGAGAAAGATAGTGATTTTTGGAAAATAATGAATGAATATTCAATTACCAAAAGAGCACGACTTGGTTTTGTATTTTATTCATTTTCCAAAGGCATCTAGATCATCAAGGCATTTTATATGGTAAAGTAACATTAACAACACATTTTGGAAGGAAAACTATGTCTTTATTTTATTCTTTGTGAAGGAATTTTAGAGGTTAAGTTGAGGGAAATGAAAGAGAAGATTTGGGTTGAAATTTTTGGTGCTTTATAAGGGTGTATGAAAATATAAATACATAATTTAATGGTATAAAAAGGTACAAATCAATAGTAGCAAGGTTGGAGAAAGAAATTGCAGGTTGCTCGTGAGGGTTGCATAAGAAATAGCACATGAAATCAACTTGTGAAGAGAAGAGGAATAGAAGAAGGGAAAACAGATTGTGTAGGTGTGTTTTAGGTATTAAAGGCAGCCATGAGAGCTTCATAATGAATAGAAAAATCAGATTTTAGAATATAAGTGAATCCAAGAAGGTTTGAAGACACAAGGATTTGAAGACTCCTAGACAAGATGTGTCTACAAAAGCTTATATGTTTTTTTGAATTTTATTCAATGTTGAATCCTTCATATATGTAATTAATCTTGAGTAATTTTCATGTATGAATGTGTATGAACATTGAAATAAAGATATGTTTCAGATTATTTTTCCATTTATATGTTAATGTGGATTGGATGACATGTTGAGGCTACAAGATTGGGTAGTTTGATAAGACCTCCCAATCTTGACTGCATTAACACACCTCTCATTTCCTCTACCCACTCTCTCTCAATGCAGGAAATATTTGTGCACCTTCTCCCTAGACCCAACCTTTCATATAGGATATCCAACACACTCTTCTTTGTAGAAAACTCTCTAAAACATCATATCCTCTACCCAAAAAGAGCCCTAGAATATTCTCCTCTATGCTTCCTCTACCCACTTCCACCATGGAGAAAGCTCTAACACCTTCTCCCTAGCTTTGTTTTGTGTTGTAGGATGGACAACACAAGCTCATCTCTCAAATTGTCTCACACAAGTCATCCCAATATTCTCAACACATCTCAAACAAAATCTCACTATACACCTATTAATACATTTTTATCTCTTTTTAAATTTTTCCATTTTTAATGGTGAAATATCATGCATTGAAAATCAAAAGAAAAAAATGCATGCAAAAAGAGAAAAAATCATATGTTAATTTCCTGAGTTTGAGAAAAGTCATTTTTTTAAGGGAGCTTGAATCATGTTAAAGTTTAGATTGAGGTTGTAAATAGCCATAACATTGTTTAAAGGAATTCAATGACCTTAACAATTTGGTAAGCTCGCATGCACAACATGAAGGAGTTTCCTTATTGAAAATGTCAAAAAAACTCTTGGAGGTTTTTAGGGTTTTGTTACCCAATTGTTGAGTAAGTCCTCCTTTCTTCAAGGCATGGAGGATACAATTCTCTTCCTAGGAAAGGGCACGTTGTAGAGGTTAAGGAGAGGATTAGACACATTGAATAATTCTATAAAACATGTTTACCAACTCATGTAGAAGCAGACACATGAAAGATAAAGAGGAAGCCTAGGGAAACAAGGATGCACTTGACAGATGTAGACCCACGTTGCAACATATGCATGGAGATAGGAGTTTGTTTCTCCAAGTTGCAGACCTTATCATCTAGATTGTAAAGAGTTAGTCAAGAAAAGGGGTGTGTGTATGAAAGGATTTATCAAATAAAGGAGAAAGGTATGTGAGATAACTATCATCATCCTTTCAAACCAATGCATTAGTTTTCTCATGTATCTTTGTAAAGGGATGTCAATAGCTTCTAATTAAATTCTCATTTTGGAGCTATCATTGAGTAAATGATATGCATGGAATCAGGTTTTTAGAGTCTTCATTACTTCTTAATGAACCATGGTTACTATTCTTAGAATGCAATTTAGACTTTTTTGAGTTGAGAGTTGTAGTTTGTGTTATTGTTGTTGCATTTTGGGAAAATGATGCAACCAAACTTGTGAACGTTATGGCTTCATGCATCAAAAGACAACATGCATAGTCTAAGTAAGTTTGAAACTATTTATGGAAACTCAGTTGCAAATGAATCATGAATAATGATTGAAAGACCAGAGAATGAGGCATAGAAGTCCATAGCACAACTTTCTAATGTGCACCACAAGTTAAGCGACAATCCTTGAGAGCAGTTAGTAAATTAAATCAAAATAGGGGGATAGTATACCTATGGATAGGCCTATGATGGCAGTTAGGCCTTGAGGATTGATGGAGGTTGTCCTTCATGGCATTGAAGTCTATATAAGTGATGGAAAATCAGCTGGATTTGGTGAATTAGTTGATGCTTATGGTTAACTGAAGATTGGAGGGTCTATTTTTCATGGAAAAGTGCAGCCTTGATGAAACTGTTGGGAAAAGTAGCTATTCTAGATTCAGCAATTCATGAATTTATGAAGGTGGCTCAACTTATTTGCATGATGCTCTTAAAGATATCTTACTTGGTTTTTAGAACCTTTTGAGCTAAAACTAACTTTTAGAAAGGTGCAACAAAGAGACATATGAAACCAATGACAGTTAAAGTCCAAAAAATGTTGACATTGGTGGTCCATATGAGCAAGGGTTACAAAACATATAAGAGGTGGATTACTCTAAGAGTAGTCACATGTCAAGGAATGAAAGATTTGAAGCACAAAGGATAGTTTAATATGTCAATGTCACCAAAGAATGACAATATATAGTGCATGGTCTACCAAGCATGATGTCAAAGACAATCACAGTTAAAAGATAATAGGCTACAAACTAAATAATGCACAGTATGGTGCCAGCAAGTAATAGTGTTGTGAAGGGCAGTTGTAGTAATGGAGGTAAATTAAATATTTTGATGACAAAGACTCCAAGACATAGTTCTACAACCTAGAAGAAAATGTGCAACAAAAGTCTCAAGGTTAGGTGTTTCCTTATGTTTTATTGGTGCTATCAATGGTTAGCAACCAATGTATTTGAAAGGTGAAGTTGTGGCTAACCATCCTGGACCTTTAAGCCTAAACCTTGAAAAGATGCAAGAAAGAATTTTAAGGGGATAGTCTAGAAGGGATGGTTTCCTATGGGTGATGATTCCATGCAAAATACAAGAGAAGACTTGCAAAAAAGATGACAAAAATGCTAGACCAAGGTAACCTATAGTTGTCAACAATGATAGTGGCATTAAGGTTTTGAAATGGAAAGTTTTAAGTTGAACATTGTCATAGATTTCACAAAAACCATGAAAGCCAGCTACAAAGGTGAGATGACAGAGTTTTTTTTATGACAAATGGAAAAGAACAATCTTGGTGTCATGCATAGTGATTAGCATCAAGGGTTTCAAGAGGCCAAAACCTCAATACAAACTAGGACATTCTATTTCAAAGGTCACCTTCTAAAGTGAGCTAGATAGTTTCCTTTAAAAGCATAACAAAGGGAGTTTCTTATTACATAAAGGGGATTAAAGGATCATGAGTAGTCTCTGATATATCATGATAAACCTTGTTCTTAACAACAGACATAAAGTTGTTTCTTAGCTTATACAAAGTTTAAGAGCTGCTAAATATAAGTGCCATAGTAGTGCCATATATGGTATAATTGTCTTAAGTTTCTCATGGTTAGTTGATAGTGGTGTCATACAAGTGGCATATTGACTGTCATAATGGGCAGAAAAAATGCAAAGGACAGAATTTGATGGCACTATTATAGCATTCACAATCAACTGGCAGCTAGTACTTTTGTTACTAGCTATAGTACCTCTTCTAGGTTTTTAAAAGGAAACATCCATCATGAAAATAAGAGGACAATATTGGGTAAAGAGGACATGGAAGACCTATATTGTGTTGAGAACCAAATGATCATAAGTTTATGATATTAATCAATATAAGGGAAGTCCAAAGGGTTGCATAGAGTCCTCACATAGCTCTATTAAGATGGCATGAAAGTTAATCATCATGATACTCTATACACAATACACAATTAAGACATGTGAAGAGCCTTAAAAATGTGCAAAGGTTGATGGAAATGTATAATGGGACAATGTTCTTCAAGGGGTAGTAACTATAGCAGGAACAGTGAAGAATGAATGTTTATAGAAGCTAGGGATAGGTCATAGTCTAGTATGCATGATAGGAGGGGCAAAGTTAAAAGACCATATATACAAGAAAATATTAAGGATAGTGGAGTCATGACATCACAATCACCATGTCACCAAAATATAGTCATGATCAATAGCTTATTATGATTCAAAAGATAGATCCTTCTACAAACTTCGTGAATAGACACTTCTCATGGATGGGACAGAGCTATGTCAAGGGAAGTCTTTTGCAATAAGAGGATGGATTTTTTATTAGAGTAATAAATCAAAGACATAGAAAAGATGCAAAAGAATAGTTACCTTAGACTGGAGATAGGACAATGATCATAAAGATCAGTCCTTGATCAATAAGAGACTAAAAACAATGACCATGAATCCTTAGCAATGAACGAAAGCATTCTAGTTGCATGATAGTGGTTGTGACTATGAAATGATAGAGGGCAGCAAAGTTAATGACAACTCCATATGCAGGTTACTTAAGGTGACAGTACATGCTTACCTATGGCAATGAGCAAGCAAGTGAATATGTTATTAGTAAATTTATAAATTCCCTACAAGGACAATCAAGAGGTTTTTGTAATGAGCAAGTCTTATCCAAGCACAAAGGACAGTATTACTATCATGAAGAAAGACAATACATGATAGTCCAATAAAGAGGATAGAAACCAAGCAAAGAAGATGCACAGTTCAAAGAAAGGATAGTGTCAATACTAAAAATGCAGTCTATGTTGCATATCAAGACTTTACCTAGAATAATGCATCAATGAGATTGGCAATAGAGACAAAGATAGTCTTGAAAAAAGGGAGAGTCATAACATCAAATAAGTGATGGCATTGACAAAGAACAAGAATGCAGTGATAGAGGGCAATTTGAAGGATCACTACAAATAGTATGAGGTCCATCAAAGTCTTTCAATTCATAGTTGATGGTGATAATTGAGAAGTAGCAGTATACATGAACAATTTATAGAAATCATGATTGTTTAATGACTATTTACATGCTTAAAGGTATCAAATATATATCTTGATTGAAACCTCTATTGAAGACTATCCAAGGTGCATACATGTTAAACCAGATGGATGTAGTGCTCATACCATAGTCAAAAAGTGTATCATAAGGAGAATTATAGAAAAATGGGTTTTATGACAATGATTAAAAGTAGATGAACATCAAAAGGTTAGTTAATACAATGTATGATAGTCTCAAAGGTTGTGCAAAGGTAAAGAAGACCTCATAAATGAGATAAATTGTAGAAATCTAACCCTCAATAATATCCTACCTCCCCAAAAGACCTTGGACTACTTCAACATTTTTCCACATGCTCTATCATCATGCAAGAGGAAGTTTTGACCCAGTTTGAAGTAGTTACAAGCATCGAGGAGATTTGTTAGGTTCCTTAATGGTGGACAAGGTCAAGAAAGGACTTTTTCAGTACTACAACACCTTTTTGCAGTAGTTTGTGGGGCTACAAAATAGGTTTTTCAGTTTTGGACGACCAAGGAAAGTTTGAATCAGCAAACACATGTTCTTATTCCCTTATAATTGTTGAGTAGCATAAAAGGAATATTTAGCAACAGTTTTAAGTTCTTTTCTCTCTAAGCATTCTATTGTAACTTTTTGGAGCTCTTTCATGTTAGATAATAATTGTAGCTCATTTTCAAACTTATTTATAACTGTGTAAGCACCTCTTATGTCAATAAAATCAAGTTTTTCCTTCTCAATATTTTTTTTTTGTGTGCAAACAAATGATTAATGTATTATCTTGCGATTTATATGCAAATCCTCTATTTTATGTCTCATATCTCAGCACCTTCAAACAAAGAAAATTCATATTTAGTGCAAGTTATAGGTTGTGTTGCTGGTCTGAACAACCATTAAGTGTGAAACGTTTATTTTCCTCTTAAGTTGTAAAACTTAAACCTTCCTATGAAACATTGATGGCATTAATGTGTGAACATTTAAGTTTTCTAAGAACCAAAAGAATTATTGAGGGAATTGTGTTAAAATAGTAGTGTAGGTTTGAAAACCTTTTTGGTGCATCACTATATTAGAGTTTAGGTTCCATTAAATGTTATCCTTCTCTCTTTTCTCAGCAAGCATCATTAGTTTACTTAGTTTAGGTGATAAATCCAAGGGAACTAGCCCTCTCTAGATGTTGATCTCCATCATCTAATTCCACACTCAAGGAGGTCATCCCATGTTTCACAAGGTGGCTAAGTGATTTAGTTGAAACTCAACAAAGGGTGCACACTTCCAAGATAACAACTCCTCTACTAGGAACACTCTCTTCAACATTCTTCCTAGCAACCACCATGCTCTACAACACACCTCCCAACAATCATCCTTTCTCTAAAAAAATGATGCAATCATGGTTGGTGGATCTTACTAAGCTACCCAACCATACAATTAATATAATATATTGTAAGAGAGAGGCACCAACCATGTTTAAGGCCCCAAGTCACAGAGAGCCAAGAGTAGAAGCCTACCCTAACTTACCTCAGCTTAAAGGCGTGTTTTGAAATGAAGGACAAGAATGATGAGGACTATGAGGTCCTTCGATCACTCTACAGACCTGAGATTCAAGATGGGGCTAGGTGAGCCATTTTTTGGGTTCAACACTATGCCTCAGGAAGCTCTCTGCCTGAGAATGAAAGTGCGGTTCTGGGATGACAGTGCGGTGTGTTGGCATCTCTCAAGTGAGCTGGAATCTTTACAACCAAAGGACTAAAAAGGCCAAGTTAACCACTGAAAATAGACTAACATCCTAGCTAATCACTTCCAAAGAGCCAAAACAAGTCTACAAAGTAGGCCAGATATAATTGAATATGATAAAGTAGATATACAAGAGTTAAGGTGACTTTTATGCCTTGCATAACCACCCCATTTTATTTTGGAATAAAATGGGTCCCCCTTTGTCTTTTCCCTTTTACCTTTGGTTTTCTGCCTTAGGCGCTTTTTCTTTCAAGTTTTGTCAGAAGCAAAACTGAGACCAATACCGGACTTGGAAATTCCTTCTAAGTTTTGGTCTTGTTCTGTCCCCGGTTCCGGTTCCGATGGTTCTTTGTCTTCGACTTTTGTTCTTTTTGAAGTTGGCTCGAAGTCTAATCGGTTGTTAACTTTAAATTTTTTTCGATGAAACCGATCTCGTTCAATCGACCTTTCCTCTTTCCCTTCATTGCTGTTCTTCGTGATTTTGTTTGCCGGAGGGTCTTAAAATTAGAACGGAAACTAAACTTAGAATTCTTCCAAATTATGTTTTCTTTTCCTTCCTTGGTCCTAGTTCCGCCTCTTTATTGTTCTCCCCCACCTCTTTTCCTTTTGTCCCGGCAGACTTGAAACCAAAAATGGGACTGAACCCTCAAACTTTCATAAGTTTCAAATTCTTGTTTCTTTTCAGTCCCGGTCCCACGTTTTGTTGTTCTTTGACTTTTTGTTTCTTTTGCTTTGTCGTGGGGTTTTCCTTCCCCTTCCTCTTTCTCTTTCTTTTCCTTTCTTCCTCTTTTGCGATATTAGAGGCGGTTTATCGAACTGAACTCCCAAACTTGAGAGGTTTCGTGTTCGTTTGTTTTCAATTCCCCGGTTATGTTCTTTATTTTGTTTATTTTGCCCCACTTGGTTCCTATTTTGTCCCACTTCCCGCCTCCCAGAAGTTGGGTTCTTTTGTCTAAAAGACAAAGGGAATGGAAAAATTGAATGAAATCATAAGAAATAAATCTCTTTGTTCTAATATATTTTTATTTTGGAGTACGTACCTTATTTTGTAGGGTTAAACTCACACATGATGATGATATTTTCCAAAGGAGCTCAGCTAAATGCTAAGCTCTCAATCCAAGTTGATCATGGTTTTCCTTGAAGAAGAAAGTCGGCAAGACCTTACTTAAGTCTTGCTGACTACCAATGCATTCTGTCAATATGCATCTGTGTTGCCTATCAGCAAGACCCTAAGGATGTCACAGCGAGTGGAATTCATGTGTAGGCATCAATTGGCAAGACATTCAATCAGAGTCCCAATGACAAGAACACATTTTGGCATGAATATTTGACCTCACCATAAGGTCTTTCCGAAATCCTTATGTCTCACCGACTAGTGCAAATAAGCATACACTTCGGCGGGAGTCACCCTCTTCGGTATATGGTCTTACCGAATGCCTTAAGTCTCGCTGACCACCGATAGAAAATTCACAATATCTTGGCGTGAAACTTTTCTTCTAAGAAGTTCTACGAATGCATCGTGGGTCTCATCATTAAAGTGCGAGGGGTTTCGAAATGAAAGTTCGTGTTGCTATGTCACCGTACAAAGTCTAGCCAGTACTAAAGTCTTAGTGACACAAAATTGGTATCACCGTAAGTCTCTGCCAACAAGAGGAGGTCCCGAATTAAAGGTCTAAGCTCGCAATAATTTTTCCTTTGGTAGGGAGGTATGTATTTATAAGAAAAAAAAATCTCACCAAAGGGCTTACTTTTGAGGTAAATACGGCGGGGATTAGGAAACGCCTTCTGGCCGATTAATGAGATGAATAGAACATCGACTCGCTTGGGTATCCCTAAAGGAAGAAAAGTCTCACCGAGATGTCTCGATGAGAGGAGCTTGTCTCCCCGAAATGAAGAGGATCACTAAAAGACCTAGGGTTCGGTGTAATCTCTCACCGACTCAGAATGGTCACACCAAAGCAAAAGAGACCCCACTGGAAGAAATGGAGCTCGGCGAAGGATCGTGCCATTGCCATAAGGTCTTAGCGAAGAAAGGAGGTCATACCGAAAGAACAAATTGGCTCAGTGATGCAAAGATTCATGTAGGATGTCTCAGATGATGTTTCTAACTATGCTCAACATACGTAGTGCCTTGAACCTAAAGGAGGTCAAGGAAGAAATAACCATGGACTCACAAGCAAGGACAGCCTATGGCATTCAATTCCACAAAGCGAAGATTAGTATTAATGGTGATAATTTGGAGCATCTCAAGGTAGCTCTGCGGAAGGAGTTCAAAGATGGACAATGCCAGATAGATGAGTTAATGTCAGAAGCAAGCAAAAAAGATCTAAAAAGGCTTCTCCTAAGGGTAGGAATCCTTCATCAGCATGGACAACAAGGCTTCTCATTGAATGCACAACCAACTTTCTTCGAAAGATCTAAGAGTCGACTCTCCTGAAAGTAGATATTTTTGTAAACCCTAGTGCAGGGAGACAGAGCATCCTTTTTTGTACATTCTATATATAAGACATTCTTGCCTCTTTGTAAAGGTTAGAACTTCTTAGAATAGTTAGGATCGGAGAACTTTTGAGAATGGGTAGGATTAGAACTTCTAGGATTAGACAGTTAGAACTTTTAGGAACAAAGTGTAACTAGTAGAGTTAGTTAGAGGGGATAGAAGCTGATCTTGATTCTTAGTAATGAGAGCTTCTTGTGTCTTCTCTATTAGGAGTTAGAATCATAATAGACTAATGTATCTTTCAATTTTCTTAGTGTAAATGGAAACAATTTGGAGTCATAGATTTTTTGTACACTGGTGATTGTGCCAGATTTGTAAATGTTGCTTATATGTTTCACTAATAGTAGAAGCAACCAGATCTTAATCTACTTCATGTTGTGTTCCAGAATGGTGTTTGTCTTGAATTAATCATCTGATTTGAGAGGATTTCAAGGAATGAAGTTTTATTTTATGTTTTGTTTAAATAGTAACTTGCAATCTGTTGTTGAAATCAGCACTGCGAATGAATGAAATTGTGTATTAGTCACAAGTTGATTTTGTTTTGTAGTTTTTAGTTAGGAATTCCTTGGAAGGTGGAAGGTCTGGTTAATTCAGATGAAGTATCATTCTTTTCTATTCCAAAGCCCTGATCTATCTTTTTTTGTTTCTTTAAAATCCTGATTAGAGTAGATTTAAATTTATGCTTAGCCCGATAACAATCCAAAAGCTCAACACCAGCAGGCCCCTTGAATATTACTGTTGCATTGACCACTGAGTAACATCAGCACAGTTGAGACCCAACTACAAAGACCTTGGGAGTTAAGGTATCCATGTGTTTCCTTTCTCTTTCAGGAGAAGCAGAATAGCAATATTCTACTTGCATTGTTGTGGTGCCAAAATCACCATCAATAGGAACTAGCGCTAAAGGGAGGGCCCTATGAGTAATTTTGGATTGTTTTGAGTTGGAGTGGGCCAGGTCTTGGAAGATCCAGCTCCAATGGGTAGCCCTTTGTATATACCAGGATTTTTCCATGAAATCCCTAGTCATTTGTATGATAGGCTTCCTTTATTTTTCCCTAACAATGGGAAAAATGCCTCTAAACATGTTGAAACTTGTAGGCGTATATTCATTTTTCTCCAGATTCAGCATCAGGATATCATCTGCCAGTTATTGTCAAAACACTACAAGGTACAGCAAGGCAATGGTATGATAATCTTCTACCAGATTATGTTTGTTCGTGGACAGAATTTAAAATCTCATTCTTAGATCAATTTGATCCTCATGCTCTAAGCCCATTACATGAATTTGCAGCTACAAGAAGGAGACCATCAGAACAAATTTATCAATTTAATCACAGATTCTTGTTTATGTATCAAAGGGTGAAATCTTTAGATTTGGTTTTAGATGATCATATACTGATAGAACATTATTATTGGGGTTTAAACCTTTCATTTGCAACCAAATTCAGAGGTTGTGGTGATGCTACATC
Organism: Sequoia sempervirens; assembly: GCA_007258455.2. Classification (NCBI taxonomy): domain Eukaryota; kingdom Viridiplantae; phylum Streptophyta; class Pinopsida; order Cupressales; family Cupressaceae; genus Sequoia; species Sequoia sempervirens. Next base: position 127,481,492 of record VDFB02000017.1, read on the forward strand.
CTTGCATGATGCATTGAAAAAATCTCTCTTATTGGCACAATTTGGATGTGACACTAGGAATTCAGATAGCCAAACTCAGGGTTATAATCCCCATGTGCTTGCAAATTGTCATCACCTACAACCTTATGCCACTTCACCCACCATCCCTGCCTGGATGCAATCATTCTCACCATGCAGCCACAACTTTCCTAAGGTTCCAAGCCCCATATTCCCCAGTGCTTCTCATCTAGTTAATTGCACACAAGACCACAGGGAGAACTCATCCCTACAAAATCCAACCACAAAGTCAAGTACCCCACTTGACAATGAATTTATAACCATATCATCTCTTTTCATTCATATTCCAAAGCATAGTCCATTACATCACAATGAAGTTCTAGATGAAACATTTGATGAACAAGTATATAATTTTGATGACTTGTTTGGTGAAAGGCATGAAAAGGATGTAAATTTAGATCATAATGGAAGTCTCGGGATAGAATCTAGCTTTGTTGAGAATGCTAGTACTGACGGTTGCTTTAAAGGAGATGAGGTATTAACAAGGGATTGCTATCATGAGAAACCAACAATATCTTCCAATGATTTGGACAGCTCTTCTGATCAAGATGAGAATCAGGGTGATGAGGAATGGATAAAGGAACATTGTTCAGGTTGGATTGATATCCCTCATATGCAAGATTGAATAAGGGAGAAATTAGAAGAGTTGGGAGGTTTGAAACTATTAGAACTCGTTGGGCCAAGTGGATGTAGGATACATTGAACTAATCAACATTCTCAAATGGACTGCCATGTCTTCCTAGGTAGGATGGAATTGTATTTCAAGCAATTGATCTCTATTGAGGGAATACTTATGGAAGACCCTTGGAGCATGTATCCCCCCAATGAAGAGGATGAAACAACTAGCAGGCATGAAAATGATAATCAGTTCATCCAAGATGATGATAGTGACTGTGTGAGGAGGTTTAATTCTTCCCTATCTTTTGATGACCCTGATCCTCACAGTGAGATGGATTCAACAACTGATGAAACTCCTCTACCTAGTGCAAACTTGATAGAAGTGGAGAATGGATTCATCGATGCATTCATAGATTCTTTCATGATGGTGGATAAGGAAGAAACACACTTTGGTGGGTTAACACAAGAGGGTGACTCTACTGATTTAAGTGGTGGATGAATTGGAATAGATAACATGGTTCAAGATGAGATGGCCAATGAATCTTGTGGTCAAAGTCAAGGACTTAAAGGCCAACATGAAATTTTAAGGGAGGAAATTCAAGTAGACATGCAAATTAGTCAGTTGTTCCCTGAAGAAATTCATGACGAAGTACATTTGGATGAAGTAGAGGAATGCCAAGAAAGCAACCAAGAGGTTATCTCGGATGTCAAATCTCTACAATATGAAGAGAATGAGACCAGGGAGTGTTTTCCTGATTTTGATTCTGTTTACTCAAGTGTGTTGGTTGAGGAATATGAATTGGGAAAGTGCCTTCCTGACTCTAACTTCGTGCATTCAAGTGAGGTCGAAGGAAATCCTGGTTCAACATGTGCCAATATCCCTGACACTAATGATGATAAGCTAGAGCCAGATTCAAAAACCCTTGGGGGTGACATGTTTCAAGAGAATGTTGAAAGGGATACTTTATCTCAAGAAATTCAGAAATTTTTTGACTCTGTGCCCGAGGTGAATACAAAGATGCTAGTGAGTGAATATCCTAACCGCAAGACAAACCTTGATCTAGTGGCATTCCATGAGCTGAGACCTCATGAAGAGGAAATCACACAACACAAGCCTACATTGGTAACTAGAAATCTTCAAAATTAGGTGGTGTCCTTTCATTATCCTCTGTGTTTCAATAATTTTTAGTTTGATTATGGCGTTGGGGATAGTAAAACATGTTTGTGGGTAAATCAAGACAAAACTGAGAACCCACAACTGATAATATTTCAAGCTTTATGCCCTCAAACTGAACTTATTGCCCATGAACTTCATATTTTTGAGTATAAAGATAAATTTGCTAGGTTTAGAACTATGCCTAGTAAGTTAAGATTGTTGCACATAATGAGAAATTAGTCAAGTCAATGTACAAATTTTTACAGTCTTGTGTTTGCAAGGCTTGGCTTTGGAGTTAGTTTAGGATTGGGAGTGGTTAGTGTTAGTTTTTGGTTTAGTTATTTTTCTTTTGTTTTGTTGTTTTCCTTTTCCTATTCCTTTTGTTTCTGTTTGTAAATAATTTGTTTGTCTTCTGTTTGTAAATAATCTGTTGCTCTTTGTGTAAATAATTTTCTCTCTTCTTGTAAATGATTTGTTGTTTCCCTATTTGTCCTTTCTTTCTGTCTTTTGTTTCCTTTGTTCTTTTGGTTTTTGTTTTGTTTTGTTCTTGGGGGTTGGTCTGTTTCTTTCCATCTTAGAGTGGTGGTTGTTATTTGAAGCATCCTTTGGTTGATAGGAGAGAAGTGGTTCAAATATTTTTAGATCTGCCGATTGGGTGATTTTGTCCTAAATTCTTTGTTTTATGACCATTGCCAATAAGAGTTGTGGAAAGTTCTGAGAACAAGGTGCAAAGTAAATAACTTTCATTAGCTCATTTGAATCTATCACAAATTATCAAATATCATCTCCTCTTGTAATGGTATATTTGTCCTAGGATGATAGTGTTGTAAGATTTGAGTGAAAAATCCAATTTTCCAAGTGTTGTTATGAGGTCCATGGTAGTTTTCAACCTAGATCAGATATTAAATATTTGACATATTGAGAAAAATTGAATGAAATATTTGAAACTTCAAAAGAAAAGAGAAAGAAGATTCAATATGAATGGGTGATTCCAATATCTCTACCGGGGCTATGGATGCCTGATTGGCAGTAGAGCAATGCTGTGAGAAAGCTAGAGGTATCTCCGTCGGGGCTATGGATGCCTGACTGGAAGCGGAGCAATGCCCAGGATATCATTGCACAACAACTAAGGAGATCAACTCATGTAGCTAAAATCTTGCACATTTTTGTTCAAAAGATGAGGAAAACCTTATCAGAGAGTGATGCACAATAAAGCACACACATAGATTCAAGGGTGGCCATTGATAGACTTACATTTAAGATTCTAGCTCATCCTTCCTTGTTAAAACTGGCCCAATTGGAGTTGTGTTGTTCATAAACCAAGAGTTTTGGGTACTTGAATCCTTTAGTTTCTTGAAAATGGTTAAACCATTTTCCCAGCCAAGTTGCCATTTGTTATGCCTTGCATAACCACCCCATTTTATTCTGGAATAAAATGGGTCCCCCTTTGTCTTTTCCCTTTGACCTTTGGTTTTCTACCTTAGGCACTTTTTCTTCTAAGTTTTGTCAAAAACGAAACCAGGACCAATACCGGACTTGGAAATTCCTTCTAAGTTTTGGTCTAGTTTAGTCCCCGGTTTCGGTTCTGACAGTTCTTTGTTTTCGACTTTAGTTCCTTTTCAGAATCGGGTCTGGGTCTGAATCAGAAGGTTAAACTCAGTTTTTGTTCGTTCCATCCTCGCCCCGAATTTCGGCTTCTTCACCGCCGGTTCCTTCAGCTTTGTTTGTCGAACTGAACGAAATAAACTTAGAATTTTGTTCTTTCCCGCCTCGATTTTTCCTTTATTGTTCTCTTTATTTTGTCCCGAGCAACCTCGACGAACTGACCAACTCAACTTTATGTTTGACTTTGTTTCACCGGTCCCGGCCCCATCGCTTTGTTGTTCTTTGACTTTTGTTTTGCTTTGTCATGGTTTTCCTTCCCCCTCTTTCTTTTCCTTTCTTCCTTTTGCGGATAGTTCTGGTGCGTTCGGTCGGAATCCAACCCGAACTTGTTTCGTCTGGTTTGTTCCGACCTTATTTTTCCTTTGTTCATCATTTTGCCCCGGTTCTAGTTCCTGTTTTGGTCCCGCTTCCACCTCTGCCAAAGTTGGGTTCCTTTTGTCTAAAATACAAAGGCATGGAAAAATTGAATGAAATCATAAGCAATAGTCTTTTGTTCTGATATATTTTATTTTTCGGACTAATGCAGATCTTTCTTTTGCAGGGTTAAATCCCACACATGATGATATTTTCCAAAGGAGCTCAGTTGGAATGCTTTCCTTAGTCCAAGTTGATCATGGTTTTCCTTGAAGAAGAAAGTCGACAAGACCTTACTTAAGTCTTGCCAACTACCAGTGCATTGTATCAATATGCATCTGTGTTTCCTATCGGCAAGACCTTGGGGATGTCACAGCGAGTGGAATTCATGTGTAGGCATCAATTGGCAAGACATCAGTCAGAGTCCTGGTGATAGGAAGAACACATTTTGACATGAATATTTGACCTCGCCATAAGGTCTCAGAGAACTCCTTATGTCTCACCGACTAGTGCAAACAAGCATACACTTTGGTGGGAGTCGCCCTCTTCGGTATATGGTCTTACCGAACGCCTTAAGTCTCGCCGACCACCGATAGAAAATTCACATCTTGGCGGGAAACTTTTCTCTCCAACAAGAAGTCTCGGCGAACGCATTGGGTCTTGCCGACAAAGTACGAGAGGGGTTTCCCCAAAATGAAAGTTCAGCAAAAGGTTCTACCATCGGCATAAAGTCTGGTCAAAGTGCTAAAGTCTTGGCGACACGGAAGTGGTATCACCAGAAGTCTCGCCGACAGGAGGAGGTCCCACCAAAGGTCTAAGCCCAACGATAATTTTTCCTTTGGCAGGAGATCTAGCCGAAATGAAAAAATCCCACCGAAGGGTCAGTCTTCAAGGTAACATGAAGGGATCAGGGAAAGGTCTCATTGATCAAGAGAAGTCTCAGTGAAATGAAGAGGCATCGGCATAGCAATTGGAGCTTGCTAAGAAGTCTTAGCGACCCCAAAATATCTTAGTGACGGAATCAAGCAAGCTCGGGGGAGAAAGAAATCAGCAAGAGTCTCCCCGACCTAGTTGGGTATTCCCTAAAGGAAGAAAGTCTCGCTAAGATGTCTCGGCGAGAGGAGCTCGTCTCCTCAAAATGAAGAGGATCGCTGAAAGACCTAGGGTTCGGTGTAATCTCTCACTGACTTGGAATGGTCACACCGAAGCAAAAGGGACCCCACTCAAAGAAATGGAGCTCAGTGAAGGATTGTGCCATCGCCATAAGGTCTTGGCGAAGAAAGGAGGTCATACCGAAAGAACAAGTCGGCTCGGGTGATGCAAAGATCTACAGGGATGCCTGATGATGTTTCCAGCGGTGAGTTCAACATACAGAAAAGTCTTGAACCTAAAAGAGGTCGAAGGAAGAAATAACCATGACTCACAAGGACAGCTGTGGTGACCACTGACAGAGGCAGATTAGTATTAATGGTGATACTTTGGAGCATTCAAGGCAGATCTGTGAAGGAGTTCAAATATGGACACACAGATAGATGAGTTAATGTTGCAACTACAAAAGATCTAAAAAGGCTTCTCTTGAAGGCAGGAATCCTACATCAGCATGGACAACAAGGCTTGTCATTGAATGCACAACTGACTTTCTTCGAAAGATCTGAGAGCCGACTCTCCTAAAAGCATATATTTTTGTAAACCCTAGTGCAGGGGGACAGAGCATCCTTTTTTGTACATTCTGTATATAAGGCATTCTTGCCTCTTTGTAAAGGTTAGAACTTCTTAGAACAATTAGGATCAGAGAACTTTTGAGAACGGGTAGGATTAGAACTTCTAGGATTAGACAATTAGAACTTTTAGGAACAAAGTGTAACTAGTAAAGTTAGTTAGAGGGGATAGAAGTTGATCTTGATTCTTAGTAATGAGAGCTTCTTTTGTCTTCTCTATTAGGAGTTAGAATTATAATAGACTAATGTATCTTTCAGTTTTCTTAGTGTAAATGGAAACAATTTGTAGCCATAGATTTTCTATACACTAGTGATTGTGTCAGATTTGTAAATGTTGCTTATCTATTTCACTAATAGTAGAAGCAACCAAATCTTAATCTACTTCATGTTGTGTTCCAGAATGGTGTTTGTCTTGAATTAATCATCCGATTTGAGAGGATTTCAAGGAATGAAGTTTTATTTTATGTTTTGTTTAAATGGTAACTTGCAATCTGTTGTTGAAATCAGCACTGCAAATTAGTGTAACTATGTGTTAGTCACAAGTTGATTTTGTTCTACAATTCTTCATTAGGAATTCTTTGGAAGGTGGCAGGTCTAGTTAATTTGGATGAAGTATCATTCTTTTTTGTTCCAAAGCCCCGATCTATCTTTTTCTGTTTCTTTAAAACCCTGATTAGAGTATATTTAAATTTATGCTTACCCCCATAACAATCCAAAAGCTCAACACCAGCAGGCCCCTTGAATATTACTGTTGCATTGACCACTGAGTAACATTAGCACAGTTGAGACCCAACTACAAAGACCTTGGGAGTTAAGGCATCCATGTGTTGCCTTTCTCTTTTAGGAGAAGCAGAATAGCAATATTCTGCTTGCATTGTTGTGGTGCCAAAATCGCCATCAACAGTGACAAGAATGATCTCACAAAGGAATCTATTCACCAGCTAGCTCCAAGTATACTTCCACTTACAAACAATAAAGAGGGAAATTTTTTGGGGTTGTATAGGGTTCCACCTCATTCAAACCCCCTTTTTTGTATTTCCACCTCCACGAACAACCAAGTTTACAATAATGGAGAAATATATAATAAAGAAGGAAATGAAGTAAAGAACACAGAAGCACTACAAAATAGTGTTATGCTACCCAACCAAATCATAGAGGAGAGGAGTAGAGAGCTTACCACCTCCACCAAGAGCTCACTAGCTAATGGAGGAGAAAGATGAGAGGACTCAAGTGCCTGCTACAATGGTGTTTGTTCCACACTTGCTCTACACAGAGTTGATGGAGTATTGATGTTACCGCTATGGAGTGCAAAAGTGCTGCTTGGAGTGATGATGCTATGAGAATGCTTCTGAGAAAGTGTAGAAGATTTCTGGGGATGATGCCTAGATTTATAGAGGATGAAATATACGAAGAGTTAATTTTGAAGGAAGAAATGAAGAAATGACCATATTCAGCATATTGAAGAGCCACACAACCGCCTCCAATGGGAAGTGTAATGCTCCTGCCGTGCTCTAGACTCCAGGAATATTCTAGGATGTAAGCGATCGTGTGGATATTTTCACCACACAAGCATCCCCGGGACAAGCATTCTCTAACGTATTACCAAAAATGAATGTCGAGGAAGGAAGGCGCGGAGCTCGGGTGAATCAGCCTCTTATTTGGTTTTCAAAGTGAGAAGGTAAAGGGGAATTTGCATAAGGGGTGAAAATTTGCTCCTATACATTTTCCCTCCACTTTAGCGAGCACAAATACTGATATGTGCTTTGATAAAGTAGATCAAAGAAATAGTAAGGTTATAAATGTATACCTGAACTGTCAAGGAAGTAGACCATGATCTAGAAAAATCGAGAGTGCAGGACAAGCAAAGGACTTCATAGCCCAACAAAACTATGAAGCTGAAGAATGAAAGCGTCTTACAGGATCGTAGACCTGCAAGGAGGCAACCCCAAGATCTCACATGGAAGAATCCAATAAAGCCTTACAAAACCCACAGTAAACCCATAAGGAAATTTCCCAAGATCTCTCATATGAAGGAAATCCTAGAAAAGAACCTTATAGGCCTGTAGACCTACAAGGAGGCATCCCCCAAGATCTCTCACATGGAAGAAGCCAAGAAAGTGCCTTATAAACCCGCAAACCTATAAGGAAGGTGTCCTTCAAGATCTCTCACATGAAGGAAACCTAGAAAAGTGTCCCATGCACTCCACACAAACCTATAGGTGAGCCACCCCTCAAGATCTCTTGCATGGAGGGAGCTCAGCTGAAGTGCTACAAGCCCACAAACCTATAGGGATGTATCCCCCAAGATCTCAACATGGAGGGAAACCAAAGGAAGGGAAAACTCTACAGTAGGCCGTGTGCAACATAGGCACACCCTGAAGCAACATACACCAAATAAAATATATCGTGAAGTAGCCATACAGAAAGTAAGTGGATAGTCGCTATAAACTCAAATAAGTTGAAGACTTTCTTGGGGCATTCCAAGAACCCGGTAAGAAGGTCCACTCAAGGGATGCAATTGTTTAAATCATGTTTTCTTCTGGAATCGATTCATCATCAAGGAATCATTTTGAAGATGTTCACTCATCAAGGAATTCAAAAGGAAGAATACTCACACCAGGAAGTTAAAATTTGTTCCCACCTCTAGGGAAGGTTCTCAAGTTCTTTTACTAACCTGGGCGATGAAGGAAACATGTCTCGCTTAGGGTTTCAAGTTGAGAATGTGATTCTTGAAAAGAGGTTTGTGAAGATTCTTAAGAAAATATTTGTTGGCAACGAATGCATTTTCCAAAATTCAAAATTATGTTGAAGTAGTGTTGTCACACATGAGAGGAACAACTCAAGCAAAGAAGAGAGAAAGATAAAGGAAAAGAAGAAAGAAAAGACAACATGAACAAAGGGCGCAGAGGTAGCCTAATGTTTCAGGGTCAAAATTGCTCATATATATAAGTATAATAATGGTATATAAAATAAACTATCATCAACCCCCTATTATATCATACCATGTGAAGAATGCACGAGAAGACAAAGTAAAAACAAAATATTGGGTCAACATGGAAGGGAAGCCTAAATTCCCCCAATGCTTTGCATCATCCCCAATTTATCAAAAATCAAGTCACAAACATGGAAGAATGATGATACAAATAGAGGAAGGTTTACGACACAAAAACAACGCATGTATATAAGCACCAACAAGGGTGACAAGGGTCATCTAGGTACACATGGCACAATCATGGGGGAACACATCACAACACACACACACACATCTAATCTAAAGATAAAGAAAAGGCCTCCCCCTAACATTGATCAACCAAGAGATCATCTGCTTCCTACTCTAGATCGTTTTAGGGGGAAGGAGGATGAGTTTGTAGTTGTGGAATGTTAAGAAGAGTGTCCGAACCTCCCACAACAAGGGCCAAGGAAGAGGGCCCTACAAGGTCCTCTCCACTGAGCTCTTGTGGAGCTCAGGTCAATGACTTCTCAAAGATTTTTGACAAGGTCAGAACCTTTTCTAGAGAGTTAAACATGCACTTAATAGGAGTGCCATGTTTCACCTCAACGAACGGAGAAGGTTGCACCTGAGACTCACTACTAGGCTCACTGAGCGATTCAGGAGTAGTGATGAACTCAGGAGAAGCCAAGACTGGTTCTGCCACTAGGACAAAACAAGTCTGCACATAACCATCTTTCGGAGAAGGTGGATCCTCTTACATCCTCTGTTGCTGGAAGGACCACTATCCACCTTCTACTCCATCGGGAGAAGTAAACTCCCTACATACGAGGTGAGAGGTGTGGAGGGAGAGGAGGCAAAGAGAACCACAGTAGACACAATCAAAGTGTTTGTCATATCTACGGGTTTCAAAAAAGGTTGGATATCTGGGAGGGACATTAGCAAAGGCGACTCCACCGAAGGAGCAATGAACACCTGCACCTTTTTATGGTTAGACATATTTACACTCGCAGTGGAAGCCAAAAATGATACAAATCTAGTTTGAATGGAAGTAGAGGGAAGGAGAGAGGAGGATGTACCAGGAGGCCCTGATACATGGGCAGTCATCTCCTCTTCCTTTCTATGTAAGGAGGCCTGCTCGACCATGAGAGCCTTTCATCGGTGCTTGTGCTCGCACGTAAGGCTATTTCTGCAACTATTAGAACCGAATGCTGGAGGCTACTAAGGAATGGAAGGCTCCTACTCAGCCATGGGAGTGTCCACTACAGTTATTTTCGGTGGAGGAACAAACTCTTGAATGGGAGCGGGAGGAGCAAGTTGAGAAACAACAGAGGGAGTCGGCTCAAGTACCTTGGCAAGGGGCCTCTTCCCACTTGTTGCTTTAGGAGTAGGAGTGGTAGGAGGTTGTGGATCAAAATCCCTTTAGGAACCTTTCTTCCTGTTATATTGAATGGGCCTAGACTTCGTGGGAAAAATAGGAAGCTCAAATACGGGATCCTTGGGCTTTCGGCAAGCGAGCACCATAGGATTCTTTTGCAAAAACAAAACAAAATTTGATGGCACCTCAGTGGGGTGAGAGGAAGCATCAGGCTGAATAACAGAAGAGAAAGAAGGAGGATCTTGAGACTACTTCTCTTCTTCCCTTCTATGTGCCTTGGCAGTATCACTATCAACTTTTAAGCAAGCCCTATGTTAAACAACATAAGGCAACAAAGGGTATCTCACTTTTGGCCTCAAGTGCCCCTTCTTATATTTATAATATGTTCGATATAAAAGTTCCTTCCTAGGTGGGAGAGGACCAATAGGCATAGGCCAAGAGTAATCTAGGGAGTAGCTATCATGAGCAACCAATGGTTTATAACCAGTGTCATGAATCACATGCACGGAACCCTTGTGGACAAACTTTAAAACATTTATGCACAACTAAGGGTATGACATTCATAGCCACTAACCAAGGGATACCCAACTTCACTCTAAAGAGTTCAGATCCAAGGATTATGTTGAATAGAAGCTTCACATATTTAGGTCCAACCAAAATCGACAGGACAATACTACCCAAAGGGGGCACAGAAAGTCCATCATGCATGCGGATGGTGCTTGCAGGTGCATCATACCCATATTTGTGCAAAAATTTGATTAGCATGATCTCCTTAGTTATGATGTTTACTTGAGATGTTGGATCAACGAGAACACCTGCTACGGTGTTTCTATTGATTCGTGCAGGGATGTAGAGAGGAGATGGTTCCCTATTAAAACCCATCGATAGGTCCTATGAAGTGAAGGTTATAACACCACTCATAGGTTGCATAGAGGGGATAGGATGATGTGGGAAGGAGGCCATTGTGCTCACTAGATGATACTTTCACAAAGTCCCTAAAGGTTTTAAGGATAAGACGGTGACCCAATTGAGGTTTCATCAAGCAACACCTTCAGAACCTTCCAACTATGCCTACTAAGGGTCGTAGGTTGGGTTGTAAGGTGAAAGCCTCACAACACTCACACCTACAACACTCCTAGAATACGAGGAAATCAACTTTCAATATCATAGAATGGAACCAAAATGGTCACGTCAGGTTCACCAAAAATGTAAGAGAGGGGGACCAACCACGTTCAAGGCCCTAGGTCACAGAGAGCCAAGAGTGAAAGGTTGCCCTAACTTACATCAGCTTAAATGGGTGTTTTGAAATGAAGGATGAGAATGATGAGGACTATGAGGTCCTTCGATCATTCTATAGACCTTAGATTCAAGATGGGGCTAGGCGAGCCAGTTTTTGGGTTCAACACTGTGCCTCAGGAAGTTCTCTACCTGAGGATGAAAGTGCGGTTCTGGGATGACAACACTGTGCATTGGCGTCTCTCAGGTGTGCTAGTGTCTGTACGACCAGAGGACTAAAAAGGATAGGTTAGCCACTAGAAAATAGACTAACAACCTAGCTAATCACTTCAAAAGGGCCAAAACAAGGCTACAAAGTAGGCCAAATATAATTGAATATGATAAAGTAGATATACAAGAGTTAAGGTGGCAAGAATGATCTCACAAAGGAATTTGTTCACCAACTAGCTCCAAGTATACTTCCACCTGCACACAATAAAGAGGGAAATTTGTTGGATTTGTATAGGGGTCTGCCTCAGTTAGACCCCCATTTTGGTGTTTCCACCTCCACAAACAACCAAGTTTACAATAATGGAGAAATATATGACAAAGAAGGAAATGAAGTAAAGAACCCAAAAGCACTACAAAATAGTTTTATGCTACCCAACCAAATCATAGAGAGGAGTAGAAAGCTTACTACCTCCACCAAGAGCTCACTAGCTAATGGAGGAGAAAGATGAGAGGACTCAAGCCCCTGCTACAATGGTGTTTGTTCCACACTTTCTCTACAGAGTTGATGAAGTATTGATGATGCTACTATGGAGTGAAAAGTGTTGCTTGAGAGTGATGGATGCTAAAAGAATGCTTGAGAAAGTGTGTAGAAGATTGCTATAGGATGTGAAGAGATTTATAGAGGATGAAATGCATGAAGGAAGAGTGAATTTGAAGGAAGAATGAAGAAAATGGTCATATTTGGGTCGGTTGGTCGAAGAGGGCATTACAAATTAGCCTCCAATGGGAAGTGTAACACCTCTACAGGCTCTAGACATGGGAATATGCCAGGGATGTAAGTGCATTGTGCAGATGTCTGGCACTGTGTGGGTATCCCCGATAGTTACTCCTATTCTGACACACAAAATGATCACCGAGTGGAACAAAGGCAGCGAGCTTATGTGGAATTTAGCCTTCGAATTTTGTTTTCTAAAGTGAGGAAGGGTAAAAGGGGAATTTGCATAAGGGGTGAAAATTCACTCCTATACAAATATAAATTCCTTAAAATTAAAATTCAATCACTAAGCCCATAATCACAACAATATTTTATGCACCCAAAACAAGAGTATAATGATTACAATGACTATAAGAAATGCATGTACTAAAATAATATATATTTATAGCCCTTAATATAAACTTTCAATATAGGAAATACAACCCCTCACAACAATATGGGCATTACAACCCTCACATAAACTCTCTCTAAATGGTTCCATAAGAACCAATTGTCTTATGTAGTTCTTCCTCCAAAACTTTCAAAACCCCCTATGTTAATGATTATTGACTCCTTTTATGTATGAACTTCCAACCATTGACAAGCATCTAAATTGTTATTGAACTTAATCAAACTAGTTATTATTAAATTATAAATGTTGAAACATTATAGGAGAACTGAATCATTGTAGAAATAAAAAGCACAATATAAAGCTAAATTTATGAAAAATCTAGAATAAAG